>CANTUR010000066.1:3630000-4830000 GCA_947683625.1 Mallotus nudiflorus
AATCACAAAGTTCATGAAAGTTTAAAAAATATTTTTTTTTTCATATCTTAAAATAAAATCAACAAAAATTATTCCTTTACCTCTGTTATAAAGCTTCGATTTGCACTAAAGATTTTATATCACTAACATCTTAAAGATAGCTTCCACCTTTCATTTAGATTAAAGAGATCAAAGAGATCATGTAGAGCTTCCACCTTCATTTCTCAAAGGTCAGCCAGAAAAAAATAACAAATGATCTTAAAGATCTATGATTTAAAAAAAATAAAAATAAGAACATAACTAATAATTAAGTTAACTTACACAAAGCAAAGCAAAGAAAATGAGAACACAGATTAATGATCTATTAATCTAAAATCATTAGAGAAAAAGAAATAGAGTCAATGAGAACACAAACCATAAGTTTAATGATTTATTGATTTAAGATCTTTTAATTTTTAGAAATGAAGGCAAGGAGAACACATAAAAAGTTAGGAGATAGCAACAAGAATTATGGCCTCATTATGTATGCATCAATGAAAGGCGAGATAAGAGGTTGAATAAATCAAATAGAGGTGGCTAAGTTAGAGAGGTTGAGAAAAACATAGAGTGGCTAGATTAGAGAGGTTGAGAGAAACAGAGAGCAACTTGAGTTAAATGAAGAAGATGGAGATTGAGAGGTTGAAGATAAAAACTAAAGGCAGCTAAGGTTAAAGAGTTTGAGAGAATCAAAGAGCGCCTAGGGTTAGAAGGAAATGGAGGCAGCTGTGAAATGAGAGAAATGAGAAAAATATGTATGTATATGTAAGGTTAAATGATCTATCTAAAAACAACATCATTTTTGCAGTTAGAAATTTGGACGATTTAGTTAATCAAACCGAACCGCCATATGAAATTGAGAAAATGAAACCTCCTCCAAAAATCGAGCCCCTTCTTCATTTAAGGTCGATTCAACTTAATAAGCTCGGTCGATGAGTTTTTTGAACACCCCTAATTTATACTTGCATGTTTTGGATTTTATTAAGGTACATGGAAACTCTGCCAAATTTTCTTTAGAATTTAAGAGATTAAAAAAATTTAAATTAAAAATCTTTAAAGGCTTACTAGGGGTTTTGAAAGCTTCTCACTTTCCCATTCTCTAATGTTGGTCACATGCCTTTGGAGTTTGAGTCATGACATTTATGATTTTGGTGAATACATAGGTGGAAGTCATCATCATCATCATCTTAAAGCATGCTTCTAAAGTTTGGATTACAAAATTTTGACTTTGCATCCGCAACCTATTTCATAATTACAATTAATAAGTTATATCCTCATTTGAGAGGTATTCTTAGGAAAAACAAAAGAGGCACCTTTTGGTTCATATAGATTTTTCTTATTTGATAGACTAAATCTAAATTTTTTACTTTTATATATTTGAATTTTTATAATGGAATTGATATTTACCCTATATGCATATAGAATTTTTTTAGACAACAACACCAATTTATAGAATTTATTGATGAGAATTAGTCATCTCCAAATTACTAGGATATGAATCTAGCAACATAATGAACTCTAGCAAATCCTAAAGCTCTAGTAGGAGCAGTCCCTCGATTAAAAAAAGCCTTATCCATCACCAACAATACTTTTTAGTAAAAAATTATAGAAAATAAAATCAATAGCATAAGCATGCGTAAAAAAATAGGGTTTTTTTTTATAAATATACAAAAATGAAAAATATTTTTAAAAATATCATTGACTTGTTTTTTTTAATTAACTTTAAAATGAAATATTTTTTAAAATACAATATTTTGATTTATAAACCAAAACGAGATCTACTTCATATATATTCTCTCAATTCAGCTTCAACTTCAAAAACCTCAATCACTACTGCCAAAAATTAAACATTCTCTGAAATAAAAATCTTAATCATTATATGTAATAAATCATTTCAAAATCATGAAACAAAAGATCTACAAATTGATCAAATTAATTAAAAGCAACAAATCTGAATTAAAAATCAGAAACTCACAAACAAAAGGAGTATGTATCTCAATAACTTTATTCATATGCACAATATACAATTACAAACATTAATTCTAAATCATTTCTAAGACTCAAAAAATTAAAAAACAAAAAACAAAAAAATGTTCTTTTCTTATTGTTAAACATGGCAATAACAAACAAAAAAAATGCAAAGTCCTAAAAACAACCTTCAAACAAAGGAAAAAAAAAACAACAACAACAAACAAAAAAGCTAGAAATCAAACATCAAAAACAACAACACTTGAAAATAACTACTCAACATACTTATAAAACAATCAAAAGAACCACAATTGAAACAACCACTAGACCATAACTTCATAAAACAAAATATTAAAAAAATAACCATTAGACTATAATCTTGCAAAATAGAAAATTGAAACAACTAAAACAACCATTAGACCATAACCTTACAAAATAAAAACATCAAACAACCCAAAAAACTAAAACAACCAATAAACCATAACCATACAAAATAAAAACCTAGAATAGCCAAAACAACTGAAACAACCACTAGACCATAACTTTATACAACAGAAACCTGAAAAACCAAAACAACCACTGTATCATAACCTCATAAAATAAAAACTTGAAAACAACCCAAATAACTGAAACAACCACTAAATAATCTTAGAAAACAACAAATAAAACTTTAAAATAATCAAAACAACCACCATATAACCTTACAAAACAAGCTTGTAAATATAAACCAAAAGAACTTAAAACAAACAAAAGCAACATAAAACAACTATAATAATTGTTTTATTATATTAATTATTAGTTATTTATATCAAATTACTTATATTAAATTATTTATATTAATTATTATTATTATTATTATTATTATTATTATTATTATTATTATTATTATTATTATTATTATTATTATTATTATTATTATTATTATAAAACAACAACCTTATGCAACTACAATTTATATTTCTTTATTTGCAGGTATAATGGAAATCATACCAGTATTCATAATGGCAAATGGAATAAAAAATGAGTTATATCAACTTTTAAGTGGATGAAATTCTTATTAAAAACAACTACTGCTTCTAAAAATTGTTACACATCTTATAAAAAATTACTAAATATCAACACAATATATAAAATCCTAAACATCCAATATAAAGTTCAAAAAATTATTCTCTTATAAAAATAAAAAAATCATGCAACTCTTTTTCCCTATTTAGAGCTGAAAAGGAGGCAACCAGATTTCATAAAATTACTTTTGTGAATCACTATTGATGAAAACTAACATTAATAAAAAAAAACTTTATGTCAAACCAACAAATTGCAATAATTGATTCACATCTAGCACCAACAACCATAAGAGTGTTTGAAGAAAGTTAAACAAATGTACACCAACATTAAAAAAAATGAGATTTTATGGATTTTGCAAATATGACAAGCCCATCAACTATACAAAATAAGAGTAACAACAAAGAATCAAATATTAAAAGTGTAAGTGAAGAGTCCTTTATTACCATAAATGCAACTACAATAGAACTTAAATAAGGTAAAAACTATAAGGATAGAGAAACTTTTAAAAAAATACCAAGTTATTATGCTATCAACAATCATTTTCAATATAGAACAACTAAATCATGCAAGCTAGAATTGTTGGAAAGGGCCTACATGTAGATAGTAGTTAGTGCATAAGGGCTTCAAGAAATGTAAAAATAAATATGTTAATAATTTGCAAATTCAAGGTAGCCAACTTGCTCTATAAAGCTTTGATTGGAAAACTAATAACAAGCAATCACATATGTAATTGTTGACTGCATAAAGTATTGGACCATCTAAACAATATACACACAAGCATATATTATTAGAGACATAAGGGATGACTATGGTCTTAGCATAAGCTACATAAAAGCTTGGAGATCAAAAGAAAAAAACATATGAATAATTAATAGGTAAACTATATGAATCTTCTGCACTTCTTTTTGAGCTTTCTTTATATACCAAAAATAACAAATCTAGGATCAATTATCAAGCTACAAACATAGCACAACGACTCTTTCCTCTATGTGTTTATATAAATTGTAACATTAATAAATGGATGGAAATACTGCATACTAATAATGGTTGTTGGTGGTACATTTTTTAAAGCAACATTTGGTGGTACATTTTTTAAAGCAACATTAGGTGGTACTTTACTTTCAACAAGTATATAAGATGCTAATGGTAAGTTCTTCCCACTAGCTTTCTCTATTTTTCACTCTAAAAATTATGCATCTTAGGAGTTTTTTTTTTCAAAGAACTAAAAGAATCATTTGATTGTAGACAAGGACTATGCATAGTATTTAACAGACATGAAAGCATTAAAAAAGTAAAAATAAAAATATACCCTGAAGCTTCACATGATATCTGTATATACCATTTGTTAAACAACCTCAAAAATAACTTTAAAGATAACTTAAAAAGATCAAAGATTTCTTTTTTCCAAGCAGTAAAAACATATACTATAAAAGAGTTTGAATATAATAAGAATGAGTTAAATGGAATTGATGCAAGGATCAAACAATATTTACATAGCATTGGGTATTACAAATGGGTTAAAGCTTTCTCAATCAACAATAAATACTCAATAATGACATCAAACATAGTTGGACTAGTGAATGTAGTTAATAAAGTAAAAGGGGAATTACCAATAACAACATTATTTGATACATGTGTTCTTTAATATGAGATTGGAGCTATAAAAATAGAAATAATGAAAAAAAAATCTTAACCAACTTTACAAAAAAAAAGTAAAAGAAAAGTTGAATGAAATTTTCATTCAAAGCTTATGAGTATATGTAACTTAAATAATTGCTATTGTTCTATTTATTGTTGTTATTATTTAATACACAATTACTATGCTTAATTTTATTTTTATTAATTCCAATTGTTTAGTTGTTTTCATTATTTATATTCACACTAAAAAATAAAACATTACAAATATGTAAAATCTTTAACTAATGACATTCACAGTTTTTAATACTCTAACAAAATTCATTGTAAAAATCAAAGAACGAATCTGCACCTGCAATAGATTCTAAATTGATGAGCTATCATGTCCACATGCTTTTGCAATATTCAAGCAACTAAATCAAGATCTTTACAAATATTTCTCAAACTACTACACAAAGCAAACACTATTTGTAACATATGAATAGACAATATATCCAATTGGGATTAAAACAACATAGAGGGTACCAATTTAAGAGCAATAAATACTAGTCCATCTATCAACACAAAAAAAATGAGAAGACTAGAAAAGAGAAGAATCAAAGCACCATGGAAGAACTAAAATAAAAAAAGGTGTGGAAAATGTGAACAACTTGACCACAACAAAAAGATATGTAAAAATCAACCAAAGAGAAACATTTAAACATCTTTTTGTTTACCAAAATAAAAAATATTCATCTTCATTTACTGAATTTCAAATACTAAAAAATTTCATTCAAGTTTTATCATATAATACAATCTTGCATTCTACGATATTTAAGTTGTTCCAATAAAACAACTACAACAACAACCATTTAAATGTTCAAATTTTCTTCACTAATCTCCTCTTTCTCTTAACAACCTACTCACCATCACTATGCAACTTCTCATTCACCTTCTGCATC
The DNA here is from genome assembly GCA_947683625.1 of Mallotus nudiflorus. Taxonomy (NCBI): domain Eukaryota; kingdom Viridiplantae; phylum Streptophyta; class Magnoliopsida; order Malpighiales; family Euphorbiaceae; genus Mallotus; species Mallotus nudiflorus. The sequence goes on from CANTUR010000066.1 coordinate 3,635,625, forward strand.
TAAAAATATAAAGTGACATAGCTAACTACCTTCTATAGACATTAACATAAAACCCTTCATGTACCTCCTAAGTGGCAATGTAAGCACTACAATCACTAAATATAAAAATAAAAATTGTAAAAATAAAAAAAAAAACCATATAAAAAAAAAGAAAATAAACAATAAAACAAATCTTACGTATTCATTTGAGTAGGGAAACCATTAACCATTTCAATACGAAGAGGGTTAGTACATTTTTTTATGCATAAGCTTCAGAAGAAAAATCTAAATCAGACTAAACCTCAAAAAAACAAATACCATACAAATAAAAAGGAAGCAAAACACTATAACTTTCTACAACTTCACCAATAGCAATATCACTTTTAGCATTCCTTAAGGAGTTATACACGTAAATACAACGGTCCTTGAAATTCAACCGCTTAGAACCTAATGTTGTTGTACTTTGATATGCATTAGAAGATATACTTCATCAATTGCAATATAACTTTTACTGTGAATTATATATTAACTAAGCATATAATCTCCTACCAAACTCTCAACAGAAACAATCATATTCTCTTCCTTCAAATTTAAGTATAAACCTTGTAAGTGCTGATAAAAAAGGCTATATTTTGACGTAAACTTTACATTACATTTATTACTATGCATCTCCTTATTTCTAAAGTAATATAAAAAGAATAATCAAATGTTGAAAAATAGAAAAAAAAACAATAAGAAATAATGAATCACATGCAACCTTAAAATAACTTGAAAATAGTCAAAAACAAATTGAAATAACCAAAAGATAATTTGAAATAACATGAAAGCAGCCCCAAACAACCTTAAAAAAACATCAAAACAACCCTTAAACTAAACTCAAAATAACCCTTAAAACAACCCTTAAACCAACCTTAAAATAACCCTTAAAATAACCCAAAACAACCAAAACAACATTGAGCAACCTCAAAACAACTACTCAACAAAATTAGACAACCAAAAAAACATGCAAATAACCTAAAATAAAATAACTGAAACTACCACAAAACCTAAAGCAACTCCAAAACATCCTTATAGGAATAGCAACTATATACAAAAAATACTCTAAAACAACAGAAAATAACCTAAAACAACTATAGGTCACTCTTATAAAATAATAACAAAAGCAATCTTAAATGACCAACAACAACATAAAACAACTATAATTGATATGCAAATAAAAAAACTACAAGTTACAAGATCTGATAAAAGCTCTCCAGGATAAAATAAATAATGAAACCATGTTTTAAAAGATATAACAATAACCCTAAATCCAAAGCCTAGAACTATAAAATTATTCTTCTTATAGTACCTCAACTTTTTCCTACAAAAAATATAATAGAGTACATCAAAAACATAAACATAAATCATAAATACAAATTAACATACTTTCTTTTCTTAATGACACTTTTCTTTATCCATTTTGCAAAACTTTACTCTAATACAAAATCTAACGCCATATCAACCATATCATCAAAAGGGTTAACAATAGCATAGCTAGACTTAAACTCTGGTACAAATAGAGACTTTAAAGAAGGACCAAGCTTTGTCAACCTTTTATCCAAATCTTTATCTTTTTTAACCTCTTTAATAATAGGAGTCACAACACCCAAATTCTAATAAAAAATAAAATAAATAAAATAAATATAACAACAAATCTAACAAAAGCAAAATAAGAAACAACATTAACCTAAAATCAACAACCAACTAAATCAAATTACCTTACTAACTTTTTGAACAATATCAATACCCTCTAAAAATGAGTTATCATAACCGTCATCTAGTTTCTCAAAAATAACACCTTACTTTTCAGGTTTCTACTCCTCATCCAATAGTACATTCTCCTTATCGGTAACACCTTTTTTCTCCTCAACCTTCTTCAATTCCGTTTTATTAGCTATAATAATAAAATCCTCAATTACAATTGCACCACCATCAGCATCTTTCTTATATTCTCCTATAAAAACATAATTAGAATTTAAAGAACAAAACTCTCTCAGTAATTTATATTCCAAATTATCCAACTTCTTGTCATAATGTGACTTCAAAGAAGAAATCTCACTATGCAACTTCTTCTCCATCATCTTAACATGATTCTCAATCAACTCGAAAAGCATCTTATTACTAATATTAGAATCAACCTTTTCTATAATAGTTTTATTATCCTCAGTAAATTATTTATAAACTTTGGATACCTTTTTTCCAAAACTTTAATTCTCCTCAACAAAATTTTAAAAAATTTATGATTTTTTAGAGTGAGAAAGTGTCTTAAAATGACTAGATTTCATATCTTCACCTTAGAAGATAATTTGGTAGGCTTAAATTTTTTAGCTTTCTTACAACTATAATCTAGCTCACTCAAATTCAATCTCTCAACCTCTTCAGAAGAAGGAGAAATATTCTTCAAGTTCAATTAAATTAAAAAAAAATAACAATGTATATAATAAAGACAACAAAGCCTCAAACATTACCATGGAAGCATCAAATATAAACATCTCATTCTCCAAGTGCTTGAAACTAGGAACACTACAAGTCATCCATCTCAGTATACAAGGGATAGCAAAACCCTTTAAAATAGTCAATCTCCCTTCACAAATATCATAGACTTCATAAAACCAAATTGAAGAACCAAAGGTAAGACGATCAATCAATAATAATTCTTGTCAAGACAATCAAATCTTACTAGCTTCTCTTTTATGAAATCAACAATAAAATTGAAAAAAAATTTACCCCACAAATGATCATTATAAAGACCACTCTCAATCAACATCAAGTGCTCTATATTACTATAATTTTTTCTTGGAGATTAAAAAACACACTACAAAATAAAAGCACAACAATCTTAATTGCATCTTCATCAAAATCAGCTACTTAAAAGCAGCTCCTTAACAACTTCCCTCTTTAATTTCTTATAATCATCAAAATGTTTTTTTATCAAACGATTATTTGAACTACTAATAAAAACCTTTTTCACATTACTAACACACCTAAAACCACTAACCAAAGCAAACTTAGCAAAAGAAAATTTTAAAAAATGACCATTAACATAAAACCACATATCAACTTCTACTAGTTGCTTAACCTCCCTAAGAAGTAAATAGTGAACAACCTCAAGTTGAAATTTGAACTCAGGAATATCCAAAAAATAGCCAAAATAACTCCTCTTGAACATTTCAATATTAGACTCAAACAGATTCTCCTTCATATTACCTCTAACATCATCATACATATTGTTACCAATCTTACTCTTATAAGGACCCTCAAGTTTGATCAAATATTTTCAATCCTAAAAAAAGAAAATAAAAAATAAATCAACCATTTTCTAAACAAAAAAAAACTCAAGAAAACAACTAAAACAACCACTATGTATACCTATTAAAAAAAAAACCAAAACAAACAACCAAAATAAATGAAACAACCACTAGACTATAACCTCATAAAACAAAACAATCAAAATAATCAAAACAACAACTAGACCATATCTGCATAAAATAGAAGCCTAAAACAACAAAAAATAACAAAAACAACTACTAGACCATAAACCTCATAAAACAGAAACTTGAAACAACCAAAACAACTGAAACAACCATTAGACCATAACCTCATAAAACAAAAAGTTGAAAAAACCGAAATAACCACAAGACCATAACCTTATAAACAACCAAAATAAAAATAAATAAATAACTAAAAATAACCTCTAACCTAACAGTATCTAACTACAAAAAAAAAAACCATAAAGAAAACAGTATTTGAATAAAAAAATAAAAATAACAATATCTAACAAAATATAAAAACAACAAAAAAAAATGCACTCTGTAAATATACGACGATGTCCCGCAGTCAACTTCCTCCAATTCACAACAATAACAAATTTTTTCTTCTCTAGTAAACAACAACGAGAATAAAATTTTCAAACTGCAACATCCCCATAACAAAAAGAAGTCTTCTCACATTCAACCATTTCCATAGCAACTTTGCCCTTCTCAGCTTTTTTAAATTTGTTTAAAACTTTAAAAATTTGCAAATCAAAAGATATTGATCGAAAAACAACCAAAAAAAGTCCAATGTAATATATAAAAATCGATACTAACATGAAGAACTCTAAAAAAAAATTAAGATGAAAATAAGGAAGGATAAAATTAAAATCAACACGAATTAAACAAAATGAAACTAAAATAAATCAACAAAAGAAACCGAAAAAGTTAAAAAAGAATCGACACGAAACCACCTTAAATAAACCATAAAAATAAAAAAGAAAAAAAAATATATAAATATAAAAAGTATAAAGCTTAATGTGAAAATAATAATAATAATAATAATTCATAGTAATTTTATAAATAATTAAGTCAAATTTGATGTAAGTTGTAATTTTTCTAAAAATAGGCAAATGCCAAAAAAAAAAAATCCCAATTCCTTCGCTCGATATAGAGTCCAAGTCTGGAAAGGTTCATATATTACACAATCAAGTTGATTATAAATGAAATGATATTTTGCTACTTTAGGTTTTTTTAGATTTTTAGTTTTTTTTTTTGGTAAATTATTATTCCTTTAAAATTGGACCTATTTCAAACTTTCTTTCCTCTCAATAAATTTCAAACAAATCTGTTATATCAAAGGATATTTAGAGAGTTAAATGCAATACTGGTATCCAAAATTTAACTTCTTTAGAATTTTAGAACTGAACTTCAATTTATTTTTTTAATTGTCAAATATTTCTTAAATTTCACTGGTCAGTCACCTAATAATGTTTTGATAATGTAATATGAGAAAAAATATTTCAAAAATATTTGCCAAGTTATCACCCACTCTAAATGAATGGGATTATGATAAAGATGACTGGTAGCCCTTTGGAAACCAAATGCCTAGAGAATTAAAGTGCATGGTTGAGGTGAGCTTGGTACCAGGTCGCACATTAACTTCTTATTTCCTTACTTTTCCATTTTCTTTGTAAACTGATACAACTATCAAAGTGGGAATGCCACAAGCACCATCCAACTCTGTTCTAACATTTATTGTTTTACATGAACTTTCAATTCATATTTACCAACTCATTCTATTGAGAGTACAACATTTGGAAATCAAGTTATCACGATGAAAATATATGCTTTTGAAAGTTTTCCTATATTTCTATAAGTATCATCTTTATCTTCATCTCTTGATTTAAAATTGAAATCCAAAAGTTTTAACTGTATACTCAGGATTTGTATAACCTATAGTGTCTTTGAGTTTTTTTTATTTTAATTATATGTATTTTTATTTAATTTTTTTTATTTATGAATATATTTTTTTTAAATGGTCGTGGAATTTTTTTTAAAACAATAATTTAATGATTAAGTCTCATAAAATGATAAAAAAAAAAGTTAGAAGGGGTAACTATATTGTCTACCAAATAATTTGATCCTATGACAAGATAGTTTGCAATTCGTTCTATACAGATTATACAAATGGTTGTGGAATTATTTTTTCGTTTCCTTTGTCTATCCAAAAATTACGATAAAATTGTAGGTTTTAGGCTTAAATGGAGTATAGATGGAGATAGAAGATTCTTCCAAATATAATTGAAGTTTTATAAAGTATTTTTTTTAATTATTATTTTATTTAATAACTATATATGTTAAATAATATTTTTTTTATTTTGAGTTTAATTTGCCATTTTACACTAATTTTTTTAGAAAAAGCTATATCTAGTAAATAACAAATAATAATTTATTATATAACATTCTATAAGAAAAATTACACAAATTTTAAGATTATAATATATAAATTTAATGGTTTATTTACACCGATAGTATTCAAGTTTTCAACCACATAACATTAAAGCAACTAACTTTAAAACGTAATATAAAACTTTTCAACTTTTGAACCTAGCCACGTTATACCTCCCAAATCCATATTTCGATCATTGGAAAGCTTGCGTGGTAACCTGGGGCATTACGTCAGCAACACCTTTCTTGATTATTAATATTTTCTAAGAAAAATTCCTATTACCACTGCATTTTGTCTCTGTTCTCCAACAACAAATTAATCACTTTAATGGCACATATTTCACTTATTCTCTCTGCTCTTTTAATTTTTCAAAAAAAAAAAAAAACTCAGCTTTCTTGTAGTTTCTTTCACTTTATATCCATCCAATCACTCACATTTTAAAATAATAAATATCCATTATTAAATTATTTGTTATAATTTTTTATTTCTTTATTTTTTATTTTCTTCTTTTTTAATATTTTCTATCAATTTCTCTATTTTTAACATTTAAATCTAGAACGTATTAAAAAATTCAAATTCAGATTTTAAAAAATTAAAATGAAATAATAAAATAAACAAATATTAAAATATATCATCATTCTCGTCATTATCTTTTCTTTTTTTTTTTTTGGTCCTTGCACAGAAGTTGTTTTATGGCTAAGTATCATCTTGAATAGAAGACAATTCTTGAAGGTACAAATTATGACATGACCAGGACAGTTCCTTCCATGACGGGCATACTTTTCGATGATGGTATACAACATCAGCCATGTGAGACAGATTTTTTTGGGTTGTTTACATTGAAAAAAACTTCTTATAATTGGGTTGAATTCATATAACAAGAAAGACCTACATTATAAAAGTGTTGGCTCATTAATTTTTAAATGGAATTGAATTTATATAATATAAAATTAATTAATTTATATTAAAATTTAACCATTTCATTCAAATATATTTTTTCAATATGAAATTTTCCCGTATCTATCTTTAGGCTTGGTTTGTGTTCTTTGTCTTCGCTCATCAAAGTTTACTCGAACAAATGTATTTAGAAACACCTTGGCCATCTTTGGTCATAAGATCACTTGCATTAAGAATTTGTACTGCTAATGTGTTGTTGTTGTTGCTGCTTTTTTTGTTTCCCTGGTGGGTCATGGACCAATGTTAAGGGATCGAGGGACACAAATAATCTCATAATCTATTTTCTTTCAAAAATTATTAATTAATTAAACAAAAAACTTTTATTTAAAAGCAATAAATAAATTGTTGGATTAAAACAATTAATTACTAGCTTCAATACTCCAGCAACCCATCAATGTACTATCAGGACAAAGCTAGCTCCTGAATCGTTGGTGTCAACAACTTTGATACAAATTCATTAATGTTGGTATCAGAAGTACCACCTTCACTAACAGCCTCTACAGCCAACTCCCTCCATTTCTCAGCGTTCTTTCGTATCTCTGCCCCTCTATCTCCTTCCATTACATCTCTTACACAGAACTCAATCTCATCTCTTGTCACTATTCCAGAACTCTCATCGACCTTAACTCTGACTCCTACCTTCCAAACATCCTCCACGAGTTTCGCATTAGGTGGCTGGTCGGTCCATTGCGGCATTGCCACCATTGGTACGCCCAAGCTCAATGCCTCAATTGTTGAGTTCCAACCACAATGAGTAAGAAAGCATCCCACAGCTTTATTAGCTAGCATTCTTACTTGAGGACTCCAGTTCACTACAAAGCCTTTATCACCCAAGTTTTGCATAAATGTTTTGGGCAGTTTTGCTTCTTCAATGTCTCTAATTACCCATATGAAGTAGAAATTGCTTTTCTTTAAGCCCAATGCAAGTTCCTCCATTTGCTTCTCACTTAAACCAGAGATACTGCCAAAGGCTACATATATGACTGACCTTTCTGGCTTATTGTTGAGCCAGTTGATGGAAATTGAGGCATCTGATTCAAGCAGGTCGATGTCATAATCGTCATCGTTCTCAATCCTTTTGTCTAAGTATGCAGATGGGACTGTTGGTCCAATTGTCAATACTGGACAAACTTTTGACATTGTATCTACTGCCTGTTAAACAGAAAAATAGAGATTATTATTATTTTTTTGCAATCATGAGTGTTCTCAGACTACATTAGAGACTAATTCGTTTTTTGTTGTAAAGAGGAGCACAGAAACAAGAAGCAATTACGTTGCACAATACCAAGGGTGACTGACATCCATTCTACCATTGTCTAAAAGATTATGAATGCGCAGTGGAGGAGCAAGAAGAACTATCACACCAAAATCCATATCTATAGCCTGATTTGCTAACCTGTCTGCACAAAAATTTGCCCCATGAAAGACGTGAAAGCAGACGATGACACTAGCTCCAAACAACTGGCAATCTCCTTGAATTGCTGCTATAGCTACAAAGAAGAATCAGATTCCAATAACACATTATGAAAGCCTGAGTTTCAAGTCAAACACAACTCTGTTAAGATACTCCATGACTCTGTCTCTAAGGGGTACATGAATCTAGATTGTGCATGAAACCCAATTCCCATTCACCTTTATAGTCTCACAAGACTCCACCTGCTGCTGCTATATATGTGGGAAGCTTGCACAATTCATCCGTATTCAATTTGACAAAGTTCAAATCCGGAAGCTTCAAAGCAATCCTCCTCGTTAAACAATTAGGCAAAGACTAGCAAGAGAACTGCAAGTTTCTTTCACTGCTTATAATCTCATCACAGCGTTTCCCAATAATAGAAATAGGATCCTCATTGCTCACATCTTTATTCTCAAATGAAAACTGGTTTCTCCATTGCCAGAGAAAGGAGAAACCAGGAAGCTACCCTAGAAACCAAGTGCCAGTCCAAAGTGCTTTTCAACCCAAAAACACATGACTGGCGCTATTTCAAAAGAATTTGACCTGACAAAAATTCAAATATGGGATCTCTCGCTATGAAACCTCCTCACACAAAAACTCAGAAGCACTCGATATCTAGTGCTTTAATGCAAATCAATCACTATGGAATTGCCCAACCCAATAATAACAAATTGATTATAACATATATATATATACATAGTCGAAAACATTACTTTACCTGAGGCTCAAGCTTGTAGAAAGTGTTGATAAGGATGACATCAGCTTTATCAGTGTTAGAGAACTGATTCAATAGCATCTCAAAGTAAGCAAAATACGACCCTGGAACACCTACGAACGATGGCATATCTCGAAGCTCAAGTAAAGGCAATCCTGGAATCGAAACCGGGGTTGAAGAAACCGGCAGCTTCAACAAGTTATGTTGAATGTTATAGTAAATATAATCAACAGTACAAGGCTGAGTGAAGAAAGCAGCTCCAACTAATCCAAATTCTTTGGCTACATCCAATGCCCAGGGCATGAAAGGCTCATATATTACACAATCAATAGGGTAGTGGGTGCTCTTGTATTTGATGATTAGCTCAGCCAAGGTTCTTGAACCAGCAGTCTTTAACCGCTCAATATAGGCATCAGCAGTGCCAGCTTCTACAAAGCCACGGTGGTCGCAGCCATCTGATATGACTTCGAGGTTAACAGAGCGAAGGGAAGAGCCAAGATGCAGAGATTTGGACTTGAAAAGTGACGTGACAATGGTGGCTTTGAGACCTTTTGAAGCCAAGCGCCTAGCGAATTGAATCATTGGATTAACATGGCCTTGGCCTGCAGTGTAAGGAACTAGTAGTACATGTGCTTTATAATCATGTATTGTTTCCGTCTCCCTCACACTCTCCATTTATTTTCTGTTCTTTGAGTTAATTCGATTTCGTTTCTGTTCTTGGGAAAACGGAATTTCGAGCTGTTTTAGATTTTTTTTTTTTTTTTATTCACAATGGAAGGTTACAAAGCTTTTGTCTACGCCCATAAATGAAAGAATCCAAAATGTTCCATACCCCGAAAGAGACAATGGTCGTTTCGTTTCTCTCCATTCTTTGGCAACTAATTTTTGGGAAAAGGTCCAAAAATGGTCCTAATGTTTACTTTAATTTCATTTTAAAGTTCAATTATAATTCTAAAATTTTTAAAACTGATACATTTAAATACCACATTTGATAATGTTAAATTTTTTTATTAAAATCAAGGGACGATATTAAAAAATGATTCTCATATTTACATGAATTTTTATTTTAACATTTTATGTTTTTAATTGAAGAAAAAATTAAATATAATATTTTTATAATTTATTTTTATATTTAAATTTCAAAAATAAATTATTTGAGCTTCAATTTTTAATTATTTTTTAAAATTGAATTAAAATTATTGATTAAAATATGAACTATAAATGCATAAATTATTTTCTAAGACTAAATGGTTGAATAGTTTTTATATTTATTATAATTTTTTATGTGGTATTATATATATATATATATATACTTTAATTATAAATTAATATTTATGTAATTTATACTATATGATTTCATTTTAATATTTAGTTATTTTTGTACTACTAGAATGATAGGAAAATATAAAAAAAATTAGCAACTAAAATCAATAATAAGTATTGAAATAACTAATGTTTTTAAGAAATTGATGTATATAAAAAAAAAATTTAAATATAATAATTAGTTTAAATTATATCTTAATTTATATTTATTGAAATAAAAATTTTCATTAAATTTTATAAAACAATTAAAATTTGAAACTTAAATAATTTATATTTAAAATTTCAAAAAATTAAATTAAATTATTGAAATATTAAATTTAATTTTTTTTACAATAAAAACATAAATTATCAAAATGAAAATTAAGATAAACATGAGAGTTATTTTTAAACATTGTCCTTTAAGCATCTCCAACCCACTGCATACGTATTCTTCCTCCAACCCAGCAGCATTTCCAGCTCCATTTTGCATATTTTGCACAGTTTGCTGCACATATGCAGCAAACTGTTTGTTGCATATATGCAGCAAACTGTTTGTTTACCTGATGCATTTGCATTTTTTTTAACCATATATATTACTACTACCTGCTCATGAGCATCCATGGCTGATGGGATGCACGTCAGTTCTCATTTCTGTTAGCCGCAGTTGTGGTGCACTTATAGCATGTCATAACCATTTAACATTCTACTGCTCTCAGAAAATTAAGTGGCTAAATGATTTTTTTTGTGATACTAAAAATTTTAAAATTTAATTTTTAACCATCGACAAAAATAAAATTCTCTTAGTAAATAAAAGAATTCGTTGCACACGCTGAGTTCAATGCTCCAATAAAATTAATGAAAGATATTTTCAATAATCCAATAAAATTAATGAAAGATATATTTTTTTATTTTTTAACTAGAAGAACGCCAAATAATTTAAACACACCGATACAAATATACAATAACAAAATGGTATAAGTGGTTTTATTTTAAAGCTTGTGAAAATGAAATTTATAAAGTAATGATAATAAAATTTAAATTTTATATTTTTTAATACTTAAAAAATCACTAAATCATTTTCTTTTAAATAATTATGAGAAACAAAAATTTAATTATATTAACAATACATGTCGCAAATTGCGATATTCACGATTAATTATAAATGTAATAAATAATTATTTTAATTTTTAAAAAATAACTTGTTTAATTCCTATAAAAAAACTATTTTCCTTTTTTACCTTACAATACATAAGTCCATCCATTTTTAAAAAGAGTCACAACTAAATTTTTCTTACTTATAATTTACTGACTTGCGACATACAATATTTTCCTAAATATATATACAAACAATTATAGGCATGTATACAAAACAGCACATATTGAAAGTGCAATGAAAAAACCAGTGGTTATTTTTTAAAAGAAAAGTTCAAATTATATTGTTAATGATTTATGAAATTAATTGACATCCAATTCATATCAAAGAAATAATGTTAAGTCTAAGAAGTCAAGATTTAAAGCTTAACATTTTGGATACAAATTCATCAATATTTTTATCAGATGTTCCACCTTCACTTACAGCCTCAATAGCCAACTTCCTCCAATTTTCACCATTCTTTTTCATCTCTTTACCTCTCTCTCCCTCCATTACTTGTCTTATGCAAGATTCAACCTCTTCTCTTGTCACAATTCCATCTTCGTTAACCTTGACTCTAACACCCACCTTCCAAACATCTTCAACAAGTTTAGCATTTGGTGGTTGGTCGGTCCACTGAGGCATTGCCACCATTGGAACACTTAAGCTCAACGCCTCAATCGTTGAGTTCCATCCACTGTGTGTGAAAAAGCACCCAGTAGCTTCATTTGCCAGCACTTTCACCTGAGGACTCCAATTCACAATCAACCCCTTATCACCCAATTGTTCCAGAAAATTTGTGGGTATTTTTGCGCTGTCGCAAGCTCTAACCACCCACAAGAAGTAGAAGTTGGTGTTGTTTAAACCCCATGCAAGTTCTTCCATTTGCTTTTCACTTAGTCCAGCCATGCTGCCAAAGGCTACATATACAACTGACCTTGGTGGCTTATTGCTAATCCAGTTCATGGAAATGGATGCTTCCAAGGCATAAAGATCAAGGCCATAGTCATCATCGTTTTCAATCGTATCGTCCAGGTATTTGGATGGTACTGTTGGCCCAACTGTTAGAACTCGACAAACCTTTGACATGACATCCACTACCTATATGTCAATAATTCAAAAAATGTCATTAACAAAGTTAATTGTACCATTTGGTCAAAAACAAAAAAACAAAAGTCAATTGTACCATTATTCAAGTAAACAGGCCCCATAATTGAATTTCCAAGATTCATGGCAAGCAATTACCCAAATAAGACACTTTTCCTGTGTATATCACCACTTGCATGTTAGAGTTTTAAGAAGGTTCGCGATACGTGTTGCGGATAGAGACAATAATAGTATTGTTATTATCCGTGATAAAAAAAAAATTTATTTCCCTTTTTACTCTCCATAGAGGGGAGTCATCTCTCTATGGAAACAAAAATTTTTTGATATTTTCACTAGCTGCGACAATAATTATGTCTTTTTAGGAAAAACATCCTTTTCTCTCCCAAATAGTTAATTATTAATTGAATTTTATTTTAAAAATTCTTTTAATTTACTATTTTAACTTTATAAATTATATTAACTTTATTTAATTTTATTTAAAAGATCTAATTATAATTTTAAAATTATTTTTAGAATCTTATAAAATAAATTTAAGATTTATTAAAATTTTTATCCTCTTTTCATATAAAAAAAATAAAATGTAAAAAAAAAATTTAAATTCTAATTTTTTAACTCTTGGCATACAAATTTATTTTAAATTATTTTAACAAATTTTTTAATTTATTTTTTTAAAAAAAATAATTTTTTAAATTTTCATTAGAAAACCTTATATTCAAACTATTTTAAAATTTATAAAAAAATTTCAAATAGGGATCAACTAAAAAAGGATGAAACAAAAAAAAACTTTTGAGATACTAAAAATATTAAAATACTAATTATTATTGTTATTATTATTATTATAATTATAACAAAAAGTACTTGTTTTATATTTTTAACTTTATTTTTATTAACATTAATTTATTTAACAAATTGATTCACAAGTTATAACTCTTTTTTTTATTATATTCATTGATACATAATTAGTTAGAATTTTACGTAAAAAAATTTAAATTAGTTGTTAAATTTATTTCAAAATTGGTAAGATTAAAACTTGAGAATATTTTTTTAAAAAATTGAATAACAATTAAATTTATTTTATAGGGATCTAAAAATAATTTTTAAAAATATAATTAGATCCTTCAAATAAAATTAGATGTAATCCACATAATTTATAAACTTAAAAAAATAAATTAAAATTACTTTTAAAATAGAATTCAATTAATAATTGTTGCAAAATTTACAACAAAACGTATCAATTTCCCTAATTATTTTTGTAGCTAAAATTGTATTTCAACCTTTCAAATCTTATTATTTTCTTTAGTTAAAAGAGATTATATATATATATATATATATATATATATATATATATATATATATATATATATATATATATATATATATATATATATATATATATATATATATATATTAATTATATAAAAGTCAATACTATAAATTAACAATTATATATAATTTAAATCCGAATATATTACACCTTAACGTTATATAAATTCATAAAAATTATATTTAAAATTAACTAATCTAAATTTGATGGATTATTGAAAATTAAAGAAAAAGACAGCATGCATCAAAAGTCTAAACATGATCATAACTTGTTTACCTCTTTCTCTAGCTCGTAGAAGGTATTGATAAGAATATAATCAGCCCTGTCCGTATTCGAGAACTGGTTCAATACCATCTGAAAGTAAGCCGGATACGAATTAGGAACATTCACAAAAGAGGGCATATCCCTCAGCTCAAGCAACGGCAGCCCTGAGATCGACACCGGCGTTTCAGAAAACGGCAACTTCAGCAGCTCATGCTGAATATTATAGTAAATATAATCAACAGTACAAGGCTGAGTAAAGAAGGCAGCAGCAAATAAACCATGATCTTTGGCTACATCCAAAGCCCAAGGCAAGAAAGGCTCATATATGACACAGTCAACAGGGTAAGAGGAGCTTTTGAGTTTCTTGATGAGCTCTGCTAAGGTTCTTGAACCAGCAGTTTTAAGACGAGCCAGATACTCATCTATGCTGCCAGCGTCCCCGAACCCACCTTGGTCGTAACCATCAGAGATCACGTCTAAGGAGACAGAGCCAATAGAGGAGCCAAAGTTCATGGACTTGGCAATGAAAATGGAGGTTAATAAGGTGGTTTTGATGCCTTTGGAGATTAAGCGTCTAGAGAAGTGGAGCATTGGGTTTATGTGGCCTTGGCCAGGGTAGGGAAGTAACAGAACATGAGCTCTATATGTTGACTTCTCCATGGTAGAGCTTGCATTCGCTTAGATTAATTTGATGAATAATTGTTGTTAGTGTGCTCTTGTTGTGTGATATATATATATATATATATATGAAATAATTAAAATAAATAAATTATTAAAATTTTTATAAACAACAAAAATTATTTTTAAAACATCAAATAATTAAAAATTTTCATAAAAATAAAGTTACATAATATATATTTATACATTTCTACACATAAAAAAAAAAAAGAAATAAACAGAAATAAAATAATTTATACATTTTTTTTATAATTTTGATTTATGTTTCATTAATGTAAAAAAATTAGAAAAAAATTGTTTATAAAATAAACATAAAATAAATAAAATATTCAATAAAATAAATTTTTACATACCTTTACCTTATTCCAAACTACATTAACAAAAATATATAGAAATAATATTAACCATTAAAAGTTAACATTTAAACTCAATATTTTAAAATTTACCAAATATAGTTAAAAGAGTTAATATATTATAAAAGTAATATTTAATTATTATTTTTTAACGATCTAAACACGTCTTAAAATTATCAAAAAAAACTTCTTAATTTCTTTTTACTTTAATTTTTTATTAAAAATAAAGAATTATAATGTTACTTCATGTAACAAACTAAAAATATATATATATTTCCTTGTTTGTGATGGAATTGACTATAAGAGTACAAGCTTCGCATTCGCAATCCAAGCAACGATCCCAACTTAAATAAATACATATTACGGGTAGCAATATTTTAGTATATCATTGATTCGTGATAAATTATCAAATTAATTTTTTTATATTTTTTTGCCCCAATACGGTAGCTATCAACTTGAAATGATCATTTTAAAAGATTGACCCATTATTTAGTGTTTCTATTGCTAATAGCCACAATAACCACTATGCAGTTACAGTAGCGTGAGGAAATGGGGAAGTTGCACTTTCACAGCACCCAAAGTCAGCATATGTACAGGCGCCAAATCACAGTGCAGTTTAGCGTCTACTTTTAGTGTTTACTTTTCTTAAGGCAGTTTAAAGTATATAATTCAAATAATAAATTATAAAATTAGTTTTTTCTTTTACAAGAATTTATAAAATTAGTTTTTGTTTAATATAAAAAAGAAAAACTGTTCTTGTAATTTTTTTTTGAATTCGTTGTACTTTTTGTGTTGTTTTTCACTATGAGACGTATGTTCTATAATAAATAACAAAAATACGTGAGATATTTATAAAATATATTTAAAATATATATGAGTTATTTTAAGTATTAGATGCAATATGAAAATTTCTCAAATGCTTATTAATTTTTTCATACTTATTAGTCTTTTTTTCAAAAGTCGAATTTTGTTATTGAAAATATGTGTATCTATTTTGAATGTATTATGTCTAACGGTCAAATTTATGATAATAGTTTATATATAACTAACAAAATTGTAACTTGTATAACTAACAAATAGTTTATATATAATTAACAAAATATGTTAAAAAAAAAAATTATTACACATAATTAGAGCGCACAAAATCAATATATATGTACATTGACTATCCGATATTATGATAAAAATTATGAGATTTTCTCAAATTATAAAGAATATACTTATTAACTATTCCTCACGTTTTGTAATTATAGTATAGACCTAAAAAAATTGAATTTAATAAAAATTCAAATAATTTTTTTTTATTACAGAACATACCTTTTATATTATACTTCAGGTGTATTATAATGCACTCTTTAAGGTAATTAAAATACATAAAAATATTTACTAATTTATTAATTTTTAATTACTTGAGTGTAAAATATTTAAAATATATTATTTTTTATAATTAAATCTAACGCAGCTGTTTTTTTTTTTTTTTTTTAACAAAGACAGCTGATATAGACAAGTTATTTCCTTTATAATATAATAAAAATAGTACTCTATTAAACAGAAAAGGTTATTTAATTCCACTTTATTTATCAATATATAACCTAATAAAATTTAATTATTTTTAAAATACTTTTTTTTCCAGTGAAATATAGATAGAGTATATGCCCATATGTGAATGGAATTTTCCAATTGGAATATGAAAGGATTTTTTCATGAGAAAAAATCATTAAGGTCTTTTCCACAACGCAGCTTACAGTTGGCTAGAAGTAGAGGTTTCCAACTTTGCTCTCTCATTTATTTATTTTTTTCTAATCAATACGTCCAAATGCTAACTTCATCCACACGATTATAAAATAGGTTTTTTTTTTTGCTTTAATTGTCATTATAAATATAATAATAAATTTAAAATATAAGTCTAAAAGAGTAAAATTTGAAAATTCTCACACACATTATTCCACCTTAAAAGGCAAAAATAAAACAGTTATGGTAATGCGGATAATTTAGATTAGTCTATGGGAAATGGTTGCATTATCTTGTGAAGTGATTTTTTTTTTTTAGGTAGAGCAAGTTTTTGTTATTTTATTCTTTCTTTTTTTTTTTTCATTTTGGTTTTGGCTTTCATTTTCATTTTCGTTTTAAAGCATTTTTATAAAATTTGGGACAAAAAGGATTCAGAAATCTTTCAAAGTAAATCATAACTAAGACCTTATATATATATATATATATATACAAAAATTTGAAACTTCATTAAATAATATTGATTTGAGCATGAATTGTTTAACTTATAAAATATAGCACGCCTTTACAAAATTACTATAATTTTGTAAAAAAGTATTTCCCATTTCTAACTTGTAAAAAATCAATAGCTGTATTATGTTTTTCATGCAATGGCATCAAAGTAAAATAAAACAAACTCCATTCTTAGTCTGCAAGATGAGCAGGGCCGGACACACACTTGGGGTAGTGGTTTAGAGGAGCTAATGACTCAATATTTTCAACATCTTTTCACCTCTCAAGGAGACGAAGAAAGCGAACATTTTCAGTTTATTGAAAAAAGAGTCATAGAGGAGCAGAACCAATTCCTTTTGAAGCCATTTACTTGAGACGAGATCAAAGAAGCTGTTTTTTCTATGCATCCATCGAAACCATCAGGAGTAAATAGTATAAATCCCTATTTTTATAAAAAATTTTGCCATATCGTGGGTGACCATGTCGCAGCTTCATGTTTTAATTTTTTGCAATCATGCTCTCTTCCTCATAGCCTGAATGATACAGCTACTGATTTGATCCCTAAGAAGAAAAACCCTTTCACTATGAGCGATCTCTTCCCCCATTTCCCTATGTAATGCACTTTATAAATTTGTGTTCAAAGTCCTTGCTAACAGGCTTAAGCGGATTCTTCCAAGCATCATCTTAAAGGAGCAAACTGTTTTTGTCCTTAATAGATTGATAACTGACTATGTTTTAGTAGCTTTTGAAGTCATGCATTATTTGATTAGGCCGTCTCGAGGAAAGAAGGGTGTAGCTGCTTTAAAGGTAGATATGAGTAAGTACTATGATCGCCTTGAGTGGCTTTTTTACTTCAGATGATGCATGCTTTGAGGTTTAATAGACGATGGATTGACACAATAGCAATGTGTGTTAAGACAGATCATACCGTATTGCTCACAATGGTAGGGAGTTGGGTCCTATTTTTCCACAAAGGGATCTCTACCAAGGTTGTTCGCTGTCTCCTTACTTATTCGTTATTTGTACAAAAGGCCTTACTTTCTCATTCATAGGAAAGTTTTGATTGGACAGTTGCATGGGTGTAAAATTACTAGACATACTCTTATTATTTCTCACCTCCTTTTGTAGATGATTTCTTCTTTTTCTTTAGTGCAAATGCAAGGGAAGTTGTAGTGATAAAGGTTTTTTTTGATGTTTATAGTAAGGTTTCTGGTCAATAAATAAACTTCCATAAGTCTTCCCTTACTGATAACTCTAAATTGATATTTCTTACTTGTGAAACCTACATTGACGAGAAAAACGGGGAAAGGGGCAAGGTTTCCCCAATAAACACTCCTAAACTTAAATCAGTAATGATATGAAGAAAAATATAATAAAACGAATAGACATAATAGAATAGAGAATAAAAGTGATTGCTTGGATGATGTGATGATGGAGTGATGGAATGATATTTTGGTGATGTTGTATAATGAGAATTAATGACATGAGATGTCATGAGATATATTTATAGGAGAAAGTATTACTCAAACCTTTCAGGAATATAATTCCTTAGCCTTATAGGATTGCCTTATTTAGAAGAGAATGAGACTTTCTTTATAGAGTAATCTTCCTAATTGAAATAGACTTCCTTATTAAGCTTTCTTTTTATTCAAGTAATTCTCCTCTTTAGGGGAATGTAACCCTTATTAGAATAAGATACTGATATAGGATATCAAGAGTCCCCCGTGAACGTCTATTCGGATATTTATATTTGATGTATCCTGTAAGGTGATGAAAACGTCATTCTTCCGTTGAGAGAGAGATTTCTTGAATCACTACGTTTGATATGGAAGGGTGAGCTGAGGTGACTAACCTCAGTCATAGGAAAAGATAAAGCTCGGTACCAAGTTTTGAAATCATCGTATAAGAACATATTGGAAGTTCCAGTTGGACTTAGACGTATAAAACTTGCAATAAAAAAGGATATGTAAGGGATTAACCCGCCAATATAGAGACAACATGACGGAACCATTCGTCACTGGAGTTTTAATGTTTGATGTATTAAAAGTATGGCCTGAGTGTCGAACCTTAGTACTATAAAAGCGACCTAATGGTGCCAGTTACCAAATACTAGTCTTAAATGATCAAGGCTTAGATGTTTGGTGCAAGAACGTGAGGCTTATATGCTCAAAAACTCAGAACTATAAAAGTGACCTGAGAGTGTCAGTTTCTAGATACTAGACTTATTCTTTGTGCATTAGAAGTGCGGCCCAAGTGTCGTATAGTCTCATTGCATTAAAAACGTGGCATGAGTGCCAAACTTTAGTATTATGGAAGCGACCTGAGGGTGCTAGTTTTCAGTTACTAGACATTGATGTTGGAGCTTTAAATGCTCGGCGTGGAGGGACAACTGGTACTGATGCGCATGGGGGTGATAACCGCTATGTTGTTTTGATGCCTTTTTTGAAATTTGAATCACGTAACTGTCCCATTTGTTCATGTGTCAGAAGAGGAGACGTTTCGGCTGCCATAATGATGATTACTTGATAGTGTGTTAGATGTCATTTGATAATTTCTACATGTTGATGTCAAGTGAGGTGATCAAAATGTCTAACCACTTGGACTGATTGGTGCTTAAAGTAGTGTCTTCAGTAAATATATTTTCCTTATCTGTAGTGATAGAAAAAAGAACAATGGTTTTAGGATCATTTAATTAATCTCCATTTAATGATCGGTCCTCATGTAATAAATATATCAAATGTAATTGATGTATGTTTTGTACGAATAATAATCATGTATATATGGATGAGCATCTATGTGTAGATGTATAATCGTGCTTGTGTGACGAGTTATAAATATTCATATAAGAATAAATAATTAAGTGAAGATAAATGAAAAAAAGAAATAAAAAAATAATTAAAAATAAATAATTAAGAAGGAAAACTTGTCTCTTGATGACCTCTTGTCCCGTCTTTGAGTTTAATGAATATTTATGTTCGTTGTTTGCTTCAATTATTGCCTGAATGACCTTGTCCTTAAAGATGATGCCATGACTTTTACTTTATATAATGTTGAATATCCGAGTTTTAATTAGCTATAATTTGGTGTCATGTACTGCACAAGTTTGTGTGCATCCAATTCATTAGCATTTTATGTATATCCAGCTTCATAAGAATATACTATCCAAATATACTGCTCTGAGATTAATAGCTGGACCAAGTTCCCAAAGGCCATTATCTTTTATCGCTGACAATTCTGAGCATTGTCATTGAGATGCTTAAAGTAGCATCTATGCTTGTATTATTTCATTGTAATAACAAATAATCAGAACAACGAAGATCTTGGGATTGTTTGATCTCCCTAGCAATAGATGATGCTAAGAGTTTTAGATGTTTAAAAAATTATTGTCTAGCATTCGACACTCAGTGTTCACTTGATATTCGATTTTGGTTTTGAGAACCACTTATCGAAGAATCATTGTCTTCAATCATGGTATGAAGCCATGCGGTCCAGCTTCGTGAATCTAAAAGAAAACATATAGATATCCAACTTTATTTTGTCACTATGTTTGAGTAGCATTTAAGTACCTAATTTGAGTGTCTAATTGCTTTTAGGCTTCAATGCTTGGATGCTCAACAAATACTTAGTAATCGAAGCTTGGTTTCTAATTTAGGAGCACTATGTACAAAGCCTCGATGCTTTTTAGTGCTCGACCAACTTAGCAGAACTCAGTGCTCGATAAAGCCTTGATGGGTGCTCGATGCTCAGTGTTCAGTTCTTAATCTGAGAGTCAACTTTAAACTTATCTTCTCAGTTCATCTATTTTAAAACTTAGTAGGGTAGCCTTTGAGATTCATACATTGATCATGATGTCATTTGAGTATGTCAAACTTTATCCATTAAGCTTGAGACAAGTTTCGAATAGGGACAGAACTCATATAAGAATTAGAATTCTGGATGTCTGACTGTCTTTTATATATAGCCTTTATATCAATGGTCAGTGATAAGAAGTTATAGAACCCATGCTCGATTCTCTTATTCTCTCAATGCTCAACACTCAGTTCTCAATGTTCCATAGGTGTGGATACTTAAAGCCCGATGATCAGTGGGCGCTTAATATTTAGAACTCACTATTTAATGGGTATTCCATGCTAGGTGCTCAGAGCATGATGATCGGTGGACATATTTAACTCCTTAGAATGCTTGATGCTCGGAGCTTACTTCTTTAACAATTTTGGTGCTTACAGCTCAGCTCAGCTCTTTATTCGAGAGCCTATGTCTGGAGCTTTACGAAGGTGGTTGCCATTACCAACAAGAATCATAGCATGTTCAAAGCATATCTTTAAGGTGCTTGGATTTTAATTTTTAACGTCTCTTATACCAATAGCTTAATTTGCTATTATTGGAATTAGATATATTCTCACTACTACTGCTCCTTTTTTATTTTTTTTATTATCTTCTTGTCCTTTATTCCGATGAAGCTATCATGATGTGCAATGTTTATTCGAATTTGACCATAGCCAAGAATTTCATCTTCTGAGTTGTTCTTGATCAATAGACATGATGTTGCTAATGATTATGTTGAGATCTTTATACTCGTCAATGAGGGTAGATGGACAAATCTTTAAGCCTCTATGTTGATGACATGCATGTTGTAAAGGTGAAAAATTGAATAAGATACTTATAAAACAAGTAAACTTGTCTCATCTTGAATATTGGTTTAATAGAATAATAGAATTGTGAAGCTAGATTCTAGTAAGCAATAATAATCTAGAATTGAATTCGGTTTATTCCCATAGACGATGCCAATTGATAACTCCAAATTGATATTTCTTATTTGTGGAACCTATATCGACGAGGAGAATGGGTAAAGGGGCGGAGTTTCCCTTATAAACACTCTAAAGCTTAAGTCAGTAATGGTATGAGGAAAAATATAATAAAGCGAATAGGCATAATAGAATAGAGAATAAAGAGAGATTGCTTGGATGATGTAATGATGGAGTGATGGAATTATGTCTTAGTAATGTTATATAATGAGAACGAATGACATGAGATGTATTTATATGAGAAGGTATTATTCAAACCTCATAGGAATATGATTCCTTAGCCTTGTAGGATTGCCTTATTTAGGAGAGAAGAAGACTTCCTTTGTAGAGTAATCTTCCTAATTGAAATAGATTTCTTTATTCAGCTTTCTTCTTATTCAAGTAATCCTCCTCTTTGGGGGAATGTAACTCTTATTAGAATAGAATATTGATATGAGATATCACTTACTTTTTGTATCAATGTTGTGACAGAAGCAAGATAGCATATCAATGATATTCTGAGTGTTGGACATAGTAATAGCCATGGAAATTATCTATGATTACCTTCTTTAATGGGACATAATAAAAGGCATAATTTTTTTCTCTTATAAATAATAACCATTGAAATTTTTAGTAAAGGGAACACTATAAATAATGTAATTCTTTCTTTATAAAACATGTAAGAAGAAAAACAATAACATTACTACGAAGAACATTCTTTTAATTTTATTTTTTGGGGTTGTAACCTAAGTCGTATACTTTCTTTTTACATTTAAAGAGTGAGTTTTAGAATTTGAAAATTCTAACTCACTAACATTTGGTATCAGAGCTAAAATTTCTTACCCAAATTTGGTTCTATATTCAAAATGGCCTCAAATTTTATACAAAACAAATTCCCTAATCGATAAAAAAAAACTATGAAAATTGGCGTATTCAAATGAAAGCATTACTTGGATCCCAAGAATTATGGGAAATTGTGCAAGACAGTTTTGAAGAATCCACTAAGGCAAGAATTGGTGAATATACAACAAAAGAAATGAATGAGTTGAAAGAGATGTGCAAGAAGGATAAGAAGGCATTATTTCTTCTTTATTGAGCGTTAGACGAACAAACATTTATTAAAATTGCATAAACAACTTTAAGCAAGCTAGCTTGGGATACACTTGCAACCATATTTAAAGGAGTTGATTGTGTAAAGAGAATATAGTTACAATCTTTGTGAGCTAAATTTGAAGTAATTTATATGAAGGATGATAAGTTAATCTATAACTATTTTACATAATTGCTTATAAATGTGAATTAACATAAGAAAAATGGAGCGAAGATCGAGGATGTTTTTGAGCCATTGAAAAACTACTTTAATCTCTTATTCCAAAATTTGATCATGTTGTTGCAGCCATTGAAGAATCTTACAATTGAAGAGCTTCTTAAATCACTTCAAGTGCATGAGCAACACATTCAGAAGAATGTTAACTCTCTTATGATATGATAAGCACTAAGTCCAAATTAACAATTCATTAATAATAAAGGTGAATAAAAAAGAGGCAATAGTTATAGAGGCAGCAGTCGTGGATGAGGTAGAGGCCATGGAAATTATTAAAGTCGTGGCCCAAAATTATGTAAAGATTTTTTGCTGTGAAAAAGGAGTTGCAAGAGGAGTTAAATCTCTTAATGATCGTCGAACACTAAAAGAAATTCAATGTTACAATTGTCATAAGTATGGACATTATACATCAGAATGCTAGAAGAAATCTATACAACAAAGGGATTAAGTGAATGATGCTGAAGCATCGAGAGTAAAGGAAGATGAACTTATATTACTTTTGGCACATGACGAAGTCATCAATCAACAAAATATATGGTTTCTTGATTTTAGAGCAAGTAATCATATGTGCAGGAGAAAAGATTTATTTAAAGATCTTAATGAAAATATTCAAGGGAGTGTTAGCTTGGGTGACTCTTCCAAGCTTTAAGTAGCAGGAAAAGTAAAAATTAAAATTCTTCTAAAAGATGGAAAGCCAGAATTTGTCTTAATTGTTTATTATGTGCCTAGCATAAAAAGAAATATACTTAGTATCAGACAACTTCTGAAGAAAGGATACATTATACACTTAGAAGATGGTAGTATTTATCTTAAAGACAAAAATGGAGACCTCATTGCACATGCACAAATGGCGAAGAATTGCATGTTCCCATTACATCTTAATACAGATATACATATGCATTGTCTTTATAGGCTTACAAAAGATGAATCATGGAAGTGGCATTTATGCTTTGGGCATCTTAATTTTAATGGTTTAAAGCTCTTATCCTAGGAAAATATGGTGTGTGGATTAACTATGATTAGAGATCCAGAAAAAGTTTGTGAGGTATACACACTTGGTAAGCAACATAGAGTTCCATTTCCTAAAAGATATTCATGGAGAGCAAAAGCATCACTAGAGTTAATGCACATCAACATATGCGGACCATTAGAACCAATGTCTCTTGGAGGTAGCTGTTACTTCATTACCTTCATTGATTATTATAGTAGAAAATTATGGGTATACCTTTTATAGGAGAAATTGTTGCTTTTGTTACCTTTACACATTTTAAAGCACAAGTAGAGGTGGAATGTGGACGTCATCTGAAGATACTTATATCTTATTGAGGTAGGGAATACACCTCAAATATGTTCAAGAACTTCTGCAGTAAAGAAGGTGTTCGATAACAATTCATAATTGCTTATATTCTACAGCAAACTGGAATTACAAAAAGGAAGAACCGCACAATCTTGGATATGACAAGGAGTATACTAAAGGAGCAAGGATTGCCAAAGCAATTTTGGGCAAAAGCTGGAGCATGGACATCATACATTCTCAATCGATGCCCAGCTAAAAGTGTAAAGAATAAGACACCATATGAAGCATATAGTGGTGAGAAACCAAATATGGAGCATTTATGAGTATTTGGGTGCAATGCATATGCCTAAGTACTAGAGGCACAAAGGAACAAGTTGGATGATCGAGGTAAGAAATGTATCTTTATTAGATATAGTACACATTCTAAAGCTTATAAACTCTACAATCTAACTACTAAAAAAGTACTGGAAAGTAGAGATGTAATCTTTAGTAAAGGTGAGTTTTGGAAATGGAATGATGACAAAATTGAGAATGAAGAAGCATCTTGTTTAAAGAACCTAACACTCAATCTGAGGGTTCCACATACAAAGTCAACAGATAAGCAACCAACAACACCCTCTGGCTCATTAAAAAGACAAACCTCACTCATTTCGTTGTATATACATAGCAGTTCATCATTAAACAAATCAACTACATCACTACAAGAACCTATCAAGATGAGAAGTCTATAGGAAATTTATGAAGTGACTGAAGAGGTCAATGATGTAAACCTCTTTGTTTATATGCAAACAGTAAACCTTTAGCCTTTTAAAAGGCTATAGAAGAACAAGTATTGAGATCTGCAATAAAGGATGAAATATATGAAATTGAGAAAAATAACAAGTGGGAGCTTACTATATTACTAAACGATCAAAAGGCAATTAGACTTAAATGGGTGTATAAAATTAAATGAGGAGCTAATGGTGAAGTGGAAAAGTACAAGGCTAAACTTGTAGCTAATGGTTACAAACAAAAGTATGAAGTTGACTATGAAGAAGTTTTTGCACCAGTAGCTCATATTGATACAGTGAGAATGTTTATATCACTAGCAGCACATCATAATTAGAAGATATATCAACTTAATGTAAAGTTTGCATTTCTTAATGGTTGTCACGACCCAAACTAGGAGTCATGACCGGCGCTAGGGAACGGGAATTCTTTCGAATCCGGAACCCGTAGCAAGCCTAAGAAAATAAAATCATACAATAAATAAATAAAAGTATGACCGAATAAAAATTTTTCTAAATCAATATATAAAATAAATACTCCAAATCCTTTTATAAATGAATACATATTCGTACAATGTTCAAATATAAATTCTCAAAGTATTTAATATCCAAACAAAATAATACACTTCCAAAAATTATAACACTACTACTACAGTTTCTAGAATACAATTCAAAGTTTAGAATATACATTTGCATAAAATAGCAAGGACTGAAGAACATCGGCGAGGAACTCTACAACTAAGGTCTGACGATATGGAATCTCCTGAAAAAAATAATTGAGGGGGGTCAAATCTCACTGAGTGAATTATTATACTATATATACATGCAAACTAAACCATAACAATCAGGCATTAGTATATATATGTATATACACACATTTCACACGAATGCCAAACTCTACTTTTATAAATATACAAAATGTAGGAAAACGTTTAATTAACTTTATGAAGGATCTATAGAACCCTAATAATAACAACCTCAACAACCCCATCATCACTCTAGCCATGTAGGCTCACTTGATTCCAAATAGAACACTTATTCCAATCTGGACAGCAGACTGGCCACGAGACACTAAGTTGATCGAGCTCCAGCAATCTGGCTGTCAGTGTGATTGGCCCCAAGACACTTGGTCAACCGAGCTCCAGCAATCACACTATCTATCACCTCACATCTCAATCAACCCAATAGATCATTCAATTCACTTATGGACAGTAGACTGGTCCCGAGACACTAAGTCAACCGAGCTCCAGCAGTCTGACTGTCAGTGTGATTGGCCCCGCAATCACACTATCTAACATACCATTAATCTTAGTCAAATCAATTAAATCAATTATAATCACCCAATTTTAACTCTCACTCAATCCTTATCTATCGTACCGGTACGTACACGGTCCTAGTGCTGCCCACTAGGAAGCACGTTCTATTGATATCCTTCACTTAGAATAAATCATTCATTCGGAAAATAATTAATGTAGAACAATATTCATAATAGTAAAACCAACCATATATATATATATATCAAAAATATACCTAAAATATACCCAGTATATTTCAGGTATATATATATATATGTGTGTGTGTGTGTGTGTCAAATAAAATACGAAATAAACTAAAGATAAATCATTAATATAGTTAAAAATAATTTAAATGAGTAACAATAATATAACATGTATTATCTTAAAAATATACTTAAATATGCAAAAGATATACCCTAAGTACACAAATCATTTAATAAAACATTTATGTATAAATATTCATTTAAATACGTGTTTGTGTTTAACATATATTCACAAATATACTAAAAATAAACCTAATTATCTAGCATGCATATATCAAAAATAAACCCTAAATATACTACTAATGTGCTAGGTTTAATTTAATAATAAAACATTTATTTATTTGGAAATAAATAAAAAATATACCAAAAATAAACTTAAAAATAATTTAAGTGTAGGTTTATAATTTAACATGCAATTATTTAAGAATAAACCTAAAATCTACTAAAACTATACCTAAGGTATACTAATCATTTAATAAAATAATTATGTCTAAGTGTACATTTTAAAATATGTGTATATTACTCAAATGTGTTAAACCTAAACCTAATTGTTTAATGCGCATATATCAAACTAATATGCATAATTATTTAATATGCATATATATATAAAAATGCAACCCTAGATATACCAAAAATATTATAATTTAAATCATTTTTAAAACATACAATGAAAATGAAAAATTCTAAATAATGCACCCTATATGCAGTGCATATATATACAGTATAATAACTCACATGTTAGCGCTCCACAAGACAAACTCGACGGGTCTGATCCGTTAGGCCTCGGTCTCGGCGCAACTAGACAAACAAATGACAACATGAAATCAGAATAAATTTAACGAAAATTCTAAAGACTCGATCTAGAATTTTAGACACAGATTTAGAATAGGAATTTGACCGGACATCACATTTTTCGAGAATTCTACCGAAAATCCGACAGAACCTCCCCTGTAAAACGGATATCTCTCTACTCAAAGAGTAGAGCCGGTCCTGCAAAGAAATATATTTCGGAATAAACACAGAATTACAACCAAAATCCCTCGGTTGGACTCCAAACTACAATTCACCGACCGAGGTTCACAATTCATAGAATAATTATAAAATACCGAAAATGCCCTTATATAATAAAAATACATTTTATAAATCCAAATTACGTAATTAACCCTAAAACACATTAAAAACCGATAAAAACTCATTTATTTAGAAAAATCGTATATTATATATATAATTTGAAAATAATTTACAAAAAATAGTTTTAATTAGTTAAAAATACTAAAAATTTGCAGAAATCATTTTTATAGCTCAAATAATTATTAAAACCAATTTAATTATATTTTTAGCCAATTTAGTGTAAAATTACCAAAATACCCCTATATATATATATTCACTATAAATTTTCAAAAATTCACCAAAAATTATATAATTACTCAAAAATTAATTTCTCAACATATAATTCAATAATATCAATAAATATACTCAATTTACCAATTTATTTCAATTAAACACATAATTAACCCTATTTTTCAAAATTACATAAACTTAATAAATTCCAAATAAATACATAAAAATTCAAAAAAATTACAAATAAATTTCTATAATTCATTTCAACTCCTATAATCACCATAAAATACAATTTCATAATTTAATTAATTAATTTTCGAAAATTAGAAAATAATAATAAAATAATCAAAAATTCACAAAAATTAAAATAAATTCCAAAAATTCTAAAAAAATTACAGCTTGTATATTAAGCTTCCGGAAACAAAGTTTATCAAGGAATTTTTTATGAATCAATCAAATTGAAGCTAAAAAAAATTCGAAACCCAAAATGACTGATTTGAAGAAATTAAAACCTAAGCAATTCTAGATCAAATCAAGTGAAAAGAAAATTGGAATCACACTCACCAGAGCTCAAGGAGAAGATAGAGACTGACGGCATCAAATTTGGTGGCCGGAAAGTACTTGATCGGAGCTAAGTCGATTTTTGACTCCTTGATGAAAATCCGGCCAAAACTCGCCGGAAAAGAGTGTTTCAGGTGGTGGAAATGGCTGGAGGTGGAGGAGAAGGCTGAGGGGCATAGTAATAGCAAGAAAACCAGCTTGAAAGTGGCTGGAAATGGAAGAAATATGGTGATGGGCATTTGGAGAAGAAGAGTGGCAATTCTGTAAATAAAGGGAAGTTTTGGTTTTTGATTAAAAAAATTATGTATATATGTATATATATATATATTCACACTATATATTATAATAATATAAAATTTCACACACATTAAATATACACCACACACATATTTTAATATGTTAATAATTTATAAACTTAAAATTAATTAATTAATACAAAAATTAAATAATAAAATTAAGGAAATTAATTAAGCTCTAATTAATTTAAATAAGTGCACATATATACAATTTATTTTAGCACTTTAAAATTATATATGAGTTCATGCAAATTCATAAAACTAGTCAAAATAAATAGTATTAAATTATTTACGTGTCAATTTTCCCAAAAATACAATTTCCGGAAAAATTTTACGTAAAGTACTTAAAATAATTAAAATTAGCTTTAAACAAACAACAAACTCATAAATATCATAAATATATTTACAAAAATTATTAACACTGCATATCCCGATGCAGTATAAAAATATTTAAAAATTCGGGATATTACAATGGTGTTCTTGAAGAAGAAGTATATGTTGAACAACCGAAAGGCTTTGTGATAGAAAGGCATAAAAACAAAGTTTATCATTTAAGAAAAGCACTTTATGGACTCAAGCAATCACTACGAGCATGGAGTTCATGGATTGATGGATACTTGATTGATAATGGTTTTATTAAATGTCCTTATGAGCACGCAGTTTACATCAAGAAATCTTACTAAGGAGACATTCTCATTACCAGTTTATATATTGATGATCTATTCTTTACTGGAAACAGTTAAAGAATGTTTGAAGAATTCAAGACTGCTATGTTCAATGAGTTTGAGATGACAGATTGTGGACTTAATACATACTTTCTTAGTTTAAAAGTTAATCAACAATATAACTGGATTTATGTATCTCAAAAGAAGTAAGTAAAGGAGATTCTTGAAATTTTCAAAATGGAGTCATGTAATTTATTAAGTACTTCTATAGCAACATGAATTAAGCTAACAAAAATTGGAGATGATGAGACAGTTAATTCAATGTTGTATTAAAGTCTTGTTGAAAACTTAAGATATCTAGCTATCATGAGGCCAGATATTGTCTATGGAGTTAGGCTTATAAGCAGATACATGGAAACACTAGGAAAGTCTCATTGGGATGCTACTAAGAGAATTCTAAGGTATATTAAAGGTACCTTAAATTAGATAATGTTTTATGCTTATGGCGATAACACATAATTGATTGGTTACTTGGATAATGACTGGGGAGGTGACCAAGATGAAAGAAAAAGTACAACATGATATGTTTTCTATCTTGGTTCAACAACATTTACATGGACCTCAAAGAAATAAGTAATGATTGTATTATCAACATGTGAAGCAGAATATATAGCAACTTTATTAACAGCTTGTGAGGCAATTTGGTTGAGAAATCTTTTAAAGGAATTGGGCCATTTATAAGAAGGTTCAACAATAATTTTTGTAGATAACATGTCAACATTAAAACTTGCTAAGAATCCAATTCAACATGGGAGAAGCAAGCATATTGATACGGGATATCATTTCCTCAGAGATCATATGAAACAAGAACAATCATCTTAAAGTATTGCAATATAATAGAGCAAGTTGCTGATAATCTAACTAGGTTGTTACCAGTTAATACATTCACTAAGCTAAGAGCAAAGCTTGGAATGAAAATGGTTCAAGTATGAGAGGGCGTGTTCAAATAACAAACTTGAATATATTTTTAGTATTTTTCTTTAAATAATATTTACTATATAAATAATGGTTTATATTACTAATAAATAATAACCATTGAAATTTTTAGAAAAGGGAATAATATAAATAATGTAATTCTTTTTTGTAAAACATGTGAGAAGAAAAACAAAAACATTACTACGAAAAGCATTTTTTTAGTTTTATTTTTCTGGGTTGTAACCTAAATCGTATAATTTCTCTTTTACATTTAAAAAGTGAGTTTTAGAATTTGAAAATTCTAACTCACCAACATTTATGCATGGAAAGCCATCCTTATCAAATTAGTAGTGCAGCAATTCCTAATTATGCACTAAGTGTCTATTTAATCCTAATCTCTTTATGTGATGAGCTTGAATGTATTCCAAACTCTTTCTAGTGGGGCTCAAATAATAATAGAAATGAAAATATTAATTGGCTTCAATGGAAAAACTATGTTATTGAATAGAGCATGGTGGTTTGGGATTTTGCTCTTTTCATCTTTTTAACAAGGCCTTATTATGCAAGCATGGATGAAGATAATGAACTGACCAAATTCTTTTGTAGCTAAAATACTAAAGGTGAAGTTTTTTCCTCATGACTGGTTCTTAAATATGAAGCTCGTACCAAATCCAAGCTTCACCTAGCACAACATCTTGTCATGCCAGGACATATTGAGAGAGTCGTCTAAATGGCAGGTGGGTAATGGGAACAGAAAGTCTATATAGAGGGACCCATGGCTGTTAAATGATAAGAATCCTTATGTTACAACTTCTCCAAACATCAATGAAGGGGTGAATGTGGTGAGTGATCACATAACTAGCAATGAACGATCATGGGATATTAACACCATTGATGTTATTTCCAATAAGAGAGATAGTAATTTTATTAAATAGATTGCACTAAGCTTAAATTCTTCTATTGATTCAATTTTTTGTTAGGGGTTCGTAGAGTGGTATACTAGGTTAAAAGTGGCAATTATAAATTATACTAGCAACATATTCTTTATCAATAACAACATCTGGAGAATTTTTAAAAATAACTATAGTAAATCAAAATTCCACTAAAAGTACAGGAGATAATATAAAGATCTTATTATGATTATACCCTTACTTGTCTAACCCTTATTCAAAAGCAAATTGATGTTAACCCCATTTTTCCATTGCGTAATGGTGATGATGAATCTATAGTTCATTTTTTCTTTCAATCCCTTTCACGAAGGAATATTAGTTGAAGCACAATTTGCAAATAATCCAAGCGAATTCTATTTTGTTTCTATATTATATGCAATTGATTCTCCTTTTTCTTCTTAGATGATTAGAGGTCATTGGCCTATATGCTGATTTGGGCTCTTTTCGAGCTAATAACGAGTTACTGTGGAAAAACAGAAATACTTCTAGCTTTTAGGTGTCTAGTTTCATTATCACCCACCTAAATCAATAAAGGAATGCATAAGAGAAAATTTAAAGTCCTATTAATCCTAGCCTTATCAAATATATGACTAAATGGTCTAAGCCTCTTAAGGGACTCTTAAAAGTTATTGTCGATGCTATTATATTACTAAATAAAATTGGACTATCTTGTGTAATTCATGATTTGTAGAAATTATTTATTTCTACTATATTACAATCCATTCATGGGAACTTTCAACTAAAGATGGCTGAAGCCTGAGGAATTCTCAAAGCTTTTAGATGGTTGAAAGATATGCAACTTGATAACTTAGTGATGGAAATAATATTCTCACCTTAGTGCAAGATATCAACAATAACAACCATGATGCTTCCATCGTGGGTTTAATTACTACTAACTACAAGAGCCTACTCTTTAGTTTTCAAAATGCATGTTTAATATGAAAAATGTTACATGTCGCAAGATGTGACATGAACAGTTACATCGCGGGTAATATTTTATTAATGATGGGTTCCATAATGAGTAAATGCATATCTGAACATTCAAAACCACTTATATACATACACTTGGAACCATGAGGGTATTTTTGTAACATT
Source organism: Mallotus nudiflorus (assembly GCA_947683625.1). Lineage (NCBI taxonomy): Eukaryota > Viridiplantae > Streptophyta > Magnoliopsida > Malpighiales > Euphorbiaceae > Mallotus > Mallotus nudiflorus. The sequence continues at coordinate 3,668,464 of CANTUR010000066.1, forward strand.
GACATCATTTATTTCTTTCTTCTATTTATCAATTTTTACCAACAAAAGTAGGTCCAGTTTCTACTTTTTTTTTATAAAAATTCCAATTTCTACTTAATTGTGATCTTTAATGATTTCATTAGCTTGAACAATAATAAAACAAAAATCCCATAACAATGTTTTTTAAGGTCTCTTGACCATGAAAGAGAGTCACTAATGAAAGAATCATCATGACCATGAATACTATCATCCATGTTCATATGGTCATAGTGATGGACTGGTCTCCAATATTCTATTACCACCCTTGCCTGCCATGAGAGCATACCTCATTTCCTTTTAAAATAAAATCCATAAATGTAAATTTAGTAAAAAAGATAAAATTTTGAACTTTTTTTTAACTAAAAATTAAATTTTATTCATTCAAAAGATTAAATTGCAGACTCTCCTTAAGGAATTTAGGAGGTTGAAAAAAAAAACATAGTGACGAGCTTTAAGAAGGGCATCTCTAGCAATGCAATGATCACACCCATTAGCATGTCTCTTTGCAAATCTAACAAGATAATCACTACCCTCTTGTTTTTAGAACTTACAATCAATAACTAAAGATCCAACATCTAAAAATAACTCATTCTCCAAGTTCAGTATCTGAACAATATGTTTAGCATCCATCTCAAACTCAACCTGATTAACTTTAAGAGATAAGCACCATAGAAGAGCTTTTTTTATTTACAATAGAAAACGCAGCATCCAAGTTGTACTTTAACCAATCCAGCAAAGGCTTCTTCCATCTACTCATAACATTATACTGAGACTCACTCCTAATTAGAAAAAAAATGAGAAGCTCTAACAGATTTCTAATCCTTAAGAAATTTGAATGAGTTCTAAATTATAACTGCTGAAGATAAAACTTAATTATGCCAGAGAAGGTTGTTCCTCTGATTCCAAATGGACCATAATATAAGAGCCACTTTTCTCAACTTCTGAATTGGAACTAAACCCATCATTGAAAACAACTAACCTTTACACTGCTCATGATTTAAAGATTGTAAAAGAACACCCGTAACCTGCCAGCACTCCCCCTGCATACGAGCACTCCAAAAATAAATGCCATGCTTGTTCTTCATATCATTGACACAGAACAAGAATGACTGAAATATTACACCAATGTTGAACCAATCTTGATTGGCAAGGAAAAGTATTGTTACAAAAATGCCAAAGAAAAAATTTGAAATTTTTAAAGATTATTATTGTAATATAGCAAAAGATTGAAAATTTAAGTAAATGGATAAAAATTAAGATACTAAAAGGAAATAATCTATAAACACCCGATTTGATCGGCCTATGATAAGAAAAATCAAAACTCGAATACAAGAGAAGTTCAAAATCTTCTTGAGAATGGACCTAAGAGCCTAAGCCCAAGAACCTACAACATGTAAACACAACTCCAAGCCTAAACTCTTTGGCCCAAAAGGCCCAGATCTGGAAGCCAAATAGGCGATCGCCAATTTGGTAGTTGGGTGAAGAGGTGTCACCTTTTTAGAGAGATGATCGCTTCTTCACCAGGCCACTTGCTACTACATTAAATAAGGTTCATCAAGGACAGCAAGTTGGTGGGCCCTTATCTATTCTTGCTCTATAATTACAGCAGGAATAGTTAATTTTTAGGGAAATTTTATGAGTTAAAAAGGGGATGGTAATGATGAAGAGAGTAGGGGTATTGATTGAGTTTGAGAAATATAAAATGAAAAGAGAAAGAGAGATTTAAAGGGGTTTGCGAAGAGGGGCCTAAAAAAAAATCTTAGGAGAGGTTCGGGGGAGAGAAAAAAAAAGGACAGCTCTGAAACAAGAAAAAAGAATTCTAGAAAAAAGATAAGGGAAGGTCTTTAGGAAGAAAGGAAGGATTAAGCTTGAAGGTTGATCATTGAGAAGAAGAAAGTAGAACCTTGCATTTAAGCGATGATTAAAGTCCATACCTATCTCTGACGGCCAAACATTTTAAGAAAAGTTCTTATTTCATCGTAAGTCTTGTTCATTTACACTAGTTATTGCTTATTTGAAAACTAAGTTTACCACCTGTGGGAGTCATCTGCATCTACTGTTCAGGCAATTGTCTCTGCAAAGAAGTGCCACCTCTTTATGATAAGGCGATTGCCTCATGACTTAGGCAATTGTCTCATGATAGAGGCGATCGTCACTCTAACAGGGTCTTCTCCATTTTGCTATTCCTAATATCACTATTCATAAGAAAAAACTTTGTGCTCAAAATATTTTTCCTTTCAGCCATTTCATCAGAAGAGCGATACAAGCATGTTCAGTTATTTTGTTTACTCCCATTTCATATGTTACTCAAAATTTACGTGATTTTAGTTCCATTTCATATTTCTGCATGTTTTTTTTTTGCTATTACCAAAATCACTATTCATATAATTAGATTTTTTTTACTTTGAATTTGTTCATTTTTCAGTCACTTTATTGGTAGAATAATAAGAGCATTTTTGTATATTTTGTTGGTTAAAATTTAGCATATTAGTTAAATTTTACATGAATTTTAGTTGCATTTGCATAATTTTTACATAATTTATTATTATTTTTTTACTATTTCATTTAAACCCATTGAGACCATTTCTATAGAGGCAAATGCCTCTTTGCAAATAGGCAATGACCCATGGTGAGAGGCATCGCCATGTTATTTTATTTTAAATAAATAAATAGTTATTTATTTTATTTTCTTTAATTTATCACAAGGGCTTATTTTTTTTATTTTGAAATATATTTAAGTGTGTATGTTTGTCATTTTAATTTTTTTTTCTTATTTTATTTTTATTATGTTATTATTTTTTATTTATTTAATTATTAGATCTATAGTAATTTTGAGTCTTATATTTTTATCCTCACATAATTTAATTCTTATGTACTTTCATATTTTCATATTCTCAATCTTTTCTTTATACAATTATTTTATTATCTTGCTTCCTATTATTATTTTTACTTCTGTTTACTTTCGATTTATTTTTTATCTTTTATTTATTCTATTATGTTTTGCAACACAAAAAGCATTGTAGTCTCTAATCCTTTCCCCATTCATTTGGAATGTATGGTTATAAATCAATAATTGTTTTCTTTTTGTTAAATGTTAAGTCTTAAAAGCATGAAATTGGATTAATGCGCAAACTTAGACATAACTGTAAAACTTGGAAAGTGGATGGAGGCAAGTGAAATTTTGAATGTAAAAAAGGAAATAATTAAATAATTAAAGGTAAAAAAATACAAAACATAAATAGAGGCCAATCGTAAGGTTGGGTGGGCATTCCAAAAGCCTATACACAGTTTTTGAATCCGATCTTTGATAATGGCTTCTTGGAACCTTCGTGGGATCTAGTTGGTGTATAGTGTGTTCCGGCTTTTATTCGAGTGGCGACTCCATCTTTGAGTAGGCTTTGTGACCTATTTCGTATTTCCTAGTGGGTCTCAAATCCATACAATGTCGTGGTCGCCAAACATTTAGGTGCACGCTAAACCTTGCCACCTACAGTGGCGACTCCACTAGGGATAGAGAAACTAATTCTAGTGTTTTGTGTTTTATCATTTTTAATTATTTTCTTATTTCTTTTACATTCATTACACATTTTCACACAATGAGCACTCAATCCTTAAATAACCCGATGATAGTCATTGTTTTGCTGCTTGTGTTTCACTTAAACCTGCCTATGGAGTATTTGATTATTATCACTCATAGCATGTACTTATCCATGTCGCATGGACCCTTAAGTGGGAGACATAATGGAGGTATATCGCTGTGGGGGTCGAAGCCTTTTTCACCCAATATGTAGCTAATGTAGTGACTTAGCAACTTCGTTTAGGATATTCTAACATGCATATGTTTGATGCTACATGGTGGACCTTGGCATCAAATCTTGGCCCATTGTAAATGGACTATGTCAAATAGGCCTTTCATGCCTCTATGACCCGTTATGATGGACCTTATTTTTATGCAAAGGCCTACTACTTATTGTTCATTTTGAGAGTTATCTTGAATACGTTAATTTTATTATCCCTACTGATAATTAAAACTCAAGCTAAAAATCCTAGGATGAGAAACTCACTATTGAACACGTGTGTAGGAGGAATAAGGGTGGAAGTAATCATGCCTAAATTCATGCTTATTTGTTTTTTTGTTTGTCTATTTATGTTCATATTAAAAAAAATCTTACATTTCATGAATACATAACATTCATTTTAATTTGCAAAAAAAAATAAATAAAAATAAAAATTTATTGCATTTCATATATACATGACATTCATTTTAATTTTCAAAAAAAATCTTGCATTTCAGGCATATATGAGATTCATTGTAACTTTCAAAAATGCATTTTTCTTAGTCATAAACCTCTTCTTATTTGGAAGTAGATCAAAGGAATTTGGCCCACTACTATCAAAGATCCTATCAAATAGTTGAGACCACTTAACAAATGAGTAGAATGGCAAGACCCTCTAATTTTGATGTTAAAGCTTTTAAGAAAGAACTATTGAAAGAGATCGGGAATAAGATGCAATAAATGGTTAATGACATGGTTACTGAGATTAGAGGAAAGATGCTCTCTAATGAAGATAATTCTAAAACCAGAACTATTCTAGGTGAGCAATTAAAAGGAAAAGTGTTAGCAGATTCAGCTGAGACTGATTGGATGAAAGACCTAACAAAATAGATGAATCAACTACAAATTTCCCTGAAGAAGCTAAATTTGAACTTTGCTGATGTTGACTTGGATTTGGATTTTGAAGAATCACTTCCCTTGAAATACAAATTCCTGAATATAAAGAAATACTCTAGGACTGATGATCCTTACTTGCACCTAAAGCAATATGTCACTTACATAAAGGCCACTGGATTGTCGAAAGCTCAAATTGTTAAGCAATTTCTAGAAGGAGCCGCTATCAATTGATACTACACTTTGGATGTATAGTGTACTATTTTGAGTTTTTAAATAATTTTAAAATGCATCGAGATATGCAGTGTTAATAATTTTTATATATATTTATGATTATTTTCATGAGTTGTTATTTATTAAGTCATTTTAATTATTTTTAATTATTTTAAGATATTTACGTAAAAATTTTCCTGAGAATTATATTTTTAGGAAAATAAGACCTAAATAATTAATTATTTATTTACGTTAGCTTATTTTATTAAATTGCATGTTATCATGCATGATTATATTTTGCATATTAACATATATACATATACATGCATATATATATTTATTTATTTAACATTTAGGATTTATTAATTTTATTTATGTATATTATATATAGTTTAGTTTTATTTTTAATTAACATGTGGTGTGAGATTAATTTGAGTATAATATTATAGTATTATAATATTAAAATGTTAAAGTTATATATATATATATATATATATATATATATATATATATATATATATATATATATATATATATATATATAGTTTATTAAATTTACAACCAATGCCCTCACCCTCTACCTCTTCTTCCCGACGTCCCCTTTCCTTCCCCTCACTGCACGATTCCATTCACCGTCATTCAGAGTGCTTATCGGACGTCCACCGCCTTCCTCCAGCAGCTCAGCCTCTCCTTCCACCCTCTCCGGCGTCGGTGAACACTGCAATAACTCGAGAAGCCGAAAATTGACCCTAGCTCCGATCGATGTGATTCCGGCCACCATTTTTCACACCGCCGATCTTTATCTTCTCCTTGAGTTCCGATGAGTGTGATTCCAAGCTTTGTTTCACTTAAAATGGTCTCGATTTCCCTAGGATTTGATTTTCCAATTTCGGCCATTTAGGGTTCTCAAATTTTTTGAGCTTCAATTTGATTGATTCAAGTAAACTCCCTTCACAAACATTGATCCTTGTAGCTTAATATTACTCTATAAATTTTTATGGAATTTTTGGAATTTATTTTGATTTTTGGGAATTTTTTATTATTTTATTATTATTTTCTAAATTTCGAAAATTAATTAATTAAATTATGAAATTGTGTTTTATGATAATTATAGGTGTTGAAATGCATTTTAGAAATTTATTTGTAATTTTTGTGAATTTTATGTATTTATTTTGGAATTTATTAAGTTTATGTAATTTTGGAAAATTAGGTTAATTATGTGTTTATTTGAAATTAATTGGTTAATTGAGTATAATTATTGATATTATTGAATTATATGTTGAGAAAATTAATTTTTGAGTAATTATACTATTTTTGGTGAATTTTTGATTAATTTTAGTGAATTTATATATAAAGGGGTATTTTGGTAATTTGACACTAAATTGGTTAAAAATGTAATTAAATTGGTTTTAATAGTTATTTAAGGTATAAAAAAGATTTCTACAAATTATTTAATATTTTTAACTAATTAAAACTATTTTTTGTAAATTATTTTCAAATTATATATATAATATACGATTTTTCTAAATAAATGAGTTTTTATCGGTTTTTAACATATTTTAGGGTTAATTATGTAATTTGGAGTGATAAAATATATTTTTATTATTAAAGGGCATTTTCGGTATTTCTGTGTTATTCTGTGAATTATGAACCTTGGTCGGTGAATTGTAGTTTGGAGTCCGACCGAGGGATTGTGGTTATGAATGCTGTGTTTATTCTCGAAGTGTGTTTCTTTGCAGGACTGGCTCTACTCTTTGAGTAGAGAGATGACCGTTTTACAGGGGAGGTTCTGCCGGATTTTCGATAGAATTCTCGTAAAACGTGATGTCCAGTCGAATTCTGATTCTAATTATGTGTCTAGTATTCTAGATCGAGTTTCTAGGAATTTCCGTTAGATTTATTTTGATTTTCTGCTATCGTTTGTTTGTTTAGTTGCGTCGAGACTGAGGCCTAGTGGACCAGGCCCGTCAGACCCATCTCAAGGAGTGCAATAACAGTGAGTTGTTATTTTATATATATATATGTTTTAAAGTGCATGTTTTAGAAATGTATGGTTTATTTTAATAAAGTATGCATAAATGATTTAAGTATTACTTAGGTTTATTTTTGGTATATTTTGGTATATTTTAAATTATATGCATGTTTTATTAATAATTTACACTTAAAATGTTTTTAAGTATATTTATAGTTTATTTTGTAATTTAATTGGATTTATTTCACATATATATACTCAAAATATACCTGGTTTATTTTTGGTATATTTATAGTATATATATGGTTTATGTTGCTATTTTATTGAAATTCATGCATCATTTATTTATGAATGAATGTTTTATATTATAAATGAAAGATATCAATAGAACGTGCTACCTAGTGAGCAGCACTAGGACCGAGTACGTACCAGTACGTTGATAGCATTTAGGCTTCATTACTAACCTATTTGTGGATAATGATCGGATTGAATTTGATTTGATGTGTGATATGATTTGGGAGTGTGATTGCTGGAGCTCGGTTGACCAAGTGTCTCGGGGCCAATCACACTGACAGTCAGACTACTGGAGCTCGGTTGACTTAGTGTCTCGGGGCCAATCATCATCTTTAGACCTCAGTAGCAGACCCATACACCGGATTTCTTCCACCCCGGCTTCACTATGTAAATTGCTTATCTGAGTTTCATTTTATAATCTGGACACTGCAGTGGTTGTAAATAGTTATAGAGTTATGTATTATATTTATGTGAGTTATGTATTTCAAATATTTGAACTGGATTGTATTAAAAGTTTATTTATATATAAGATGAGTTGTTCAATTTAATTTCTTTTGGGTGGATTATTATTTCAATATTTATGATTTTATTTCCGCTGCAGAATATATTATTTATGTTGTTATTATTATTGCATGTTTTACTTTATTTTAAGGCTTGCTACAGGTTCCGGATTCGAAAGAATTCCCGTTCCCTAGCGCCGGTCATGGCCCCTATTTTGGGTCGTGACATTTAGGTCTAACAAGATTGGAAGGAGCTGTGTTCAGTCTTCATCAAACAATATGGGCTAAACTCCTAATTTGAAGTTTCTCTTCATGTACTACATAATACAGTGCCAAAACCTAACGAGTCCTTTGTGAGCTTCTTAGATAGGTGGAGAGAAAATTTAGCTTAGATGAAGCATAGACTTGTAGAGTCAGACCAGTTAATAATGGCCATAGGAGCTTGCATCCCACCTCTAGCCAAAAAATTGAAGGACATGGGCATAAGGGACTTCAAAGAATTGTATCATTTTGGAGTGCAAGTTGAAGTGACTTAGATTTGGACACTCAAGGATAGTTATTGTCTATTATAATGGTTTCAAACATTTTGCTGCAATATTTTCCTTTATGCTAATGAATGTTTGATTGTCTAATTTACATGAGTATGAATTTGTTATAACTATGAATGCAATCTTATGTTTGAATAGGAGAGAGAATTGAAAAAAAAATCATAAAATGAGAGGACTAAAATGTCAGAATTGACTTTCAAACTTTTCCTTCAAGCACATTTAACCTCATTTTTCCCTAAAGTGAATTCCTCATATTCATCAAGAAAAGAAAAGGAAAAGAAAAAGAAAGAAAAAAGAAAAGAAAAGAAAAAAAAAAGAAAAAAGAAAAATAAGGAAGTGTAGGGAAAGAGAAAGGAAAATCTTTGTTTGTGCCACTAACATTTGAAAAGTCAATTTTGAGCAATCCTTGGAAAATCCTTATTCTTAAATAAAAATCCCACTAATTGTGAGTTGAAAAAATAGTTGGTAAAAAAACCAATAAAGGGCTAATCAATAACAAGTATAACATGGTATACCTGGTTATAACAAAGGAGTAATCATGTGAAGATAGCCATAATTGACATATCATTAGCACGTGAAGTGTTAAATATGAACTTATCAGTTTCCTAGCAATCGACAATATGAGTGACATCAATGTCCAATGATCAATAACAAGAGCAGTTAACAGTTAAAGTGATAACATGAATATTGAGCATAACAAAAGTGATCAACCATCACCATGAATTTACAACCACCTAGCTAGGTTCGAAAACTCCTTAAAAAGGAGTGACTTAGGCAAAAAAAAAAAGGAAAAAAAAAATGAAAGACCCAACTAGGTTCGAAAAGTCTTAAAAAAGGAGCAACTTAGGTAAAAGAGAGAATATAAAATAAAATTGATTGCATTTTCATTCTAAGAAAAGCAGTTCAAGAGATGATAAGATTCTATTGGGTGGTGCAAAGGTGAGAAAGTTTATCAAGTCCTTAACTGGGGGGCAATTTTTAAGATGAGTTGAGCCTTATAAGTGATAAAGTTTTCCAACAAGTTCCTTCCACTAAGGGGCAAACAGAGTCTCTTCCACACTAAGGGTCAAGCACAATTGTCATACAATAACAAAGCATTCTAAGGAAGCAACTAAACTGGGGGCATTTGTTGTTATCATAATTCTAATTTGATCGTGAGGGTCTTAAATTCTGCTCCATTTGGATAAGCTGGTCTTAATAGACTTAAATCCAAATTCTTTAGTTTGATGAGGGCCAGTTCTCGAAGATTAATTCTAAATAGGAAAGGCATTTGGTTATTGATTACTTTCTTGATTATTCATGCATACACAAAATTATTTTACAAAAATCATTCTCAGACTTCATGCATGTGCACTTTAGAATAAATGTGTGTTTTCCATAAGCATTCCATATACTACGATGGTGTGTGTTGTCAAATAACTTTTGAGAGATTCCAAAGATCACAGCCATGCATACATCGATTTCAGACTCTTTTCTGGATGTGTAGTAGAGTAAACTAACACAAGTGCTTGAGATGCACTTTTCTTGTTTGGTTTTGCCTAATGCCTCGTGAGGCTATATGGCTTGTTTTGATTTACTTGCTTTTTTAATTTTTCCTGGTGTCGGTAAGGCCACATGGCTTGTTCTGTTTGATTTTATTTTATGCATGTTCTGTTTGCTATTGTCCTGTCAGATGCCCTATAGGCTATATGGAACTTTCCATTTATCCTATCTGAGGACCCTGAGGCTATATGATATTCGTTATTATTATTCTCGTCTGATGCCTGCATGGCTATATGGCTTTTTTTATATTTTTCTGCCTGACGCCTACATTGCTAGATGGCTTTTCTTTGTGGGTTCTCACCTGATGCTTGCGTGGCTATATGGCTTTTCTTACGTTATTTTTCCTATATGATGCCTACATGGCTATATGGCTTCTTTTGTTATTTCTTGGTTGATGCCTGCATGGCTATATGGCTTCCATTATTATTCTCTTCATTTATCCTATTTATTTATCAAAGTATTAGTGTCTCGAAAGAAAAGGCTATTGGGGTTGTATCCCCAAAGCTTATAATTAAGAGAGGGATGTTCGAGTTATATCCCCGAAGCTCGTGATTAAGAAAAGGCTATTCAGATTGTATCCCCAAAGTCTATATTTCAATTGAGTGGTGATCAGGCTAGGGAAACCTGAGAGTCTGTGTTTTAGTTGAGTAATGTTCAGGCCAGGAAAACTTGAGAGTCTATGTTTCAGTTGATTGATGATCGGGCCAGGAAAACTCGAAAGTCTGTGTTTTAGTTGAGTGATGATCAGGCTAGGAAAACTTGAGAGTCTTCATTTTAGTTGAGTGACAATTGAACCAGGAAAACTCAAGCGTCTTCATTTTATTTGTGTAATGATCAGGCTAGGAAAAATCAAGCATCTTCATTTTAGTTGTGTAACGATCGGGCCAGGAAAATGCAAGAGTCTTCATTTTAGTTGAGTGACGATTGGGCTAGGAAAACCCGAGAGTGTTTATTTTAATTGAGTGACGATCAGGCCAAGAAAACCTGAGAGTCTTCATTTTGGTTGAGTGACTATCAGACCAGGAAAACTCAAGAGTCTTTATTTTAGTTGGGTGATGATTGGACCAAGAAAAACTAAGATTCTTCATTTCAGTTGAGTGACAATCAGGCAAAGAAAACCCGAGTCTTCATTTTGGTTAAGTGACGATCGGGCTAGAAAACCTAAGAGTTTGTGTTTCAATTGAATGACGATCAAGTCAAGAAAACCTGAGAGTCTGTGTTTTAGTTAAGTGATGATAGGGCCAAGAAAATTCGAGAGTCAGTGTTTTAATTGAGTGATGATCAGGCCAGGAAAAATTGAGATTCTTCATTTCAATTAAGTGATGATAAAGCCAAGAAAACTTGAGAGTCTTCATTTCAGTTGAGTAACGATTGAGTCAGGAAAACTCGAGAGTCTTCATTTCAATTAAGTGATGATTGAGCTAGGAAAACCCGAGATTCTTGATTTCAGTTAAGTGACAATTAGGCCAAGAAAACCTAAGATTCTTTATTTCAGTTGAGTGACGATTTAGCCAGGAAAACCCGAGATTTTTTCTTTCAGTTGGGTGATGATCGAGCTAGAAAAACCCAAGAATCTTCATTTTAGTTGAGTGATGGTCAAGCTAGGAAAACTTGAGAGCCTTCATTTCGGTTTAGTGACAATCAAGCCAGGAAAACCCAAGAGTCTTCATTTCGATTAAGTGACAATCGGCTAGGAAAACTAGAGAGTCTTCATTTCAGTTGGGTGGCGAGCAGGCCAGGAAAACTTGAGAGTCTACATTTCAATTAAGTGGGAGATCGGGCTAGGAAAACCCGAGAGTCTACATTTCAGTTGAATGATAATCATGCCAAAAAAACCCGAGAGTCTTCATTTCAGTTGAGTGATGTATCAGGCTAGTAGACTTGAGAATTATGTTTCAGTTGAGTGCAATCAGGCTAGGAAAACCCAAGAACCTGTGTTTCAGTTGTGTGATGTATCGAGCTAGGAAAACCCAAGAATTACATTTCAGTTGAGTGATGATCAGACCAGGAAAACCCATGAGTATTTATTTCAGTTTAGTGACGATCGGGCTAGGAAAACCCGTGAGTCTTTATTTCATTTGAGTGATGATTAGGCTAGAAAAACCTAAGAATCACATTTCAATTAAATGGTGTATCGGGCCAGGAAACCCCGAGGATCATCATTTTTATATAATTTACCAAATATTAATGAGTGGCTGATCAGGCCAAAAAAACTTGAGGATCACAGTCAAGTTTCAAGATTGAAGAATTCATCTCTCGAGTGTAACTCGGAAGTTAGGTATGTTTTTTATCATTTTCTTGTGTTATGCATGTGATTTTTTAAGAAATTATCATTGCATGCATTTGGATTTTTAAAAAATCAGGGGGCAAACTATAGACACTTGATTCAATTGGCTCGTGATAGGGGAAAACTATGGATGCTTAGTTTGATTGGCCCATAATGAAGCCCGATGATGAGAAAACTCGAAACTCGAATGCAAGACAAGCCCGAAATCTTTTTAAGAATGGCCTAAGAACTTAAGCCCAAGAACCTAAACCCATGCAAACACAACTCCAAGCCTAAACTCTTTAGCCTAAAAAGCCCAGACATAAAAGCCAAAGAGGCGATCGCCTTTTTGGCAATTGGGTGAAAATGTATCGCCTCTTCAAAGAGGTGATCACCTCTTCATCAGGCCATTTGTTGTTACATTAAATGAGGTTCATCAAGGACAACAAGTTGGTAGGGCCCCACCTATTCTTGCTCTATAATTACAACAGGAATAATTAGTTTTTAGGGAAAATTTATGGGCTAAAAAGGGGATGGTAATGATAAAGAGAGTAAAGGTAATGATTGAGTTTGAGAAATATAAAATGAAAAGAGAAAGAGAGATTTAAGGGGGTTCACAAAGAGGGAGCTGAAAAAAAAATCTTAGGAGAGGCTTAGGGGAGAGAAAAAAAAAAGAGCTTTGAAATAAGAAAATAGATGTCTAGAAAAAAGAGAAGGGGAGGTCTTTAGGAAGAAAGAAGGGCTTAAGCTATAAGGCTAATCCTTGAGAAGAAGAAGGTAGAAACCTTGCATTCAAGTGATGATCAAAGTCCGTACCTATCTTTGAGGGCCAACCATTTTAAGAAAAGTTCTTGTTTCATCGTAAGTCTTATTCATTTACACTAGTTATTGCTTATTTGAAAACTAAGCTTACCACTTGTGGAGTTGTCTGCGTTCAGGCGATTGTCTCTGCGAAGAGGCACTACCTTTTTGTGATGAGGTGATCGCCTCAGGACAAAGGCGATTGACTTATGACAAAGGCGATCGCCACTCTAACAGGGTCTTCTCCATTTTGCTATTACTAATATCACTATTTATAAGAAAAAAAAATTTGCTCAAAATTTTTTTCTTTCAGCCATTTAATCAGAAAAATGACACAAATATGTCCATCTATTTTGTTTGCTCCCATTTGGTGTGTTACTCAAAATTTTACATGATTTTAGTTTCATTTCATATTTTTGCATTTTTTTGCTATTACCAAAATTACTATTCATATAATTAGATTTTTGTGCTTCGAATTTGTTCATTTTTCAACAGCTTCATTGATAGAATGATGGGAGTATTTCTATATATTTTGTTGGTTAAATTTTAGTATATTAATTAAATTTTTACATGAATTTTAGTTGCATTTGCATGGTTTTTGCATATTTTATTATTATTTTTTACTATTTCATTTAAGCTCATTGAGCCCATTTCTATAAAGGTGAACATCTCTTTACAAATAGGCGACGCCTCTTTGAAAATGCATTGCCATATTATTTTATTTTATTTTAAATAAATAATTAGTTATTTATTTTATTTTCTTTAATTTATTACAAGGATTTATTCCTTATATTTTGAAATATATATATAAGTGCGTATGTTTGTCATTTTAATTTTTTTCTTAATTTTTTATTATTTTTTTATGTAATTATTAGATCTATGGTAATTTTGAGTCTTATATATTTATCCTCACATAATTTATTTTTTTATATATTTTTTCATATTTCCGTATTTTCAGTCTTTTTTTATACAATTATTTTATTATCTTGCTTAATTAAATATTTGTGTGCTTATTATTATTTTTACTTTTGTTTACTTTTGGTTTATTTTTTGTTTATCTTCTGTTTATTCTATTCCATTTTGCATGACAAAAAGCATTGTAGTCCCTAATCCTTTCCCCATCCATTTGGAATGTATGGTTATAAATAATTACTTGTTTTATTTTTGTTGAATGTTGAGAGTTAAAAGCATGAAATTGGATTAATGTGCAAACTTGGACTTAACTATAAAACTTGAAAAGTGGATGGAGGCAAGTGCAATTTTGAATGTAAAAAAGGAAATAATTAGATAATTAAAGGTAATAAAACACGAAATACAAAACACAAACGGAGGCTACTCGTAAGGTTGGGTGGGCATTCTAAAAGCCCATACCTAGTTTTCAAACTCGATCTTTGATTATAGCTTCTGGAAACCTTTGTGGAATCTAGTTGTTGTACAGTATGTCCTAACTTTTATCCAGGTGGTGACTCTATCTCCGAATAGACTTTATGACATATTTCATATTTCCTAACGGGCCTCGAATCCACAAAGTATCGTGGTTACCAAACACTTGAACATGCGCTAAACTCCGCTGCCTACATTGTCCTTAACACAAAAGTCAAGATTGAAATACTAAACCAAGAAATGTGATGCATAGACCAAAAATAAAAATAAAAACAACATGTATTTCTATTTTGAATCATCATACTTTAAAAAGAAAAAAAAAAGTTAGACATCCTTATTGGGTTTGTTTTGCAATTTAAACCCACAAAATAAAATCATTTTTTTCCTCCTTTGAAAGACAGACAATTGATAGAATGGGTTATAGAGAAACGGGGAATTAAAGAAAGGGGATGAAGAGAAATCTTTTATATCAACCACTATTAAAGATGAACCAAAGCTTTAATTTTTTCTCTCAAATCTCAGTATTTTTGTGTGGAAGGCGCACAAAGCTTTAATTTTTTTTTTCTCTCAAATATCTTTGCTTGACTTGCAATTGGAGATGGTAAGGAATAGAGAGTGTGTAAGAGAGCAAAAAGGAAATGGAGAATGGGATTTTTTGGTACAATGTTCTTCTACTGTAGTTTAGATGGAGAAGATGAAGATCAATTAAAAAAATATATAATTTATGCTCAAAAAGAATAAATAAAAATTGTCTTCAACTACATACGTATATCAAACAGACATAATTTACTGAGCTTTTATTTAGTGGGATCCATTAATAATATTTTATTTTCAACGACGTTACTATACATATTGCATCTAGTGATATGTGTCATCACCCAATTTAATATTTTTTAAGCGATATGTGAATCAAGCTACCCATAGATTAGCCAAGGCAGCAAGGTATATTGCTGATTTTGTGTGTGGAGTGATGGACCTCCTTTGTTCTTCTTTAGACATTTTGTCTCATGATTCCTGTTAATGAAGTTTGCATTTTATGTAAAAAAAAAATAAACACCATATCCTCAATATTCAAAACTAATTAATTGATAAAGGATTAATTTCTGACTTCTCTTAATTAACAAAGATAAATCATTGAATCTAGTTTTTTTTAAATGTTCCTTAGATTATCATATCATTCATAATTTTAATTATATATATATATATATATATATGTTTTATATAGAAAGCGAATTTAATACGTTATTTTTGGGACCTTAACATAATATCCAATTGATTTGTACCTTATTAACTTCAATTTAGCTTCTTAAATCAATATTATTTGATAAAGGAGATGTATATCTGATTTGGTTATATCTAAAAAAATTAAAAACCAGGCGAGAGAAGGCAATTTGAATTTTTTGTCAAAGTGCCATTTTGATGCTCAAGACAGACACAATTTTAGAATGAATAAAAAAAGAAGAACGAAGGAGAATTAGGATTTCTCCTATGATTCTTGCCTAGAAATGATATTAAACATATAAATTTTGGACTTGACTGCCCTAATGTTCTTTGCTTTCCACAAGTATCATTGAAGTGATGTCACTTTTGGTGAATTAGTTCAAGCGACTAAAAAATTTATAATTATGAATGTGTGGCCACCAAAAAAAAAAAAAAAAGATAATTGTCTTGTCTTGATTTCATTTTCAATGACAAAAACTTGTCCTTTTTCCGTTCCCTCTATCACCGTATTCAACCTCTCTCACAAAGTTGATGTATTTTGTTTATGAGACGTGTCTAAGTTTTCTTTTGGGTACATATAAAGTCAAATTTATTGAACTGAGTTTTTTTTTTCTTTTTTAATCCATCGTTAGAGAATGAGGAGGTAAATTTTATGACCGGATGGAATCAATTTTAAATAAATAATTTTAATTTTTTTTCTAAAGATATTATTTCTAGGAATCGAGTCCATAATCTAAAATTATTACTTCACTTCACTGCTCCAAAGTCAAGTAGTAATAGATAATTTATTGAACTGAGTTTATTACATCTCACATTTTAATGTCTCATTGAAAAAAATCGATCCATACTCAAATTCTTGAGAACTGTTAAGAAACACTAATTTTTCCATATCATCTTAATAAAAGAAAGAAAAATTGTTGAACTGACAATATTTTTTTTTTTTTAAAAAGTTATTGATGGTAGAGATATGCCACTTACGAAAATCTAACTACTTCAATTTCATTTTTCTACTCTAAACTATTAGGACAAACACAACATAGATACACAAATAACTCTTGCTAAGTTAAACATTTGTGAATTTATATAAATAAAATTAAAAATTATTAAATTAATTTTTATTTAATTATAATTATTGATTATTCTGTATATATTTATACTTGTAATATATTCGATGGCTATAATTAAGTAATAATTAATTTAATAATTGTAATCATATATATATATAAGCAAATTAATTCCAATTAAGTTAGTTAGAAATTTCACTTTCAAAACTAGCCACGAGACATGAAGTTATTTCGGCCGAAAGGTAAAATTTCATTCATTAAAAGGCCTCAAGCTCAAGACCACACAAAAACAAATAGGAACAAAAGTTCAAATCAAATCCTATACAAATAAGTGCAATACAATTAAGCCTAGATTTAACCCTAACAATTGCAATTTTACGACAGAAGCATCTAGCAGCCTCCCACTATTCATCTTCTCCACGTCTAGAACACACCATCACCTGCTGCTCTTGTTGCTTCTTGGGCAATTTGAAAACCAAAAGAATGATAATCTGAATGAAGGTGAAGTCACAAATAAAGGATGATTAAGATAAATAAATGAAGATGTAGAAGGAATTTACTTAGGGCAATTAAAGCAGCTGAAATTCTCTTAAACAACCCAACATTCAGAATAAAATTCCATTAATCTTAACAGGAAGCTTTAACATCATAATACGAAGGTCATTCAAGATCTAATTCTAAGCCGTAAAAGCATATCCAGAATATATAAAAAGGTTAAATTATAACCTGGCAAAAAGGGAATAAAATTCTCTAGCGAAAAGGATAATTCCTAGATGTAAAAAACATTACTATAACATAAAAGAAAGACAAAAAATATATATATAGGGTAGTTACTGGCTAAAGAGACTAGCAACACCATATGAAGTAAAGCATGTTAGTAAATATTAGCATATGCCACGAGACATATATGATTATTAGTAAATATTAGATTAGCATATATGTAAAAACAAGTACAATGATTTTTTGTGTTTCTATCTTTACAAAAAAAAGTCCTAAAAACAATGACCATTTCACATTAAATATCCTATTTATTAATAAATTACACTTGTATTTTATTTTTCCTAAAATTCTATGTGCGTTTTGAAAACGCTGCTTTTTTTCATTTCCTTTTTCTGAAAACTAAAACCAGAGACTAAAGACTTGGCTTTTTTTTTTTTTTTTTTTTAAGCAAAACCTTTACACAAAAGTCTCCCTGTGTCCATCTATATCAAATATCTTCTTTATTTCTTTTGATTCTGTATCCCACTTTTTTTTTTCTCTTGTTTGGTGATTTTGGGCTTTGCTTCATTAATTTCACTCCGTTTCTTGGTTTTCTATTGTGTTAGCTCATTAGTTTTTAACTACTATGGTTTTTTTTTTTTCTTTTTTTTTGTTGCGGCAATTTTGAAAATTTGCAGATGTATGTGTTCTTGATTTGAATTTAGTTGTGCAATATCATATATACCTTCTTGAGTGTCAGGCCTCTTCTTTTTCATCTTTTTCTTTGAATTCCAAAATTTCTGTTATTGTTCAAAGTTTTTAGTAGGATACCGTGATTATCTTTTCTAAAATAGATAAATAGGTGTCCATCTTTGCAATAATAACTTAGAATTCTCATTCTGATGTGCAAAATCAAGAGCCAAATTATGATGCACAGAGATTCATGGGTGCATATGTGAGCAAGAAGGCAGACACACCACACATCCAATATTTATAGTTTAATTTATAGCCCAAAGCTGAACCTAGATATTGTGAAATAGGAATGTAAGTAACTTGCAGAGGATTTAGCTATATATATATATATATATCAAACATATATGCAAGCACACCTTAACTTTTATAGAACAATGGAACTGCTTTCGGAAGCATAATTATCATCACAAAATCGTAAAAGAATGCATGTAATGCCCCAAAAGTCTGCATCTGCATTTTTCCTTGGTGCTCGTTTCTGAAACAATGAAACTGTTGCTATGCTTGCAACCAAATTTAGTCCGCGGAGTGCCATGGCTGTTCATGACTACCTGGAGTAGCCTGGCTGGTTGCATTAAATTAACTGAGAAAAATCTGCAAGTCTGGTTGTAGTATTTTAATGATTAGCACTTGCCTAGAATGAGTTAAATGTAGGGTTCAGTTGATCACCCAACTGATAAATGGGTTATCTATTCATCATCATGCAGTTCTAATGTATCTTTCCTAATTTCAATTTTAGTAGTATCTGAGTGAGCAAAATTGAGGTTTTGTTATTAATCATGTTGTAATTCGTTCATTGGAATTTAGTTCATCAAATTGAAGTTGTTCGGTGCGCTCAACTGTTGCATAGATGAATTTCTAATTAATTATGTGGGAACCTAGCTAGATAAGATATAATTCTGATTAATTATGGGGTAAACAAAACATGATTCTAAATTCTTAGATTTATGCAGCTGTCAGCATGAGTTTGTGGTGGCAATAATAGGCATAGATAGTATTGGCAAAGGGTTGATCCGAGATGGCACAGGATTTGTCCCATTCCCAGTGAAGTACTAATGGGTGGTGTTTAGGTCATTTAAGGGAGAGATTTTGAAAGCTGTTGTTACCATGGTAAACAACCAATATGTAATTGAATTATGAGTTGTTTATTGGTTTAAATTATATATCTTTTATTTGTTTGTTTCTGGGATAAGAACTTATGTAATAGTAAAATGTTTCTTTTCAAATAAGATTATCTTCCTTTGCTATTTTTGTTTTTAGGATATGCCATAAAATCTTACTTTGAAGTTTCTTGTTATTTTTTCTTTGGAGTTTCTTGTTGAGCCACCTTAATGTGCAAAGAGATTCAGATTCAATAACGAACCCTTTTGAAATGATAATACTCAATTTTATTTTTTGCTAGAGCCATTGAGTTAGATATCATGATGATGATGATGATATATTATTCATATACCATTTGTATGATATTCGTATATTATACGAATAATATATTGTTAATGTATTGTTCGTATATTAAAAATAGTATATTATTTGTATTTTTTTTCTTTTCTATACACTTCAAAACATTAAAAAAAATGATAATTTAAGTAAGTATATATTGTTAGAAAAATTATCAAAAAAATATTTTACCTTGAGTGTGTATTCAATTAATAGATAAAAATAATTGTATTCAATTAATTAAAATAAAAAAATATGATAACTTAAGTAAGTACATATTGTTAGAAAAATTATCAAAAAAATAATTAGCCTTGAGTAATAAATAAAAAATAATAATTTTATTCAATTAATTAAAATAAATAAATAAAAATAATTGATATATGCATTTCAATTCATTTGAATCTAAGTACTCATCCTTAACATATATTTTGAAGTCCAAAATTTCCCTCTGATATTTGCCTCTAACCAAAAGTTAACTTATTTGGTGGATAAATTGTTATAAATCTTTTTCATTTCTCTTCTCTTCATCAATGTGGAAAATATATCACTAACTATTCTAAGATAAAAAAAAAATTAAAAAAAGAGCACCAGCTATATTATAGTATATAACAAGTACACTATTTGCATACTATTCATTTATTATATGATAAATATATTATGTGTATATTATTCGTATATTAAAAATAATATACAATAAATATATGATTCATATATTTTTCGTTTGTTATGTACTTTAAAATTTTGAAAAGATCTGATAATGTGAGTAAGTATATATTGTTAGAAAAAATAGTTGGCCATGAGTGTGTATTTAATAGTATATTATTCATATATTAAAAATACACTAATCTAATTAACCCGACTCTAAAATAAAATTTCAAAACGGATGAAGAGTATGATGTCATAGTATTGGAAACTAATCTCAAATAATACACCCTTTGTGGTTTTCTTATTCATATATTATACGAATAACATATTATTCTTATATTATTCGTATATTAAAAATAGTATATGACAAGTATACTATTCGTATATATTTTTTTGTTTCTTATACACTTCAAAATATTAAAAAAATATATGATAATTTGAGCAAATATATATTGTTAGAAAAATTTTCAAAGAAATAGTTGGCCTTCAGTGTCTATTTACTTAATAAAAAAATAATTGTATTCAATTAATTAAAAAAATAAATAAAATTACTATTCATATATTAGAAATAAATAAATATAAATATAAATATCTCCATTATCAATTTCTGCTTTTTTATTTTTCTTTTTCTAAAGATCAAATTAAATAAAAAATTTAAGAAAAGTTAAACACAATGAGATCGTGTGTATATATATATATATATATAAACATATATGGTTTCCTTACAAACTTCAGGTCTTCTATTCTCTTCTTCCTCAAATGGCTCTTTGAAATTTTAATTATTTATCAAAAGCTATTTTTGATTTCATAATTTGAATATGCTAATTGTAATTTTTTTTTCATAGCTAAATCATGTGTATTTTTTAGTCATTCAATTTTTTTTTTCTCAAAACTAAGTCATATGTTAATTTTAATTTTTTTTTCAAAATTAAGTCATGTGTATTTTTTAGTCATTCAATTTTTTAGTAAATTTTAAATTTAATAATAATAATAATATTATTATTATTATTATTATTATTATTATTATTATTATTATTATTATAATAATAAAAATATGTATTTTTATTTTGCATTAATGGGACTTGCATTGTTTTTCATAAAAAATTATGAAGCACTCGTCGAGTATTATAAACATTATCATGCAAAAAGGGAATGAAAAAAGAAGGGAAGAAGAAAAAAATAAAATTAAAAAAGGAGGAGGAGGTAAAAATAAAAATAAAAAGGAAAAAGGAAAAATAATGGGAGAATGGAAAAAAAATAAGGAGAAAATAAAAAGAAAAAACAAGAAAAGAAAAAATGAAAAATGAAAAAAAGGAGGAAAAATAAGGAGAAAATAAAAATCAAAAGGAAGAGAATATATAAAATTTTTCTCATGAATCAAGAAGATAACCAATTCAAAGCAAAAAAAAATCTAAAAGAAAAATAAAAGATTGGAAAAAGAAGGAAAATAAACAAAATTGAAAAAGAAAAAAGAATATCGATGAAAATAAAAAGGGTAAATCCAAATCCAAAAATGGTCTAATTTAATAATTTTATCTTTTTAAAATTCATCCTTATACATATCCATATTGTATCATTTTCGTATTGTTGTATCCATATCCATACCCTGAATTAATCTGAAGTTCAAGCCATTGTTATCGGCCTTATTTTTAAATAGGTAGATAGAGTTCCATTTATTTCAGAAAGGTAAGCTCAATCAACCTACGTGCTTCACAGGCATATTTCATAATTGGAAGCATGAAGTTGTAAAATTGAGCCTCCGGAAACCTATAAAATAAAGGAAAAATTACAATGCACTTTTTTTTTTAACCAAAACTTTAAAAAATAAGGTGACTTTTTTTTCTCTCAATAATAACTTTTCCTATTCTCATAAACACATTTTTTAAAATTTTTTATATGTATTTTTAAGTTGTGTGCCTATCTATTCCTCCTCTTCTTCATCTATTCTCTTCATCTCTTCTCCCAAACACAACTCTAAATATTACAAAATTAATTTGTTCAAAAAAAATTTTTACATGTCTTTATTGAAAGAAATTAAACTTATAATTTTACAATTAGATTTTCATCTCTACTTCTTCATCTTTATTTTTTGTTTATTTTATTTATTTATCTATTTTTGCCTATTGGAAACTCATCATGTCACAAAATCATCAAGAATTGTAATGGATAGGTGGTAATTTTTATTATTTTTTATTGTTAATATTTGAATTATTCTTGAGTTCTCTTTTTCTT
This sequence comes from Mallotus nudiflorus, assembly GCA_947683625.1. Lineage (NCBI taxonomy): Eukaryota > Viridiplantae > Streptophyta > Magnoliopsida > Malpighiales > Euphorbiaceae > Mallotus > Mallotus nudiflorus. The sequence goes on from CANTUR010000066.1 coordinate 3,690,719, forward strand.
GTTGTTTTGATTCTATTTCAATTGGATTTTTATTTTACGTTATTTGTTATTTTATTTGGTTGTTTAATTGATTATTTCAATTGCTTTTGGTTGTTATGTTTTTGTCTCCATAGAATTGGCTTTACAAAAAATATATAAAGCATTATTTGGTTATTTGGGGTATATGAAACTAATCATTGTATTTTTGAAATAAATATTGTCAAATACCCTATTTTTTAAAGCAAAAAAAATCAATTGTATTTTTAAAATTTTTTCCGTTTTGATTATTTCTAAAAAAATTCCTAAAATAAAAGATTTGGATTTTTTTTTTTTCCGAATTGGGCTCTGAGCTGAGTTTTGCAAAATTGTGGTTTGTGTTTTTTATCTCAAAATGAAGAACACCACTACGGATGCACAAAAATTAAAAATTGATCAAATCGAATTGATTCAAACTAGTTGAAATTAAAATTTATTGTTTAAAATATTAGATGATTTAGTGATGGTTTGGAAATTTTCTTTTAAGCCAGAATTTTTGCTCGATTTTGATTTTTAAAAAAAAATAAAATTTGATAATATGAAAATAGTGTTTTCTTTCTTCCAAAAGTGTAGGACAATTTTATACCATGGACAACCCTTGTCTATAATACAATATAGACAAGAGATCATTACATATGTGAGATAACAAAATGTACAATTTTTTTTGTGTCAAATGTCCACTTTTTTTTTCGCATAAATTCGTTGATCTTGATTTACATGTTCATAAGGATTTCAATGAATCAGTAAATGAATATCAATGAGTCTATTGTAAATTCATTAACTTTCAATTATATGTTTATTGAACTCCACTCATAGATTCATTAACTTTTACTTATAAATTCACTTTCAATTTCATTAAAAAATTAAAAAAAATAATTAATAACAAATAAAACTTCAATTAATAACACATGAATTTTTATGTTATAACTAATGAATCCATATGCTTAAACTAATGTATCTAAAGTGATGTAACAAATTTATGCATCAAACACATTTAAATTTATTTATTCATTCATACCTTTCACAATTTTTTTTTTTCAATTATATATTTACTAGCATGACACATAAGAAAAATGAAGATTATACATGTACTAACTTCTGTTGAAGATTCACAATTTACATCAGAGTGCACACAAATAGTAATAACGAACCAGAATATTGTAACAAAGGGACAAGAATTTCAGAACAAAAGAAGCATAGTTACCATTCCTAAAATGCAACAACCTCACTATTCCTAAAACGCAACAACCTCTTTTTCCAAATATTCAGTTGACAATTTTTTTTCCCACTGATGCAGCTGTTCCATTTTACTTTGTTGGGTTTACTTCATCATCATTATCATCATCTTCGTCACTGCATTCATCATCATGTCCTTGAAGAACATGAGTTTGAGGATTTGACGGGCTAAGTGGCTAGCAGATGATCCAAGTAAAAAAAAAATGATGAAAATGCAGGAAAAAAAAAGAAGCAGAAGGTGAAACAAAAAAAGATTTGTTTTCACACATGCAATAGACCTCTAATTCATATTACAATATAAATAAAGGTTCATGATATAATTTGCGGGTGTAGTATAGTAGGCTATAAAACATATATATATTATGACCAAATATATATATATATATATATATATATTATGCAAGTCCTAGCATGCTATGATTTATTTCTTTACTGTTTACACTTAATTATATACAAGCTTTTAAACTACTCACGATTGTAAGTGTTTTTTTTTTTTAAATTCTTCACAACAATATATCCATCTCTAATATATTTTTAACAGTTGTAGAAAAGATAGATATTTTAAAACTAATTTGAAATAATTAATTAATTAATTCTTATAAATTATAAATTAATCAAATAATTTATAAAAAAATAAGAATTTAAAAGCTCATTGTAATAACTTTATTTGGTATTTTTTTATTAAGGGTATATATATTTTTAGTATTATAGTAATAATAATTGAATAAATAAAATAAAAAATTAAAATGGTTCAAAAGTTTTCTTTGATGTTAAATTGAAGAGAAAAGGGTGTTTTAGCCGAATAAAAGTATATACAAATGTTAAGGTGTTTTTAATTGTGTGTGAATATATGTTTTAGGTGGAATGAAAGATATAATTTTTGGTAGAAGAATGATAATTAGATTTAATAGAATTAAAAGTGTTTGAAATAGAATAGAATACAATATATGTATTTTAAAATAAAAAAAATTAAAATCTTTTTTAAAAAAAGTATAAAATTCAATAGTTTTACATGTAATGTTTTTGAAGTGAATTTTAAAATATGAGAAGAACATTTGTCAAATTTTAGGTTTAATAATTTTGAAACTCAATATTTAATACATATGAGCTACGAATTCATGCAATGCATAAATTATTTTTAATTATTTTTATTAAAAATAATTAGTAGTATTTATTAATGGGATAGCAAAGCAGTACATAGTTATTATTATTATTATTATTATTATTAGAATTAGATGGATATTAAAAAAAAATGAAAACCCTTAGGTATATTATCAATCTAATCAGCAGCCTCGTGGCTTGCATGCTGATTTGGAATTTAGATGTCTAAGAACCAAAATAACTAAAATAAAAAAAATTTCATATATGATTCATCCTATCGAATATTTTTTTTTTAATGATTCAATAACGTTTAAAATTCGATTTTAAGAATACTATATGTATACATCTGGTATGATCTGTAATATCCCGAATTTTTAAATAATTTTAAATTATACCAGAATATGCAGTGTTAATAATTTTTATATATATTTTAGAATTTTTAATTATTTTATTATTTATTAAAGTCATTTTAATTATTTTTAAGTCCTTTACGTAAAATTTTTTTAAAAAATTTATTTAGGAAAAATTAAGACGTAAATAAATAAATATTAATTATTTTAGACTGTTTTATGAATTTGCATAAGTCCATGCATGATTTTTAAATGTTGAATAAAAATATACACATATACATATATTTAAATTAAATTAGGGTTTATTTAATTATATTATATTATATTATATAGTTTTAATATTAATTAAGTGTGTATATATGTATATATGTGTATATATATTATTAAAATAAGTGTGTGGTACATATTTATTGTGTGTATTATATTATATATTAAAATATATATATATATATATATATATATATATATATATATATATATATATATATATATATATATATATATAACTAAAATAAAGTTTACAAAAATTACAATCGTGCCATTATCACCTTCTTCTTTCTCCTGATCACCCCTTCACCATTTTCGTTGCCTGCAACGCCATTCTCTTCTCATTGGTGTGCCTCCCGGCATGCCATCTTCCCTTCCAGTCATTCCCGATGTCCAAAGCTTCCTTCTCCGACGTGGTCTGATCGGATTTCCTTAAAGTTGCCGAAAGTTGCCTTTAATGTCGATCGACGACTTTCCAACCACCGTTTTGAGCCCTACCAGTCTCTATCTCTTTCTTGAGCTCCGGTGAGTGCATTTTCAAGATTTGTTTCACTTGAAATGGTCTAGATTTCCCTAGTTTCGAATTTTCATTTTCAACCTACTAGGGTTTTTGAATTTTTTGAGCTTTGATTTGGTTGATTCATGCAATCTTCCTTCACAAACATTGATCCTAGTAGCTCAATCTACATGTGGTAATTTTTTTGGAATTTTTGGGAATTATTTTGATTTTTGTGATTTTTTATTATTTTATTAATATTTTCTAATTTTTGAAATTTAATTAATTAAATTATGAAATTGTGTTTTATGGTCTTTATAGGTGTTAAAATGAATTTTAGAAATTTATTTGTAATTTTTGTGATTTTTATATAATTATTGTGAATTTATTTAGTTTATGTAATTTTTAGAAAATTAGGTTAATTATGTGTTTTATTGAAATTAATTGGTTAATTGAGTATATTTGTTGATATTATTGAATTATATGTTTTGAAATTAATTTTTGAGTAATTATATTATTTTTGGTGAATTTTTGAATAACTAGGGGTATTTTGGTAATTTGACACTAAATTGGCTAAAAATATAATTAAATTGGTTTTAATAGTTATTTGAGGTATAAAAATGATTTCTACAAATTATTTAGTATTTTTAACTAATTAAAACTATTTTTCATAAATTATTTTCAAATTATATATAATATATTATTTTTCTAAATAAATGAGTTTTTATCGGTTTTTAATATGTTTTAGGCTTAATTGTGTAATTTAGAGTTTTAAAATGTATTTTGATCAATATTTACGAATTTATAAAGAATTATCGATTTTAACAATATTTTATTTAAAATCAGGGTTTTATTTTAATTATTGGTTAAATAATTATTTTCAGAGTTTTAAATATTTAAATTTGCTATATTTTGATCACTCAAGGGTATTTTTGGTATTTCTAGCATTTGCATATGTTTTGTGTATATCTCGTGAATTGTGAGCCTCGGTTGGTAGAATTGTAGGTTGAGAGTTCGACCGAGGGGTTGTGTGGTTTTGTATTCTTGAAGTGTGTTTTCTGTGCAGGATTGGCCCTACTTTTGTAGGGAGATGTTTATTTTACAGAGGAGACTCTACCAAAATTTTGGTAGATTTCTCATAAAACGTGACAACCGGTCCGAGTCTAATTCTGAATTCTTGATTGAATCTGTCTATAGTAATCCTAGAAGTATAGAGTTAGTAGTTATTCTAACGGTTATTATTATTTTATTTTTCTAGCTGCGCCAAGACTGAGGCCTAACAGATCATGCCCGCCGAGTCAGTCTCAAGGAGCGCTAACATGTGAGTTATTATACTATATATATATGCGTTGCATATAAGATGCATTACTTAGGGTTTTTCATTTTTATTATATGTTTTTAAAGAAATTTAAATGATAATATTTTTTGTATATCTAAGGTTGTATTTTTGTATATATGCATATTAAATAATTATGCATGTTATTCTGATATGTGCACATTAAACAATTAAGTTTAGGTTTGATACATTTTAGTAATATATACATGTTTTAAATGTACACTTAGTCATAATTATTTTATTAAATGATTAAAATACTTTAGGTATAGTTTCAGTATATTTTAGGTTAATTCTTAAATAATTGCATGCTATATTATGAACCTACACTTAAATTGTTTTTAAGTTTATTTTTGGTATATTTTTTATATATTTTCCAAATAAATGCATGTTTTATTATTAATTCAAACCTAACACATTAGTGATATACTTAGGGTTTAATTGTGATATGCATACTAGAAAATTAGGTTATTTTGGTATATTGTGAATATATGTTAAACCTAAACGAATTTTTTAGTACAAACACATATTTAAATGAATATTTATATATAATTGTTTTATTAAGTGATTTGTGTACTTAGGATATATTCTTTGTATATTTAGGTAAATTTTTAAGTAATTGCATATTGTATTATTGATACACAATTGTTTTTAACTTTATTAATGGTTTACCTTTAGTATATTTCACACTTTATTTGACATATATATATACCCGAAATATACTGGGCATATTTTAGATATATTTTTGGTATATATATACATATATGGTTGATTTTACAATCATGAATATTGTTCTACATTAATTATTTTTCAAATGAATGTTTTATTTTAAATGAAGGATATTAATAGAACATGTACGTACTAGTGCGATATATAAGGGTTGAGTGAGAAATTAATTTTGGTGATTATAATTGATTTGATTAAGATTAATGGTATGTTAGATAGTGTGATTGTTGGAGCTCGGTTGACTAGGGATCTCGGGGCCAATCACATTAACAGTCAGATTGTTGGAGCTCTGTTGACTTAGTATCTCGAGGCCAGTCTACTATCCATAGTGGAATGAATGATCTATTGGGTTGATTGAGATGTGAGGTGATAGATAGTGTGATTGTTGGAGCTCGGTTGACCAAGTGTCTTGGGGCCAATCACATTGACAGTCAAACTGTTGGAGCTCGGTTGACTTAGTGTCTCAGGGCCAGTCTGCTATCCAGATTGGAATAAGTGTTCTTTTTGGAATCAAGTGAGCCTGTATGGCTAGAATGATGATGGGGGTTGTTTGAGGTTACTATTATTAGGTTTCTATGGATCCTTCATGAATTAAACTAAATGTTTTCTACATTTAGTATATTTATAAAAGCAAAGTTTGGCATTCGTGTGAAATTTGTGTATATACATATAGATATATATAAGAATGCCTGAGTGTTATGGCTAGATTGCATGTATATATAGTATAATAATTCACTCAGTGAGGTCTGACCCCCCTCAGTTATTTTTTTCTAGGAGATCCTATATTGTTAGACCTTAGTAGTAGAGTTCCTCACCGGTGTTCTTCAGTCCTGGCTATTTTATGTAAATGTATATTCTGAACTATGATTTGTATTCTAGAAACTACAGTAGTAGTATTGTTGTATCGGAAGAGTATTATTTTATTTGGATATTAAATACTCTAAGAATCTGTATTTGAACATTGTTCGAATGCGTATTTATTTATAAAAGGATTTGAAATATTTATTTTATATAATGATTCAAAAAATTTTAATTTTGGCGTACTTTTTATCTATTTATTGTATGATTTTATTTTCTTAGGCTTGCTATGGGTTCCAGATTCGAAAGAATTCCTATTCCCTAGCGCCGATCATGACTCCTAGTTTGGGTTGTGACATGATCGACCCATAATAGGGGGAAAATTGTGAATGCTAGGTTGATCCGGCCTATATCAAAACCCGGTTATGAAAACACATGAAACTTAAATGTAAGAAAACCCAAAATCTTCTTGAGGATGGACCTAAAAGAGTAAGCCCAAAACCTAAATCCATTTCAAGCCCAAACCCATGCAAACACAAACTTGAACCCATCAAAATGAGCCCAAGCCCATTCTGGCAAATTAGTCCAAGAGGCTTTGCCTCCCTCATCGATCTTCACTTGCCACTTGCCTTTGCAATGAATGCAGAGGTGACAATGGTGGTTAAGTGGGGTTGGGCCCCATACCTTGCAGACCTGAACTTGCACAAAAGTGAGACTTTGGTGAGGAAAAGAGGAAGGTAATGATGAGAATGAAAAAAGGGATATCTTGTCTAAGCATAGGTTACTAAAAAGGGAGAAAGGAGAGAAGAAAAAAGAACCATTAGAGACCATTAGAAAAGAATTAGCAACCAGTAAAAAAAGGGGGGAGGGGGAGGGCTCTATAAAAAAAGGCTCTTAAAGAATAGAGGAGAGAAAAGAGGAAAAAACTTGCATGAAAGTCCAATCCTTTAAGAAAAAAAGGGTGATCTTTTGCATTCAAGTGGAAAGTAAGATTAAAGCAAACTTCTAAGGGCTAATCATTTTGAGAAACAAGTGTACAAAGCAGTAAAAATTTCACTTCTTCTTATTAAGTGTGGATTATTACATAGAATCTTTGTTTATTTACTTACTTGTTTAAATCTATAGTTTATGTCATATATGTTATGTTCATAACATGATATTTTGAGTTCATAAGTGTTGATGTAAGTTCAGTTACTTATATGCATAATCTTAGACTAGCTTAAGATTCAAGTAGTTCATGAGTTATTTTTTTGCATATGGTGACCCGACTATGTCTTAGTGAAGAGGCATCGCCTCTTTATGCTGAGTTGATGCCATATTCCCTCTATGCATAGGGGTGACGCCTCATTGATGAGGCATTCACTAAATGAACAGGGTTTAGCATGTTGAGGTCCTTAATTTCAAGTTTATTTCGTATGATTTATTTATTCTACTTAGTTTCATGCCTTTATATTTACAGTCTTCTTTTCATGTAATTACCCTATTATCATGCTTAGACCAAAATATTCACAAGTTTGTCTTTTCCTTTATTTATGCATGTTTGGTATTATATTGAACTAACTTTATGGTTTGATCTTGTAGAACTTTTATTTGTATTGGAGACTAATATTGTGCCTCATTGTAAAAAATCTTGAAATAACTCATACTCATCACTTGAGAATGTAAAGACCTGAATTTTTTTTATTTTTAATATTACATATAGATTATTAAGTTGAATCATTATTTTAATTAATTAGTGTTAATTGTTATATATATATATATATATATATATATATATATATATATTATTTATTTTAAATTGTACTTTTTTATTTAATAAGAAAAACAATAATTATTTTTTCTTTTTCTTTCCCTTTCTTTTTTTCTTTCTTTTCTCTTCTCTTTTTTTTTCCTTCTTCTCATCCTTTCTTCTTCTCTCTCTCCTGAAGCTTACTGCCATCACCACCATCAACTCCGGTCAGCCCCAGGCACACTATACACCACCACCACCACATCACCTTGCTGCCCTGAAGCCACCTCCAACACCACCGTCTTCTCTCTCTCTCGGTTTGGTTCGGCCATTTTAGGGGGAGAGCTTGCTAAAGCCGATTCCAGCAATGACGGTCTTCATCGGCAGGTGAAAAATGATCCTCTCTTCTTGGGTAGTTATTTCCTCTATCAATTTCAAGTTCTATAACCGGTAAGGACTTCAATTTTGAAAAATTAATTCCAGGTCTCTTTTATTTAATTTGTGAATTGAACTTGAGTTTGGTTGATTCGTGTCAAATTGAGTTTAGATTAGTTAAATTGAGGTTGAGATCTTTCATTTGATGTATAGTTTGCAAATTTTTTAAGAAGTTAAGTCTTGGATCACTATCCAGGTTTCAGGTACTGTTCCGAACCTGGAATGTGAACATATTTTTATTAAATTTTATATATTATGTTGATTAATCTTTGTGAAGAAAGTTTTGTGAAATTATGTATAGATTTTTAATTATGAATTTTTGAAAGTCTATGCCAAAATAGAATTTTTGGAAAAATAATTATAAATTGGTCATTTTTGTATTTTAAGTAAATTTATTGTTAATTATTATGTTTTAGACAAATTTTGAATAATGATAGTATTAAAATAATTTTCATAATTTATTTCCTATTTTTAGCTAATTAATATTAATTTTAAAAAAATAGAATAATAAACTTATTTATCGTTTTTAAGCTTAAATAAGTTATTTGCTAATTTTATGATATATTTAAGTGCTTTGAATAGTTAATTTCAATTTAATGTTAAATTAATTGTAAAAATATGAAAATGGATTTTTGTTGACGAAATTTCAATTATAAATTAGAATTCTATTATTTATTTTGGAAATACATATCTTTTATGTTTTATTACGGAAATAAATTGAATTATGATGGTTGAATGAATTTTTATGATTTATTGATGATTTTAATGAAAATTATACTATTTTGTTATTGTTGTGAAATTGGTTCTCGGTTGGGTATAGGTACAGTGTGGGGGCCCAACTCAAATTGTTGAGTTGTGAGACTATTAGAAGTACTGTTTTTGTGTAGTTCAGCTCTACTTCGGTAGAGAGATGTCCGTTTTATAGAGGAGACTCTGCCAAATTTTAGTAGATTTCTCATAAAACATGACAACGGTATATGTTAAATTTCAAGTCTGTATAGCATTGAGTCTTAGATCAAGTCAACCTCATCATCTCATGATTTTATTAAATTTTGAGAATTTTATGAATTTATTTATATAAATATATTTTAAATAAATATTATTTATTTTAGAGAACTCTAGTACCAAAGCTGTAGCATTTGGGCAGTAGAGGACACGTCACCCAACACGCTTAACCTGTGAGTTGATTTTATGGAATGTTTGTTGTGGAAATTTTAAATTATATTTTCATATGATTAAAATAATAAATAATTGATTATAAGAATTTATCTATGAATTTATTGATATTGTCACATGCATGATTTATATTGTCATATGCATGATTATTCCTTTATTTATTATAAGCATTTACTAAAAAGATGCTTTATGGAATTTATCACTCTGCTTTATTTATTTATTTAAATAATTTGGAGAAAATAGTAGAACGTGCCAACTGGTGGATGTCAGCAAGACTGCATGTGCACCAGTAACGATTATATATGGTCATTGATTGGTATTGAGAGCCCTGGTTGAGCTTTGCTCTCTGGGCAAAAGTTGTGATATTATAGGCCCTGATTGAGCTTGCTCTCTAGGCAGAGGTATGATACTGGTTGGACTCTAGTCGAGCATGCTCTCTAGGTGTCAGTAATCATTTGGAATAAGAGACTGACTGTGGCTGGACCTTGGTCAAGCTTACTCTCTGGGACCGATAGTCAATTGGATTAAGTCAGTCAAGTCGCTATTAGAATTGATGGTCTAGGTGTTCCACCTAAATGGACATTTATACAATTTTTCATTAAAATTTATATTAAAGTGAATTGTAATTTTAAAAGATATTTTATTTATTAATAATATTTGAGAAAAGTAAATGATTTTAATATTTACATTTATATTGATTTTATTTTATTTTAAAAAGGGTTTTAATAAAATGTTTTAAAACCAGCATGCATTTCATAAAATTGATTCACTTTGTGAGGTCTAATTCCCCTTAATATATTTTTTTAGGACCTCACTGTCAATCTGCCAATAGCCACCGTCTGCACTGGGTTTCTTCTTCACCGACTGCTTTATGTATGTTTAATTGACTTGTGTATAATGTAATTGAATTCTAGATACTACAATAGTTATTTATTAAACTTGTATTATTGGTATTTGTGATTTTTGAGATACTGTTAGATTGGAAGTATTGATTTATGTTATAAGTATTTGATATTGATATTAATGGATCTATGTATGGTGTACTAGTTCTGAAATTGTTATTAATTTGTAAAAAATTCTTAAGGCTTACTATGGGTTTTAAATGCATTTTTGCATTTCCTATTCCCTAATTATCATACCTCAAATTTGACTGTCGCTAAAAAAGGTGCAATAATGAAACAAACCCCGATATGACTAGAGTCTACTCATTCATAACACCTCCAAAGTGTGCAACCTTGAAAAAACCTAACCAACACCAATAGTGTGCAAAATTGATCACTAAGCCATTAAGTTGTGCTTCGACCTGGCGAAATACGAATTATCAGAACAATGAGAGGTTTATTATGAGAAAACTCCTTTAAGAATACTTAGCTTGTTGGGCTGGTGCATAATTTGTTAAACCGATGCCCAGCTTTGTGAAAAGACAAAAATCAATTTTGACAAAAGGGACTTCGAAATTACATCTAGAAGGCTCTAAAACCTTTAAAAGTGATCTTGGAATCATCCAACATAACTCAAGGATCAGTGCGTATTGCTTAGAAGTACGCGTAAACACCCTTAGATGTCATGTGCTAAAATTAAGGCTAAATTTAGCAAAATGGACTTCAAAATGCATCCGGAATGCCCAAAAATCCTAAGACCAACCTCCGAATAACTTGTGTAAAACCCAAGAAGTGTGCATAAAGCGTTAAAGTGCATTTGAAAGCGCATGCATGAGCGCGTGGCCATGCGTATGACTACGCACACACTTTGCGTGACCACACACACTTGGCATGGCCACATGTAAAATCCTCAATATACGTGCATGACCATGCCCCTACCACCCTATTCTACTTAATTTTCCCTATAAATAGACCCCTTCACACCCCATTTTAGATGGGGAGCAAGTGGAAACACACACACACTAAAATAATCAGTCCAATCGAAGGTACTGGAAACCTCTTTCCAAATAGTTTTTGCTCTCCCACAGCCTTTCTCTTAGGTTGTTAGATCCCTTTTCCAATAAACCAAGCCTCATCTTTGTCAAAGCACTATACAATCTAGCATCATTTTGTTGTCATTTTGAACCTCTCGATAAGGAAAGCTTAATAATCTCTCAAAGCTAAAGCTTCAAAACCCACACAAGATTAGTTGAGTCCAAGGACCACACAATTATTTTAGCATACTTATTTTATCGCATTACATTTTATTTTGCTGTCGTAGCATTTGAGAATACTGTTGTGCTTGTGTGATGAGACTGGCAATCTTGCATGTTATGTGAATAATATATGCTTCATTATGCTTATTTCATATAATCATTTTGCATCCTCTATTTTTGAAATCATGAAATCACACCGTAAATACCAATAATATAAAAAGTTTATATCCTGAAATAGAGTCATCATGCTCTTGGTCCAGTGATGACCTTATGCATCCTTTATATTATGATCATCATAGCATAAATAATCACTGCAAGCATGCATGATCATCTTATTATTCATGAAATCAAGCAAGTTGTGTGAATGATCATGTTAATCTTGCAGATAAATCATAGATTTACTTTTTTGCCCTTTTCATATGTATTTTATTAGGAAAGTAATGTAATAATTAAATTTTCAGCTTTATTATCTTCCACTATTTTATGTACTGTATGAATGCAATACAAATTGTCATTATCAAAAATAGGGTATTGTAATAGTTGTACATCGAATATTGTATAATGAAAAATAGTAAAAAAGTAGACGCGATCCCCCAAACCTGGAAATTTCTATTGGGGATCAAATGCTCGCTAAGTGACCTGATGTTGTCCCTTTCTTTTCTTGATTTTCTAAAAATTGGGTCGCTACTCCATAAAATCAAAAGCATCTTTTCCTCTTGAGACTAATCATTTGTCCCTATTCGATAAAGTTTCCATGTCCCATGAAAACATACGCTATCTATCTAAACAAAGCCCAAAAACGGGGAGAGTGGTCATTCACACTAGTGTCGGTCATGTACCTTTAGGTTCAGGTCATGAAAAAGTTGGTATTAGAGCTTATCGTTTATTTAATTGATCTTTAGGTCATTAGAACATGTCTTTTCTTAAACTACTGTAGTAATTAGGTGGTAATGTCAATTGTTCTCATCATTGTTTCTATAATTTTGAGTATTTGTCAGTTCCTTATCGAGTTTTGAATTTTGTTGGTTTTGTCTTTTTTAGAATAAGATCAAGAGCACAGAATGCTCCTGCTATGGATGCAACTTATAATAAGGATGAGTAGTATATTCAAAATGAAGCTCCTCTTGCCCCATAATATAAAGGAAGGGGTAGACCTAGAGCTACTGCAGTAGAGAGACAGGCACAATAGCAGCAAATTGAACAAAAAGCGCTAGTAGTGGATCATACAGCTTTTATAGCTAGCAGGGCAGGGATTAACCAAAGCTTAATAACTCCTATTCAAGTTATTCCTTTGGTACAACAGATGTTGTAATAAAGGAATCAGGGGATGTCAGATGCAAATGCAACTCTATTATATTCAAGAGTTGGCAAAGTTTCTTTCGATGGCATAGGTGATGCCTTGGATTTGATTAACACTGTCAAGGCTAGAACTAGAACTAGATGTACAAATTATCATAGGATTATGATAGTGGAGTTATCAGTACAGACTGCAACTTAGGACTAGTTCATGCAGACCATTCAGCCGTACTAGAGTTTAAGGGGCAGTTTTTAAGATATTTCTACCTAGCAACTATGACTACATATGGCAATTTTTGTATATGATCAGGTGTAACATATTAGTTAGGGAGTACACCTATGAGTTCTTTAAGCTATCATATTATGCTTTGGACATGATGCAGGATGAGCGAAGAGCTTTGGATTTATTTATAACTAGGTTAGGCCCAACCTATATTGGTATTTGGACTAAAGACCAAAATTTAAAGAGTGTTGTAGAAGAGGCTAGACAGCTTGAGAGGCAACACATTAGACATGGGTCTATCCCTGATCCTTATGTAGACAGCAACAGTAAATTAGTTACAATTCAGGGGACCTAGCAGCCTATATTCCAGATAGGTAGTTATGGTATTCAAACTATTGGTACCTCTCAATAGTATAGAGGTCAGAGGGGACATAGATTAGGTAGACATAATCCCAGGCAAAATAGACCTCTAAGATTTGGATCAGGAGTCAGCAGTGGTAGCAGCAATCAGAATTTTGGGTATGGTAGCACAGGCTCAGGGCCTAGTGAATGTCCTACATGTGACCGAGTGCATCACGGGCCATGTCACTTATTGACTAGAGCATGCTTCAAGTATGGGTAGATAGGACACCTTACCAGAGCTTATCTTAACATCAGTTATCAATCGTCCTTAATTCAAGGATCATCATCATCTTTAATTGCTCAACTATTTTAGTAGGCACATTAGCCTTATGAAGCACTTGTATATTTCTAAAGAGACCAACTCAGTTTATGGGTCAGTTGGGCTATGGTACAAGAAGTAGGCCACCAAGGAGGCTGAGTGGCAGAGGATATACACAGCCATATACTTCTTAGCAAGCTGGTCGTGGTTAGGCTAGGGTATTCATTTTGACTCCCTAGGATACTTAGGCATTTAATGCAGTTGTGGTAGGTACTCTCTTAGTTTTATTTTCAGGATGCCAGAGTTTTATTTAATCTTAGTGCATCATATTCATTTATTTCTCCTATGTTTGCATCGAGAATTGGATGGCAACCATCCAAGTTGTTGATTCCATTTTCTGTAGCGACTCCACTTAGTAATGAGTTAAAGATAAATATAGTCTTTTCATTTTATCCAGTATTGGTGGAAGGTAGAGAGTTGCTAGCAGACTTAGTTTTATTAGATGTGATCGATTGTAACGTAATATTAGGAATGGATTGGTTAGCTCGACATTATGCCAATCTGGATTGTCAGGCAAAAGAGATGATTTTTATAATCCCTAATGATGAAGAGTTTCAGTTCAAAGGTGATAAGAGTTCAATGCCTTAGAATATAATCTCTACAATTACAGCAAAAAAGATGCTTATAAAGGGTTGTCAAGACTATTTAGCTATGGTTAGAGATCTAAAGGTGGATAAAGGGACAGTTAAGAATATGCCAATGGTGTGCGAGTTTCCTAATGTTCTCCCTAAAGAATTACTAGGATTGCCACCTGATAGAGAGATAGAGTTCTGTATAGATGTTGTATTAGCTACGGATCCTATCTTGATGCCACCTTATAGAATGGCATCGGTAAAATTGAAGGAGCTTAAGTAGCAGTTACAAGAGTTGGTTGATAAGGGTTTCATTAGACCCAATTAATCTCCTTGGGGTGCTCATGTGTTGTTTGTGAAGAAGAAAGATGGTAACTTTCGACTGTGTATTGATTATAAATAGTTGAACAAAGTCACCATTCAGAATAAGTATTCTCTTCCAAGGATAGATAACTTTTTTAATCAGCTTCAAAGAGCTCAGTGTTTTCTAAGATTAACTTGAGATCATGGTATCATTAGTTGAGGATTAAAAGTGAAGATGTACCCAAGATTACATTTTGAACAAGATATGGCCATTATGAATTTTTAATGATGTCCTTTGGGTTGACTAATGCCCCAGTAGCCTTTATGGACTTGATAAATAAGGTGTTTAGGCCATTTTTGGATCAATTTGTGATAGTCTTTATCGATGATATTTTGGTGTATTCTAAGAGTGAAGCTGAGCATGTCATGTATTTGAGAATGGTGCTTCAGACTCTAAGGGAGCATCAATTGTATGCCAAATTCTCTAAATGTGAATTTTAGTTAAATCAAGTGGCATTCTTAGGCCACATGGTATCTAAAGATGGTATACAAGTGGATCTAAAGAAGATTGAAGCTATTATAGAGTGACTGAGGCCCATGACAGTGACAAAAGTTAGGAGTTTTCTAGGTTTAACTAGCTAGTATAGGAGATTTATAAAGGATTTCTCTAGATAGCTACACCATTAATGAGGTTGGCCTAAAATAATGTTAAATTTAAGTGGATAAATAGTAGTGAGGAGAATTTCTAGATGCTTAAGGATAGGTTGACTTCAGCTTTAGTATTAACTCTACCTTATGAAAGTAATAGGTATACTATGTATTGTGATGCTTCCCAAGTAGGGTTGGGGTGTGTTTTGATACAGAATGGTAGGGTATTTGCTTATGCTTCATGCCAGTTAAAGAAGCACAAACAAAACTATCCTATAATTTTTTAAGCTTCAAATTTTATTTCGGTGTTATGTGTATATTAAGTGTGTTTATTTAGTTTCTTTTTTCATTTCCTTGAATAATAAAATAGACCTTTATATCATGCATAATTTTGACATGTGGTCTTGCAGCTATAAATCCTTTAAGTTCTTCTGAGTAGATCTGATCTAGTTCTAGTCGCTTAGTTAGAAATTCAAAGATAGAAATGGTGAGTGGTTTTAATCTTTAGTCCTGTAAAGCACAATTAAAAGGAGAAGTATTTGATAAGACTTGGTCTATGATGAGAGAGATGATAGGGAAATAACCAAATTGATTAAAGAAAAGCAACTCGTATAGTCAAGTAACCTGATTGATCTAGATATTGAGATTCCAGTAAAAGAAAGTGAAGAGGATGACATGACAGTGGTAGCTAATCTAGTAGGTTGGAAGAATGTGAACCTAACTGAGAATGTGGAAAAATCCAACTAGGCCATGAATATAACTAAACCCATGGTCCAAATGCAAATTATGATGAAAGAAAAAGGCATGGATGCTCCGATGGACCACACTGATTTGAATCTGGATGAAGAGGATGTCTATTACCTTAAAAATTTAAATTCCCTAACATGAAAAAGTACTCTAGAACTAAGGACCCATATTTGCACCTAAATCAATATGTGACTTACATGAAAGCCATGAAATTAACCAAAACCTAAATAGTTAAGTAGTTCCCTATCCTGTTAGAGAGTGCACTGATCTGTTAGTATTATACATTAGAACCACATGTCTAGTATGACTAGAAAGAATTTTGTGCTAAGTTTATGAAGTAGTATGGTCTTAATGCTTAATTGGAATTATCTTTAAGGGATTTACAAAATACCAAACAGAGATTCAATGAGTCCTTCATCAATTACTTGACTCATTGGAGGGGGAAGTTAATTCAAATGAGACATAGGCCTGCTGAGTCAGATCAATTGATGCTAGCAATGGAAGGGTGTGTTTCACCATTATCTAAGAAGTTGAGAGACCTTAGTATCCAAACTTCAAAGAGATGTATAGACTTAGGGTCTAGAAAGAGTTAGACTTGGCCCAAAAGAAGAGATTCTTTGGAGGAAGATCTAAGGGCAAGGATGGAATTGGCTCGTGAACCAATGTGCAAATCAACACTATCAGACAACCAAGTAGCAGTATACAGATTAACACTGTTAGGCTGTAATATCCCATGTTTTTTAAATATTTTAATACTGCATCGGGATATGCAGTGTTAATAATTCTTGTATATAATATTGATATTTTATGAGTTTGTTATTTAATTAAAGCTAATTTTAATTGTTTTATATTATTTTAAGTATTTTACGTAAAAAAATTTCGAGAATTTTATTTTCGGGGAAATTAACACGTAAATAATTTAATATTAAATATTTTAAATAATTTCACGATTTTGCATGAACTCATATATATTTTAAAAGTACTAAATAGAGTGTATATATGTGTATATATTTAAATTAAAATAGGGTTTAATTAATTACCCTAATTTTTATTATTTATTATTTAGTTTTAATATTATTTAATTATTTTTCTTTAGTGTATAAATTATTAAAATATTAAATTATGTGTGTGGTGAATATTTATTGTCCATATAATATTTTATATTAAAATAATACAAAGTATATATATATATATATATATATATATACATATAATATTTATCAAAAAAATAAAGTTTGATTTAATTACAAGTTTGCCATCGTCTTCTTCCCCTTCTCCCTGATCGATTTCCGCCCTCACCACCGCCTGCCATCTCGTTTTCAGGCCATCGGTGTGCCACCCTGAGCTCCGCCCTTCCCAGCCAGCAGCTCCGCCACCTTTCCTCCTCTTCTTCAGCGCCGTTTCCCTCTGTTTTGGTCGGAAGACCGAAACTTGAAGCCACCGTTGTTCACAACGTTTTCGACCACCGTTTTTGACACTGCCAATCTCTTTCTTCTTCTTGAGCTCTGGTGAGTGTGATTCCAAGCTTTATTTCACTTAAAATGATCTAGATTTGCCTAGGTTTCGATTTTGCAATTTCTGCCTATTAGGGTTTTTGAATTTTTTTGAGCTTTAATTGATTGATTCATAAAAAATTCCTTCACAAAATTTGTTTCCCTTAGCTTAATATTTATGTGTGAATTTTTGTAGAATTTTTGGAATTTATTTTGATTTTTGGGTATTTTTGAATATTTTATTAATATTTTCTAATTTTCGGAAATTAATTAAATTAATTATGAAATTGTGTTTATTGGTGATTATAGGTGTTGAAATGAATTATAGAAATTTATTTGGAATTTTTGTGTATTTTTATGTATTTATTTTGAATTTAATTAGTTTATGTAATTTTGAGAAAATAGGGTTAATTGTGTTTTTAATTGAAATTATTTGGTTAATTAAGTATATTTAGTGATATTATTGATAAATATGTTGAGAAAATTAATTTTGTGCAATTATAATATTTTTGGTGAATTTTTGATTAATTTTAATATATTTATATATATAGGGGTATTTTGGTAATTTTACCCTAAATTGGCTAAAAATGTAATTAAATTGGTTTTAATAGTTATTTAAGGTATAAAAATGATTTCTGCAAATGATTTAGTATTTTTAATTGATTAAAACTATTTTTCGTGAGTTATTTTCAAATTATATATATATTATACGATTTTTCTAAATAAATGAGTTCTATCGGTTTTTACTGTGTTTTAGGGTTAAATACGTAATTTCTACTTATTAAATGTATTTCTATGATATAAGGGTATTTTTGATATTTCTGTATTGTTCTGTGATTTTGGACCTTGGTCAGTGATTTATAGTTTGGAGTCCGACCGAGGGATTGTGGTTGCGTTTTGTGTTTATTTTCGAAGTGTGTTTCTTTGCAGGGTCGGCTCTACTCTTTAAGTAGAGATGTGTCCATTTTACAAGGGAGGTTCTGTCGGATTTTTGATAGAATTCTCGTAAAACATGATATCCGGTCAAATTCTGATTTAATTCTATGTCTAGTAATCTAGATCGAGTCTTTAGAACTTCTATAGATTTATTCTGATTCCTGTCATTTTTGTTTATTTAGTTGTGTTGAGATCGAGGCCTCGTGGACCAGGCCTATCGGACCCATCTCGAGGAGCGCACTAATTGTGAGTTACTATTATATATATATATATATATGCTTTAGGGTGCATGATTTAGAAATGTATGTTTTATTTTGATTAATTATACATAAATAATTCAATTAGTATTTAAGTTTATTTTTAGTTTACTTTTGGTTTATTTTTTGTTTATTATTGGTATATTTTAAACTATATGCATGTTTTATTAACGAATTATGTTTAAAATGTTTTCAAATGCATTTCTAGTTTATTTTGTAATTTAATTGGATTTATTTAACGTATATATATACTCAAAATATATCTGGTTTACTTTTGGTATATTTCTAGTATATATATAATTGATGTTGCTATTTTATTTAAATTCATGCATCATTTATTTTTATGAATGTATGCTTTATATTTCAATGAAGGATATCAATAGAACGTGCTATCTAGTGGGCAGCACTAGGACCAAGTACGTACCGGTACGCTTATAGCATTTATGCTATATTACTAACCTGTTTAAGGATATTGATTGGATTTGATTTATCTGATGTGTGATATGATTTGGGAGTGTGATTGCTGGAGCTCGGTTGACTTAATGTCTCGGGGCCAATCACACTGACAGTCAGACTGCTGGAGCTCGGTTGACTTAGTGTCTCGGGGCCAGTCTACTGTCCAAATGGAACAAGTGAATATATTTGGAATAAGTGAGCCTGTATGGCTAGAGTGTTGTCTAACACTGTTTTAAGGTTGCAATTTTCTAGGGTTCTATTCGATCCTTCATAAACTGTGATTTTCAATAAAAATATATAAAATGATTTTTTATTGCATCTGTGTGTATTTGCTTGTATACATACATATTATATATATTTTTGACTGTGTGCATTGGCATTTAGTATGCATGTATATATATTATAGTAATTCACTCATTGAGGTCTGACTCCCCTCTGTTGACTATTTTTCAGGAGAGTCATCTTCATCAGACCTTAGTAGCAGGCCTGTACGCCGGATTTCTTCCGCCCCGGCTTTATTATGTAAACTGCTCACTTGAGTTTTATTTTATGATCTAGACTGCAGTAGTCGTAAAATTTTTAAAAGATATTGTATTAAATTTGTATGAGTTATGTATTTTAAATATTTGAATTGAAACTTATATTAAAAGATTTGTTTATATGAGATGAGGATTTGATTTAAATCCTGTGGTGGATTATTATTTTGATATTTATGATTTTATTACGCTGCATAGTATTTTACTTAAATGTGTTGTTATTATTATTTCTATTGCATATTTTATTTTATTTTAGGCTTGCTACGGGTTCTGGATTCGAAAGAATTCCCGTTCCCTAGCGCCGGTCATGGCCCCTGTTTTGGGTCATGACATAGGCAACCCTGAAGGTTTTTAAACTTAGGACAGTCCCTTTTTAAAGTCCTTGAAAAGCTTATTGAGAAGAACTTGCTATGACCCTTACCTTCACATCAACTTATGCCAAATGCCAACCCTAAACACTTTTGTAAATTTTACAAGACCATTAGACACAACACCAACAATTGTGCCTGATTGAAACATGAAATTCAAAGCCTGATTAATACAGGTAAGATCATCGACCCTAATACCGAAAAGCCAAACACTCAAAATAACCTTTTACCCAATTACCAAAATGTATCACCACCAAATGCACTTATTCTTATGATTACTACTGGCTTAATAAAGGAACAAGTCCTCAATTCCTTTGTTAATGCCACTCCTGAGTTACCAAAACCTAAACCAAAATAAATAACCCATAAAGCTTACTATGCATGTTCTACATATTTGGTGCTCTGATTATGAAGATGAGGGGCAAATTGATTTATGAGAAAATGATGAAATTGAAAAGAATCATTCAATTAGGAAAGTTAAAGAAAAAAGGGAAGAAATTAAACCAATCGAGTCTAAACCAAAAAAGCTAAAGGATTTGAAAAAAGAAGTAAAGATAGAAGAAATTATTGCTAGTGTTTGGGAATTGCTTATGTATTCCAAGGACCATTGGGAAGCACTAGTTCTTACTTTGGACCAGAAAAAAGTCTCTACCAGTTGTACCTTTGAACAAATGGTTAGTTAATTAATGGAAATCCCTCAATTGGCCATCGTGTTTTCTTATGATGATCTACCTTTGGAGGGAAGGGATCACCATAAAACTTTTTTTCATCAAGGCTAAAGTAAAAGGAAAGATGACCTAATGTGTGATGGTAGATAATGGTTCTACCATTTATGTGTGTCCAATAAAAATTCTATCAAAGTTAGGATTAACTGTAGCGGACTTAAAAACTTCCAAAGTAATTATCAAGGCTTATAATGCTATAAAAAGGCCTGTTTAGGGGACATTCAAGGCTTGGTCAAGACAGGACCTATCAAGACATGGGTAAACTTGCATGTAATTGATATTCTCATGACTTTTGCTATACTATTAGGAAGGTTGTAGTTTCATCATTTGGGCAGTGTGCCCTTTACTATCCATCAGAAAATTAAGTTTCCATACGAAGGCAAGGTTGTCACCATCTCTATAGAAACTGAGGTTGTTGTGGCAACTCTAAAGCTAGCTCCCAAAGAGATTTTTATAAGCCCAAGCTTCGAAGGAAGAGGTTGCTACTGACATTGATAAAAAAGGGTTGTGGGATGTGTTCACTAAAGAAGGCACTAGTTATCTATACACAGAAACTCCTAAAGCTCTGTTGATGGTTAGGGAGGTAATTCTAGGATTTAAGATCTTTGCTAAGTTTATGGACAGAGTATAGAAAACTGCTACTGAGAAAGTTCCTATGAAAGAACTGGTACCGACTGAAAAAGAGTTTGAGGAGAATATTGCTACTCCATAGTTGGAAGGCATTAATGGTCAGAATAAGGAGCTAAATCTTGAAACCTATGTCCTTAATTCCATCATGGATTTTTTTTTATGATGACTTTGACGTTTCCTTTGCTACTCTATTTGAAACTAATGACTTACTCTTTTCGAAAGTGAATGCAATGAAGTTTGACTTTACTTTTTTATATGATGTGTTTCCTAATGGTTATTCTATTTATGATGATAATTTTATGCATATATTTGACATTAATTCCACACAAACTAAATCATTTAATTTAGACATAAATGAAAACCTTAAAAATATACTACTTGCTTCTAATTTAACTCATGATGAGAGAGAAAAAATGAAAGAAACATTAATAAAAAGATAAAAGGTATTCACTTGGAGCTATAAGGATATGCCAAAAATTGACAAGGAGATCACAGATTATAGGATCCCTACATATCCCCACATCTCACTAATAAAACAAAAGAAGAGGAGGCTAAGGCTGAAATGGGCTCTTTGGTTAAAGAAGAAGTTGAGAAGCAGTTGAAAGTAAAATTTTTAGAAGTGGTGGAGGACACCCTTTGGTTAGCGAACATAGTTCCAGTCCCTAAGAAAGACACAAAGGTCAGAATATGTATGGACTATAGAGATCTAAATAAGGCTTACTTAAAAGGTGATTTTTTATTTACCACATATTGACACGTTAGTACATAACCCATTTTCCAATGCAATGTATTCTTTTATGGATGGGTTCTTAGGATACAACTAGATTATGATGGCAATAATAGATAAGTTAAAGACTTCTTTCACCACTGAGTGGGGCATTTATTATTATCTGGTAGTGTTTTTTAGATTAAAGAATGTAGGGGCCACTTATTAAAGGATGGCGACTACTATGTTACATGATATGATCTACAAAGAGATAGAAGTGTATGTAGTGTCAAGTATAGCTATCAAAGATATTGTAAATATATACTTTCCTAAGAATAGGTTGTTGTATTTTAGGATGTGATGAGATTCTTTCCAAAGTTTAGGCTATAATTAAGGAATATATTATATTGTACCAATGCTATATAATTGGAAGGATAACTCAATGAAAGACACACAATTTCATATAAGAATACTCTTGTTTTGTTATGGTATCAGAGAAACAAGAAAGGTATTTTTGTTAATTAGCATAAGTTTCTTAAGGATATAATTCAGTTAGCTGGATTAAACAATATTACTTCAATAGATACATCCATGGAATTAAATGTCAAATATCACAAAGATGAGAGTGCTCTTCTCTAGGATCCTACATTGTACCAGCACCTTATTGGAAGTCTAGTTTATTTGACAATCACTAGACCAGATATATCCTTTGCTATTAACTTGGTGAGTCAATTTATGGGTTCCCCATGGCATTTACATATGGCTGCTGTGAAGTGAATAATTCGCTATCTATATAGTACCCCTCATCGTGGTCTTTTTTTTTCATCTCACTATTCTCTTGATCTAGTTGCTTATAGCGATGTTGATTGGGCGGGGTGTCCTGATACACATTGCTCTACAACAAGATGGTATGTATACTTGGGTGATGCTTTAATTTCCTAAAAATGTAAGAAATAAGACAGAGTCTCTAAATCACCAACTGAAGCAGAGTATCATGCCATGTCTGCCATATGCTCGGAAATTACTTGGTTATGTGGTATGCTCTCTAAACTGGGGTACAAACAAATTGATCCTACTCCTCTTCATGTTGACAATACTAGTGCTATTCAGATTACAGCAAATCTTGTCTTCCATGAGCATACAACGCATATTGAAGTCGATTGTCATTCCATTCAAGAATCATTTGATAATAATTCTATTACGCTTCCTCATGTTTCTATCGATCAACAGATTGCCGACATCCTCACCAAACCTCTCCCTTTTACTCAACATCACTTTTTCATACACAAATTAATGATGCTTTATTCACCTGCATCAATTTAAGGGGGATGCCAAGTATAGCTATCAAAGATATTGTAAATACATACTTTCCTAAGATTAGGTTACTGTATTTTAGGATATGATTAGATACTTTCCAAAGTTTAGGCTGTAATTAAGGAATATATTATATTGTACCAGTGCTATACAATTGGAAGGATAACTTAATGAAAGACACATAATTTCATATAAGAATACTCTTATTTTGTTATGTAGATGATATGATGGTGAAGTCTACAACCAAAGGATGACATTTTGAAGCTTTAGACAAGTTCCTAGCAAGGGAAAAAAAGTACAACCTCAGACTAAATTTGAAAAAGTGTGTTTTTAGGGTAATGTCTTAAAAATTGATGGGACACATCGTTAGTCAGAAAGGAATAGAAATGGACCTAGATAAGGTCAAGGAAATTAGAGAAATGCCTGCACTGAAGGATGGAAAAGAAATCAGGGGGTTCATTAGATGATTACAGTATATTAGCAGGTTCATAGGCAGGTTAACTATCTTTTATAAGCTAATTTTCAAGCTTTTATAGAAGAATCAACCAGTAATCTGGGATGATAAGTGTCAATAAGCTTTTGATGCTATTAAGAATTATTAATGAATCCTTCAATCTTACAGCTGCCGAAGCTAGGTGAACCTTTAATTTTTTATTTGGCAATCAAAAAGGATGTGATAGGGGCAGTGTTAGCTTAAGAAAGTTAAGGGAAGGTTGAAAATGCAATGTATTACTTGAGTAAGAAGCTATTACAGTATGAGACCAATTATAGTCTCATAAAGAAGACAAGTTTAATTATGATTTAGGAGACAAAAAAGCTTTAGTATTACTTTCAGTCTTATAAAGTACAAGCGGTTTCTTAACATAACCTTCTCAAATACCTTCAACAGACTCTATCACTCATGGAAAAATTAGCTAGATGGTTGATTCTACTCACTGAGTTTGGAATAGACTACGTAGCAAAAAAGGTGGTGAAAGGAAGAGTAGTGATAGACTTTTTAGCTCAAAATCCAGTAACTGATGAATAAGAATGGGAACTGGAGTTTTCAAATGAGCATCTAGGGGCAATATAGGTCTAAGGATAGAGAATGTACTTTGATGGAGCTATTAACAATAAAGGAATTGGTATTGGTGTAATCTTGATCATGTCAAAAAAAGAGATAATCCTGATGGTGAAATGGCTCAAGTTTAAGGTGATGAGCAATCAAGCTAAATACAAAGCTTTTATCTTCGGTTTGGAAGCATTGCACAGTATGGGGGTAACAGATGTCATTGTGTATGGGGATTCTATGTTGGTTATGAAACAACCTTCTAAAGAGTAGGAAGTAAAAGAGGACATGTTGCGATGGTATTAGGATTATTTGGCTACTATTTCATTGCCCTTTACTCAGTGGAAGTTTATTCATCTACTAAGAGAATAGGATAGTCTTGGCAAAGAAAATTGCTCATCAAGGTTATTTTTGGCTGACCATGGAAACAGATTGTGTTAAGTTTGTAAATAAATGCCATAACTACCAAGTTTATGGGGATATGAGATACCTACCTTCTATGGAGCTTTAAGGAATGAATTCTCATTGGCCATTTGTAGTCTGGGAATTGATATTATAGGAGAGATAAGTCTGAGAGCATTAAATGACCATCGATACATTGTGGTGGCAATTGATTATTTCTTAAATGGGTTAAAGCTTAATCTTATACTACTATCAACTCAAAACAAATGTCAAGGTTAATTGAGAAGAATGTAATATGTAGATATGGGTTACCTCACTATGTTGTCACTAATAATGGCATTCAATTTCAAGTAGAGACAGCTATACTATTAAAATAATACAAAATTGAGCATCACCGATCATCTTTACATAAACCACAAGAAAATAGGGTAGTAAAAGCTGCAAATAAGAATATAAAGAAGATCTTGGCTAAGATGATGGAAAACTACTAGGATTGTGTGGATTATCTATAATTTCCATTATAGGATACATAATTACAACTAAAATGTCGATAAAGGTTGAGAAGATGTGTGAAGATATGTTGCTAATAGAGGTCAAGATTCGATCATTAAGGGTTCTCTTAGAGTCCAAAATCCCTAAGTACCAATGGGTGGAGAGTTGATTAACACAGTTGACATACTATGTATCACTCTTAACTATATCAAAAAAGGATATCTTGGGCTTACAATAAGAAAATCAAGCTAGGGAAGATCAAAGAGGGTGATTTAGTATTAAAGCTTATAAAGCCAATCATGAACGACCAGCGAGAAAAGTTCAAGCTGAATTGGGAAGGTCCTTATGTGGTAAAAAAGTTATTTTCCAAGGGTACCACTATCCTATTTGACATAGAAGGGAATGAATTCAGAGAGTCTATTAACTTAAACAAGCTCAAGAAGTGCTTTTTATAAAAGTCTCGCTGGGAAGAAAACCTCAAAAAAGAGGCTGTCTAGGAAAAAATTAGAGATAAAAATAATGAAAAAATAAAAATTCCTACTAGATTAAAAAACTTAAAAGAGGTAGTCCAGGAAAAATTTAAGGACATGTAAAAGCAGAGGGAGAAAAAAATGGTTAGTTGGAAAACTTAAAAGGGCAAGCCAATTAACAATATTAGATATGTCAGAAGCAAAATGTATATGGATATTGTGCTGAAATTAAATGAAATAAATTGCTTTAATTACTATTAAACATTGCATTAAGTGTCTATTATAAATTGTTTAACTACAAAAGGAAATGCAATCTAATAAAAAGGGGAAATGATGATTAGATTCATAAACTAATTTTGTTTCCTTTTCTTTTATTGAACATCCTGAGCACTCAATATTTGTAACTCCCTTGTCCATTTATTTCTAATAAACTCACTTTTTTTTGTCTATTTCAATGAATCCATGCCTTATACTGGTCATCGGTAGTTGGATCTCTATTGCAGTCTATATTCCTCTAAATGATTCTGTAAGGCCAAGTAGCAACTAAGTTGTTCAGGAAATTTTAAGAGAGGGGTCCTAATGCAAATGAATGAAATGCAAGTTCAAAGTGCCAACCTGAGGGACTACTATTTAGCAAGTTGAATCCATATGACAGCTTAGAATAGCTTCGAATTCTTCTAGCAGAGGGCATAATTCCATTGTGTTGAACCGAAAAATGTATTTTTGAGGATTCCAGAATTAGGCTATAGCATGAAGGAAAGAGAAGTTGATTCTTTTAGCTTGTAAGGATTTGAAGATTGACAAGTGGAATGGTTCTAATTTTGCCTAAGAATTCCCATCCAAGCTTTTCAAGATTGGTTAGAGTTTTTTGAGACTTCTCTCGGTCATGATGGGAGGGTAGGATGCTGCTCAGGGGAAAAAAGTGGAGAGAAATGGCAAAGGTGTGAAAATGGTAATTTTAGAAGAAAATTAGGGATTTTTATAGTTGCTGAGTATTATTATAGAGGTGATTGCCTCTATAAACAAGCAACACCTCTACACAATGAGGCGATTCCTCGTTACCCCTTTACAAAAAGGTAATGTGTCTTCAACAATTGGGGGCATATTTTTGTGTGTAATATTGTCAAATCCATATTTTAGTCAACCATCAAATAAAAGATCTCAGTAAATGAAAATTCGTCAATTGATCCAAAATGTGGTCAAGAGAACAAAAGAAATGGACCTATTCTAATAGGCATTTGAGGTAGTCCTCTACTCTACTCATCACCTCTAACCTCATCATCTTCCCTGTTTGTAGGATCATCGGTATGATTATCCCTATCATCATCACCGCTGCTACCTTTAGCATGCTCATCAATGGGCTCCTCCTCCTTATTATTACTGCATTATCACCTTCCTCATTATCATCCACTTGAAGAGCAGCAAGCTAACACTCAAGTGCAACAATCCTAGCTTGACTAGCCTCATCTCGATCTTGCCAAAATACAATAAGAGGTAAAAAATCATGAAAGCATGCATACATGTAGAAATAGGGAGTGGTTGTTACTTCCATTATTGTGTCATGCTCATCAAGAAGTTTTGTTGAGCCTCAATCATCTTGTACATATACTCCCCCTAATTCTAAGGTATCTGTATGATTAATTACTTATTAAACTTAACCCAGAGAGGACTTTAAAAGAGAAATGGGACTCATATGAGTAAGGATGAATACCGACTCTAAGCTCATGTACAATGTCAAGAACTAGTAAGATAGATTACTTGAAAGCACCTAGCATCAAGTCAGTAAGTCTGAAGGCACAACAAGCCTATTAACCATCATCTGAGACTGAGAGCTAGAAGGCTCCCTAACAAGTGGCACACTAAAAGAGGTACCCTTACCACTAGGCACAATGCAAGGATGCTAAAGTGGTCTCTCTTATATATCAAGCCTAGGATGAGCAACTAGTGCCCTAGCTAGCTCCTGAGAATAGAGGCTAAGTTAGAAGAATGATACCCGCATGGCATAAAAGTGAAATTATATGTTAAATTACATGCTTACCTGAAATGTATGTGCAGGTAAAGGCACTCTCTGTAGAAGATAAGTCCATGCAAACTCTATGTATTTGGCCTTCCTCCTCTCACAGTAATCATTTGCATCCTCTCCTACCAAATCCTGATCGAGCTTGTCTCCCTCTAGCTGATGTGCCTAAAAGAGGAATCGAGGAGGACCGAGCACCCCGACACCAATTGTATACTCTCTCATCGAGATACTAGACTCTACATTTAGGTCCCTTAAGCAAGACCCTTCTCTTGGATAACAGGATAGAGCAAATCATGGCTTGAGTCTACCTAGCCTAGAACCCTACAAATTAGGGTGCAGTTGTAAAGGCATAAAGTAAATAGATGAATCTAATAAATTTATGTATTAATAATGATATTTATATTTTCAGGTATCATACCTCGTCATATGTCAAAGTGTTTAGCCGATCATAGTGGATGTGCACATGAGCGATAGGTCTCCTCCAAACACGACTCAGGCCCTACCTCACCATGGCTATGAAGGGAATATCACTGATATGAGATATCTTGATAATCAACTCTAACTCTGGAGCCCAATCCTATAAAAGAGAGAAGATTTATTAATGGATCATAATGATAGTATTCAATATGAACTTAATAAAGTAGGGGAAAAGAAGGGAATACCAGAGTGGCATGCTAGAATTCACAGAGTCATCTGGCTCTGTGTACTAATTTATCCATGCTCTTGTATAGGTAGGCTAGAGCATAACTGCCCCAATCATATGAGGCCACTACATCTAAGTCCCTCAAAGGCATCAGAAAGCTCAGATATATCAAATTGATGGTATCTATAAAGAGAGTGGTGCCTAGTAAATAAACCAGGAAGGCTCACACCACCTAGTCAATTGCCTAAGGAGTGGTAGCAGCCTCAACTCTGGCACGAGTATAGTGGCTTTTGATAAAGTTAATCTTCACTGTGTGTGTCCCTTTCATATTCGAGACCATGCCGAGCAAATGCTCGATGTAAGTGAGAAGGTCCAGTGTCAGCTGATGGAGACTCACATCAAAAGGAATAGAATCACCTATACAGGTAATACCAGTGATAGTAGTGAAGGAGACTGATCCCGGAGTGAACTTGTCGATGGGTAAGTGGAATGTATGGATGGTATCAAACTACCACTCCATCAGAGCATGAAGGGGCTAATAGTCAGTATGTCCCTACTACGCTGGGAGTGGTAAGATGAAGTTAGAGAATCTAATGTCATGAATGTAAGCCTTGATCCTGTCTGTGAGCTCGTTGTGCCAAGCATATGTATCTTTCAAATTCCTAGTGCCCTTGAGGGTATGGGCGTCGAGCTATTAGAATAAACAGGGAGTTGAATTACTACTTTATGCAAATAAAAATTAAAATTTTTTAAAAATTCTATCTCATAGGCGACCTCCTTTACATGTAGATGCAATCGCCTCATCGAAGAGGCATCACCTCTTTAATGCCTCTTTGATAATTCACCTCAACATGAAGAAGTGATCGCCTCTCTAAAGAGAGATCGCCTCATTAAAGAGGTGATGCCTCTTCATGTTGGCAATTTGACACTTGAAATTTATTTTTTATAATTTTATTCAATAAAATTAAAATTTTCTCTGTTAAAGTAATAAACATGCATTTATAGTTAATGATATAACATTTGTCGATGTTATTTGCAAAAAAAAATCAAGTAATTAGGCACTAACCTCTCCAGTTGCTAATCCTCAAAGTTGTGATTGCAAGTCTATAAGAAGAGGGATCTCGTCTTTGATGTTAAGGCCAAAGTTGCATGCAGGATGTATTGGGGGAGATACTAGGTCCCACTTATAAAGGTTTGGGGTCCATGCAGCATCCATGATCATGAAAGTTTAAAAAGAGAAAAGAAAAGAAGAAAAGAGAAAAAGGATTTGGAAAGTAAAAAGCAAAAGTGAAATTAAGAAAGGAAAAAGAATACTTATATATGAAGAAAGGAGGGTAAAAATGAGAAAGCTTATTGAGGAAGAAAAGAAAAGGGTAAAGAAGCCCATGAATGGCCTATCAAATACATATCTCCAGTGGGCCCAAAAAATTAGGGGAATTTTGTTTAATTCATTCCGCGAATACATCTCAAAGTGGATTGTATAGAAGATAGAAATTACCTTGTCAAAATTATTTATGACTGGTGTATTAGGCTTGGTCGAGTTCCCAATAATCATGTTTTAGGGGCTGCCTCTCAGGCTAAGAAAACCCAAGGATGACGGTATTAGTTTCTTATTTTAATAAGTGATTGATCGGGCCAAGAAAACCCGAGGAACATGGTCACATTTCTATACATCTTACTCAATATTAATAAATGACTGATCGGGCTAAGAAAACTCGAGGAACACAATCAAATTTCTAGACATCTTGCTGAAGATTAATAAGTGACTAATTGAGCCAAGAATACCTGAGGAACATTGTCACATTTTGGGGTAAAACTATGACTTTTCAGGTTGGGATTCCCAAAGCCAATGGCACGAGTGAAACTCAAAAGTTAATTCTGCCTTTTGTTGATTATTAATTTTCTTATGCATATTGTTTATTCAAAAAATTTGAATGCATGAATGCAATTTTTTTAAAGAATTAAGGGGGCAGACTGTATAAACTGGTTCGATTAACCTATAATAGGGACGAACTGTGGATGCTTAATTGGATCAGCTTGCACCAAAGCCCGGTGATGAAAACATATGAAACTTGGATGCAAGAAAGCCTAAAATCTTCTTGAGGATGGACCTAAGAGCCTAAGCCTAAAACCTAAACCCATTTCAAGCCAAAACCATGCAAATATATACTTGAACCAATCAAAATAAGCCCAAGCCCATTTTGGCCCAGTGGCCTAACTCCGGGTTAAGGCCAATAAGGCAATGCCTCTTTACTTGCCTCAGCATTGAATACAGAGGTGATAATGGTGGTCAAATGGGGATGGGCCCCATACCTTGCAGACCTGAACTTGTATGAGAGTGAGACTTTTTAGGTGATAAGGTAAGGAAAATATGAGGATAATGATAGGAATGAAAAAGGGGATGTCTTGTCTATGCTTAGGTTACTAAAAAAAGAGAGAGGAGGGAAGAGAGAAGAAAAAAGAACCATTAGAGACCATTAGAAAAGAATTAGGAACCAGTAAAAAAAGAGGGGGGGCTCTAAAAAAAGGAGAGAAAAAGGCTCTTGAAGAAGGGGGGAGAGAAAAGAGGACAAACTTGCTTGAAAGTCTAATCCTTAAGAAGAAGAGGCTGATCTTTTGCATTCAAGTGGAAAGCAAGATCAAAGAAAACTTCTGAGGGCTAATGGTTTTGAGAAAAAAGTCTATAAAACAGTAAAAATCTCATTTCTTCTTATTAAGTGTGCATTATTATATAGAATCTTTATTTATTTACTTGCTTGTTTGAATCTATAGTTTATTTTATATATGTTATGTTCATAACATGATATTTTGAGTTCATAAGTATTAATGTAAGTTCAGTTGTCTATATGCATAATCTTAGACTAGCTTAAGGTTCAAGTAGTTCGTGAGTTATTTTCTGCATCTAGTGACCAAGCAGCGCCTTAATGAAGAGGTTTTGCCTCTTTGTGCTGAGGCGATGTTATATCACCTCTATACACAAGGGCGATGCCTCATTAATAAGGTGTTCGCCACATCAATAGGGTTCAGCATGTTTAGGTCCTTAATTTCAAGTCTATTTCGTATGATTTATTTATTATACTTACTCTCATGCCTTTATATTTACAATCTTCTTTTCATGTAATTACCTTGTTATTATGCTTGGACCAAAATATTCACAAGTTTGTCTTTTCTTTTATATATGCATGTTTGGTATTATATTAAGATAACTTTGTGGTTTGATCTTGTAGAACTTTTATTTATATTGGAGACTAATATTGTGCCTCATTGCAGAAAATCTTGGAATGACTCATAGTCATCACTTGAGCACCTTCTTTAAAGTTTCCTTTAAATTCATTTATATTGATAGTTAGTTTATTTTTAGTTTCCTTTTGGTTTATTTTTGGTTTATTGTCTACTTATTTCACTTTTATTTGCACAACGTGTTGTAATCTTTAATCCCTTCCCTCACTCGATTTGAATGTACTTTTGCTATTTATTATTTGTGATGAATGCTAGGACCAAATGTATGAAGTGGAATTAATGTGCAAATTCAGAATTCAATATAAAATTTGACAAATTGTTTGAAGATAATTGTCATTTGCATGTTAGTAAAGAAATAATCAAATAATTAAAGGAAATAAATTACAAAAGGTTAGGTGGGCATTCAAAAGCCCATACCTAGTTTCCGATCTCGTTCTCTAATGACAGTTTTTTAGAATCTCCGTGGAATTCAGTTGTTGTATAAGTGTTTCTCGACTTTTATCTGGATGGTGACTCCATCTCCGATTAAGTTTTAAAACCTATTTTGTATTTCCTCGTGGACCTCGAGTCCACATAGTGTTGTATTTATCAAACATTTGAGAACACGTTAAATCCTGTCACTAACACTTGAGAACACGTTAAATCCTGTCACTTACACTATACATCTTTGACGATATTTTATATGTAAAAAATAAATAAATAAAATAAAAACTACAAATTTGCTTTTAAAATTAATTGAACAAATAATCAATACTACAAACAAAAATAAATAAAATTAATTTAAAGATTAAAGGATACCTTCTAATTTTAGAATTAGCATATTGTAATTTATTCTATACCTTTTATGTAAATATACTTTATTCATTAAAGTATATTTTCAAAAAAAAAAAAAAAAAAAAGCTTTAGTCATTAAAGTATCCATCAAACTTTAGTCATTAAAGTATCCATCTCGATTGCCTTGTTCGCATCATCAATAGTCATTGTTAAACTTTACACCAAAAATTGTCGCCGAAAGTAAAAATCCTACATAAAAAAAAGCTTTGAAATTTCACGTAACCGAAAACTTTGAAAATCATACCATTGAAATTATTGAGTTCAATATTGGCGTACACATAAAATCCTCTTGACCTTTCATTATTACCCATATTTTTTATCCAATTGCACCGATCTATAAGCTATGCATAAACCCAAAACCAAAAAAAAAAAAGGCTAGTAAAGTAACTTTCTAGTGTTTGGAGAGAAAAATTTAGAATATGATAAAAGAAAAAAAGGGAGCAATAGACTTGAAGGGAGAAGTTCGCTACTACAAATCAATAACTAATAGAAAAATATGATAATATATTATTTTTTTTACGTTAAATAAAATAAAATTTCTTATGGGATTGGGATAGGAGATAATAGCAGTAGATTAAAAAACTAAGTTTTTTTGTGGAATAAAAGGAATATTTTAAATGGAATAAGGCTTTTAGTTATTTTCTTATTAAATATCAACATTTAAAACGTGTGATTTCTCTATTTATAAAAAAATAATTAAAATTTAAATTACATTTTAATATTTAATTTAAATTAAAATATAAAAAACAAATTTTTATTTTTATTTTTATTTATCTGATAAAAAATTTTTGAAGAGAAATGAACACTTAAATACTTCTTTACTGTCCATTTTTCCTAAATGGCTCATAAGCCGCTCATAACTCAACTCATTAGAATTCAAACTCGTTTGTTAAGTTAAACGAGCCGAATTTGAACTTGATTTTAAAATTCGTATGATAGACAAACACTCAAACATCCTAAAGTTTGGAATGCGAAAGCTCGCAAACAGACTCATTAATATGTTCATAAGTTAGCTCGTGAATAGACTCATTTAGGAAGTTTGCAAATAGATTCATGAACAAGCTCATTCAACAAGTTCGTGAACAGATGTTGGTGTTAATTTGCATATAGTTTTAGGAATCATTTGATCATGCACTTGTTTATATTAGGTTGCATTTAGGTTAAATTAGTTATAAAAATAAATACTTTTATATTTTGTTTTGTTTTTTAGGGAAAAGAGGTTTGGACGTGTTTGGTGGTGAAAAGGAGCAAAAATGAGCAAAACAAAGTATATATTTACATAGCTAGGCTTCTGTCGTGATTGCATGTGGAGTTGCAATCGCAGATTTATCACAACTGCTATAGTACACAATCGTGCACAGTGCCACAATTGCTATAATAACTCTACTACTACATTGTGCGATTGCACACTACTCCACAATATCAACTATTTTCGCTACTATAATACCGTATGAACAGTAACTTTGTTATAGTAATTCATGAACAATGACATTAGGGATTGTAGGGTCAATTAAAAATACTATAAAAGAGGGACTAAAAACCTAATTTAAGGTGTGTGGAGATCATAATAAAAAACCCAATGCACCTATGGAGAAAAGAAGCCCGAAGTATAGGCACTCATTAAAGATCTTTAAAGCTCCTTGATAACTTCTCTCTTCTTTTCTTTATTTTTTATAGAATTTATCATTTATTTGGGTTGTTTTGTGGATGAATAATGGATATTAAAGCCACGTTCGACTAGTTTCTTTTAGTTATTAGGGATTTGAGACCCATTTGATTCAAGTTATAAAATAGATTTCATTTTTATCTATATTACATATTATGTTTATTGTGCTTGTTAAGTGATTGTATTATGGCCAAATATACTCCTTTGTTTAGTTCTACACATTGAGAAATGGTGGATCTGATAAACCTATAAACAAAAATTAGATTAGTTGAATGTTTTGAGAAAGCTTAACATGATCTAATTCTCTTATGGGTTTTGCTTAATGTCATGTGTGATTGATTTTGGCTCAAATTCATAATAATGTTGAGCATTAAACTATGACTTTTAGTGCCAATTGATTCATATGTATGTTGAGTTGAGTAGTATCACTCAAGAGAGGGCTCTCAATGGATGTTACATGAACTCAAGATATGTAATTGATAAAATAGAATCTATCTAGTACCTTAATGATTATGTGGTTATCCCTCCTCTATTATTTAGCTTACTTATTATTTCATTTGCTAATTGTATTAGTTTCTTAATTTACTTGTTATTATTTACTTGTTTATTTTAGTTCATAATTTGCTTTTTATTCAAATCAAATTAGAAAGGCTCTAAATTAAATAAACCAGAACTAATAGGTGATTAATCATTAATCCCTATGGAGACGATACTCTACTCATTATATTATTACTTGTTCGACCAGTGCACGCACTTATGGCATTTGATTAAACAATAAGTTTTTGGCATCCCTGCTAGGGATTAATAGTGCTAACATTATAATTAGTGATAGTTTATTAGGATCAGAGCAATTTTTCTTTGGCTAGATACTCCTTTTCACCCATGAACTTGACCCTTTTAGTGTATTGCACCCTTAACTTTCAAATTTGTCTATTGCATATCTTAACTTCTATTTTGTGCCTATATCACCCATGATTTAGAGCATTAGAGCACGTGTATAGAACATGTGCTGATGTGTCAATTATCATGCCAATATGGTGCTCTTTTTTGCCCTTAAACTTTACCATTTTAGTCTATTGCACCTTTCAACTTTTAAAAAGTTATATATTGCACATATCAACTTCTATTTTGTGTCTATATCACCCATAGTGCTACAATAACATATGCGCCTGAATTTGTTTGATTTTAATCACTTTTCCACTTTGGCAATGCATGTGTTTAATAGAAAATTAAAATGTTAAACCATGGGTGATATAGGTAAAAAATAGAAGTTGAGATGTGCAATAGAAAATTTTGAAAATTAAGGGGTGCAATATACTAAAAGGGTAAAGTTCAAGGGTGAAAAGGAGAATTTGGCCATTTTTCTTTTGTATTCTATTTTTAATTTATTTTACTTTATTTTTGGGTACTCTTTTTATTGTGTGTGCACAATGTGAAATGGCTTATCATCAAGAGAGAGAATATTAAACTCTTTTAGAGTGTGCTATGGTTGATTTAGAGGATGACATGGTTGCATCATTACAATAACAATGTGTTGCACCTTCAAAGAAAATTGGTGATTTCACTTTAAGAGGTAATGTTATATCCTTCACTCCTAGTGAACTTTATGAATATTATCATATGTTTGGACTAAGCCTAGTTTTGGAAAGCAAAATGTATGGAGATATGTATTTGAAAGTCATAGCCATTTAGGAGGTCCATTCCAATTAAGGCAACCTAAAAATCCTTTCTTCAATACTTAAACCAAGGGTGGATAAATTATTCTAATTTTTTGTGAAGCAATAATCAAAATTCTCAAGGGTTTTTATAATCAATTCACTCACTCACCATCACTCAAATTTCAACCACAATTAAGCAATGATAGGTGGACAGCTATAGAGACTAAAATTGATAATTTCTATGATGTTGTAACCATGGATGAGAGATTTGTAACTATAGAGACAAAGTTTGACAAGTTTTTGGAAGCTATCAGCTCAAAAATCAATAACCAAAGTGAAAAGTATGATCAAATTCTTAAGAATCATTCTTCAGCAATTCAAAACATAGAGGTTCAACTTTGTCAGTTAGCCAATGTGCTTGCTATAAGAACTCAAGGACCTTTGCCTAGCAATATCGAAGTTAATCCAAAGCAAGTGAAGGTCATTATACTAAGGAGTGACAAAAAGCTTCATGGCCCTAAAGAAGTTCCATTGAAAAATGAAGATGATAAGTAGAAATAAGAAAAGAAGAGTGACAAAGTGAAAGAGAATGTTAAAGAGAAGCAAGTTGAAAAATAAGAAAATCAAGTGGAGCAGCCTTTTACCATTAACACATCCAAATATGCTCCAAGTCAAGTGATGGAAGAAGAAGTATTCTTAAGTTATATAATGTCAAGCAAGGGGATTGATAGTGATGAGAATAGTTTGCAAGCTCATGATAGTGCCAAGTTCTTCAAAAAGAAAACAACAAGATGACATAATAATCATATACTTAAAAACACACGTTAAATTAGAGATTATCTTATTGATCAAATCTATGATAAAGCTACTACCAGATAAGTTAAAGGCAAGATGGAATGGTCCTTTCAAAGATATATAGATGATCTCAAAAGCAAGTTTGGTCAAGCTAATGACTTCAAATTAGTAACATTTTTATTTTATAGTGTTTTTCTTGTTTTCATTTAGTTCTTTTCATCTTTTATTATGTTTTCATGAATTTAGGTTTCTTAAATTATGTTTTGGTATCCTTAATCCTCTTATATCTTTTATTTTAGGTTGAATTGTCTTCTAGGAGATGAATGAATTTTTGTTGCAATTATGGATCTTTTGGCACAAACCCCTTCGACTTACCTCGCCATCATAAGGGGAGTAATGTTCTCTTTTCCTTAGTTTTTATTTTTCTTTTTAGCTTTGTCTTTAGTCTTTTTTTACATACATTTCATGTTTACATTATTGCTTATGAATTTTGTGTTATGTTTTTTTTTTATGTTTGTGCATTGTATATATTACACTTATGCATATTAAGTACCCTACACACATTGAGGATAATGTGTCATTTAAGTGTCGGGAGGAAATCATTTTGCATTTTTACATTTTTAAGTATATCATTTGTATATTTTGGCACATTACATACATTTTATTCCATTTCCATGCATTTTTGTAAATTTAGCCCAATTTTAATGCTTGAACACTTGAACATTTTATGGATTATCATTTTGTTAAGCATTGTGTATGTTTATGGTTTTGTTGAGCTTACTTTATTTAATCTTCTATTAATGGTTAGTTTAAGTTCTTTTTAACCTTCGTTAACACTTTGAGTTGAGACTCTGGAGCTTTTAATCGATCTAATGCATGTTGTTGCTCATTTGATTATATTATAAGTTGATGTTTTAGGATGAAGTATGGTGAACGAATTAAATTTCTTCCTAAGGTGCTTCTGGTTATATGTGAAAGGAATTATAAAAATACTCTCTCCAATTTCTAAAAAAAAAAAAAAGAATAAAATATGCTGGGAACTCAAATTCCACATACTTTAATGCTCTTCCAAAAGAGTACAAGTATTCAAAGAACCCTCTCAAGGTGTTCACATTGAGTAGTCCGTGAAAGATGGGAACTACTAAAAGAAGGAAGAAAAGCACAAAGTAAAAAGAAAATAAAGATAGAGAGAGTTAATTTCCACATGCCAAATTAAGAGCTACTTTAGTTAGAAATCTTTTTCATTCATTTGTAATTTTCTTAAGATGTTAATTCATGATTATGTAATTTTGAATATATAACATGCTCTTCACTTGGTAATTTTTATTTCTCAACTTGAGTTATTAATCTTGGTTTTGAGAACTTTAAGCCAATTATTAAAAGAAGATCATGGTCTAGATGAAAGTTAGGCATACACTTTGTTCATTGCATTGATAGTTTGTGTTTTTAAGTTTGTTTGAGGACAAGCAAAGATTCAAGTGTGAGGGCATTTGTTAGTGTTAATTTACATATACTTTTAGGATTCATTTAAGCATGTATTAGTTTATATTAGGTTGCATTTAGGTTAAATTAGCTATAAAAATAAATATTTTTTTATTTTTCTAAAGAAAAGAGTTTTTGGACGTGTTTGTTGGTGAAAAGGAGCAAAAATATAGTATATATTTGTAGAGCTAAGCTTTTATCGTAATCATGTGTGGAGTCATAATCATGGATTTATCACAACTACTACAGTACGTAATCATGCACAGTGCTACGATCACTACAGTACCTCTATTGCTATAGTGCATAATCGTAACAATTTTTACTACTATAGTATTGAATAAATAATAGCTCCACTATAGTAACTCTTAAGGATTCAAGGTTCAATTAAGAAAACTATAAAAGAGGGACCAAAAACCTAATTTAAGGTGTGTGGAGATCATAATCAAAAACCCAATACACCTAAGCAGAAAAGAAACCTAGAGTAGAGGCACCCATTGAAGATCTTTGAAGTTCGTTGATAACTTCTCTCTTCCTTTCTTTATTTTTTATAGAATTTATCATTTAATTAGGTTCTATTATGGATAAATGATAGATATCAAAACCATGTTTAGCTAGTTTCTTTTAGTTGTTGAGGATTGAGACCATTTAATTCAAGTTATAAAATAGATTTCATTTTCATCTATATTGCATATTATGTTTATTATGCTTGTTGAGTGATTGTATTGTGGCCACAGACACTCCCTTGTTTAGTTCTACACATTGAGGAATGTTGGATTTAATAGATCTATAAGCATAAGTTAGATTGATTAAATGTCTTGAGAAAGCTTAACATAATCTAATTCTCATATGGGTTTTGCTTAATGTCATGTGTGATTGATTTTGGCTTAAGCTCATAATAATGTTGAGCATTAGACTATGACTTTTAGTGCCAATTGATTCATATGCATGTTGAGTTTAGTAGTATCACTTAAGAGAGGGCTTTCAATGGATGTTGTATGAACTCGAGATATGCAATTGATAAAATGGAATTTATCTAGTAACTTGATGATTATATGGTTATTATTCTCCTAACAACATTGTTCTTATAATCGGTTTCCCTCTTCCATTATTTAGTTTAGTTATTATTTCATTTGCTAATTGTATTAATTTCTTAATTTACGTGTTATTATTTGCTTGTTTATTTTAGTTCATAATTTGCTTTTTATTCAAATCAAATTAGAAAGGCTCTAAACTAAATAAACTAGAACTAATAAGTGATTAGTCCTCAATTTCTGTGGAGATAATACTCTACTTATCACTTTATTACTTATTCGACTTGTGCACTTGCAGTAGTCACTCAACAACAAACTCATGAACAAGTTTTTTTAGAAAATTGATAAACAGGCTCGCAAATAAGTTTATGAACAAACTCATTTAATATTAATTAAATATAACTCAATGATATATTCTTATAAGTAATAGAATTAACTAAATATAATACTAAAACAAATATTATATAATACTAACTAAATATTAAGTAAATATGCTATTAATTTAAATTAGCTTTAAGTTATAGAATTACATAAAATAAAATTATGTAGAAAATATAATATTAATTTACTATTGGATATAATAAAATAATAAAAAAAAGGGACATAATATTAATTATATATTATATATTAATAATTAATACTAATTAAACATAATATTGATTAAAAAGCTATTATATGATTTTCATATCATTAGATTCAATACCATTATATGATTTTAATGTTAATAAATTTAATAATATTAATATTAATATAACTATGTAATTTTAGTATCATTATATGATTGTAATGTATATTAACAATAAGGTTAAGTAAATATAACTAAAATTGGTATTTGTAATTAAAAATTTACATATTTATAATATATATTAGAATTAATATTAAGCATTAGTATTAAATAAATTACATAATTTTAATGTATATTAGTATGAAAATTAAGTAAACACAATTAAAAACTATTAATTATAATACAAAGTTACATATTTCTTAGTTATAATGTAAATTAATATTAACATTAATATTAAGTAAATATATTAGAAAATATTATTATAATACGAAGTTACTATTAAATTTAGCTAAAACTACATGTAATAGAAATTACTAGTTTATATAATATTAACTTATAAAAATTACTATTTTATATAATTATAACTTAAGATTGAATAAATAAAATTTAATTTTTTAAATGTAATGAAAATTAATCTAGTATTGAATACAAAACTACATTGAAATAAAACGAACTACATAATTTTGCTAAGTCTTAACTCTTACCTTTCTAATTAGTAAAACTATAAAGTTGCACAAATCTACAATTATTAACTATAGTCTAAATCAATATTGATATCAATATTAATAAATATTATTTAAATGAATAAGTAATTACAATATTAACTAAATATATCATTAACATAATTTAATATTAAAAATATAAATAAATATAATATTGTTAAATAAATATAATTTTAATTAAAATTATTGTATAAAGCTAATTTAGTATAAAATAAATATAAAATTAATAAAATTATTATAAAATAATTCATAAATTAACACATAATATTTTATTTAACATTAAATAGGTACAATTTAGCTCAATAAATATAGCTCAAAACTATGTAGTTTTAACACAAAACGATGTAGTTTTGATATGTTATCGGCAACGCTAAACAAACCATCACTAAACCTAAGACATCATTTTTCATAATGAAACATAAATCTCACATTTGAAAGGAGTAGAATGGGTCCTGGGCTTATAATAAATGTGGACACTATATATTCTAGCAGGCTAATCTTTTAGGGAGAAAGTAATAGCTTCATGACAAGTGGTATTAGAGTTGACTCTAACATGTATAGAGCTCAGACTACAAGAGTATTAAAGTAACAGTTCAATCCTCAAAGACTGTTAGGTGGATTCCTCTCCTTTGACCTGCATAGAGCTAGTTCAACAAAGCGTTGTTGTAGACAACGGGATTTAGCGCATGCCCAAGATTTTAGCAATCGTGACACTGTTTAATCTCAAGGCTCTAAAGAACACACTAACCACTATCACAAAGACATAGCGTGGAGATGAGGAGTCACCACCCAAGGTAATAACTGGGACAAATCGAAAAAATGGTGGTACTCGATTCCCAAAAAGATAGCTAGCACCATAACCAAGAGATTCTGGGTATGGAATACTAACTTCTTTCAGTCTTGTGTTCATTTAGAATTACTTTATAAATAACTATCTTGTCCTCTATTTACATTCAATTTCATATAAACCCTTATTCAAACAATTAACTCTATGCAAACTAGTTATGAAATATACAAGTAAATAATGCATTCATCACAATCCCTAAGTTAGTATAATCTACATTGATTTTAATTAAATGAGCTAAATCTACATATTTTAATTTATAAGTGAGCCTAAAGACTAATGGGTCTAATTCCTATTCAATTTTTATTAAGTGAACCTAAGTTTATTTATTTTAATTCTAAAAATTGACCTAAATCTACAAATTATGAAGCATTTAAATTAGTGGGTCTAATTCTACATGTTTTAATTCTAAGGGGACCTTACATCTATAAATTATGGGAAAAGGGTTTAAATTAAATGGGATAAATCTAAATTAATTAAATTAACTGGACCTATGTCTAAATTAACTAAACGGATCTAAGTTATCTTTACCCTAAGTTTAATTAATTATGGGTCTAAAGATGTATTTTATTAATTAAACCTAAAAAACCTAAATTTATTTAAATGGGTTAGATCATATTATGGGCTTAAGGCTCAAAACACATAAAAAGAATAAATAAGCCCAAAAACAATAAAAAGTATCAAAACAATCAAATAAAATACCAAACAATTAATTTAACTTATTCTAAAAACCCTAATTTAATTAAAGTGACCATGAACAATAAATAAATTGATGAACAAACAACACTAATTCTAGCGCTTAAATCTAATCTGATTTTAATAAAAACCCTAATTCTCTATATAGCCATTAATGATAGTGAATTACCAAATTGGAACCCTAATTTTTCTAACCAATTAATTAAA
This sequence comes from Mallotus nudiflorus, assembly GCA_947683625.1. Taxonomy (NCBI): domain Eukaryota; kingdom Viridiplantae; phylum Streptophyta; class Magnoliopsida; order Malpighiales; family Euphorbiaceae; genus Mallotus; species Mallotus nudiflorus. The sequence goes on from CANTUR010000066.1 coordinate 3,733,264, forward strand.
ATAAAATACACAAGCACACATACCAAATTTCATTATTCCCACTATTGAGGTTATTACAAAGAACTATTGAAAATAATAAGAAAAGAAAATTAATACAACCCAAAAATAAATAATAATAAAATAAAATAATGATAAACAAACTAAATAAAAACCCTAGAATTAATGTTTAGCTACAAGGTTCCATCAATGGCATTTCATGGACCTTCATGGAATTTATTCTTTGAGTAAACTTATTAAATGATCCTCTCCATAATCACCAACACAAAAATAAACAATGGTTAGTGAATAAACAAAAAAAAATCAATAAAACTAAACTTCAATAGGAAAAAAATAATAAAATGAAAAATAATAGAAAATAGAGAAGGAGAAGATAATTATGGATGCACTATGGTTGGCTTCTCATACTAGTAAAATCATTGTTTATTTGTTAAATAGATCTTCAAAAACTTGTTATTCTTTTCTCAAAAAAGCCTATTGCTCCTTACTTCCAAGACGAAATAACAAAAAATATTTTTGTAAGTGCAAAAAAAGAGAGTTCAAATAAAAAGAGAGAGGTCTCCGCGCTTCCCTCTTCAGGAGCTTAAACTCTCCTTTTTATAGGAAAAAGCAAAAAACCCTAGTTCCTACATGCTGAACAGTTTCAATTTTAAAAAGATTTTATTTCCTGAAAATTTAGATAAATCCCAAAAATAAATTTAAGAAAATTTTTTAGCCAATCAAAATTTAGGAAAAATATTTTTTATTTTCTGTAAAAATACAAAAAATGGACGGAAAAGGTATAATTCCGATCGGAATTGTGTAATTTCGATCGGAATTGTGTAATTCCGATCGGAATTGTGTAATTCGATTCTCTTTTTTAAAAGTTTTAATTACAAAAAAACCCTTGAAAAAATTTAAATTTTTCAATTAGATTCTAAAAAAATATTACAATTAAGTTCTTAAAAAAATCAATGAAACTCTTTTTAAAAACGTATTCAAACTTTTGAGGTTTCAAACTTCAAGTGTTGAAGACCTACTTATAACAATTTTCATCATTGGAGTTCTTTATCGCATATATATTTTATTATCCCGAAATTGGATGTTTACAGTTGTATAATCAAGTGAGTTAGAATGTCATGAATGAAATCTCACATCAGAAAGTAGTAATAGATATTGGACTTATAAATGTAGACATTGCACACCTTAATAGACTAGTCTTTTAGAGAGAAAATAATGTGTCGTTGACGTTGTTGCCTTCATCCTTTAGCCGCCCTGACCCTCTCTTCATCTATTGTGCCCAACCTTTCTTTATTTATCAGCCTGATTATTCTCCTCCATCATTGGCATCACTTCACTGTCGTTATCAACATTTTCTTATTCTTGATTCTTCAGCCACATGTTCTTCTTGATTCTTCAGCCACATCTTTTTCTTCTTATTCTTCATCATTAACATTAACATCTTCTTCGTTACTAGTTATATATTTGAGATTCTCTGGTCATTGGCTCTACTCACCAAGTATGACCCACTTCGTCTAGAAATGGAGAGACTGAAAAATAAGATTAGCAAGATTTTAAGATGCATGAACAAACGACAAGTTTTAGTTTCCTATTTGTTCAAGATACCTTAAAATTATGTTCAATCTTGGAACAGATACATTGTGCTAATTCCATACTTAATTAAAATGTTTATAAGATACTGGATATCATATCTCAAAGAGACAAAGAAATATAAGAGGTGCCCAAGAAGTATGAAACTTTTAATTTAAAAAAAAAAAAATTGTGTAAATAAACATTAAAATTGATGTAGATCTAACCCTAATATTCATGAAATGAAAGGAAAAATGAAACTTTTAAGCATAACACACTAATACCATATAAGATTTAATTTTCTATTATATTCGTGTTTCTGAACTTAGATTCACTTCCAAGAATTTGTTTTCCTTTTTTTTTTTAAAAAAAAATTAGTCCTTAAAAAATTTCTTACAATTTCAAGTTCCAAGTATGCGGCTTCGAGCTAATGATTTGGTTTCATTTATTTCATTCGTAGGAAATTCCCTTTTCGATATTAAGATAATACTTAGTAGCATAATATTAAATTCATTTCTAAGCAGTTCTTGATGTACGAGAAATTGAATACTATTTTTGTGAAGTTTCTTTATATTCATATATGAAAGTTTCTTTGTAGCTAATTCTTTCTGGGATAAATTGGCTCTGTGACATGTTTGATATTTTTATGCCACAAAAATTTTGCATATCCTTATAATCATATAGCCTCTCACTCATCATGTTACTGCAAGCTAACTATGATCTAGGCTGCATGAATGCTTAATTCAATGGCGGATCATTGTGTCCTTAGTATATAGGATTGAATTACAGGGTTTTTCTACATTGTTTCTGTATTAAAGGTTGGTTCTTCTATAGTGTTCTTTTATCATCATTCATCCTTTTATATATATATATAATAACCTAATAAAGAGATTAGAAATAGATTCGACAAAAATTAATAAATTTAGTGAAATAAAAAATTGAGTCCAAATTAATATGATAAATTTTAATTAATATAGTATTGATTACATATTTTTGTTGGAGTAGTATGAATTTTAAATCAATATGTTTTAAATTTATTTTAATGTTATAAATAAAATTTTATTATTGAAATGAAAATGCAATAAGTTAAAAAAATTATATTAATTTAATAAAAGAATTGGATGAATTCAAAATTATATTATAAGTTAAAGAATCAAATAGAATTTTTAATTTTTTCAAATTGGTCTATTTAATAATTAATTAAATAGTAAGAATATAATAGTTTAATGGAGTAAAATCTTAAAAATGTTATAGTAATTATTAAAAATATAGAAACCAAATAATATATATATTAGGTTAAATCTTAAGGATATTATAATACTTAAGCCTAATTTTTATATGGTGCACGTGTGTGTATATATATATAATTCACAGATAAAAATCAATTGTAGAAAGCTAATTCGTGTTTTAAATTCTGTTTATAATAAAAATGATTGACTTTATAAAAAGCAAACAAAAATCAAATCAGTATAAATTAATTATAAATATATTAAGTTTTTTTGTGAATAAAAGGATGTCCGTGAATACATAAGTATTTTTTAATTTTAATCTCCAATTATAAATATTTTAATTAATTTAAATCAAGTTTGATAAGACTCATTAGAGAAAATAAAATTTCTCTATATATATAATTCCAACTTAAAATATTATCTAAAATCCAACCTCGCCGCTTACATTCCTTGAACGTGCCATCCTTCAATATTAAGGCAATCTCATTTCATAAACATTTTCATGCACAATATTCCTTTCAAGCTTTTATTGAAGTCCCAAGTATGCCTACGAAGGCTGTACTCCGGTGTGGGTCGACGTTTGATTTATATAATTACAGGTCTGGTATTCTATAAGGAATTTTCTCATAAATGTATAAAAAAGGGAAAACTTTTTCACATATACTATTGATCAAAGAAATCTTACAAAAATACCTTAATACATAAAAAAAAAATTAAAAATGTGGTCCTTTTTCTTTTTCTTATTTTTTTATTTTTATTTTTCACATTAGATCCTATCACTATACTTTTTTTTATTTGCTTTAGATCCCATCACTATATTCAAATAACAAAATGAAACTCACACCTAATTCATATTTTTAAAAAAATCAAATTTGGTGGATTGACTCAAGAGAGAGCAAATATATATATATATATATGAGCAAAGTGAGTGAATTTAAAGAGTTAAATAGTTTTTTTTTTTTAGAAAAAAAGAAGAAGAGTTTTCATAGCTAAAGACTTGAACTTTATAATTGTTTTGGGCATTAGAATTTGAGTGTTGTAATGTGTTTAGTTTGATTTGTTTGGATTGATATGAGTCTGTGTTTAGTTTTTCTAGTTGTTTTAGCGGTTTTTTTTTTTTCTGTTCTTTCTATTTCACTTTTATAAGTTTGTTTTATAGTGATTTTTTTATTTATTTTCATGATTGTTTTCATGGTTGTTTTGATAGTTGTTTCTCTAATTATTTTGGTTAGCTCATTTTTCAGTTTTGAGGTTGTAGTGGTTTTTCTACTTGTCTTTCTGGTTGTTTCGACTATTGTTTTTTTAGTTGTGCAATTGTCCTAAGGGGTGAATAGGGCTTTTGAAAAATTAAAAGAAAATTAAAGGATTTAAGCAAGAATTAAATTGATACTAAGAGAATGAGAGAATGAACACACAAATTTAAGGAGTTTGATTCACAAATAAATCTACGTATCCACCTAACTTATTCCAAAGTTAGGATTTTGAAAACCCACACCAATCTATTACTTGATTATGTACACAAAAGTTTAAGGCTCACTCTTAAACCTTACATATACAAGAGTTTTCCAAGCTAACTCTAAAACCAAAACCTAAGTTTTTTGTTGGCTAACACTTAAACCAAATCCTCTTAGAACTAGTTCCTCATTGCCCTTTATTAAACCTAAGAATTTTAAGAAAAAGAAGAACCTAGTCTATCACACAACCAACTCTTAATAGAGTTAATGAATAATAAAGAATATAGATAAATGTTTGAGAGTTTAATTGAATGCTAAGAATAAAAGTTCAACTACCAAGGTGTGTAACTCTTCAATGAAGCTCCAGGAGTATATTTTATAGTTTAACAACTTAACTTCTCTAAGCTTCATTTAATGCAATTGTACTTTTTGGAGGAAATTGGTCAATCCTGGTCAAGTTATACCTCGTTTTAGTCTGGATATTCAATAAATATGACCATTGAGCTCTAATATAGTTGTTGCTTAGAAGGGAAGAGGCTCATGATGTTGAGTCCCGATCGGAATATGGCTCAAGACTAGTGTCTCGGATGATATCCCGATCAGGAGCATGGATTAAGACAAGAACTACCCATTCTTAAGAAAATCACTTAAAGAGGTCCCAATTAAGTGCTCTTACTCCCAGTTGGAATGAGGGATCCGGACTAATGTCCCAAGCGGTGTCCTGATGTGGGTCAAATGTAATACCTTAGTCTCTAGACTGAATACAAAGTAAGTAAGGTGTCGAACACTAGGGAAGTTAAAGTAAATTATATATTAATCGAATAGATACTTAAATGGATAAGCCATAAAATAAAAGAAAATATTGAATGTTCTAATTATTATGAAATTACTAAGAATTGCTACTTACTCTAATTAAACTAAAAGTATTAAAACAATTTAGGTAATGTATATTAGAATTAAAATTGAGAATTAATCAAGAACTATATTTATTAACAAACACATAAATATATGAAATGATTGGAGAATTTAGCCAACAATCCTTAAAATCAATTCTCATTGTCAATTAAGAGTATTTTCATTTAGAGTCTACAAGTATTTTCATAACATTGCAGAGATACACAAAAATCATTAAGTTCCATGCCAATTCTTAAACCCTTTAAAGTGAATTTCTTGTCTCTAAGTACTTTCCTAACCTTTAAATAAATTCAATTCCTTTTCCACCAAATGCTTCAATTCTCATTGTAAACATTTGATTAACAAGTTATATATAATGATCAAATATACATAAAACATTCTAAAACTTAATTGAATTTAAATCATTCATGAATTATAAAAGATAAAAATGTAGTTCTTATATTAATTCATCATTATAATTCTAACAACAAAGACTTAGCCAAAATACATAATATTCAAAATTAAAAAACAACAAGGAAGTAAATAAAACATCAAGCAACTAAATAAAGAAAAAAGAAAAAGATTGTGGTCGATAAACTCTTTAATACTCCAAGAAGTTACTTAATAATAAAATCATCTTGATATCTTCCTTGAAACTTTGGCTTTTGTCTTTTAAAATACTTAATACTTTAATAATAAAGTTCACAATTGATACTAATATTTCTAAGTAATAACTAAAAATGTTCTTCACGCCTAAAATAGAGCCAAACTGACGTATTTATAAGCTCCTCTCATTCTAACTTGTACTTCCTTCAAATGGATGTAGTGAAATGTGAAAAGGTACGTTAAAAAGACATGAATGGTGACTCAACACCATTGTTCCGAGTCTAGTAGCTTCGTACGTCCTGTCTCTCTATCGACTTAGCACCACTATACCGACTCGACACAGAGTCCCTTCTGTCATAACTCGGCACACTAATGCCAAGTTGGCACACACCACTTCTCCCTTATCTCGAACTTTTTTAAGCCATTCTTCATTCCACAACATTCAAATGCACTTCGATGTATGGATTAAACTTAAAAAGGACCTACAAAACACAAATTTGAAATAAATAACAAAAATAAGAATAATCATACAATAATGAAAACAAACATAAGCAAAAACTAAGAAAAGATAAGCATAAACATACTAAAGAACTATGCTAATTTGCTTGGGGCTTGAGGAGCATTGACATTATTCTAAAAAGTATGGGGAAGCCATTTGCCTTAACTTGAATATAACCCTCTTGAATGAAGCTAAAAAGAGTGTTAAATTCTTTGTGAGTCATGAATCTCTCTTTCCCAGCCAACTTAAAATGCATGGAGAAGTATGGATTCTCATCATAAAAAGAACGAATCAGAGGGTGAAAGTAAAAAGAAACTTAACAATTAAGGTAGGATAGGAGGGTAAAGGGTTAAAGGCAAAATCAAATAACCCACCTCTAAGGAGTAATTCTTTAACTTCATCATAGCACCCAATGGCTTTGAGAGTTGGCTCATGCATGAATCTTGAGGGAATAAAGGCTCTCTTTTGAAATTGGGCAAACCATTTTTTAATGTATTAAGAGGAGTAGAAGAAGGGAGGATGTGCTCTCTTGGGTTTCTCCATTTTGGGAGGAGGCTCTTTAAAAGAAAAGGGAACCTTGGTAGGTTTCTTTTATGCCATAGTGAAAAAGAAAAAGAAATTACTAAGATGAAGAGGATAAGAGAAGAAAAGAATAATGGAAGAGAGGAAGTGTATAATAAAAGGAGTGAAAGATCAAAATAGAATAGGATAGTATTTATAGAGGCTGGAGAGGAGAAAAAGTTATGAAAATTTTGAATTTTGGTCAAAAAGTTCATTAAAAACCATTTTTAACTATAATTGATGTGCCTATTGAATGCATGGATTTATTTTTCCATGTGTTGTCAGGATTGCAGTCCCAGTCAAGACATTGAATGTCCCAGTCAGGACATGCATATCCTGAGAAATCCCAAGTAGCATCCTAATCGAGATGAGAACCAATATCGTCTCAAGAAGAAAAGAGAAGAGACGTCTCGTTTGACCCGAGTGTTTACAATTAGAGCCAAAAAATGCTTGTAAAAACCCTTCAAGTTTTCAAAAACTTGCAATTAAAGCCAAAAAATGTTTATAATTTAGTCCTTGCACACTAAATGCACACCCAATTTAATGGAATTGATTTAAAACACAATTAATACCATAATGAATCATAGATAAGGATATAAAAGAGCATATTAAAGACAATTTAATTTTGCTAATGTTGAATTAATTAATTAATTTCAATAATTTATATATTTATTATTAGCAAAATAAAATAAATAAAGAGAAATATAGTCAATAAAGTTAAGAAAATTCTAATGCAAGGCACCTAAAATTTTTACAAAAATAAGGATTTTAAAATTTAAAATTTTATGATATCAAAGAAGCATATCCTAGTATATTTTTTCATGGTCAAGCAAATGGACCAATACATGTTCAATTAACATTTTTGCACATAAAGAAAGTATCAAGTAAGGTAGAGTCATCAATCATCCTAAGTTCATGTTTTATAAAATTTAATCTCTTCTCATTTAGAGGTTTAGTGAAAATGTCTGCAAGTTGCATTTGTATTAACAAATTCAAGTAAAATATCACCACATTGCACCTGATCTCTAAGAAAATGATGTCTAATGTCTATATGCTTAGTTTTAGAAAGTTGAATGGAATTTTTACTAAGATTTGCAGCACTTGTATTATCACATTTTATTGGAATATGGTCAATATTGATGTCATAGTCCATTAGTTATTGTTTTTGCCACAAGACTTGTGAGCAACAATAACTTACTGCCATATATTCTGCTTTGATGATGGATAAGGCAATTAAAACTTTTTTTTCTAAACCAAGAAACTAAGCAATTACCTAAAAATTGAAAAGTTCCAAAAGTGTTCTTTTTATCTAGCAAACTATCGGCAAAGTCTGCATCCGAATAACTAATAAAGTCAAAGGAAGAGCTCCTAGGATACCAAAGTCCTAAATGTAATATTCCATTAAGATATTTGAAAATTATTTTAATGGCATTTAAATGAGACTCTCTAGGACTAGATTGAAACCTAGCACAAAAACATGCAGCAAACATAATATCCAACCTAGTTGCGATTAAATAAAAAAGGAATCTAATCATACCTCTATACCATTTTTAATCAACCGGTTTGCCATTCTCATCCTTATTGAGTTTGGTGGTGTTGCTTATAGGATTTTTTCTTGACTTAGCTCAATTCATGCCAAACTTCTTGAGATTGTCCCTTGTGTACTTGGTTTTATTGATGAAGATCCCATCTTTGCATTGCTTGATTTGTAGGCCAAAGAAGAATTTAAGTTCACCCATTATACTCATCTTAAATTCTCCTTGCATAAGCTTAAAAAATTCCTCACACAAGTAGTGATTAGTAGCACCAAATATAATATCATCAATATATATTTGTGCAATAAGCAAATCATGTTTGGATTTCTTTATGAAAAGAGTTATGTCATCTTTTCATTTAAATAACCCTTTCTCTTACAAAAAGTTATTCAACCTTTCATACCAAGCTCTTGGAGCTTATTTCAGTCTATACAAGGATTTTGAAAGCTTAAACATATGATTAAAAAAATCAAAACTTTCAAAACCTAGAGGTTGTTTAACATACACATCCTCTTAAATGAAACTATTTAGAAATGCACTTTTAACATCCATTTAAAAGAGCTTAAAATCCAAGAAAGAAGCAAATGCAAATAGAATTCTAATAGCTTCTAACCTTGCAATCAAGGCAAATATTTCATCATAATCAATGTCTTCCTCTAGATTATAACCTTTAGCTACTAGGCTAGCTTTATTCCTTATTATGACACTCATTCATCTTATTTCTAAACACTCATTTTGTGCCTATAATAGGATGATGTTTAGGTCTAGGAACCAAAATCCAAACCTTATTTCTATTAAATTGATTTAACTTTTCTTACATATCAAGGACCTAAAATTCATCACTCAAGACATCATCAACATTTTTAGGCTCAATTTAAGATATGAAAGATAAATTTCCAATAGATTTTAATTGAGATCTAATAGTTACTGCCTTTATAGTGTCACCAATGATAAGGTCTTGAGGATGTGCTTTCTTGAATTTTCATTCCTTTGGGAGTTCATCTTTTAAGGTCAGTTAAGGCATCTCCTCACCAATTTCCTTTACAGGTCCTTCAAGCTCTAAATGTTTACTAGTGTTTTCTTTTTGAATGTTCATATCCACAAGCTCATCTACAATACCATCCACACTATAACCATCCTTTCTATAATCAAGTATATTAGATTCATCAAATACAACATGCATGGACTCTTCAACTACTAGAGTTTTTTTTATTAAAGACTCTATAAGCTTTGTTAGTGATGGCATAGCCTAGGAAACTTCCTTCATCGACTTTAGAATCAAATTTTCCAAGGTTGTCCTTAATGTTTAACATAAATAACTTACATCCAAATATTCTAAGATATGAAATTTTGGGTTTTCTATTGTTCTAAATCTTATAAGAAGTTTTATTTAAAATTGATTTTTTAAATACTCTATTTACTATAAAGCAAGAAGTGTTAACAGCTTCCACCCAAAAGTATAAACGTAAGTTATACTCATGAAGCATTATTTTAGCCATTTTCAAAAGAGTTTTATTTTTCCTTTTAATAACCCCATTTTGTTAAGGTGTTCTAAAAAAAGAAAAAGTATGTGAAATGTCATTTTCATTGTAAAAAGTTTTGAAAAATTCATTTTCAAATTCAATTCCATAGTCACTTCTAATAGTTGAAATACAAATATCTTTTTCTTTTTGAAAAACTCTTAAAAGCTTTAAAAGCATCATTCTTATGAGCAAGGAAACACCCAAGTGTATCTAAAGTAATCATCAACTAAGACATATGCATAGTGCATGCCACCAAGACTAAAAACTCTAGTAGGACCAAATAAATCCATATGAATAAGTTCAAATGGCCTAAAAGTGGACACTACATCTTGAGTTTAAAGGAAGATTTGGATGTTTTCCCTTTTGACAAGCATTACAAAGCTTGTCCTTAATGAACTTGAGTTTGGGTAATATAACTACAAGTTCATGTCTACTAAGATTATCCAAAATCTTAAAGTTTGCATGTCATAATCTTCTATGTTAAGTTTATGTGTCATGGGAGATAGACATTAAACATTTAAGGTCTTTGTTATCAACTTTATTCAAGTCAATGACATAGACATTATCAACTCTTTCACCACTAAAGATTACTTTATCATCATCTAAGTTACCAATAAACAATTTCTAGGATGGAAAGTGACTTTATTTCTCATATCACATAATTGACTAATACTAAGTAAATTATGCTTAAGACCATCAATAAGTAACACATAATGAATAGATAAGGATTGAGGATTATCAATTTCTCCAATACCTACAATCTTTCCTTTGGCATTATCCTTAAATGTGGCATGACCTCCATCCTTAGCATCAAGCTTATTGAATTATTTTTTGTCTCCCATCATGTGCCTTGAACATCCATTATCAAAGTACCACTTACTTCTAGCTTTTGTGGACTTCAAGCACATTTACATAATATAATTCAAATATTCTTTTGTATCTAAACATTTATTAGTCTAGGTTGGTTAGTTTTAAAGTGATCCAAAGGAAGCAATTGCAAATGTAGTCTTTTATAGAAGCACACATTGCTTATGTGACCTTTGGTCATGCACTAAAAAAATTCAACATTGGCAAATCTATTTCTTCTAGGAACATAAGATCCCCTAGTGTATAAGACATGCCTTTTGTGTTATGGTTGTATAAGCTTCTTAAAGTTTCTTTATGCTATATGAGAAGCGTATAACATACATTGATAATGGCAATAAGTATTGTGAGATGGTTGTTTAGCATGTTTAAGAGTGTTGTGTCTAGTATACATGTAAGCATGTCTAGGTTAAGGCTTTTTGGTTTGAACCTTAGCACTTTGTGTTGATGAAGGTTGAGTCTTATGAGACTTGTCCTTATCATTTGACACATGAGACGTCTTAGCTTTTAAAGCTAGAGTCTCAAAAGATTTAAAAGTAGAAGAAGTAGAATCATATGAAGCTTTAATAAAGTTAATATGAGATGATGTAGAGGAAGCCATTCCATTTTTATATCCAATTTCATGAGTATTCTAATAGAGTTTTTGAGAATCAATAAAACTATCTAAAGTCTCTTTTCCTTTTTGGAATTCAAAAATGGAATTCTTTAACTCTATAACCTCTCTAGAAAGTTTAAGATTTTCATCATTAGTTTTCTTAAGTTTATCCTCTAAGGAATTAGAAGTTTTCAAATCATTAAAAAGTTTTTCATTTAATTCAATAAGTTTAGAAAAATCATTTTTTAAATTTTCAAACTCCTCGGATAAGTTAGATAACTCATGTTTGTAGAGCTTCTTCTTAGAGAGTAAGCTTTTGTATTTAAGCATGAGTTTTCGCATAATAGAACTCTCATCATCAGCAGCATAATCATCATAAAAAGAATGAGAAGTAAGTTTTACCTCATTTTTGTCTTCAAGAGCCATAAAGCAAAGATTGGCTACTTCTTGTTGCTTTTCTTCTTGTTTTAATTCAGAGAAGTCATCCCTTAAAGCTTTGAAGACCTTCTTCTTATCCTTTGCTCCTTTGTTTTTGAATTTGAGCTTAGGGCACTTACTTCTAATGTGACCCAATTTCTTACATTTATAGTAAGTAACCTCTTTATTCTTATTACTTTCATACTTCTTGTAGTCTTTTTATCTTAAGAAGCTTTTTCTTTTTAAAAAATTATTGAATCCTCTAGTGACTATGGCTATCTCATCATCATTTTTACTAAAGTCCACCAAACTTGCTTCTTATCTAGCCTTCAAAGTAATGTTCTTTTTCTCTTCTTTTTTATCTCTTTCATCTCCTTTTTACTTTATAGTAAGTTCATATGTAAGGAGCTTTCCAATGAGCACATCAATTGAAAGAGTTAAGAGGTATTGTGCTTCCTCAATTAAAGTGACTCTAGATTCCTAATCCTTTTTAGGTAGGATTCTTAGAATCTTGTTGCTCACTTATTCCTTAGAAAAATATTTTCCAAGTTTCTTTAAAGTAATAAGAAGAGCATCGAGATGATTCGTCATTTCGGTTATTGTTTCTTGAGGCTTCATCTTAAAGAGTTCATACTCATACATGTGGAGTTGAATCTTCTTACTCCTCACTTGCACATTTCCTTTATAATGATTCTTAAGTGTTTCTCATACTTCTTTTATGGATTGACAATGTTGAACCTCATCACCTTCTTCTCTTGATATAGAGGAAAGTAGAGTGATCATTACTCTCTTACTTTTATAATTCTTATCTTTTTAAGTTTAAATTCATTGACTTCTTTTAAGAACCAGTTCAACATCATTTACTTTGCCTTTTGGGGTTTCCCAACTATCTAAGTTGACATCCCATTTTAAACTTCCAATGGGGATAATCACTCCCATCAAATAATGGTTTAAGTGAAGAGAAATTTTAAGATTCACTTCTCATGATCTTGAATTCTGATAATTAAGTTCCTAGAATTTAACCTCTGATACCAATGTAATTGTCATTGCCCTAGAGGGGGTGAATAGGACTTTTGAATAATTAAAATAAAATTAAAGGATTTAAGCAAGAATTAAATTGAGATTAAAAGAAGGAGAGAATGAACACATAAATTTAAGAGTTCAATTCATAAATGAATCTACATCTCCACCTAACTTATCCCTAAATTAGGATTTTGATAACCCACACCAATCTATTACTTGATTGTGTACCCAAGAGTTTGAGGCTCATTCTTAAACCTTACATAAATAAGAGTTTTCTAGGCTAACTCTAAAACCAAAACCTAAGTATTTTATTGGCTAACACTTAAACCAAATCCTCTTCGAACTAGTTCCTCGCTTTCCTTTGTTAAACCCAAGAATTACAAGAAGAAGAAGAACCTAGTCTATCACACAACTAACTCTCAATAGAGTTAATGAACAACAAAGAAAATAAATGAATGTTTGAGAGCATAATTAAATGCTAAGAATAAAAGTTCAACTACTAAGGTGTGTAACTCTTCAATGAAGCTCCATAAGTTATTTTTATATTTTTACAACTCAAAACATGGCTATTAAAGTCATTAATGTCATCCCTAACTTCTCCAAGCTTCATTTAATGCAATTTTACTTTTTGTTGGAAATTGGTCAATCCCGGTTGGGACATTCAATAAATATGATCGTTGAGCTCTAACATAATCATTACTTGGAGGGTAAAAGGCTCGTGATATGAGTCCTAATTTGGACATGGCTCGGGATTGGTGTCATAGGTGGCATCCTAATCAAGAGCATGGATTAGGATGATCACTGCCCATTCCTAAGAAAATCACTTGGAAAGGTCCCGGTTGAGTGCTCCTAGTCCTAATCGGGATGAAGGATTGTGACTAATGTCCCAGGTAGTGTCCCAATCAGGACCGTGCTTGGGATTAGTACTATTCGAGGATTGAAATTGGGCGATAAAGTCCTGGTCTTGGTCCCGATCGGGATGGAGCCCATGACAACTTCACTTCTTTAATTTTCTAGATTTTTCTGCATGAATTGCTCTCTAAAATAACCTAGCTTATACACACTTGAGAGAAAACATATTAGATGCTTAAAATAAGGTTTGTTAATATCAAAACAAGGGTTAATTAAGATTGATCATTGGTAAAGTCAACAAGTTATTTTGGTAATTGTTTTTTGGGTTATTTTGGCAATTGTTTTTCATTTTATGTTGGTTCTATTTTGGCAATTGTTTTTCTTTTTTTGTTGGTTTTTTTAGTTTTATAAACTTATTTTGTAGTAGTTTTTCTGGTTATTTTCATGGTTGTTTTGATGATTTTTTTTAGTTATTTTTCTAGTTGTTTTAGCAGTTGTTTTTTGTTATTTTGGTTGGTTCATTTTTTAGTTTTTTAAGGTTGTTTTGTAGTGGTTTTTCTAATTATTTTTATGATTTTTTTGGTCTTTTTTTGGTTTTTTCTGACTATTTTAGTGGTTGTTTTTATTTTTTGGTTGGTTCTTTTGTAATTTTATGAACTTATTTTGTAATGGTTTTCTGGTTGTTTTGATAAAAACACAAAAACAACCATCAAAATAACTAGAAAAATAACTAAAAAAACAAAACAAATTCATAAAACATAAAGCTAAGCAATAAAAAATCAAAAACAACCGTCAAAATAACAAAAAATGTTATACAAATGAAAAGATTAAGAAACAATAAAGAAAAAACCACAATCAACCTAAAAAAAACCTGAAAAATAATAAATAAATAAGAAGAAAAAAGTAAAAATAAAAATAAGAGAATAAATGATAATATCAAAATAAAATATTTATGAAATAATAATAGTAATAATAATAATAATAATAACAACAACAAGAAAAAACTGTAAAACTAAAAAGATGAAAAGTAAAGATAAAAAGCGCTAAAGTTAGATGTGAAAAAAAGTATAAAATAAACATGAAAAATTTTGGTCAAACCACATGAAATCAGTAATTTTTCCTTCTATAAATAATTCATTATTAATAATTTTCTATATTATTTAGGTAATAAAATTTATTATAATTCATATTTTTATTTTTAATGGTAAAAAGTTTTGATTCTAATTTTAATAAAATTTTCATAATCTTAACTTAACATCAATGTCATTATCTAAAATATTTAAAGTTATTTCGATCAAGTGGAAATATAATAAAATATACTTTTTACATTTTTCATTTTTATATACTATTAAACAAAATATGAAAGAAATACAAAATTAACTAAAAAGTTTGGATTGATGAAATTAACATATAAAAATATAGACACTAATTTAATTTAAAAAGATATGAACAGTTAAATAATTATATTTGAATAAATGAGAATAATTAAATAATTACAATTGATGTTATTGAAAAGTTCCAAATTAGAACTAACCGGAACCATAATTGATAGATGTCCCGACACTTATTGAGAATGACTGGATCAATCGCCTGGCATGAAGTCTACAAGACGAACAAACTAATGAGTTGGCACACAAGACGAGGTCCCAGCAAATCGACTTCGACGATCAAGTTAGAGAAATATACCAGGGAAAGATTTAGGGATGCGGGTTTCTTGGCCCTTTACTTGCGTGGCTTTGGTTGGAACGTTGTACTGTTCATGTCTCCAATCTTATTGCGATGCATGGTTCTACAGTGTAGCTTGATCTGCACAATACATGCTGCGCATGTCCTGTTTGACGTCATCCATAATCGCGCATGGCTTGTTCATAGGATTGCCTGTGGATTGTTTGCAGCCAAGTGCGCTGCTGGACTGTTGTAATCCTTGTTCTCTACTACTAGTCATGCACAACCATTTCTGTTTGCTTCTGCAACAGTTACAATTTATCGATGTATTGTCAGCACAAGCTACCAGACTTAGGTGGAAAAATGTTTCTCTACGCCTTCCAATGTGGTGGGCTCTCTGTGCCTTTAGTGTGGTCAGCCTGCAAGTGGTGTCGAAACCTTTGTTTTCTGGGCCTTAGGGTGTTCGATTAGCATTTTAAAATACTAATCAAACACTATTTTATTTTATAACTGTTTATATAAAAATAATTTGTATATCTAATTATGTAGGTGGAATTCACAAGTTGTTAATACGAATGAAAAAAGTTAAAGGATAAATATGGAGGGTTTTTTGGTATATATATATAATGCTTAACTTCAAAATTAAAATTTGAGAAGTGTCTTTCTCTATAAATCAATATTCACTCCTAAAGGTATATGTATTGAATTATTAAAATTTATATTATTTTAATCAAAAAATATAAAATTTTTTAATTCTTTTCCATTTAAAATATCTCTCTCATATCCACCAAAAATTATATTATCTATTTCATGTAAAATACTTCTCATCTATTCAATCAAAAATATATCTTTCTCTTCTATTTATTTAAAGTAATTTCTACTGTTTGCTTTAATATCTCTAAACTGAAGTTTTTTCTATTTTTCTATTCTTCATATTCAAAAAAGGATATGTTCCTCTCTACTAAAATAATTTTATTTTTATTGTATTTGGATTATTTAATCTCTTTTTTTATTTTCTTTATATTTTTCTTCTTTTAGTTTCAATTTCATTTTTTATTTTTCCTCTTCTTTTCTCTAATGATGCAACATCATATGTCCAAACAACACACAATCCTCAATATGATTATAAAAATGGTTGATTTCAGTATTTATTTTGTTTCTTTCTCCAGGTGTATTGATTTTTATATAATATTTTATTATAGTTCATGGTTAGCTAATGGTTTGATCAAATTTAATAATTTAAGGATAATTTTTTTTCATTCATTTTAATTTACATTTTATTTATTTAATTATAATTATTATCAACACATCAAAATATATATATTATTAATAGTCCGCAAAACAAAACAAGCGAATTGAGTACTAGTTTTTTATAATTATGGTTTTATAAAATTTTAACATTTTAAAATAATCATTTTCAAATATAAATAAAAAGAATTGATTGGCTATACAATGCTTTGCGCAGCCGCCCCACGCAAGATGTCAGAAAAGACATATGCGTCAACCCCGTGCACGTGTAAGATGTTAATTGCAGGGTCTTCGTAGGCCTACGTGTAAGGTGTGAGTGAGTGGATCCCACTTTGCTTCTTGTCTGAAAAACCTCAGCCATCAAACAAAGGTTCTCCTTTCAACCATCACTCACTTTTCTTTTTTTATATATTTTTTCGGTCCTTTTCTCGAGATTTAATATTATAATAACATTATTAATAATTATTATAATATTACATTTATCTTCTTTGAATTTCTCAATCTTTTTTTGTGGTAGGGAATGAAATCATCCCTCCTCGAATTTTATAATTACAAGAACGTTTTATAATTTTACAAAAGAAATTATTGATTTCTAATTTCTTAATTTCAATTAAATTAAGTATTTTATTGAAATTATGATGAGTAGAGTAGTTAAATTTCAGTTTAAATATTGGATTAATAATATAATATAAAAAATTATTTACTAGGTGGGAGTAAAAATCAAACAAAAAATCGATAATTTTTTATTTTATTTGGTTTATAATTTTTTAAAAGTAGAAAATTAATTAATTTCAATATTGTGATTTGTATATAATATTCAAATATTATGTGGAAATGTGTATGAAGTTTGGTGAAAGATGTGTCTATTTTTTGTTCATGAACCCTAGGTTTTAATTTTCAAAAATATGTTTTTCTTTTTTCTTTTTTTAATTCTTCAGATTTCAAATAACTGAATTATTCGGTTTGATTCAATTCAACGGTTGAAATGATATATATATATATATATATATATATATATATATATATATATATCATTTCAACCGTTGTCTTCTCCCATTATAATATTTTATTACGTTATATTGTCATAATATTTAATTTTATATTTTTAACTAATTTGGGAAAAATTTTAAAATTAATAAAAATGGGCCAAATTACTAAAAATGTAATTTCAAATAAGATACCGTTGAATATGTAAAAAAATTACTAAAAATTTTTAATAGTTTAAATAATATTATATTAGTTTATAGAATAAATTAATATAACAACATTAGATTTACTGATAGTTTTCTTTTTAAAAAAAATCAAACCTTAAAATTTTTTTTTAAAAAAAAAAAAAGAAAATTAGAGGTGATCCATGTCATGACAAGAGGAATAAAATGCATTTATATATGTATAATGATGGTTGCTTTTAAAGAATGACGACAAGGAAGCTGAACATAGCAAATATCTATGGTGAAATAATTAAATGGCCGACTAGCACTGAGCTGTTTTTGTTCTTAAACTACCGAAAGCATACCAAATCACCGACCCCCACAGACCGTTCATTCTATTTTAATTTTAAATTAACAAATAAAAACAAAATGGAATGAAGATCCTCCTTCCAACTTCCAAATTGTGGTTGCTAAAATTTTGATGTGATTGTTTTTTTTTTTTCCCTTCATTTATAAGTTATTTACAAATTATAAAATTAATTATCATATTTTTTAAAAATTTACAATTAATTAAAAAATTAACGACACTAACAAAAACTGCAATTCTTGTGAATTTTAGTATTTTTATCCAAATTTTCATAAAAATATTACAGTTTCTTTAGTTTTAAAAATTTTAGTAGAAATAATTACTTTATCAAAATATTGTGAAATCTATGAAATAATAACAAAAATTATTAAATTTATGTTAGTGTAAAAAATTTTAAATATTCATGATTCTACCAATTCTATTTTAACTTATTAAATTTTTTTCCAATTTACCAGGGAAAACAAACTTAGCAAGTTGTAAACTATATATATAGAATAGAACATATCAGAAGTTAAGGTTGTAATCGAGTCGAGTCGAGCCAATTTGAATGTTGAACAATTTGAATTTGGTTTGTTTATAAATGAGCCGAATTCATTATTTTATATAGTGTTTACTAGTTGTTCACGAGTTTAAACGAGACTAAAAAAATTTTTTAAAAAATATAAACTATAAATTAAAATTATACATTCAAAAATTAAAAATAATTTATTTATTAAATAAATTGTAATATATTTAATAAAAATTATGATTTTATTCTAATAATATATTTTTTAAAATAAAAATTTATATATTATATATCTAAAATTAAATTACTAAATATTAAAATTACAAGTTGACTCACGAACTTTTATTCAAATTTATTTGCGAACTTCATGAGTCGAGTTTTATATAACTTGAGCTCGGTTCGTTTATTAAACGAGCTTCAATATACTCGAATGATTTTTTATAAGTCAAATGTCAAACTACTCAGAGCAACATTCCTCATTTACACCCCTACACCCCTACTACAAGTAAGATATGTTTTTGAGTGGTCTAGTGACATCAAATGCTACCTTCTGCATTAGTGCATTAAGAAGGTGAGCTGTGGGATTTCCAGCCTCAGTAAAATATTATTAAAGGAAGAAGATGTCATATGGTATAAGCCATTAAAATTTTCATTTAGGAAAATTGATATTTAATTTCAGTTCATGATGCAAACTTATTAATTTTTTAAAGTTTTCAACATTGTTAAAATTATGAATTAGTTTTGATGGTGTATTTTTCATTATTATAGTAATTGTAATTGAAAAAAATAATATGTTGATTGACCGATTTGAACATTAAAGTACATTTAGGAAAACCAAAGTGAATTTGTTTTTTGAACTTTTATCCTATAAATATAATAAGAATTTAATTTCCAGCATATGTCTCTTTTTTTCTTAATCAAATATGAAATTTTCATTTCACCATAAGAATTTATATGGATATAATTACTAAAATCAATCGTAATTCTCACAAAAATATCTATTACATGATATATAATAAATTATTTATATATTATGAGAATATAATATATTCTAATCGCAAAAATCTGAAAAGTAATCTCAAAACCATGGCATGCATATTAAATAATTGGAATAAAGTTTTATTTGGTCCTTAAAAGTTTTGTAAAAGTTCAATTCGCCCCTTTTTGATATTTTTTGTCAATTTACCTCTTGAACTTTTCAATCAAGGCTAAATTGGCCCTAAATATATCATTTACAGTCTATTGCCTTTTAGAAAATTAAAAATATCATAATGAAAATTACAAAGTACTCCCAAGTTTAGTTAGTTAACAAATTAATCCATATTTTCAAAAAACATTTAGTAAAAATTGAAAATTTATTTTTATTATTGTATTTAAGACCTTAATTTATTTATAGTATATTATATTACTAAAAAAATTTAGTTAGTCACTAATAATTTTTAAAAATTTTAAAATACTAAAATTATTTTATTTATCATATTATTAATTTGTATATTAATATTAAAATATTTTAACATTATGTGTTGAAATTTTAAAAAAATTTAGTATTTGCATGACATGTTAATATACATATAAATAATATTATTTTTAATTTTTTTAAATGATTTATATGTTAAAAATTATTAAATTTTTTTTAATATTTTACATTATAGTTAATTATTTCAAAATGATAATTCTTAGGTATGACATGTTAATGTAAATATAAATAATATAATATTAAATCTTTTAAAAACTATTTATATGTTACAAATTATTAAATTTTTATAAAATTATACATTATAGTTAATTATTTTAAAATGAGAATTCTTAGTGTATTGATATAATATATTATTATTTTAAGTTTAACACATAAATTTAAATTACTCAACTTTATATATTTTTATATTTATAATCAACTATCATTAAAATATTTTACTACTATACGTTTTAAGGGACCCAATGTTTTATGAACAAACACTTATTATAGGAAAATATCATGATGATAATTAACTATACATATTAAAATATATAAAAATGAAATAATTTAAATTTATGTATTCAAATTAAAAATTATAATATATTGTATTAATATACTAAAAGATTATTCTTTTAAAAGAATTAACCATAATACATTATTATAAAATTAATAATTTTTAACATATAAATAATTTTAAAAGATTTAAACTAATATTATTTATATATAAATTAATATGTCAATACAAATGTTAAAATACTTCAAAAATTCTGACTCATAATGTTAAAATATTTTGATATTATAGGTATTAGTATACCATTAATAATATATAAGTAAATAAAATAACTTTAATATTTCAAAATTATTAATAACTTTAACATTTCAAAATTATCAAAAATTGGAGATTAATATATTATAAATAAACTTAGGCCTTAAATATAGTTTTATAAAATAAATCTTTATCTTTTATTAAATATTTTGATGAATATATGGACTAATTTATTAATTAATTAAAATATTAGGGGTCTTATTATAAATTTCATTATGATTCAATTTCTCCCTTTTAGCGTCAATTTGACCTTTATTTATTGTAAAATTCATGAGGTAAAATGGTGAGAACGGTAAAAAAAAAAAAAAAAAAAAAGGGGGAAATTGAACATTTTCAAAAGTTTAAGGGCCAAAACAAACTTTATTCCTAAATAATTTGGGTGTCAATTCAAAATTTGATCTAAATTGCAATGCTTCATAAATTCATAAATTTATAAATATTAATGTTAGAATCTACTAATATATTGCTTTAATCAATATATCATACAAATTTAAATTATAAATAAAATATCAAAATAATATAACATTTTGAAAGCTAATATAAATTACAAAAATTATTAATTATTATAAAGAATACTACAAAAAAGGAAAAAAAAAAAAAAACAAAGAGCAGGAGAATGATTATGACTTAAACTTATGAATTTTTTCATAAAAAAAAAAAAAATTGATACCACAAGTCAATTTTCATATATTATATTGTCTTATGTATTTAATAGATTTTGCATGACCTAACTTGAAATTTAATGTATAATTAATGTAACATGAAAAAAAAAAATCATTTGCATGAATAGAAAATCATATACAAATTAACCAAATCGTAGGCATATATATCCTCATGGAAGGCTCCAACTTCCATTAAAGAGAATTTGATCAAACACTTACTTCTGTTTCTACCAACATTAGGTTGGTGTGATAGTGATTTGAATATGAAATGCTAAATTATGTAATTTGTGGAATTTTGAATAACAACAAGAGCAAAAAAAAGAAAAAGATAATGTTGCATACATAAGTCTTGATTCTTATCTTATCTTAATAAGTGAAATTAACATCAAATTGAAATGCAAAGTTGAAAGTTATATTAAATTAGTTATTAAAAATATTTATTATTTTTATAATTTTATTTAAATTAAATTAAATTAGTTAAAATTTAATGAATAAATATCAATACTTAAAAAAATGTTTGTAAAAATTATTTGAGCTTCTAATAAATTGTTCCTATTTTCCTATATAGAAAAAAAAAAAAAAAAAAAGGAATTGTTCTTTGCTACTCTATATGCACAGCCATGAATCTTTTTTAAATTTATGTTTGTGCAAAAAAGAAAAAAAAAATTGATTGGAGTTGGATTTTGTTTTCTTTAATTAATGGAATCTGATATGTACATCAATCACTTATTTTGTATGTTTGACTTTGGCCAAAAAAGAAAATAAAAAGATTAATTTCGTCATATGTTATCTTGACTCAACTTTCAAGCCAATCAGCATTATTTTTATTTTTAATAATAATAATAATAATAACAATAATTATTATTATTATTTAGAAAAATATTGGTATTCAAATATTAAAATATAATTTCTAAAATAAAAATAAATCAAGATTATAATTTTCTGTAAATAAAATAAAAATAAAAATAAATTTTAAATTTTAAATTAATAGAATAAATTAATATAATTATTTATAAATAATTATTAATTTTAATTAATATATTTATTATTTAAAAATATTTAACTAAAAATAATTTATTTTAGAAAGACATTATAAGTTGAATATTTTAAGAAAAATATTTTTTTATAAATTATTTTTAATAAAAATAATATTTTAGATAAAATTTTATTAATTCTTAAAAATACAAACTTATGATTAATAATTTTAAAAAAACAAATTAATGCTAAAACAAACAGCAAATATAAAAACAATATTTAATTTATAAATAAAATGAAATTTATTTTATAAATACAACAAATTATATGTAATATATAATAGATATATTAATTTAATGATGGTTAAACATTTTATTATATGTGTCGATAATAATAATTGTCATGACCCGAACCTAGGGCACGTGACCGGCACTAGGGAATGGAAAAGTATAAAACTACCAAATCTTGTAATAAGCCTTCAAAAAAATACGAAATATTTAAACTTTGAAACCTTACAATAAATAATTAAATCACAAGGCACATTATCAAACTGATTTTTCTCAATATAATTTACACCATAATATCATAGTGCATAAAATAAATAAACTTCAGTTATATAAATAATGTCTCAGTACACAATATTATAAATATATGATATCCCAAATGAAATATGCAGTTATACAGTTTTCTTTACTGCAGTACACAAAAATAAATTTAACATAACTAAGTAGACTTACGTAGAATAACCAGTGACTACACGGTGAAGAGAAGTAAGCCTAACAGAAAAATCCCAAACTCCTAAAAAAATAAATTGAGGGGAATCAGACCTCACTGAGTAAGTTAATAAAAGAGTTGTACGGTTCGAAAATCTTTTTGAAAACCGTATAGATATAATGAAAATAATTTATAACATATATATATATATATATAGCTTTTGAAAAATCTCGGTAGAACTCTAAACCCAATTTTAAATGACCAACTGTGCCCACTTAATCTAAATAGACTACCGGTCCCCGAGAACAGAGGCATCAACCGAGACACCAACCGAGGCACAGTCATCCACTTAATCTAAGCAAATGGCACTGGCAGTTCCCGAGAGTTAAGGCATCCACCGAGGCACCTATCCTAGTCCATTCTTAACTTTCCACATCACTAGCGGTCCCCAAGAGCAGAGGCTTCCACTTAGGCACCCGTCCTAGTTTATAACCATAAGTCATACATATTTTCAAGTCATGAGTAGAATAATTTTGCTCGTGTTTCTTTAATTGCCTTGAAGCATAAGTAACTACTCTTCCATTCTGCATTAACACATAGCATAATCCTACTCGAGAAGCATTACAATACATTGTATACCCTTCATCCCCAGAAGGCAAAGTTAACACTGGAGCTAAAGTCAACAAGTCCTTAAGCAACTAAAAGTGCTCCTCACATCTATCTATCCACATAAACTTAGCTTTCTTCTAGGTCAGCCTTATCAAAAGTACAACAATCTTAGAGAAATCCTTCATAAATCTCCTATAATAGCCAGCTAAACCCAGAAAACTCCTTACTTCCATGACTGATGTGAGTCTTGGCCACTTTGTAATAACTTATATTTTTCTAAGATCCACTTGTATGCCATCTTTAGATACCGCATAGCCTAAGAATACCACTTGATCCAACTAGAATTCACACTTCAAAAACTTGGCATACAGCTGGTGCTCTCTTGGAGTGTGAAGCACTAATCTCAAATGTATTGCATGTTCTGCCTTACTCTTGGAGTATACCATAATATAATCAATAAACACAATCATAAATTGGTCCAAGAATGGCCTAAACACCTTGTTCATCAAGTCCATAAAAGTCTTCGGGGGTATTAGTCAACCCAACAGACATCACTAAGATTTCATAATGGCCATACCTTGTCTAAAATGCAGTCTTAGGTATATGTCCACTTCTTATCCTCAATTGATGATACCCATACCTTAAGTCAATCTTGGAGAAACATCGAGCTCCTTGCAACTGGTTAAAGAAATTATCAATCCTTAGGAGTGGATACATGTTCTTAATGGTAACCTTATTTAACTATCTGTAGTCGATACAAAGTCAAAGACTACCATCCCTCTTCTTCACAAACAACATTAGAGCACCCTAAGGAGATGTGTTAGGCTGAATAAAACCTTTATCTAACAATTATTGTAACTGCTCTCTCAGCTTTTTCAACTTTATAGGCACCATTCTATATGATGGCGTAGAGATAGGATCTGTACCAGACACCATATCAATGTGGAATTCTAACTCCTTTTCTAGTGGCAAGCCTGGCAATTCTTTAGGAAAAATATTTGAAAATTCACACATTACTGGCACCCTTTTAATTGCCCCCTTATCTGATTATATATCTCTAACCACAACTAAATAGCCTTAAAAACCTCTTTTTAGCATCTTCATAGCTATGATCGCAAAAATAATATTCTGAGGCATTGAACTCTTATCACCTCTGAATTTAAATTCCTCATCAGTCAGAATTCTAAAATTACTTCCTTCTCTTAATAGTCTACCGTGGCATAATACTATGCCAACCAATCCATCCTCATAATTACATTGAAATCAATCATATTAAATAAAACCAAATCTACTAATAACTCTCTACCTTCCATCAACACTGGACAAGATGGAAAGAACACATTTATTTCTAACTCATCACTAAGTGGAGTTGCTACAGATAAAGGAATCAATAACTTGGAAGGCTGGCACACTATTTTAGAAGTAAATGCAGGAGATATAAAAGAGTGCAAAGCACCTGGATCAAACAAGACTTGAGCCTTAAAGTAACACATTAGGAGAATACCTACCATAACTGCATTAAATGCCAAAGCATCCTAAGGAGTCAAGGTGAAGACTATAGCTTGACCACGACCTACCAATTGTGAAATGGATGGCTATACATATCCTCTACCCCTAGCTCTGCCTCTAAAACCTTTACCCTGCTGACTCATATATTGAGTCGATCATTGCTGAGGATACATAAGCGCCTGATACTATTGATGCACCTAATAAAATGGATGAGCAACTAATGATGATGATCCCTAAGTATATGATAGCTAGAACCCATAATTAAAACAATCCCTAGCAACATGCCTGAGCTGTCTACACCAAAAAAAAGCTCCTGGTGCTAAGTAACACGAATTTTGATCTACTCACCCACAAGTGGCATATGCACTAGCCCTAGATCCTAAATTTCCATGTCTAGAGCTCTGCCCACTGCTACTACTACTGACACCAGTACTAAACCTAGCAGTCCTACTACTCCTATGGCTTTGAGCATAACTATGCCTGCCTATTTGATATGCTTTAAATTGTCTACTCTGCTGAGAAGTACCCCCTATTTGAGTACTTATGTTGCCTATCTAGAAAATAAGTTATTGAACCCCTTGAGATGATCCGCCACTGCCACTCTCAAAATGATCTGATATAGTGCCATGTCAGATATGTCTCCACTCAAGCTATTTGACCTCCTCAACTACACTCTCAAGGCTATAACCCTTTATCTGGATGCCAAAATAAACTAAGTCTAACCTAGTCACATAAAGCTCTATAGCTCTCATCTCATCTCATCTTGCATCACATCCACAACATGACGTAATAATTTGAAGAACTCTCGAGTGTAGTCCCCAACTGACCGATCTCACATGGCAAGGTTCAACAATTGCCACCTGTAGTTCTCTGTCATCAATACTGACTAGAAAAATTTTATAAATCTTTCCTTAAAATCCAACCAGGTCATCGTAGTCATATACGGTTGGATAGATTGCATGAACTAATCCTAAGCTACAGTTTATACAGATAACTCTACTATCATGATCCGCTAGTAGTCTGTGTATCCTGTTCTGGTTCTAGCCTTGATGGTATTTATAAATTCTAGAGCATCCCTTGTACCATCGAAAGAAACTCATCTGACTTTAGAATATAGTAAGGTAGCATTGGCATCTGTCATCCCCTGATTCCTCTGCTGAAGCATTTTTTGTAATAGGGGTATTGCTTAGTTAAGGGCTACCAAGCCTTGATTAATTCCTGCCATACCTGGTATAAAAGCTGCAGGATCCTCTACTAGAATTTCAAGCTCTACTTGCTGTTTTTCCTGCCTCTAAGCTACTACTACTCTAGCTCTACCTCTGCCTTTACCTTTACCTCTATGTTGAGGGGCAGGAGGAAGAATTTCATCATGAACAGACTGTTCATCTTCATTCTCCTTAAATGTTACTTCCATAATAGGAGCAATTCGCACTCACCTCATTATGAAAAGAGACACAAAATGAATTCAAGATAAGACAATGATACTACATATGCATAGAATGTAAGAAATAAGGAAAATAACAAGTGACAATTATCAACCTATCACCATAATAGCTCATGAAAAATAGACATTTACAACTAAAAACACATATAAAATGAGTCAAAGCTCTGATACTAACTTTGTCACGATGCGAACCCAAGGGCACGTGACCGACATTAGGGAATGGGAAGGCATAAGGCTTTTTAAACCCATAGTAAGTCTTAAAGAAAATTTACAATAAAATATAGGAAAATAAATTAGATGAAATGTTTAAATAAATAAATAACACAAATAACATGATATAAAAAATAATATTTAATAAAATATAATAATTAATATTAGTACAAATCTTTAATACAGGTAACAATCCATAAAATATAACATAACAGTTAACCACTGCTACTACTACTACGGTGTTCTAGATTTCAAATACATAATAATACATGTCATATAAACCTACATAGAATAGTCAGAGAAGAAGAAACCCAACGTAAGGTAGGCAAACTAACAGAAGACTCCTGATATCCTAAAAAAATAATTAAGGGGAGTTATATCTCACTAAGTAAGGTAATATAAGAAATATATGTGGTGTGAAAAACTCCTTTAAAAATATATTTTATGAAAATATAAATTTATAATTTATAATTTAAAACATTTGATTTATTGAAATTCTCTTTTACCGAAATAAAGTATTTGAAATCATAAAATATCATAATTGATTATTGAGGTTTTATATTGAGTAAGTGGTGATTGCGGAAGCTCGATTGATCCAGTGTCTCAGGACCAATCATGCCGATAGTGAGACTGCGAGAACTCAATTGACTTAGTATTTTGGGGCCAGTCTACTATCTAAAAATTGAGAAGAGAAATATTTTAAAATTAAGTGAGCCTGTAAGCTAGTGATGTTCAGTGATTGAGGTTACGGAATATTTTAGAGTTCTACTTTGATCCTTTGCCTAAAACTTTTTCTGCATTTATTATTATAAAAAGAGGATTTTTGGCATCTATATAAAATGCATGTGTGTGTGTGTGTGTATATATATATATATATTATTATTATTATTATTATTATTATTATTATTATTATTACTATTATTATAATGATTGATTGCATATGACTTTAGGTTGCATGTATTTATATTATAATAATTCACTCAGTTAAGTATAACTTCCCTCAATATTTTTTTAGGATCTTCTACTTCAGACCTTCCTAGTAGAATATATATATATATATATATATATATATATATATATATATATATATATATATATATATATATATATATATATATATATATTATTGTTATTATTATTATTATTATACTAATGCTTGATTGCATATGAGTTTAGGTTGCATGTATTTATATTATAGTAATTCACTCAGTTAGGTATAACTTCCCTCAATATTTTTTTAGGATCTTATACTTCAGACCTTCCTAGTAGAACTCTTTGCTGAACTCTTTCCTCTCTGGCTGATTTATGTAAATACTAAACTGTCATTTTTCTTATATTTTAGTAATCGTTGCAATAGTAATGTTTATTGTTGTAGTATTATGTTGTATTAGTTAGAGACCCTGTATTTATCTTATATGAAGATATTTTATTATGTTATGATATAAGGATTTATTTTATATTAATCAAGTATTAATTCTGATGTATTTTTATGTATATTTACATGAGTTTTTTATTAGGCTTGCTATATATATATATATATATATATTATACTAATACTTGATTGCATATGACTTTAGGTTGCATGTATTTATATTATAATAATTCACTCAGTTAGGTATAACTCCCCTCAATATTTTTTTAGGATCTTCTACTTCAAACCTTCCTAGTAGAACTCTTCGCTGAACTCTTTCCTCTCTGGCTGATTTATGTAAATATTAAACTATTTTTTTTCTTGTATTTTAGTAATCATTGTAGTAGTAATGTTTATTGTTGTAGTATTATGTTGTATTAGTTAGAGATCTTGTATTTATCTTGTATGAAGATATTTTATTATGTTATGATATAAGGATTTATTTTATATTAATAAAATATTAATTCTGATGTATTTTTATGTATATTTACATGAGTTTTTTATTAGGCTTGCTACGGGTTCTAGATTTGAAAGAATTATTATTCCCTAGCACTGGTCATAACTCCCCGGTTTGGGTCATGACAAAGTGGGTATCAAATCGTAGGTTTTAATATTGTGGACTTAGATTATTGGAGTTGTATTTTCTTTGAAACTATTGCAGTAAATTAGGTTCATCTATGTCTTTGAAAAGTATTCATTATTTTTTTGAAATTCAACATAATCATTAAATTTTTTTTTGTCACTTGTTGTTGTTTGTTTTGTTTAAATTTCATTAATTTTTATCTTTTTAGAATGAGAAGACGAGTGTGTGTTGCTCCACTAATCATTGAGGCCGAGGATGATGAGTCCTTTAAGGATAAGGTTCTACCCCTAAAGCCACAAATTAGGCATAGAGGTAGAGGTAGACCTCAAGGAGCAACAAGTCATCATAGGCAGAGAAAGCTACAAGATGAGGAACTTGTAGATCAAGAGTATGAGGAAGCTATTATACCTCTAGTTGTACCACAGATGCAGCTTGGTTATCAATAGGGCATGTCTGACCTTGAGGCAACTTTATTTTAAGCCAGAGTCAACAGGATACCATTTGATGGGACTACAAATTCTTTGGATTTTCTATATGCTATAGAGATGAGGACTTGGACTGCTTACACTGAGTACTAGAGGATCATAATTATCAAATTGTCTATTGAGGGATCAACCCTGGATTGGTTTGTTCAGGTCACCCAGCCACACATGACGATACTTACCTGGGCTTAATTTTAAAAGAGATTTATAAGGCATTTCCACCCAGAGCTTATGTGGATGAGCTACAAACTCTAGCTAATGGGTATTACCAGAGGTGACAGGTCGGTAGAGGAGTACACTAAAGATTTCTTCATACTGAATTGATATGTAGAGGACCTGATGAGAGATCAATACTTTGTAGTCATAATGTACGTTATTGAACTGGCTTCTGCATTCACTAGGATGCCTACTACAGGCCTGACTCTTTAGTCTGTGATAGATTTGGCCAAAGAGATAAAGCTCAAATTGGTCAGGCAGGGAGTTAAGCCTGATTATTATCAGTTTGGAGGTGCCCCAATAGAAGGATCCTAGAGCACCCAATACACCACATTTTAGATTGGCTTTAACAATCAGCATAGAGGATCTTATTAGCGAGGCCAAAGACCTTAGGAGAGTGTCCACAAGAGCAGCAGACATGGTCGTAGTGGACCACACAAACCTATTAGATTCATTTTAGGTGCTACTAGCAGTAGTAGTGGCCAATGCTTGTCAGATGCGTGGGAGAGTCCATCAGGGACCATGTTACATGGCTCCTAGAGCATGTTTCATATGCGAACAAATAGGGCACTTTGCTAGAGTGTGTCCTTATTCTAGCTATCAACAGTAATTTTTATAGTAGTCTATTGCCAGTTCAACTCTAGCTCACAATCAGTTTCCTCCAGCTCAGTATTTGAGTATGTCACAGTTTATAGCCTAGTAAGGGCATGGCAGAGGTGGTGCTAGAGGCTTTGGTTAGGCTTCCACCAGCCAGCAGAGAGGCTAAGGTCAAGCCAGAGTTTTTACCATCACCTAGCAGGATGCTCAAGCATCTAACACCGTTGTTACAGGTATACTTCCAGTTTGTTACTTGGATGCTAGAGTCTTGATTGATCTGGGTGCCACACATTCCTATTTTTGCTTCAAAGTCGTGTTAGCAAGCTTCAAGGATGACATTTCCTTTATCTGTCACCACTCCTCTAAGTGATTCGTTAGACACCGACATTATTCTTTCTGGATGTTCGGTGCTAGTGGGAGGTAGAAAATTATCAGTGGAATTGGTATTGCTGGATGTGATGGAGTTCGATGTGATCCTTGGTATGGATTGGTTATCTCAGCACTATGTCATTGTTGATTGTCGGAGTAAAGAGGTGATTTTCAGAATTTTGAATGAAGAAGAGTTTAATTTTATGGGCGATAAGAGTTCTGCACCTCAGAATCTTATCTCCGTTATCATGGCTAGGAAGATGCTAAGGAAAGGTTGTCAGGAAATCCTAGCACTAGTCAGGGATACTTCAGTGGAGAAGATGTCTATCATAGATGTTCTAGTATCTTGTGAGTTTCCTGATGTTTTTCTTGATGAGTTACCAGGTTTACCACCTCATAGAGAGATCGAATTTTGTATAAATGTGGTCCTAGACACAACTCTTATTTCAATGTCGCCCTATCGAATGTCTCCTACATAGTTAAATAAATTGAAGGAGCAGTTGTAAGATTTGTTAGATAAGAGTTTTATTAAACCTAGTGTTTCTCCTTGGGGTGCACCAGTCCTGTTTATAAAGAAGAAGGATGGTACACTGAGATTATGCATAAATTACATAGAGCTTAATAAGGTCACAAAAAAGAATAAGTGTCCTCTTCTGAGGATAAATGATTTATTTGATCAACTTCAGGGTGCACAGTTCTTTTCTAAGATTGACTTGAGGTCGGGTTATCATCAGTTGTAGATCAGTGAATTCAATGTTCCTAAAACAACATTCCACACTTGATATGATCATTATGAGTTTCTGGTGATATCCTTCAGGTTAACTAATGCACTAACTGCTTTTATGGATTTGCTGAACAGGGTGTTCAGACCATTTATGGATCAATTTGTAGTAGTCTTCATTGATGATATACTGGTGTATTTGAAGAGTATGAAGGAGCACGTATATCACTTGAGGACAGTACTACATACACTAAGAGAATGGCAACTTTATGCTAAATTCTTGAAATGTGATTTCTGGATGGAGAGTGTTGCATTCCTTGGACATATAGTGTCTAAAGATAGTATTCAAGTTGATTCATAGAAGATTAAAGTAGTGTTTAAATGTCCTAGACTGACATCAGTTATTGAGATTCGAAGTTTCTTAGGTTTGGCTGGGTAGTATAGGAGATTTGTGCAAGATTTTTTAAGAATTATAACACCTATGACTCACCTAACTCAGAAGAATATGAAGTTCATGGTTAGATGCTTGTGAGGACAGTTTTCAGTTATTAAAGGGGAAGTTGACCACAGCTCTAGTTTTAACTTTGCCAAATAGAGAAGATAAGTTCACTGTGTATTATGATGCCTCCAGAGTCAGTATAGGTTGTGTGTTGATGCAGAATGGTAGGGTGATAGCTTATACTTCGAGGCAGTTGAAGAAGCATGAACAAAATATCGTACTCATGACCTAAAGATGGCAGCAGTGATCTTTATTCTCAAGATTTGGAGACATTATTTATACGGAGTGACTTGTGAGATTTTCACAGATCACAAGAGTTTGAAGTACATTTTCCAGCAGAGAGATATGAACTTGAGGCAAAGGAGATGGTTGAAATTATTGAAGGATTATGATTGTGATATCCTATACCATGCAGGTAAAGCTAATGTGGTAGCAGATGCTTTAAGTAGAAAATCCTCAAGTAGTCTTGCTCATATTAGTATGGAGAGGAGACCTTTGATCCAAGAGTTACACAAGTTAGTGGATCAAGGTTTGATGATGAAGATAAGCATATCAAGTGGACTGCTAGCTCAATTTAGAGTCAGATCAATGTTGAGAGATAGGATTAAGACAACTCAAAGCCAAGATCCTATTTTAATAGAGCTTGAGGATAATGTTGGTGAAAGGAAGTTCAGTTATTTTACACTTAATGATGAAGGTTTTTTTATAGATGGATGGTAGATTATTCATTCCTGATGTGAATAATTTAAGAGAAAAGATCCTTGAAGAAGTGCATTCTACAGCTTATAGTGTACATGTAGGTATTACTAAAATGTACCACAGTATCAAGGATTTATACTGGTAGGATGGATTGAAGAAGGATGTAGTTGATTATGTTTCTAAGTGCTTGACGTGTCAATAGATGAAAGTTGAGCATCAAAAGCCTTCTGGGAAGCTTCAGCCTCTTCCTATTCCTTAGTGGAAATGAGAGAGAATTGCTATGGATTTTGTGATTGGATCACCTCGTTCAAAGGATGGATATGATTCCATCTGAGTGATTGTGGACAGGTTAACCAAATCAGCTTACTTCTTACCAGTTAAAGCTACTTATTCTGTAGCTAAGTTGGCTAAGTTGTATGTCAAGCATATTGTGTGTCTTCATGGTGTGCCTATTTCGATTGTATCTGAAAGAGGTACAGTGTTTACCTCTCAATTTTGATAGAAGTTGCAGGAAGTAATAGGCACCAGGCTTGATTTCATTACTGCTTTTCACCTTCAAACAAATGGTCAATCTAAGAGGACGATCCAAATACTTGAGGATATGTTGAGAATGTGTGTAATAGATCTTGGAGGTAGTTGGGATGATCATTTGCCACTAGTAGAGTTTACTTATAATAACAACTACTATAGTAGTATCAAAATGACACCATATGAAGCTCTGTATAAAAGGAAGTGTAGATCTTCTTTGTGTTAGGATGAAATTGGAGAGAGAGTTGACCGGACCTAAGATTATCCAGGATGCAACTGAGAAGGTTGCTTTAATCAGAAGAAGATTAGAAACTGCAACTAGTAGACAAAAGAACTATACGAATTCAAAGCGTAAGGATGTGGAGTTTCAAGTTAAAGATTATGTGTTTCTAAAGGTGTCACCAATAAAGGGTGTGATAAGATTTGGCAAGAAGGGGAAGTTAGCACCAAGATACATTGGACTGTTTGAGATTCAAAAGAGAGTGAGCATGGTTGCATATCAATTGGCTTTGCCTTTAAATTTGTCTCAAGTGCATCTAGTGTTCCATATCTCGATGTTTAGGAAGTACATTTCAGACCCTTCGCACATGTTGCAACCTAAGAGTGTGGAAGTGAATGAAGATCTGAGTACGAGGAAGAGCCAATTGCGATAGTGGATTATTAAGTTCGTCAGTTGTGTTCGAAGCAGATCCTGATAGTCAAGGTGTTGTAGAGGAGCAACAATGTAGAGGAACACATGTGAGAGACCGATGCTGAAATACGAGTGGCTTACCCTTACCTTTTTCCTCAATAAACTCTTGTTTTCTGTTCGTTTATTTGAAATTCGAGGATGAATTTTTGTAAGGAGGGAAGATTGTTATAACCCGATATTTTATAAATTATTAAATTAATTTATGGGATACGTTGTGTTAATAAATATTTTGTTAAATTGTTATATTATGGTTATTTTGTGAAAATTAATTAAATTCATGTGTTAGTATTTATTTTAATATATTATTGTATTAATATTAAATCGAGATTTAAAAATTAATTTATTGTTATATCTTATTTAATAATATTATTATTGTTATTAATTGTGAATTATGTTAATTTAGTGTATTTAATATATTTTAAAATTTTGTGGTGAATTTAATTAGAAAAGTAAGTATTTAATTTAAAAATATTATTTTTCTATTATTTTGTCTTTTTCTCTTTTTTTAAAAAAAAGTATATAAATCAAAATTTTTTCTTCTCCCCCTATTTCTTTTCCTTCCCTCCCCCTTTCCTTTTCTTTCAATTCTCTTCTTTTCTTTCTACGTTTTTGCATAACATAGTATGCCTCCAGCAATGCCACCTCATCGCCGCTCTCCTCCCCAGCTCGCCACCACCTGCCCTCCTTCCTCCCGCCGCCGCGGTTTCCTTTCCTCTTCCTCCTTTCTTCTCTCTCAGCACCATTAGCCTCCAAGCCACGCCGGCGCCGATTCCGACAACATCAGGGGTCATGATTGGTGTCGATCGAAAGCTTGTTCCTTGGGTTTCATTACCTCCAAGGTAATTTTTCCAATTAACCTTGAATTGAACTTCAATTTTGTCAAATTCATTATAGGGTTCATAATTTAATTTGTTGATTTTGTGTTCAATTGGTTTGATTTATGTGAAATTGACTTCAGATTAGTTAAATTGAAGTTGTAAGCTTTTTTAAAAATGTGTTTAAATTCAATTTTGGAGATAGTTGAATTTTGAGCACTATTCCAGGCTCGGATACTATTCATGAGACTGTCCTGCTTCGGAAGTGTTTTATTTTTAATAAATTCTATAAATTTTTTTAAGTATTTTTTGTTAAGAAAGTTTTTAAAATTATGTTCTGATTATTTATTATGAATTTTTGAAAGTTTATGTGAAAATTGGATTTTTGGAAAAATTATTATTAATTATTTTTTTTGATAATTTTTGAGTAATAAATAGTATTAAAATAATTTTTATGAATTATTTACTATTTTTAGCTAATTAATAATAATTTCCAAAAATATATTCAAATAATAATTTTATTTATTATTTTATGATTAAATGGATTTTTAGCTCTTTTATTATATATTTGATCAATTTAAATAATTATTTGTAATTTATGCTATTTAATTTTGAGTATTTGAAAAAATGGATTTTTATTAATATTATTTAATTATATTTGAAATTTTATTAATTAATTTGAAAATAAATATCTTTGACATTTTTATTGTTTAAATTGTTGAGTTTTGGTATTTTATTGATTTTTATGGATTTTAGTGATTTTTAATATTTATTATTATATTATTGATTTTTTTGTGTATATTGGTTCTCAGTTGGGCAATTTTTGTAGTTGGAGTTCCAATCCGAAAAGTTGAGTTTTGTGAATATTTGAAGTGTATTTGCGTGCAGAATCAACTCTACTTTTAGTAGAGAGATATTCGTTTTACAAAGGAGACTCTACCGAATTTTTGATAAAATTCTTGTAAAACGTGACATCGGATCGATCATGAGTTTTGAATTTTGGTCGAGTCGTGTCCTAGATTGAGTCATTCTTTGAAATTTCTAGATATATAAAATTAGGAATTTAAATATAATAATAATAATAATAATAATAATAATAATAATAATAATAATAATAATATTATTATTATTATTATTATTATTATTATTATTATTATTATTATTATTTATTTTTCTATAGTTATACCAAGACCAAGGCCTACAGGATTAGGCCAATTGAGTCATTTTAGAGGAACACACAACTGTGAGTTATTATTATATGTATTCATTGCATTTAGAGAAATTATTGGCATCTATGTTTTAAATAAAAAATGAATTTTATTAGACTATGTTGAATTAAATATTAATTATTATTATTAAATTATATGTATGTTTGTTTGCATATATATATATATATATATATATATATATATATATATATATATATATATATATATATATATATATATATATATATAGAAAATTGAATATTTATTGGTATTAATTTGACGTTTTACATATTTAATATAATTTCATTTATTTAATTATTTTTGATAAAATATTTGGAAGGATAACAATAAAACGTGCTAACTAGTGGGCTACACTAAAACTGTGTGCGCACCAATACATTAAATATTAAAGTTGATCTTATGGAATTTATTGATGTGAGATATGAATAATTGATTATTGAGATTTGTGGTGAGTGAGTGGTGTGATTGCGGAAATTCGGTTGACCTAGTGTCTCGGGGCAATCACATCGACAGTGAGACTGTGGGAGCTCGGTTGACTTAGTGTCTCGGGGCCAGTCTACTGTCCAAAAATTGAGAAAAGAAATATTTTGAAATTAAGTGAGCCTATTGGTTAGTGAGGTTCAGTGATCGATGTTGCGAAATATTTTAAGGTTCTGCTTCGATTCTTTACCCAAAATTTTATCTACATACGTATATTATTATACTAATACTTGATTGTATATGACTTTAGGTTGCATGTATATATATTATAATAATTTACTCAGTGAGATTTGACTTCCCTTAATATTTTTTTCAAGATTTTCTACTTTAGACAGTAGAACTCTTCACTGAACTCTTTATTCTACGACTAATTTATGTAAATACTAAACTGTCATTTTTTTTATTTTTTAGTAATTGCTACAATAGTAGTGTTTATTATTGTAATATTGTGTTGTATTAGTTAGAGACCCTGTATTTGAATATTGTATGAAGATATTTTATTATGTTATAATATAAAGATTTGTTTTATATTAATGAAGTTTTAATTCTGGTGTATTTTTATGTATGTTTGCATAAGTTTTTTTTTTAGGTTTGCTACGGGGTTCCAGATTCGAAAGAACTCCCGTTCTCTAGTGCCGGTCATGACTCTCTGATTTGGGTCATGACACTTATAATCCAAAAACTTCTGGTTCTCGAGAGTAAATCATCCACCGAGCTACCAACCACAATCAAATCACTTAAATGAATATTTACTGTTGGTTCCCGAGAGCAAAGTATCACTGAGCTACAGGCCCTAGTAATATATAAATCATGCTCGAGGGCAAAGCATCTCCGAGCCTTATATACAATCTCACAAAATCATGCTCGAGAGCAAAGTATCACCGAACCATATAACTTTCAACACTCACTCTCAATCTTATCAGTACACACACAATCTTGATAAAACATATCAGGTAGCCTGTTCTACCTTAGTTCATTTTAAAATAAATAAAAGTAAATCCTATAAGGAAGATTACAATAAAATAAATAAAATAACGATTAACTAATCATATGAAAATTTAATGTAAACATGCTTATAAAACCATAGCAAATAATAGGAGAATTTAATCCAAATATATTTTTATAATAATATAATTCTTTTAATAAATTCTTCCATTTCATCACAATCAAAGAACTTATATTTAATGTAAAATATCCTACACATTGCTCAGTTATTAACTTACAAGTTGAATGCACTCTTTTGCATAGTTGCGTTCGACTTTTACCTATCAACTCGACTGGAAGTGCGGCCAAAGAAAAGAAATAAATAAAAAAATGGAATTAATAATTGAAATCCTATAAATTTTAGATTTCTAAGAAAAGACTTGATTAAGAACACGACTCTACTAAACTTGACATGATGTCATGTTTTACGAGAAATGTATCAAAAATTTTCTATAATCTCTTCTATAAAACGGGTATCTCTCTACAAAAGTAGAGTTAATCATGCACAGAAAAACACTTCAAATACCAACAATAACTCCAAATCTTATGTTGGGCTCTCGAACTACACTTTATCCCCAATTGAGAACCAATTTCACAAATCACAATTTATAATAATAAAATTCCATTTAAATACCAAAATTAATTTATTTACGCAATAAAAACATAAAAGACGTTTCTTTACAAAATAAATAATAAAATCCACACTAATAATGAAATTATACTATAAAAGCTCTTATTCTAATTTTTGAAATTATATAACATTTAATTACTGATAATCATTTAAATTATTCAACTATATAATTAAGCAACCAAAAACTCATTTAAATCTTAAAAATTATAAATACAATTTTTATTCGAATATTATTCCGATAATTACTAATAATTAGCTAAAAATAGGAATTAATTCATAAAAATTATTTTAATATTATTTATTAATAAAAAACTATCCAAAACATAATATTTCACAATAATTTCAATTAAAATATAAAATTTACTAATTTATACTAATTTTCCCAAAAATTTATTTTTGACATAAACATTTGCAAATTTATAGTAAAAGTTCGGTACATAATTTTAATAAACTTCTTTAACAAAACTTGCTTAAAATAATTAGTATAATTTATTAAAAATATAAAAAATTTCTAGGCTCAAGAACAGTGTTGTGAACAATAACCCGAAACCTCAGAAATTCAAAAAATTCATAAAAATTATTTTCGGAAACCTTACAACATTCACAATAATTTTTCCTAAAGAACCAATATCAAATAAAATCAAATTGACATTCAATTTCATAATTTAAAAAAAAAAACCCAAAATTAAACTTTGCAAAATTGGAGTTGTTACCGGTGTTAGAATCTGGAATTGAATGAGGAGAAAGAGACCCCAGAGGATGAGGATTATTTCAAGATCGGCACTGTGCCTTGGGGTAGCCGGAATCGGCTTCTGTGACCTCCCACACCAAACGGCACCGAGAGAAAAGGAGAGGGAGAGGGAGTGGTGGCGACGGGAAGAGGAGGAGGTGGAGTCATCGGCGTTGGCAAGTGGTGGTGCGATGGCGGTGAGCAGTGGTTACGCAAGTGGTTGTCGGTGGTGGAGAGAAGATAAAGAGAAGGGAGAAAGGAAAGAAAGAAGAAAAAAAAAAGCATGTTTTTCTTTTAAAAGTGAAGTACTAAAAAGTACACATATATGTATATTATATTAAAAATACTTATTCGAATAGTTATACTCTTTTATATATATATATATATATACTCTTAAAATTAAATTACAATTTTATTAACACTATAATTTTAAGACCAAATTAATTAAATTTAATAATTCTCATTTAATATTAAAAAAATAAAATTTACATTTAAATTCTCAATTAATTCATAAAAATTTAGATTATTACACTAATCTAATAATTAAATTTTTTAAAAAATAAAAAATACTAAAAAACTAATCTAATCTAATAATCACTGCTTCAAAAAAAAAAAACTAATCTAATAATTTTAAAACTAATCTAATCTAATAATCACTGCTTCAAAAAAAATGAAAAAACTACCTAATCTAATAATCACTGCTTCCAAAAAAAAATACTAATCTAATAATTTTAAAACTAATCTTATTATAACTAAATGATTATGGTAACAAAAATTAAATTTATAACTAATTTTATTATAAATAATCTTTTTTTCATTTGGGAAACAGTAGCAAGACATTAATTTTTTTATTCAAAATAAAGTAATAATATGATCAATCAAATAAAACTCTTTTAAAACTTTATGTGTAACATTATTAAACCTCAAAATAAATTTCTGTACTATTTATTATACTATTAATAGAAATTTATTATACTATTTATTTATGTTAAAAATTTTATTATACTATTTTTCAATTTATATAAACTCTCTATATAAATTTTATTATTTATATATATCTTATGATTTAAATTTTTTACAAATAAAATATATTAAAATATAAATAAATAATTTATTAATAAGTAATCCACATAACGCGCAGATAGATAATTAATAATCTTTTTACTCCTAAACCCTTCTATCCACTTTTTTTTTAAAAAAAATTATTTTTCAGTTAATAATCAAAATAATGAATATTAGTAAATTTAATTTAATTTTTATTAAAATTTAAAGATTATTCTATTTTGTTTATATAACAAAAATTGTTAGAACTAACTTTTTTAAAAAGTTACGGCTATAATTAATTGCTAGATATATAAAATTGAGTTAATTCAAAATTAATTATTTTCTTATTAAATTTTAGTAAAACTTCTAAAATGAATATAAGAATATTTTATTTATATACCTATTAAATATTATAAATTTAATGGACCTATAAATTATTAGAATTGTAGTAAATACTTTATTTCAATTATACAGGTAAATTATATCATAAGCCTATGTTTATATTGCTGAACTAGAAATCTGTGTAATGTTTTTTGTTTTCACCGCTTTTTGGAAAGGGAATCAAATCACTGGCTCATTGCGAGCACAAGTATCGTTAAGGCAAAGTTTCTGACTTGATATGGCCTATATGAAACAGAACATATATATATATATATATATATATATATATATATATATATATAATTTTTTATTGAATAAAAATTTTATTTTAACTAAAATTATGAATAAAAAATTAGATTTAATCAGTGTAATTAATAAAATAAAAAAATAATAATTTTTTGATAAATAAAAATTGCTTTTAAATTTTTTAATAAGATTGAAAGAAAAATATTAATAAATCTGTAGGTGAAAGTTAATAAATTTATAAATAAACATCAATAAACATTTAAGTGAAAATCAATAAATTTATAAGTAAAAATCAATGAATATATATTATTTAAATAATAACTATATATATTTTATTTTATTAATATATATTATTTAAATAGTAAACCTATATTATTTGACTTGTAGTTAAGAAACCTGAGTTCCTTGTCAATAGTGATTATCAACTTCTTCTTCTTATTGCTTAAGTTAAGGAACCTTAATTTTTATGATCGATGGGTAGGGGTGTAATTAAATCAAGCTGAACTTTAGCTAGTTCGGGTTTGATTCGTTTATAAACGAGTTGAGTTCATTATCTTACATGATATTCACGAACTATTTATGAGTTTAAACAAGTTCAAAAAAAATTTTAAAAATACAAACTATAAATTTAAATTATACATTTAAAAATTAAAAATAATTTATTTATTAAATAAATTACAATATATTTAATAAAAATTATTATTTTATTATAATAATATATTTTTTAAAATATTTTTTTTACATATTATATATTTTAAATCAAATTACTAAACATTAAAATTACAAACTGGTTAACGAGCTTTTATTAGAATTTGTTCGTGAGTTTTGCAAGCTGAGTTTTATATAATTTAAGCTCGACTTATTTATTAAACAAATTTTAGCATACGAAATTAAACGAACTTTTATCAAATTGAACACTAAGTTGATCACGAGTGACTAAGTTCGCACACAACCCTATAATGGTGGGTAACTCCATTCATGACCAAATTGAGAAACTGGTATATCCAATTTTTCATATTTCTATATATTAGATGAGAAAGCGAAGCAAAGTTGTTCCTTAGGAAGCTTCAAACACTTTTGCAGATCGACATTAGGAAGAGGCAAGACATCAATAGCCTATCATCCATTAGGATGAGGAGAACGCCCAGCCAAATCTCTACTCTGTAATTACTGAGGAGAAAGTGTGCACGAAGATTAGAGGTGGAGTATTCCCTGTAATTAATGAGGAACCTGATTACCTTTTGTCAATGGTTATTATCACCTTCTTCTTCTTCTTGTTGCTCAAGTTAAAAAAAAAAAAAAGTATATTTTGAGTTTTTAATTTACATTCATACTTATGATAGAATTCTGATTCATATTGCAATATAGACAAAAATCATAACAAAATAATTGAACTACACATTATTTTTTAAATATTTCTAACATTATTACTTTTTACTTTAGAAATAATTTTATATAATTATACAAAACTCATTTAACATTTTTATTTGTATAAAAAATCTAATTTTATAAACCTCATAGAGTTATAACATAATAATCTACTATATTCTTAATAAATTTTTTATTTAAACAATCTTACCGGATTTTTCCAACATTTTTATGTTAAATATTTTTGTAATTAACTGTTATATAAATATTGTTAATTTTAATTTTACTTATCTACTTATTAAGAATTATTAAATTATATAATCCAATTTCATTTATATTGAATCAAATAAAGCAAATTTGATTAAAATTTAAAAAAAAAGTAAAATTATAGCCAAAATTTTAATTTTTCTAATTTTTTTAAAAAATAAATAGAAGTTAGCTTAATTAAAATAAAAAAAATACTTTCGGTTAAATTATATTTAAATTATAATTAATTTAATTTTTATAAAAATAAAGTAGAAATTAATCTACAAAAATATATTTTAAATTATATTTCAATTAGTTCAATTTATTTTTTAATAGCAAATAATTAAATTATCTAATTTTTTATAATAATAATAAATAAAAATTGATTAGCATCTTCACTGGTCCCCACTCTTTATACATATATACATATTATATACATTATAGATTTAATTTAATAAAGCTTACAAATTATATTATCTAATTTTATTCATCTAAATAAAATATAAGAAAATCTAATTAAATAAAAAAGAAATCTTAAACAAAATTTTAATTAATTTAATTTTTATTAATAAATTATTTAATATATATATATATTGATTATTAAGGTAATAACTTTTATTCACGAATAGATCTATTTAAATAAATATTAGTACAATTGATTACAAGAGATTTTTTTATGTGTGATAAATCCAACTTGTTATGACTTGTGGCGCAATAAATTACTTTTGGTAAAAAATAATAATAAATAGGAGAAGAGAAGAGACTCGTGCCTCTATTTCCCTCCTCTTTCAGGCACACGCGTCTTCTCTTTCTCTCCATTCATGCCAACGCACTGTCTTTTTTTTCTTCTTCTTCCTCCTCTGCACCTTCTCTTTGTATGTATATTACTCTCTTCTTCTTCTTCTTCGATGTCTCTCTCTCATTTAACATGAACCAACCACTCATTGATTTCTTTTCTATAGACCGAGACGTGATTCAGGTACCCTTTCTTTTGTTCTTTTTAATCTCTTCTTTCAATTTTTTTTAAAGAAAAAAAAAATTTGATGGTCTGGGCATTTTTTTTATTGGTGCAAGAGCTTGTTCAGCTGTTCTTTTATTAGCTTTTTATCAATTT
Organism: Mallotus nudiflorus; assembly: GCA_947683625.1. NCBI lineage: Eukaryota > Viridiplantae > Streptophyta > Magnoliopsida > Malpighiales > Euphorbiaceae > Mallotus > Mallotus nudiflorus. The sequence continues at coordinate 3,776,287 of CANTUR010000066.1, forward strand.
CTATATGAACGTTTTTGCAGAGTTTAATTTGCTGTGATGGAAGTGTGTTTTTCTTTAACTTTCTGTTTAAATTTAATTCCTTGCCATTGACTTTTTTTTTTCCTGATGTTTTTAGCATTAATTGATAATGTTGAATTTATTATTTTTAACTTGATTTAGCTATCTTCAATGGTTTTTTATAAGATTTTTTTTTTAAAAGAAAATGTTAGCTGTTAGTCTGGTAATCTGTTTCTTCCTTTGTTTTGAAGATTTACCAAAAATGGTGATTTTTTAAAACGTTTCTTGGGAAACTAACAGATGGGAATTGAGCATCACTTTCACTTACTGGTTCACAGCTTTTCTGTGGGAACATTTTTCTCAGGAAAAAAACAAAGCATGTGATATGACTTTATAAAGAAAAATTCTCTTCTAAATTAATGGCCAATCATCAATGTTTCTTTTGTACAAGGACTAATTGATTTGATTATGTTTCTTTTCTTTTTTTTTATTTTTCAGGTTTCTTGACAATACAGTGTCTTAGCAATACAGTGTCAGTTTTGTACATAATAGCTCATAGCAACTCTACAGAAGATCAGGCAAATCTTGAAAATATTCTTTTTCTTGGAGAAGATTTGCAGTCTTTTGTTTTTTATTATTTAGGGGTAGCTTTCTATCTGAATGGTGTTCAGGTTTTATGTTAGTCACAGTAAAAAGCATCTGTTAGTGTTCTTTAGTTTAGGAATGAAGAGTAAAATATAGTTGATTCTTTACTATTTTCTGTTGAGATTTGGACTGTGTAAAGTAAATCTTGGATCTGGTTTTCTCTTACTTTCATGTAACATGTCTCATGCATGGAAAAGTTCTTGAATTTTTCTCTAAAATGGATTATTCTTTTTGGGTCACATTAAGTTATATTATTTGAGTTATATGTTAGATCATATGTTCTCGGTTACTTTGAACTAGACTAGAATCTATTCTTTATGCTAGTCTTTTTGGTCGTTTTCTTATTAATAAGTAGATAAGTGGTCAACTGTTTTAATTTACTAAATATTTTTTAAAAAAGAAAAGATTGTTGAAAATTTGATGCTTGTATGCCTTTCATTGATGTTATTTGTTTTGTGCTAAAGCCATCCTAATTAGTTTATGCTTGGTTTCAATTAGTTAATTATATTTTAAGTTATTAAATATAGTTTGTTGAACTGGCTAACTTTAATTGGAAACCAATATATTTCAATTAAGCGAAAAATTATCTCAACTTAAAAGTAAGGAATTTTTTAGTTTTCAATTTGAAGCAACTCTGTCAATGGTCTACAAGTTATTAGGAAGGAGTTCTGCTACTGATTCTTTTCCTGTTCAAAGATACTGTCAGTTTTCTTTTGTTGTTTGTGTTGTTTGACTTTCCATCTAGGAAAGGTTTTAGATATGATCAATCTTCGAGCACATCGCACTAATTTAAATGATACAGTTTTGACAGTGTATGTATTTGGATTTCTTTCTTACTGATCTGCTATGCATTTATGTTTCATGGTGTTTTTTTTTCTCTCATTTAATTTGTTCTGCAGTTCCCTGACAGCTAATTATGCGTTTCCTGTTTCATTTCTCCATGCAGATCTTCTGGGCAAGAAAATTTCTTTTTTATTTATTACTATTTTTTTTTTTTGTCATATAATTGAAACCTGGAATAGTCGATGGCTTCAGCAGATGTTGATTCCTCCTGGCTATCTGTAGCCAGTGAATCTGTTGGTGGATGTTTCAATATCCATATGGTGGAAGTGAATTCAGCCGATGTTTTATGTGTGCCAGAATCTCCCACCGCTTCTGTATCCTATAGTAGTACTATACCAAAACCACCTCCTTTTCCTAAAAAAGGATTTTGTAGAGCCAATAACAGTAAATGGATTTCAGCATGTTGTTTTGTTCCAAAGGAGATAAAAGACACATGGGATAGGCTATTTATGGAAGGATATGGAGCAGATGTTCATATTATTACAGATGGCAAATCATGTATTCCTGCTCATTTCATCATTTTGGTGAGTAAATTAATCCTCTTCTATCCAATGCTTGAGTAAAATATTCTTACTTCAAAAAAAGGAGCCTGGATTTGAAATGCTTCCTTCTTTTTGGATTTAGATACTATGGGTGATGCACAGAAAGTTATTGTTATTGTCATTGTCTTCAAAAAATTTAGTATGTTATGTGAATTTTGTATCCATTTTTTGTTGCTGTATACAAACATGTGAGGTTTATTAAGAAATATCAGCTGTCTAAAGGCTTATCAGCTTTAACTTTCTCTTCTTCAGAGTGCTGCATCACCAGTTCTTCGGAATCTTTTGCAGCAATCAAAAGTTAAGAATGGAATCAGATACATCAAAATGCTTGGTGTTCCTTCTGAGGCTGTCTATGCATTCATTCGGTTTTTGTACTCATCCTGGTATCGATAATATCTTTTTCCTTTTGTTTTTCTTTACCCCTATAATTTTTTATTGGTGCTATGTCACTAATGTGAACTTGATACTGTTACGGCATTTATATTATTGGAGCATATCAACAATACACAAGTTTATCTACTCCAATACATGTTTAGTGATTATCAAGCCTATCACTACCTCATATTTGTTTTATGTGGGGTCAAATACTGCCTGTGGAAGGTGTAATCAGGAATTACTTAAGTAGGAATGCTGAGATAGGCTCATCCTCCAGACTATATGCACACCAAGATTGTCCCCATTGCAGTCATATGATGAATAACTAGTTGAGAGGCCATTAACACTCTAGCATTAGTTAGTTAAAGGTGGTTTCAGATATGGAATCTAATTCAAAAACCTGCTTGGTACATGTTAAGCATTGTATTATGGTCCTTGAATATCAGGTTGGTAAGCTTTTGTTTTAGTTTTCTTTTCTTCTGCACTGTAAACTGTTAATTGATTAGTTTAAAATATTTCTTCCTCTATAACCTACTGCAGCATTGAAGAAGAAGATATGAAGAAGTTTGTTCTCCATTTGTTGGTTTTATCACACTCGTTCTCTATCTCGTCACTGAAAAAAACTTGCATAAGCCAGCTGGAGCAGGGTTGGCTGAACAAGGAAAATGTGGTAGATGTACTTCAGTTAGCAAGGAACTGCGATGCACCGCGGCTCTCCTTTGTTTGTGTTCGAATGGTTGTGCAGGACTTCAAATTTATATCATCAACCGAAGGTTGGAAGGTTATGAAGCGTGCTAATCCTGCCCTTGAACAAGAGCTTGTGGAGTCTGTCGTTGAAGCGGATTCTGTAAGTCAGTTCCTAATCTTTGTTTGTAGCAAAAGTATCGAGGAACTCCCTACTCATTTAAAGTATTTTCAGATTTCTTTTCCAAGGCGATACTCTTTGATATTGCTGTATTCTTTACACGTGTTGAGCCTGAAAGCTGAATGAATATTGTAGTTATATTTCCTTATGTATGATAAACTCTACACTATCCCTACAGTCAATTCTATGAAGTGGGTTTACATTTTTACTTGTTATTGTCAGAGAAAACGGGAAAGGTTGAGAAAAATGGAAGAGAAAAAGGTGTATTTGCAACTTTATGAGGCAATGGAGGCCCTCCTTCACATATGCAAGGATGGGTGCAGGACAATCGGTCCTCGGGACAAAGTGTTGAAAGGAAGCCAGGTCACATGCAATTTTCCTGCTTGCAAAGGGCTTGAGAATTTAGTCCGTCATTTCTCCAATTGTAAGACTCGAGTTCCTGGTGGATGTGTTCACTGCAAACGCATGTGGCAGCTTCTTGAGCTGCACTCTCGTCTGTGCAATGAACCAGATTCTTGCAAGGTTCCACTTTGCAGGTAAGCATGAATACGCCATTTTGGCTTAATGCAATTAAGTTCTTATGAGTCACATAAATGGATTCTGACTGGGCTAAATAAAAAAAGATTTCAATACAAGAAACCAAAATGAAGAGATGACAGACTTAGTACTACTAGAATGGAATAGACATGCATGTCTAAAACCCTTTATTTTTTCCTTTTGAGCAGACAGAAGATTATGTGTAATGTTATTGGATACCCCAACTATATCTTTTGGTATACAGTTGAAGGAAGAAATTTTAGAAAGGATCTTAATTTCTGAAGAAGCTAACTGCCGTTTGTCACCAGCAATGTTATTGCATGGATGATAACAATAAAAAACTTACCTTCAACAGCATATTAAACTGAATCTTTCATTCTTCTAAGCTGACAGACATGCTTGGTAAAAAAAACCAGCCACTTAACAGATTGCTGTTTGTTTATGGAAGGTCGAATTGCAGACTGGTTTCAATCAAATATCCATCTAGGTAGAGGTGCATTTGTTCAAGTTCTATTCTGCCAAAGTGTTTTTGAAGGAGTACAGTCTAGAATTTGTAATGAACTTATTAGGTTCATGGTCTTCTTATAGTAGCATAGACAACAGTTAGCGTATTGGTATAGTTAGTTTATTTTTGAATCAAACTTATGATTCTTTTCTGTGCGCTATTTGTTGGAGTGCTGAGTATAGATGGTTTCCCATAGCTAAGTAAGCGTCAAAATTTGTGTTGACTCGGTAAAAGAAAAGGGGGAATAAATCTGTTGCATGATGGCTTCTTGATATTTTTCTTCTGTCTTTTGATAGACATTTCAAGGAAAAACTGCAGCAGCAGACTAAGAAAGACGAAGCTAGGTGGAAACTACTGGTTGGCAAAGTAATTGCAGTAAAGGGCAAAATGGGTCCATTCACAGCTAGACATGTGGGTTTCGTCACCAGCCCTTGAATTTACTACCTTAGTGTCTACAGCCCTGCCTACCAATTGTAAGAAATAATGGGAAAATGTAAAATAGAAACAATGATAATAAACTGGCAGGAAAATGTTTATTTTTTATGTTCTTTCTTTATTCATGACCTTCAGAATTGTTTCAACTGTCAGAATTCGGCAAATACTTTTTGCAGGAAGCATCCAACTCTCATCTCATATTCTTAACTTTGTTTTGATCGTCTAATCTTTGGCGGTTCTCAGGCTTTTGTGTGTCAAACCTTTGAAAATTTTTCAAGCTTTTAAGAGGGCAGAGAGGCATCAGACAAGCACAAGCTTCCACATTTTATTGACTGGACAACCATGACAATATGTAGTACGTTTTCAACAGTTGCTCAAATGTACCCGGAACTGGAAGTCTTTACTTATGAGTTGTTGCAAGCAGGATTGCATATTCTCAGGCCGTCATTAACGCTGCTACTCAACTACATTTCAACTTTGTTATTATCAGGATGAAGTCGTTCATTTGTATGGTGGTTTGGGCCATTTTTTCCCAAAAAAAGAAAAAAAATCATTCATTTTATTGCTTTTTTCTTAGTATTAATGTGCGTTTATTTTGATTTTTGATGGTTTGATTTCCTCTTCATGGAAGTTGGGTTCATTTTTCAGAGCAAATATGAAGCCTAGGTTAAAGAGTTGATTTAGGAAGCTCAAATCTCAACCAACTTGTATTGTATTGATTGTTAGTGGTGCTTATGTGCGTCCGAAATTTTAGAGCTGGTTGATTGTCTCACACAAAAGTTCTTGCTCTACGTGATCAATTTGATATATATGTGTGTGTGTGTGTTTCTTGCTCTACGTGATCAATTTGATGTATGTGTGTGTGTTTCTTGCTCTACGTGATCAATTTGATATATGTGTGTGTGTGTTTCTTGCTCTACGTGATCAATTTGATATATATGTGTGTGTATGTGTTTCTTGCTCTACGTGATCAATTTGATATGTGTGTGTGAGTGAAGTTATATGTTGTGGTCCATGACACTATAGTGCGTCTCTGGCTCGCGACAATTATATGTGTGTGTGTAAAGTTATATGTTGCGGCCCGTGACACTATAGTGCGTCTCTGGCTCGCGATAAATAGCCCCTAGTTTTAATTTTTTGAATATCATTCAGTTATTAAAAAAAAATTTTGTAGGTTACGGATATTTAAATACTTACATGATGGATTCAACAATTAGGTTTTACATTAAAAAAAAAAAATTTACAGGCTATGAGTGTTTCAATTCTTATATAACGAGTTTACCTGTATACAATTTAAATTTTAAAAAATTTTAAAAAAAATTACAAGCTACGGATATTTAAATCTTTACACGATGAGTTTACTCGTGTATAATTTAGGTTTTAGAATCTAAAAAAAATTTGAATTTTTAAGAAAAAATTTCAAAAATAATACAAAGGTCATTTTAATAATTTATCGTGGGCTAGCACACATTATATATGTATATAAGAAATCTTTACTAAAATGCCCTAAAATGTCATCTTAATTACTAAAGTACTCCAACTTCATTTATTACTAGGGTGCCCAAAAATGCAAAAATAATTAATTGGCGCAAAAAAAAAAATTTGTTTCATGGGCTGCTCTCTCTCTCCATTTCTCTCCCCTTATCTCAACAGTCATAGGTTCTTCTTCTTCTCCATTTTTTTTTCTTTCAACCTTATGTTCTTCCTCAATCTCTGGCCTAGCTTGGCCCGGGCATCGATCCTTTCCTCTTACTTATTAATTCTCTATTCTCATTCTCCTTTCAATTGTAAATTTTGATTTTTTGGATTTGTGTTTTGATTTGGATTGGTTTGTTTCATAAAGTTCTGAAAACACCAAAAATACAAAACTAAGCAATATCTTTTTTTTTAGTTCTTGTTATTTTGTCTTTGATAAAGATTAATAATCTTTGTATTTTGACATATAGTGATTTGGGTTCTCTCTCTTTCTCTCTCTCTCTCTCTTTTTGCTTGATTATGGTTTGTATATTAGCTTTGAAAATTTGAAAAGATTGGTAATAGATGGAGGTGATGGTGAATTTTTGTGGGAACTGAAACTAAATTGAACATTTGGTCTTGACAAATTAAGGAGTTGGCGATTTTAGGGAAATTGTATGTGAAATGTTATTTAACCAATGTTGAATCTATGGTTAAAGCGGAACTTAATTTTAAGAGTATGGATCATGTTACTGGGAGAAAGATTTTGATTTATATCCAAAAAGTGTTAAGGATCTACTTGAATGTACATCATGCTTAGGAACTCACCATCAGGAATTGGTGCATTCAGGTTAAACAAATTATTCTTTGTTCTGTGTTGGAATGTGCCCAAATATCCCTTGGGAAGGGTCTTCCCTTAATGGTATCCAATTTCCACCAAATGCATCTTTGGTGACCACAAGGAAGATAGCAACACCAGTATTATGTCAACAACATAAGTTGGCATTTTATTTTTCCTAAGAAGTTGTAACAGCAGTAGAATGATATTATAGTTTGGTAGATAACCAATTTAACTTTGGTCTTATCACAACAATAATATAGTTATAGTGGCAATAACAATAGCAGCAAATGATCTCTTTTAATACATGAGAATGAATTTGAAGGTGTTTCATTGGCATTTGTTTCATAGTCAGCTTCATAATCTCATGTCTATTATTTTTTTTAAATATTTTTTTTCTACATAACAAACAGCGAGCCTTGCAATTAAATTTACATAACAAATAATGAGCCTTGCAATTAAATTTACTTTTTACTCTAATGTTTATGCAATTGGTATATTTAATAATAGTATTCTCTACTCATGGCTTACCACTATTTAATGCTCCAATGAATTCATCTACTTTAGACACGTAGCTTCTAACACTATGTCTTCAAATCCCTATTTGGTTGTTTTCAATTAGTATTCACTACATTGTGGATATCTAAAAGGAAAAAACGTAGATCTTATCGCTTAGTGATTAACTACCATAAATGCATGGGTCGAACAAATAACAAATTGATAAGTAAAGTATTGTCTCCACAGGGATTGGGGACTAAGCACCTATTAATCTCTATTATATTTGTTTAAAGCAATCAATAGGGGTTTGATTAAAGCAATTAAAGAACTTAAAATAACAACTAAATTAATATATACAAATCAAGCAATTATAAGTCAGAATAACAAAAAAAAATCTATGGGAAAGGCATATTGTTGGGGAATTTATACACCATAATATCATTAAGCCAAGTAATATATTAGTTCAAGTTCTATTGCACATCTTAAGCTTTCATAAACCAAATAACAATCTCCCTTGAGCAATGCTTGTTGGGTTTTGTGATACAAACGCAACAAAAAAATTAAAAATTTATCATGTTCCCAAACCTGGATCCATGTAATTTGACTATTTGATTAAATCTAGGGTTTCAAGAATCTCACCAAGACGTAGAAGAGGCAAGATTTTCTAGAAGGATGAGAGGAGGTTCACACTGGTGACACCTTACCTTGAGCCTTTTACTTTGGTTGTTCGGATCTAGACGTCTCTAAAAGGATGCGTCCTTTATAGGTATCCACACAAACAACCATTGACAAAACGAATTGGAGTATGTGATAATAACCTTCTTGATTGTCTCACAAATCAAAAACAAAAGAAAAACTCTATCTTTGTTTTCTAAGAAGAAAGAAAATGAATTTGGAGGCAGGAAAAACAACTGTGTTAAACCCTAGAGAATATAACATATTTATAGACTCCAAATTAGGGTTTCACCTACCAATGACCTTTTGGTAACTTCCATTTATTATATTCTAATTTTATTTAATAACAAATCAGAAATAATATCTTATTTATTTATTTATTTAAAATAACATTTATCTTAAATAAATAAATAAAACACTTTAATTATTTATTTCCACGGAGTTTATTTTAGGCTTATTAAACCCATATCCATTTTGGACTTGTTCTAAGTGTGTGATCCTGTAGGTTCACATAACATTGGCAATGGGTCTAAATATCTATTTAGGCCTACAAGTCATAAGTGGCCTCTAGCAAGACATTATGACTACCCAAGTCATGTGAAGTCAATAATCCGATATAACCTAATTACAGTGAATTTTATTGTCCCTTTATCACATGATATCCTAATTGAAGATAAGGCAAAGAATGTCATCCTTATATAGTTCAATATTATGACTTGATTCCAAGTAGACTGAAAATGATAACTCTTTATCAATTCATTTTAGTATGGCCATGCATTTTCCTTCAGTCTATCTCATCAAGGAGCCTATAGATATCTTTCTCATATTAATGAGGGATAAATTCCTTCTGAATCACTCACATTCCTCACATAACTAATTTTATATCCAACAACATCCTATTTAATCGCCCGGTTAAAGATAATGTTAGAATGTGTCAAAACATAAAATAGCTATGTAGAAACCCATGATGATTTTAAGGTCAAAGGACCAAAATAAAATTACTGTGATAAGAAATACTTATGACAATAATCTATGTAGTATTCTCATAGTGGGTCAATCTAGTACATGATCTCTCATCATGTACTTATGAGTTGACTTAATATCTCATATTCATGATTAGTAAAATATAACCATCAGTCAACATCATACTAGCCTTAATACTTTAATATTTATATAATGAATAAATGGCTAGGGATAATTAGAATAGAACCCTTATTTTAATCTAAGGGTTTTACTATTAAGTCACATACTTGATGACCTTAGTAAGAATTAACCATTCATATAATTATCATAAAATCAAATGATAATGAAATACCTCTTTATTAATAAAATAAGAAAGTCAATACATAATCATAAATGATTGACCTAGTGCATATCACTAACAATGCTAATCTCATAAACGAGCATCAATCAAATCTCACAATATGACTTAATTCTCATTATCATCATACAATAAGATCAAATATAATTTGCAAGGCATTCAACAAACTTAAAAAGGATTATATCTACACAAGCTTTCTCAAGTCATTAATAGATCTAACAAGTATTTGTGGGTCTATTGAATCCACCATTTCTCAATGCATAAATTCAAATAAAGATTGTATTTAGCCATAATACAATACTCAACATGCTTAACAAACATAATAAGTAATTTATAAATAAGAACTAATAAATTAAATGAACTTATTTCAAATGGGTTTCCAAAGTCTCAACAACATAAAAGAACTTAGCCACTCATGGCTATTAAATTCGTTATTCAATTTTCAAATTACACAACAAGAGAATAGGATAAGAAAAAGAGTAAGAAATGCTATCCAAAGGAGCTTGAATCTTTAAAAATGGGTCTCTTCTTTAACTTCTTTTTTCTCTTATATTTTCTTCCTTTTTCTTTTCTCTTCTCCTTTTATTTCTTGTGAATGAGCCAATATCCTCTTCCTGAAGTAATTTGTGCCTTTTGTCCTTTTTAACCATTCTAAAACATGTCTCGTCACTTCCCTTAGATATTTCCTTAAATCATTACACCTCAACATGTTTTGTGCTGGAAATAAACTGCCCGTGGTCACACATAAATTACACTAGTGATAGAAGGGCCTCTTGTGATAAGGTCACGATTGCACAACGTCTGCGCTCATGATAAAAGCTTGGCTTGATGGACAATTACAATCGCACTTAAAGTTGTGATTGCTGAAGGCTTGTTATCACTTGGGGCTAGCATTTGGGCATCCTACGATCGCACTTTAGGCTGCGCTTGCAACAATGGCTTGCTCTGCTTCAGCTTTGTTTTTTTCTCCTCTCTTTACTTCTTACCTTCACCAATTACCTCCTTAACTCATTTTCCCTATAAAAAATAAAGAAAACACAAAAGTATCTATTTTTATATGCTTTTCTATGCTAAATGCTAACTAAGATATATAAATAAATGCAAATTAAAGACCTAAAACCATGTATAATTTTACACTAATAAATACCCCCACACTTGAATCTTTGCTTATCTTTAAGAAAATTCAAGAACTCATACTATCGAAGTAATGAACAAAGTGTATATCCAAAATTTCATCAAGCATACAACATAATCTTCTCCTAGTAGCTAGTTTACACATCTTGAAAACAAAGTTAACAAATCAAGTCGAGATTTTAAACTACCAAGTGAAGAATATGTTATTTACTCACAGTACACAAATATGAATCAAAATCTTATGAAAAGTACACATGAATGAAAAAAAACTCTAATTTAAAGTTTTTTTAATTTGGCAGGTGGAAATCAACTCTGTCCTCTTTATTTTAAACATTTGTGCTTTTCTTCCCTATCTTAGTAGTTTCCTGTCTTTCCTAAGTACTCAACATGAACACCTCGAGAGGATTCTTTAAATACTGATACTCTTGTATAAGAGCAATAGAGTATAAATGTATTTGAGTTCTTAAGCATAATTTATTCATTTTCTTTTCTTTTCTTTTCTTTTTTTGGAATGGAAAAGAGTATTTTTATGATTCTTTTCATATAAAATTAAAAACAACCCTAGAGAGGAGTTTGATTCATTCACAATACTAATTGCCAAAAGAATGATTCAAACTTATGATCAAGCAAACAACACCATGCATTAAGTTAATTAAAGGATAAAATATCTCAACTCAAGATGTTAAACAAGTTTAAGAGATATTAAACTAACCATTAAAAGAAGATTAAAACTCATAAGCTCAACAAAACCATAAACATACACCAAATTCATCACCAAGATAATTGTGCAAAAATTCAAGAATTGAGTATTAAAATTTTAAAAAATTGGGTCAAATTACTCAAATGTAAAATGCAATGCATGATATACCTAAAATATATGCAAAATATACTAAAAATGTAAAAGATGCAAAATGATCCCCCCCCCCCCCACTTGAATCACACATTGTCCTAAATGTGTGTAAGGAACCTAATATGCACAATTGTAGTATGTATAATATGCAAAAACATAGTAAAAATAAAACACAAAAGTCACAAGTGAAAATTATAAATATGAAATGTATGAATTATAAAATTAAACTAAACTAAAATGAAATTAAAAGAAATAGGGAAAAAGAGTTTACTACCCTCTTGGAGGAGTTGAGGGGATACCATATCCCATGGCTATCATGAAATTTTTTAGCATGTTTCTTACATTTCTGATATCATTTTTAAGCTCTTTATGCTAGGTGTTGTGGTCACACTCTATTTGTTCTAACTTGGCCATCACTAGTCTCCACCCATCACCATTGGGTTGCTACAGGGCATCTTATTCCATTAGGTCTTCTTGAACATCCTCCTTAAGTTCTTCCAAAATAGGGTGAACTTTTTAGTTGGTCCTTCAGATTGTCTTTTCCGAAAATAAGTTCGTGTTCATTATTGGCAAAGCTTAATTCCTTGGTAATCACTTTGGCACGAGAAAGAAAGGCACAATTAAGTAAACTAGATGGAATTAAATTCATTTCTGTGTTAGTAGGGTTAAAAAGTGTAAAAATGGAAAGCAAGTGTTGTGACTATATAATATATAGAGATTCTAACTTCGGTACATACGCTCACATAAAATAGTTATTGAAAAATGAAGTGTGTGGTAGAGATTGGAGTTTTATTGTATAAATCCCACAAGAGAAGCAACTCTTTTTTTTTTAAACTTGGCTTATTTCATTATTACCAAAAATTATTAGACTCATAAAATAGTGCAGAATTAGGTAACAATGGTCTTTAATCATGCCATTTGGAAGAGCATACCTTCCTAGGTAGTGAGTTAATCCATAAAGCATCATCCAAAACTCAACAATGTCAAAATGCCCCACTTTCAATCCCTCCTTTAGAAAACTAAAAACTTCAAACATAAGATCATAATTTATCTTATATAGTTTTCCAAAGAAACGACAAGAAAGGGCATTGTCACTTGACTCAGAAGGTTATAAGGTGGTGAAGAACTCAAGTGTGAGTTCTTTGTATGTGTTATGGTGCAAGGTGATGAATTTTCCCTAACCTAGTTTGTTGCACAGATTTTCTAATGTACATCAGAGCCCTAATTATTACAATAATGGAACATTAAAGTATTTGCATGTAATTATTTTCCTATGGGTAAGAGAAACATATCTCTCTCCTTCTTTATGTGAAAAGGTAGGAAATTGAGCATTATACTGATCTGAGTAATCAACAGAGAATGAAGGTTGTCGGATTAGAGATGATGATGGTTGTCTCTCTATTTCTAGTTAGTCATCTGTTATCATCGGTGCCTTCCCTTTTTAGCTGTTGGATGCTCTAGTACAAGGAGGCATGGTGGCGTAAAAAGTAGGTAATGGCATTTGGAAGTTTTAAGAGTATGGAAGAAGGGTGAGAAAGTTAGGTGGCTAAGGTGTTTATGTTTGAAGAAGAGAAAATAGATAATGGAGAGAAAATATGGAAGATATTTGAAAATGGGAAGTGGTAGAGTAAATGTCGCCTCTTAGTTTGGTGAGAATTCGTGATTGCAGTAAAGATGCGATCATAATATAAGGGTCGGGTGTTTAAACCTTTCAATCGTGTTTTGATTTACACTCATATAATAGTCTTAAAGAGAAATTTAAGACATACATGAGCATGGTTACCACATAATCATAATTAAAATTAAAGTATAGCAAAGATAGCCATCGTGTAACAATCGCGATTGAAACAGAAAAATATAGAAAATTTTGAACAGAGAAGACGCGATTATGAATAAAGCCCGATCATAATAATAAGCTAATTCTATATATGATGGCAGATTAATGATCATAACTTTAAACACAATCATGGAAATTCCTGGAAATATGATTGAGCAAGCTCGTCAATTTCAGCGATTATAAATTTTACTTACAGCCATAAAAATGCCAAAACTTTAACTTATCTCTTAACACACTTTACTTTAATATGACAAGTTTAAGAAATATTTAACAATTATGAAATAAAAAAGTAACATAAAATAAAAAATAAAGAATACACGAAACAAAACTATATAAATGCTAAATAAAAATAAAATTTAAAAGTCAAACTATAGGTATGCTAAATTTATAGTCTAAAGCTTGACTATCCAAGGATATATCTTCAATCCTTAAGGTGGAAAGGAATTACATATTCATCCTTCATTATCATCCCATCTTGATATGGTTTTCATCTTTGGCCATTGACCTTAAATTACACTCCTCGTGCATATCCAATGTAATAACACCATGATCAAACACATGCACTACCTTGAAAGGTCCACTCCATTTGGACCTGAGCTTCCCTGGAAACAAGCGTAGTCTCGAGTTGAATAAAAGAACTAAATCACCTTTTTTGAAAGTTTGAAGAATAATCTTCTTATCATGCTAACGCTTAGTTCTTTCTCTAGACAACTTGGAATTTTCATAGGCCAAATGACAAAATTCACCTAGCTTATATAATTGTAATAATCTCTTTTTCCCAATTGCACTTATATTAAAGTTCAAGCTCTTAGTTGCCCAATAAGCTATGTGGTCGAGTTCAACTAGTAAGTGACAGGCTTTCCTATACACCAATCGATATGGAGACATACCTATTGGTGTTTTAAAAGCTATCATATAGGCCTATAAAGCTTCATCAAGTTTTATTGACCAATCCTTCCTCAAGTTCCCTAGTGTTTTCTCTAAAATTTAATTTAAAGCTCTATTAATGATCTCAGCTTGGCCATTGGTCTGGGATGGTATGACATTGCTATTTTATAATGAACTTTTACCTTTTTAAAAGCATTTTAGGTTCTTTATTGTAGAAATGTGATCCTCCATCACTTATCAAGGCTTTTGTGACACCAAATCTTATAAAGATATTCTTTAAAAACTTGACAACCACCTTAGTGTTGTTAGTTGGTGTTGTTATGGCTCCCACCCACTTTGACACATAATCTACAATAAGCAAAATGTAATGATTTCCATAAGAAGAGGGGAAAGGCCCTATGAAATCCACACCCCAAACATCAAAAGTTTCATTTCTTGAATGTTTGAAAGTGGCATTTCATCATGCCTTATGATATTCCTAATTCTTTGACAATTTTCACACTTTTGAACAAATTCCCTTGCATCTTGGAACAACATAGGCTAAAAGAATCCACTTTCAAGTACTCTCAATATTGTACTAAATGTCTCAAAGTGGCCACCATATGGAGAGCTATGATAATGTGCAAGTATAAAAGTGACTTCTGAATTAGGCACACATCTCCTTATAAGGCCATCAACACACACTTTATAAAGAATTGGATCATCCCACTAGTAGTGCTTACCTTTAAAAAGGAATTTCTTCTTTTAAGAATATGTCAGCTCTTGTGGCAACACCTCATAAGCTAAATGGTTCATGATGTCTGCATACCATGGGGACTCTATATATTCCATACTAAAAGGGAATGCATCTGGGAATTGATCCTTGATTTTTCCCTTCTCTTGTGGTATTTTTTTATGTTCCTCTAATCTTGACAAATGATCAGCCACAACATTCTCACTTTCTTTCTTATCTTTAATTTAAAGATCAAATTCTTGCATCAATAAAACCCAATGTATTAGTCTTGGTTTAGCATCTTTTTTAGTAAATAAATATCTATAGTTAGTGTAAACAATGATTTTTTATCCTAAAAGATCAAAACTTTTCAATTACAAAAACCATAGCCAATAACTCCTTCTTAGTGGTTCTATAATTCATTTATGTATATAAAACTAACATAGTAGATAATATGATGTTTGTTATCTTTTCTTTATCCAATAATGGTTCCCATTGCAACATCACTAGCATCACACATCAACTAGAAAGGGAGTGACCAATCAGGTGGACAGATTATTGATGTTGAAGTTAAAGTCTTCTTCAACCTATTGAAAGCAATCAAACAAGATTCATTAAAGTTAAAAGGCACATCCTTAATTAATAAATGAGTTAAAGGTTTAGCAATTTGGGAAAAGTCCTTTATAAATCTGTGGTAGAAACCATCATGTCCCAAAAATCCTCATACACATTTGATAGAAATTGAAGGAGGGAGCTTCTTTATAACTTCAATTTTGGCCCTATCAACTTTGATTCCTGTATGAGAAATTTTATATCCTAGTACTATGCCTTCATCAACCATGAAGTGATAATTTTTCTAATTTAAAACAAGATTAGTATCCTTACATCTTTTCAATACTTTATCAAGGTTTAACATGCATAATTGGAAGGAATCCCTAAACATAGAAAAGTCATCCATAAATACCTCTATTATATTCTCAATCAAGTCTGAAAAGATAGTTGTCATACACCTTTGGAAAGTGGTTGGGGCATTGCACAATCTGAATGGAATCCTTCTATATGCAAAGGTTTTGTATAGGTAAGTGAATGTTATTTTCTCTTAATCCTCAGGTGCAATGCATATTTGATTGTATCTAGAGTATCCATGTAAGAAGTAATAATACACATGTCCCATGATTCTCTAAAGCATTTGGTCAATAAAAGGAAGTAGGAAGTGATCCTTTCTTGTAGCATTGTTGAGCTTCCCGTAATCTATGCATTTACTACTCTTTTAAAAATCATTTCTCCTTCCTCATTCTCCACAACCGTCATACCTCTTTTCTTAGGAACACATTGTATGAAACTCACCCATTTACTATCGAAGATAGGATAGATTATGCCTACATCTAGTAACTTAACTATCTCTTTTTTTACTACTTCTTACATATTTGGATTAAAACTCCTTTGCCTCTCTATTATAGTTTTTTACCCATCCTCTATTTTTATATTTTGCATGAAAAAAGAGGGGCTAATTCCCTTGATGTCTGAGATTTGCCAATCCATTACTTTCCATCTTTTTCTAACCATTTCATAAACTTGATCTTCTTACTCTTTGGTAAGTTTGCTAAAGATGATAATGGGAAGTTTGTTGCCTTCACCAAGGAAAGTGTATCTCAAGTGGCCAAAAAGAGGTTTGAGCTCTAATTAGGGTGGTTTATTATAGATGGAGGTGTTAGTGAATCACTTCAAGTTAAAAGTTCAGGTTATGAAATATGATCCCCTTCCTTTTCTTCAAATTGCTCATCTTCAACATGCTTTACTTGTTGTATCTCTCTTACATAATCATCCACCACTTTAACTCTCATACATGACTCCTTTTCATATAAAGGCTGCTGCATTAATTTAGACATAGTGAACTCAAATTTCTCCTCACCAACTCTTAGCATGATCTTCCCCTCATGAACATTAATTAAAGCTCTTTCGATATTGAGAAAAGGTCTTCCTAAAATTAAAGGGCAATGCTTATCTTGCTTATAGTCTAAAATCATAAAGTCCATCGAAAATAAAAATTTGTCAACTTAAATAAGCACGTCCTCAACCACTCCATATGGCTTTTTAATTAAGTAATCACCAAGTTGAAGAGTCATATTGGTGTTAATCATGTCTCCAAAATTTAATCCCTGAAAAGAGAAAGTCGGCATAAGATTAATCCAAGCTCCTAAGTCATACAAGCATTTAGAAAATTCTTTAAAATCAAGAGTAACTCCCTAGATCTTTAAGCTTAACTAGAATCTTTCTTGAAATGATGGAGCTGTAAGTCTCTGTTAGAGGCACTGTCTCATTCACATTCCATTTTTTCTTGTTAGTGATAATGTCTTTTAAGAACTTTACGTACTTTGGCATCTAATTCAATGCTTCTGATAGAGGTATCTTCAATTTTAACTTTTTGAAGATTTCTATGAATTTAGCAAACCTTTTCTCATCATTATTCATATTCCTTTGCCTTAAGGGAAAAGGTAGTCTTGGAGCATATTTTGATATGTCAGTTATCGGTGGCTGCTCTACTTGAGTCTTGCTTGATTTTTCAGGGTTCTTTTCTTTCATTTGAGCTTGCATATCCTCAATTTTTACCTCTTTTCACTCTTTATCTTCATCAACCTTCAATGGCACTTGTTGAGGTCCTAGTAACTCTCTGCCACTCCTCAAGGTGATGGCCTTGCCTTGCTCTTTCAGATTGACTTCTATGTTGCTTGGAAGATGGCCTTGAGCTCTAATGGTAACAATATTTACCATTTGACCAAGTTGAACTTCTATGTTGTGGATTAAGGATGATTAGTTCTTGAGAATTTGGTTATACTTCTCATTTTAACTATTGATTTTTTAGCTAATAGCTTCCATAAATTTGTCAAATTTTAACTCTATAATTGCAAATCTCTCATCTATAGATTTAGCTTGAAATCCAAGTGGTGGTGTTGGTTTAGAAAATTAGTTTGAGAAGCCTAGAGAATTTTTATTATAACTCCATGAGAAGTTAGGGTGGTTTCTCCAACCTTGGTTGTAAGTGTTTGAGTATTGGTTATTGTTTTATTATCTTGGTTATAATTGATTCCCAAAAAAGCTATAATTCTCCAAAGTGTCATCTCTATAAACACTTCTAACTCCATAACCACACCTAAGAATTGAGTGATCAAGCATATAGTAATGCTCACAATACATAGCTAAAGAAGAAATTGAGGCATCATTACCTCTTACAGCTAAATCATTAATTTTCTAGTTTAGTGCATCCAGTTATGCTTGAATGGAGGTAACATCATCAACTCCAAGTTTTCCTCCTTATTTTGGAGCCAAATGTCTATTTGAAGGCCATAAGAAATTATTGTTAGCCATTTCCTCTAAGAGTTCAAAAGAACCATCAATAGTTTTTCTCATTAAAGACTACTTTACAGTTGTATCAATAGTGTCTCTTATAAACCTTATAACACCATTGTAAACGGTACAAATAAGAACATCTTTGTGAAGACCATGGTGTGGAAAACTTCACTGCAACTCTTTGAATATTTCCTATGCATCACACAAAGATTTATTCTTAAATTGTTAAAAAGTAGTAATATCTTTGACAATCTTTGCTACCTTTATAAGAGGAAAGTATTTTTCTAGAAATCCCTTTGCAAGAAGGTCTTATGCGGTGATTAATGCAAGTGGCTGAGAGTTAAGCCAAGCTTTGGCTTTATCTTTAAGTGTAAATGGAAAAAGCCTCAATCGAATAGCATTATTAGAGACTCCATTATATTTGAATGAGTCACATATCTCTAAGAAGCTGGCTATGTGCATATTTAGGTCTTCCAAAGGCAATCTATGGAACTGAACAATATATTGGATCATTTGTAAGAGGGCTGGTTTTATCTCAAAGTTATTTGCTTAGACATTAGGTCTTGTGATGCTCTGTCTAGCTCCTTCCAAACTCGGTATAGTGAACTCGAGAAGAGTTCTCTCTGCATCAACTGGTTGAGCTCCTTGTACAGCCATAGTACTAGATGTACTCTTAGATTTCCTACAGTTCTCTCTCGTGAACTATGATAAATTCGGGAAAAAGATTAGTGGCTCTCTTTTTGCATGTCTAGTATTGTGAATACACAACACCAAAATAGCTAAAACCATAATTCACAAGTCAATAAAAATAGAATACTAAAAATAGAAAAGACAATAATTTAAAATAATATTGATCAATTATGATGTTAGCTCTGTCAATCCCTAGCAACGACGTCAAAAACTTGTTACTTAGTGACTAACTATTGTAAGTGCACGAGTCGAATAAGTAATAAAGTGATAAGTAGAGTATTGTCTCCACAGGGATTGGGGACTAAGCACCTATTAATCTCTATTGTATTTGTTTAGAGCAATCAATAGTAGTTTGATTAAAGCAATTAAAGAACTTAAAATAACAACTAAATTAAGAAATACAAATCAAGCAATTATAAATCAGAATAACAAGAAAATAATCAATGAAAAAGGCATATGATTGGGGAATTGGTACACCACATTATCATTAAGCCAAGTAATATATTAGTTCAAGTTCTATTGCACACCTCAAGTTTTCATAAAATGAATAACAATCTCTCTCAAGCAATGCTAATCTCGCAAACAAGCATCAATTAAATCTCATAATATGACTTAATTCTCATTATCATCATATAATAAAATCAAATATAACTTACAAGGCATTCAACAAACTTAAAGAGGATTAGATCTACATAAGCTTTCTCAAGTCGGTGATTGATCTAACAAGTATTTATGGGTCTATTGAATCCACCATTTCTCAATGCATAGATTCAAATAAAGATTGCATTTGGCCACAATACAATACTCAACATGCTCAACAAACACAATATATAATTTACAAATAAAAACTAAGATATTAAATGAACTTAGATCAAATAGGTTTCCAAAATCCCAATAACATAAAAGAACTTAGCCACTCATGCCTATTAAATTCATCATTCAATATTCAAATTACACAACAAGAGAATACGATAAGGATAGGAGTGAGAAATGTTATCCAAATGAGCTTGAATCTTGAAAAATGGGTTTCTTTTTCAACTTCTTTTTTCTCTTATGTTTTCTTCCTTCTTCTCTTCTCTTCTCCCTCTCTCTCTCCTTTTGTTTCTTGTGAGTAAGCCAATATATGTGTAAAATTTGCCCTCTTCCCTAAGTAATTTGTGTCTTTGGTCCTTTTTAGCCCTCTTAAAACATGTCCTATCACCTCCCTTAGATATTTCCTTAAATCAGTACACCTCAACATGTTCTGTTAGAAACAAACTGCCCACGATCGTGAATAAAGCCGGAATCATAGAAGGCTCGTCATCACTTGTGTCTAGCATTTAAGCATCTCACGATCAGGCCACGCTCGCGATAGTGGCTTGCTTTACTTCAACTCTATTCTTTTCTCCTCTTTTTGCTTCTCACCTTCACCAATTACCTCCTTAACTCATTTTTCTTATCAAAAATAAAGAAAATGCAAAAATACCTATTTCTATATGCTTTTCTATACTAAATGCTAATTAAGATATGTAAATGTATGCAAATTAAAGATCTAAAATCATGCATAATTTAACACCAACAGATCTAAGCCAAAAGTGTAATTTGAAATAAGAAATCATACACTTGGCACTTATAAGTTTGAACCAAATAAGGTTTAAGTGCTTGGAATGTGGCCATAGTGACAGCCTCAACTTTGCCACGAAGAAAAAAAAAATTCAAACCTACAAAAATACTCTATATTACTTTTTGGGTTGTGTTGGAATGTTGACCTTCATTATAAATATAAATATATATTGTTATTGTTGTTGTTGTTGTTGTTGTTGTTGTTGTTGTTGTTGTTATTAGATAAAAATATTTAAAATTGACAAAAAATATATAATATTGTTGTCTTAGAAACGTCAAGCATTCTAAATTAACAAAAATATAAATACAAAATTTTAGGGTAGTTGATACAATGGGAAGTAGACTGACAATTTCATTTTTTAAAATTTTAAAGTGATTGGAATAAAAATTTTAAAAGCATGAAATCTGAAATATTTTTGACTTATTTTTCATTTTTTAGTTTATTTTCCATAAATAAAACAATTTCATTGTATTTTTCTTTATATTTGATTGAACATATTATCATCATTATTATTATTAATTGTTTTATTATAGCTAGTATCATGTCTACTATATTAATGATTTCGTTCATCATTATTGGAATATATAAATTCCAAACACAACAAATTTAAAATATTTTTATAGTCATGTGTTTACTTTATATCAAAGTTTATTCTATAGTTGTTAACACTTTGGTGATTTTAATATATTTTACATTTTTTATACATCTTATACTTAAAGAAATGGAATAATTTATGACTGTTATCTATTTTAATAACACTTGATCAATTCATGTGAGTATTTGAGCAATCGTCTCTTATATGTTATGTAATAAATACAAAATATTGCAGGATTGGACCAAAAATCACATATACATTCTTCAAAATCGAAAAATGTAAAATAGAAACAAAGAATTAGAAACCAAATATATACCAAAAGAATATAAAAAAATCAAAAACCAAAAATAAACCAGAAGGATAAAAAAAATGAATCGAAAACTAAAACTAAACCAAAAATAGATTCAAAGAAAATCAAAATAATAACTCTCCTTCAACTATGGAATATTTGGACATAAAATAGATATTGCATAAATACAACATAATACAAAAAGAAACTCTATGATACAACTACATTGCCATTAATAAAACAAAAAAGTATAGAAACCAAAAAAAAAAAAACAAAATGATACCAAATTAAAACAAAAAAGTATCAATAACTAAAAAAAATACCAAATTATAAATGCAATATAAAAAGGCAGCATCCTCTTATGACTCAACAATACTAAAAAACTTTAAAATATATTTATTTCTTTAAAATTATTCTATTACAATAATTATAACTCGCTTAAGTTCAAAGAAAATATTTAGCTTTTAGTTATAGTATATTTTTTTGTATACTTTTGGTTTATTTTCAATTTCTTATACAATAATAAAATGAGACGTTAAGATATAGGTAGGTCTGTGCTCCTTTTTCTATTGAGAATGACTGACAAAATCACTTTTAGCATCCTACGAATAGAAAATTAAATCAAAAAGCAAAAAGCAACAAAACATAAATTACTAAAAACTAATATATATATATATATATCACATCAACACCCTTTACAATTTGTCCATCATGACCACCAGAATGAGTAGGAATAGAAACAGAATCAACGTTTTCAACACCCTATTCAATAAAAATAATTACAAATAAGCCAAACATATAAAAAATAAAAAAGTATTTTATAGAGCAATGCATGCTAGACTTCTTTTAACAAAATGCAATAAAAAAATTAATTTAATGATACTACTAGAGTTTTAACTATTTTATTTATAGAATTATATAATTTTGTATTTATTTTGATTTATTGGAATTAAAAAATTAACATTTAGAAAATAATGGTAAATTTATTAAAGAGGAGAAAATAAAAATAAAAAAGAGGAAAAAAATAAAGAAAAAAAAAGAGATTGTATTTCAGCATAAAATGTCAAAAAATTTATGAAATAATTCCAAAAAATATATACTATCTAATGTTCCATTACTAGAAAAAAGATTAAAAAAAATAAAAAATGAGAAAATAAAAATTTTGAAAAAAAGATGAAAAAGAAAAAAGAGAAATAAAAAATAATGAAGAGAAAATAAAAATAAAAAAAGAAGGAGAGAAAAATAAATATGAAAAAAATTAAAAAAAACAAAAATGAATAAAGAAAAAATAAAAACAAAACAATAAAGAAATAAAAAATAAAGAAAAAGAAAAAAGGAGACAAACTTGCAAATAAAAAGAGCAAAATTAGATAATGAAAACTTGAGATATTTTGATTAATAACATTTAAAAAAAAAAAGAGCTTTTTTTTAAAAAAAAATAATATATATATAATTCCTCTATAATTGCCTCGTGCTTGCTTTGCATCAGTTTGAGACCTGCAATTTCCCTCTAATTATAACTGACAAAAAAGAAATCCCTCTATAATTATTTTATGTTTTATTGAATTAAAAATTTCATTGGCTATGTTACTATATATAAAAGTATAAATAAAGGAAAATTTTTTTGTACAAAAATAAATATGTATTTTTTTCATATATTCATAAAAATAGTCTTAATTTGATTTTTAAAAGTTTTTAAAATTGATAAGAATAGTTTTGGTTTGAATTTCAAATTTTCAAATTTTATTTTTAAAAATGGTATAGATTTAAATAAAAATAGAATAATTATATTATATTTATTGTAAAATTTAAATAAATACATAAATTATTAAATTAGTATAAGCTTCATATTTATTTTCATTATATTATAGATAAAAACAATATTACTCTTCTATATTAATTTTTATATTCTATAAACTGACATACAATCAAATATTGTGCAAAATTTGTAAGATCGAGCTCTGAAATATTTTTGGACAACCAATTTTTATATGTAATTTTATTTTACATTAATATATAAATAGCGAGTCTTATAATTAGCAAGAATAATTATCTGATTAATTTTTAAAAAATTGTTAAATAATAAAAAATTTTATTATATGAATTTATAAAAATATAAATACAATGTAATATATTAAATGAATAAATAATATAAAATTAATAAGAAATATAAAATGAGATATAAAAATAATACATAAAAAGAATATTCATTTTTAAGTTAAGTCATAGATTAAAGAAAAATTGGAGTAAATTTTGTTACCATTTCAAATTTTGGGTTAGAGATGGTCTTCAAACTGATTTGGACTTAGTCGAGACCGTGGAACTCTACAATTGATGGTACGTGAAAGGAAGAGAAGCCGGTTAAAGAGTAGGAGTGCGTGCCAAATTGCCAATGCTTAGGGCATAGTCGAGTTGAGTTAAGCCGAACATTAATTAGTTCAAGTTTGATTTGATTATAATCAAGTTAAACTTGAATTGAATTTATTATAAAAAAATATAAATTATGATTTAAAATTATATATTAAAAATTAAAAATAAATTATTTATTAAATGAATTATAGTATTTTTTTTATAAAAATTATGATTTTATTCTATTAATAAATTTTTTAAAATATTTTTTACAATAAAATTCATATGTTATATATCTAAAATTAAATTACTAAATATTAAAATTACAAACTAGCCCGTAAATTTTTATTCGAGCTTATTCGCAAGTTTTATGAGTTAAATTTTATATAATTTAAATTCGGCTCATTTATTAAATGGACTTTCATATATAAATTCAAACGAGTTTTTATCGAATCAAATACCGAACAGCTCAGCCCATTAATACTCCTACCAATGCCACAGTAGCACCTGTGCTCTATGCGCCGGATATAATTTAACTAATTTCATTATAAAACACATGCAAATAGAAAGTAGTTCAAATTTGCAAGATCTACACTGTAAATGGACATGTCAAAAAAAAAAACGGAATTTGATAAAATCCTTAGAAAACACCATCCCTACAAAGAACAAGGATACTGCTTACATAGCCTCCAAGAGATCATGTCAGAATATATTCAACTGATCACTTTTTTTTTCTTTTTTTTTTTTTTTTCTTTTTTTTTGCTCAAAATGGAATATTACTCTATTCTCAAGTCCAAGAGTAACATGATATTACATGATGGTTTAATCATAAAAGAACTTTTGATTCTAGGTCTTCTCCTCTTGTGTGACACCACATTGCTATGCCCCATCTGCTAATGTCCTCTTTGTGGTACTAATGTACAGAACTGCGCTTGAAGCAAGACAGTATATATATTACATCAATAATTGCCACAGCAGCTAAATGACAAAACTTGCTAAACAAATTACTTACCATTGTTTCCTCGAATAAAAGCATCACCATACTTGTTCTTCAATTGCCCATTGACATATTCTTCAGTTTGCTCCATTGCTATGTTCATATACCCATCAAGACAAGCTAAAATACCTGCACAAGGGGGTTTAAGTATCAAGAAACCCTGATCGCAAATGCAGCATTTAAGCCAATAATCAACACAACAATAGGATATCAGACCCAAACCAGACACCGCCACCCCCAGCATTGGGAGAAAAAAAAAATTAGAAGAAAAGAGAAGAAAATTTCCCTTCCTCTTAGAACTGCACACCACCCATATACAGCTAAAATGAGAGAAAATGTACCCTACACAAGATATAACAAAATCTTTAACTAGAGTCTAACTAAAGGATCCTTCTTAGGGGAAAAAAAATCAAGGGAATGAAAAACAACCTTGAGCTACATTTCCTGAGATTCACGGTTTGAAATTATCTGATCTTTCTTTTATCAACGGTTTTTCAGTACATGTCATTAGATCAGAATATTATATATTCCTGTCACACACATACACGTGCTAGCAGCCATTATGTCCAGTGACCATAATTATCTAGTCCTTCACAACATATCAGAAAAATGATAGTAATCTGTCTCCTTTTGAATGGGTTGCAACTGCATATAGATTTGCCCTCACTTTTACATAATTCAAGGAAATTAAGCACATAATAAAGGACCCAGTATTTATATAACTCAAGTTCCCTAGTACTCCCTCCACTCTCCCCCTCCAAAAAAAAATTACAGGGTACTTGTTGTAAAAAGGCTTCCTTTATTAATCGATAATCTGAGGAAATGGATGCTCCAAAGGGACAGAGTGGCATCAAAGTTAAGGTACAAGGGGCAGTCATCGCTGAGCACCTTTATTTTAAAAATTTTTTTTAAGACAACGGGTGGACTTCCTTAAGACGGTTCCCGTGGGGCATGGTAATTACAAAATGGCCCAAGTCTAACCAATTAAGAAAGGGAGCCGGGAATTGTAGATCCAAAAAGAGAAGTGTTTAACCCAGGTATTTCTGCCATCGACTCCCGCCAGGTTGGCTACCTGTCCATTCAGGGTACATAGGGTGCCCAAGGACTCCGGTTGGCTTACTTCAATTCTATTGCATTGAGATTTAAGTTTACTCAACCAACAAGGGAAAAAAAAAAGAGGATGCAAATGTTGGTAAACCAAAAAAAAAAATTTCCTATCCTTACATAATTCTCCTACTTAGTTATATTATGTTTACAGCTGGACACTATTTCAGCTGCAACATGATCCATCACAACAAAAGAACAACAAATTTTTTTTTTTTTTTTTTGTTACAAAATGGGGCGAAAGCCAAGAACAAACTAGAAAAAGCTAGTTAGAAACTAGACGATCATTAGAAACGCATATTGCATCATGGTTTAACCAATGTACCAAACTTGGAGGGGGTCTAGTAAGACGATGAAGACCCAAAAACTCTCTAAAATTCATGGAAGCAAGATGATCTGCAGAGAAATTACTCTCCCTGTACACATGATGAATTTCAACTTGCCAATTTTGGTTCAGCAATACTTTCCCTGTACACATGATGAACTACATGAGATACTCTAATTTGCCGCCTATATATCTTGTTGTAGCATAAGCTAGGATAATAGCACATTGCACAAGCCTCATTCTTTTAATCACATTGATGTCATGCTACTAACAAACCAAAAGCAACCACTTAATATAGGTAGGTCTTTGATTAAAGATAACAGTCGCAAATAATCTTCCAAGTTAAATACTGATATAAACAAGAGAACCTCCAAGTATAGTAGTATTGCAGGGCAATTACAGCGTAGCAGTATAAAAATGCAAATAAAAAATTTCAACTTGCCAGTCACCAACTAGTCTATTTCAATCTCAGAAAAACGACTAATGACCAATTTAACCCATAATACAACTACCGAAAACACAGTTGAATTTCAAAGAAAACAAATGAATTAGGAAAAAAAAATACAAACATTATCGAAAGCTATACACACAAACCTCGATAATCAACACCAGAATTCAATTTGACAACAACAGGTCGGCCGCGAATGGATTTGAGAAAATCAGATGGGGTTTTTGTGCTGGCTGCTCCTGCTGCTGCCGAACCTCTTTCACTCATCTCCAATTTCAAGCTACTTTCCCTCCAAGTCCAAGCTATGCAAACAGCAACAACAAGCACACAATTATTGCCAAGCAACATACAACAATAAATTCACCAGTCTCAAATCAATTTGAATTGCACGCATACATACAGCAAGAGAAGAGTTTTACAAGAAAAATAGAGCAATTTTGGTAATTGCAAAATTAGGGTTTGTTTGGCGCCTACCTTTCGAATTTTTTGCTTTATCTGTGGCTTTGATTTTCAGAGAGAAAGGCCTGAGCGAGCAGCGAGTGAAGTTAAAGCGTAATTTATAGCTACGTCATTTATTATTATCAGGAAAAATTATAAATTTAGTTTTTGAATTTTTGTTATTTTTTTACTTTAAGTGTCTGAATTTTTTTTTTCTATTTAAGTGTATAAATTTAAAAAAAATATATTAATAATACATATTAAATTTATTTTAAATTGATTGTATATTTAATTAGTTTAAAATAAATTCCACTTTTAATTTAAAATGGATTTCATTTTTTTCAGTTTATATATCATTTTTTTTAATTTATTCCTTTTTAAATATTTGAATTTTATAAAAATATATTAATTAAATGTATCTAATTTATGTTACACTGTCTTTTTTTTAGCTCATGCCTTTTTTTTAATTCATCCATCACTAGTATCCATTTAAAAATGGTAAAGCTAGTTAAAAAAAATCTCATTTAAACTTATTAAGCACACTATTAGTTTAAAATAAACGAGATATATTGATTGATATAATTTTTTAAAGTTCAAATACTTAAATAAAAAATAATAATTCATATATTCAAATAAAAAAATTATAAAAATTCAGACATTAAATTTGTAATTTTTTCTTATTATTATTGTTATTGTTGTTGTTATACTAACGCTGTCGTTTTGGGTTTCGTTTCAGAAAATAATTTCCCCACTACACTATATATCTCTATATGGGCTTGGCCTTGGGCTGTCAATTTATATAGGATTTTTACATAAATACTTAAAAATGCACCTACTTATCTTTTTTTGATTAATTACATGTGTCAGTCAAGTCAACCCCTCATTTCATTTGTGGTGCGGCTCCTTTTTTATCTTTTACTTTTATTTTCAATTATGTCATTGTTTTAATTTATTTTTTAAACTTTTCGGTGTACTTTAACGTTTGATGTTTTTTTTTTCTTTTTTTTATAATTTTTTTTACTCACTTATTATTTTTAAGTCATTTTTAATTTAAATTTATTATATGTATTTATTTAATTTGTATATTTTAAACTTACTAAATTAAATAAAAAATTATCCATAGTTTTTAATAATTATTTTTTATATAATTATTTAGAATTTATAAATTAAACTAATTAAAATAAAAATTACTCATAGTATTCGATTGACTTTTTTTTTAGTAAAATAGCAAAAAAAATTATGAAATATATCCAATAAATTATTATTTTTATTATTGATATTAATAAAAGTAAAAGATATATATATGATCTTAATTTTATTATTAATGACGAAAAAACTGGAAAAAAAAAATCAACAATTGTTATTTTTTGTTACTTTTGTTGATTTTGTTATTCCAGTTATTGCTTTTAATTGTTTTTGTTGTTTATTTTTATTTATATTTGTTGATTTTGTTATTTCAATTGTTATTTTCAATTGTTTTTGTTGTTTTACTTTATTTATATTTACTGATTTTTGTTAAAAATAAAAATTATAACATATATAAAATGATTATTATTTTTATCATTAATACTAATAAAAGTAAAAGTTTTATTTATGACCTTAATTTTTTCTTAATAATGAAAAAATAATTTAAAAATAATAAAAAATCAACAAAAATTAACAACAATCAACAACATTAAATTTTATTAATTTTTTTATTGTTGTTATTTTATTACTTTAATTGTTGTTTTTAGTTTTTTTTTTTTTTGTTTCGGTTTGTTGATTTTTTTAATTTTTCGGCTTTCTTTTGTTGATGTTACAAATTTATCATAAAGATTGTAAACTTGTTACATATTGATTATCAATAAGTATAAAATAATTTTTTAAAAAAAAAAGAAGTTGTTAGACATTTTAATAAAAAAAATTAAAATAAAAAAATAAAACCCTTATTCTTTAAGAATATAAAAGGAGAAAATTTTGTTTATTTATTGTAGTTACAACAGATGAAGATATTTATTGCTTGGTTTAACAACAATTGAAGATGTTTAGTTCATAATTATTCTTTTGAAAAAAAAGGTTTTAAGAGAAAAAATATTCAAAAAAAAAAAGAAAATACGTTGAGAATAAAATGAATACAATACCTTAAAAATAAAAATAAAAATAACATTGAGCAAAAAAAAGTTAAGAAAAAAAGATGAAGACACTAGAAAAAAAAAAGATAAATAGAGTACTAAAAAATAGAAAAAAAAATGTTTAGTAAAAAAAATGTTGAGAAAAAAAAATGAAGACAGTAGAAAAAATGTTGAGCAAAAAAAATGGAAAAAAATAGATGAAAACAGTAAAAAAAATATTGAGAAAAAAAAATAAAAACAATATAAAGCAACAAAAATTGTTAAAAAAAGAAAACAAATAAAATATTGAAAAAAAAATATGAAGTAAAAATAAGTTGAAAAATCAGTAAAAAGAAAAAAAAAATAACTCTAAAAATAAGGATGGCAAGGTAAGTGAGCTATATTTGAAAGAAAAAAATTAGAAAAGTTAGTTTTTAAAGTCATTGAAATTTTTTTTAGTTTTTGGTATATTTATGTAAAGAACCCTTCATTTTTTTTTTTTGCTAACATGCTCAAAACTATCAAAAATATTGATACACATGCTCTCTCTTAATTAACGTCAAAAAAAAAAAAAAATCCCATCTATAAAACACCGATGCTTCAAATAAAATGGGGTATATATGTTTGACACTTTTTGAACACCAACACTAATCGTGTCCTGGCTTGACAAGTGTCATATTATTTTTTTATTTTTTATTTTTAGGACACGGGAAAGACACATGTAAGGCATAATTTTTGTTTTTTTTTATCACTTTTTGTACATGTATGTATATGGTATTGATAGCTAGATCATTGGCCTAATTATTATGGTCAACTTTTAAATTATTTGGAGATTCTCTTTGTAATAATAGCTCTTTTTTTTTTGTACAAGTCATGTATATTGGCCACTTTTTATGTATATCTTATACATGACAATAATAGATAATTAACTAAATAATTATAGCAAGTGTTTTGTAATAGTAGCTTTTTTTTTTTATATAGGTCATGTATATTGGTCATTTTTTATGTATGTCTTATATATGACAATGATAGATAATTAACTAAATAATTATAGCAAGTGTTTAAATTTTATAGAGTTTCTGTTTTATCACACTAACTTCATTTTTTTTAACAAGTCATCTTTATATAATAGAAAATAATATACATTTTATGTGGAATATATATATATATAACGTGTTCTGCCCATGTCGTGTTCTTAAATTTTAAAAAATTTTAAAAATTGTTATGTCGCCATATCTATGTCGTATTATATTTGTGTCCTATGTCCATGGTTGAAGATGGAAAAAAAATTATTGATAACTCCAAATTGATACTTTGCTTGTGGAACCTGCATTGACGAGGAGAACGGGAAAAGGGGCGAGGTTTCCCCCATAAACACTCTGAAGCTTAACTCAGTAATGGTATGAGGAAAATATAATAAAGCAAATAGGTAGAATATAATAGAGAATAAAAG
This sequence comes from Mallotus nudiflorus, assembly GCA_947683625.1. Classification (NCBI taxonomy): domain Eukaryota; kingdom Viridiplantae; phylum Streptophyta; class Magnoliopsida; order Malpighiales; family Euphorbiaceae; genus Mallotus; species Mallotus nudiflorus. Next base: position 3,806,968 of record CANTUR010000066.1, read on the forward strand.
ATGTATAAGTTGGATGATTGCTTATATAATGATGGAGTGATGGCTTGATGATGTGATGATGTTGAATGATGAGAATAGGGAGATGAGAATAAATGACATGAGATGTATTTATTGGTGAAGGTATTGCTTAAACCTCTTAGGAATATGATTTTTCAGTCTTATAGGATTGCTTTGTTTATAAAAGAATGAGACTTCCTTTGTAGAGTAGTCTTCCTAATTGGAATGGACTTCCTTATTAAGTTTTCTTCTTATTCAAGTAATCCTCCTCTTTGAGGGAATATAACCTTTATTAGAATAAGATACTTATATGGGATATCAAAAGTCCCCCCTGAAAGTTTATTCAAATATTTTTGTTCAATATATCCGGTTCTATAGGATGATGGAAACATCATTCTTTTGTCTAAAGAGAGACTGCTTAAATCACTACGTTTGATATGGAAAGGTGAGCTGAGGTGGCCAGCCTCAGTCACAGGAAAAGATGAAGCTCGATACTGAGTCTTAAAATCATTGTATAAGAACATATTGGAAATGCCAGATGGACTTAAATATATAAAACCTGCAATAAAAGAGAATATGTAAGGGATTAACCCGCTAGTATATAGATAACATGACGGAACCAGTCGTCACTAGAGTTTTAATGTTCAATGCATTAAAAGCGCAGCCCAAGTGTCGAGCCTTAGTACTATAAAAGCGATCTAAGGGTGCCAGTTTCTAGATACTGGTCTTAGATGTTCGAGGCATAGATGCTCGGTGCAAGGTTGCAAGGCTTATACACTCGAAACCTCAATACTATAGAACCGACCTGAGGGTGCCAGTTTCCAAATACTAGACTTATTCTCGGTGCATTAGAAGCACGACTTAAGTGTCGTATAGTCTCGATGCATTAAAAGTGTGGCCTGAGTGCTAAACCTTAGTACTATAGAAGCGACCTGATAGTGCCAATTTTTAGTTACTGGATATTGATGTTGGAGCTTTAAATGCTTAGCGTGGAAGGATAGCTGGCAGTGATGCGCACAAAGGTGATAATCGTTATGTCATTTTGATGCTTTTTTGAAATTTGAATCACATAACCATCCCATCTGTTCGTGTGTCAAAAGAGGAGACGTTTCGACTGCCATAATGATGACTGCTCGATAGTGTGTCGGATGTCATTTGATAATTTCTACATGTTAATGCCGAGTGAGGTGATCAAAATGTCTGACCGCTTTGATCGATTGGTGCTTAAAGTAGTGTCTTCAGTAAATCTATTTTCCTTATCTGTAGTTATAGATAAAAGAATAATAGTTTTGGGATCGTTTAATTATTCTCCATTTAATGATCAGTCCTCATGTAATAAATATACCAAATGTAATTGATGTATGTTTTGTATAAATAATAATCATGTATACATGAACGAGTATCTATGTGTAGATGTATAAGCGTGCTTGTGTGACAAACTATAAATATTCATATAAGAATAAATAATTAAATGAAGATAAATGAAAAAAGAAATAAAGAAATAATTAAAAATAAATAATTGAGAAGGAAAACTTATCTCTTAAAGACCTTTTGTCCCGTCTTTGAGTTCAACGAATATGAATGTTCATTGTTTGCTTCAATTATTACCTGAATGACCTTGTCCTTAAAGATGCTGCCATGACTTTTGCTTTATGTAATGTTGAATACTCGAGTTTTAATTGGCTTTAATTTAGTGCCATGTACTTCCTAAGTTTGTGTGCATCCAAATCATTGGCATTTTATGTATATCTAGCTTCATGAGAATATACTATCCAAATATATTGCTCCGAGATTAACAGCCGGATTAAGTTCCCAAAGGCCATTATCTTTTATGGTTGACAATTATGAACATTATCATGAAGATGCTTAAAGTAACATCTATGCTTGTATTATTCTATTAGAATAACAAATAATAAGAGAATGAAGATCTTGGGATTTTTTGATCTCCCTAGTAATTAATGGTCAGATGATGAATATATAGTAATATGATTGGCACATGTTTTTCAAATTTCTATGCACAGAGTTATAATATGGTGCATCTTTATTTTTATAAGTGTGCATATATAAATATATGAATATTTCCATGCAATAAGTTATGATTGCTCTTAATAAATAATAAATAGAAGACTTATCTCAATGAGACTTTGGTGTTCATGTAGATATATAAATATCATGTGTGACAGAGTAATCATTTTCATGAGCATACGTCTTTAACTATAAGTGTAAATGTGCTTTCATCATAGATGTTGTATGAAAATAAATAATTAAATGATTTAAAATAGAAACTTATCTTTTAAGGATTAACTAGGATTTGTTACTCGTTGCTAGGAGTTTATATGCCTATGAAGTCAGGTGTCTAGTAGTTAATGTTTGGTTCAAATTCTTACTATGACTCAGACTGTAGCCCAATAAACCAGACTCAAATGTCTGACTATCCCAATGCTTTGGTGTTTTAAAGCTCAATGTTCTGTTCTCCATGCTCGATGCTTGAAGTTTCAAATGTTCAAAAAATTATTATCCAACATTCGATGCCCAATGTTCACTTAATACTCGATTTTGGTTTTGAGAACTACTCGTCAAAGACTCATTGTCTTTAATCTTGGTATGAGGCCATGTGGTTCAGTTTTGTGAATCTAGAGGAAAATATATAGATATCTAGCTTTATTTCATCACTATGTTTGAGTAGCATTTAAGTACCTGATCCGAGTGTCTAACTACTTTTAGGCTTCAATGCTTGAATGTTTAACAAATACTTAGTAATAGAAGCTTAGTTTCTAATTTAGGAGCACTATGTATAAGGCCTCGATGCTTTTTAGTGCTTAAGCAACTTAGCAAAACTCGATGCTCAATAAAGCCTTGATGGGTGCTCAATGCTCGATGTTCAATTCTTAATCTAAGAGTCAACTTTAAACTTATCTTCTCAGTCAAAACTTAGTAGGGCATCCTTCAAGATACGTATTTTGATTATAATGTCATTTGAGTATGTCGGACTTTATCCATCAAACTCAAGATGAGTTTCGAATAGAAACGAAACTCAGCTGAGAATTAGAATTCTAGATGTCTGACTATCTTTGTTTTTTCTATGCTTCGATGTTTGGTTTTTAATGTTTGATGAGACCGTGTTATTTAGTGGTCTCAGTTGAATTTTTTTCAATGTTGATGTCCCAAATTGCCTAATGTCTTTTGTACATAACCTTCATGTCAACGGTCAGTGGTAAGAAGTTACAGGATCTCCTACTTGATTCTCTTATTCTCTCAATACTCGACACTCAATTCTCAATGTTCCATAGGTGTTGGATGCTTAAAGTTCGATGATCGGTGGGTGATCAATATTTAGAATTCACTATTTGATGGGTATTCCACTCTAATTGCTCAGAGCCTGATAAACTGTAGAAATATCTAATTCCTTGGAATGCTCGATGTTTGGAGCTTAATTCTCTGACAATTCTGATGCTTACAGCTCAGTTCTTGATTCAGGAGCCTATGTCCGGAGCTTCATAAAGGCGGTTGCCATTATCGACAAGTCGTAACATGTTCAAAGCATATTTTTAAGGCACTTAGATTTCAGTTTTTAACATTGCTTATACCAATAGCTTAATTTGTTGTTGTTGGAATTAGATATAATCTCGCTGCTACTGCTTCTTTTTTGTTTTTTGTTATATTCTTGTCCTTTATTCTGATAAAGTTATCATGATGTGCAATGTTTATTCAAATTTAACTGTAGTCAAGACTTTCATCTTCTGAGTTGTTCTTGATCAATAGACATGTTGTCGCTAATGGTTGTGCTGAGATCTTCATGCTTATTAATAAGGGTAGATGGACAAATCTTTAAGTCTATGTTGTATTGATGACATACATGTTGTGACAGTAACAAATTGAATAAGATACTTATAAAATAAGGAAGTTTGTCTCATCTTAAACATTGGTTTAATGGAATAATAAAGTTTTGAAGCTAGGTTCCAGTAAGCAATAATAATTCAGAATTGAATTTGGTTTTTTTTCCACAGACGACGCCACTTGATAACTCCGAATTGATACTTTACTTGTGGAACCTGCATTGACGAGGAGAATGGGTGAAGGGGCAGGATTTTTCCCATAAACACTCCAAAGTTTAAGTCAATAATAGTATGAGGAAAAATATAATAAAGCAAATAGGTAGAATATAATAGAGAATAAAGGATGTATAATGTTGGATGATTGCTTGTATGATGATGGAGTAATGGCTTGATGATGTGATGATTTGAATGATGAGAACAAGGAGATGAAAATGAATGACATGAGATGTTATGAAATGTATTTATAGGAGAAGGTATTGCTCAAACCTCTTAGGAATATGATTTCTTAGTCTTGTAAGATTGTCTTGTTTAGAAGAGAAGGAGACTTCCTTTATAGAGTAATCTTCCTAATTATAATAGACTTCCTTATTAAGCTTTTTCTTATTCAAGTAATCCTCCTCTTTAGGGGAATATAACCTTTATTAGAATAGGATACTGATATGCAATATCAATTATGGATCACGGTGATAAGAACACTGAATGTAATTATTTTTCCTTTCAATTTCCAAAAATTTTGATTTTCTTATTTGTTTAGTGATGGAATTTAACTTAAATTTGGTATGTAGTTTTATCAATTATTTAAATTTTTATCATATAATATAAATATAAATATTGAGAAAAATATAAAAATAGATCAATTTTGGTATAAGTAATAAATTTAATAAAATAATGAGGGTAAATAATCTTTTTATATTAATTAATAGAGTTTTTTAACGGTAGGGAGAAAATAGTATATAATGTTAAAATTAAAGGGGTATTTAATTTACTTTTGAAAATGGAGAGACGGACTAATTAATTTGGTGAAACCTCAGGAGTATTATAACTGAAAGACATGTATTATCTCTTTTTAAAAAAAAAATTGTATTTTACATTTCAATATCATTCACTTGTGAATATTTTTAGTTTGTTTTTCTCTAAAGCCTTGAAATTCTGTCTATATTTTTTTATTTTACAATATTTTCAGTACATTTTATTTTTTTCCATTTTAGAATAATTTCAGTATATTTTATGCTTATGATACAACTTGTACTTAATTAAATGGCACAATTACTTGTTTTTATTAATTACAATGAAAATGGAGTGAAGATTTCACATTCAAAAATTTTTAAGTCAACAGTAAAAAACCAAAAACAAAAACAAAAAGTAACAAAAATAAAATTGACAAAGTAAAACAATATATACCATAACATGATTCTTAACACTCTCAAGACCACCATCAGCAAACTGAATAGGAACAAAAACAACATCATCCTTTCAACACCTTTTTCATTACAAGAAATTAAAAAAAAAAAAGTAAATCAAATATATACAAAATAAAAAAACAAAAAATATAAACATAAAAATATAAAAAAAAATCAATGATCAATCCAGTAACAACTTTAAGACCATAATCAATAATCTTGAAAACATCACCAATATCATCACATAAATTATTTTCACACTAAAAAAACACATAAAAACAAGATTAGCAATTAAAAATATACAAAAAAAATATATAAGCCAAATATAATAGTTTAAAGTGATTGGAATAGACCAAATAGAAGTTCAAAATTATCATAAACATAAAGTATTCTAAATTGACAAAAAATATGTATATAGAATTTGAGGGTATTTAATACAATGGGAAGTGAAGTGACAATTTCACTTTTTTTAAGTTTGAAAGTGATTGGAATAAAATTATGAAAGCATGAAACCTGTGTATTTTTTATTTATTTTTTGTTTACTTTCATTTTATTTTTCATATATGAAATAATCTCATTATATTTTTCTTTATCTGTCATTGAATATATTAGCATCATTATTATTAATTGTTTTATTATAGGTAGTCTCATGTCTGCTATGTTAACATTTTTATATATCATTATTGGAATATAAATTCCAAAGACATTAAGTTTTAAATATCTTTTGTATACTCTTAGTTTACTTTTTGTATATGTTTAGTTTATTTTCTGTATATTTATGTTTCTGATACAATATCTTCATTGCATTATATTTTACGTTTTTAATACAATATCTTAATATTTTACGTTTCCATATGTTTTATGTTTTTGATACAATATTATTGCACCGAAAATAATAAACTTCATATATTTGCTACTTAAATACATTAAAAAAAATGGACTACTAATTGTTAATTAATTTTTATTTTTATTCTAAAAGGTAAAAAAAAAAAGCGTCTGGAGAATGTGAATGGAGGAATTTTCCTTCAAACTAAATCCATGATATTTGATTCTAATTAATGAAACTTTATTTTCTAAAAAAAAAAAAATGAAAGGCTTCTAAGAGGTAATGATTAAATATCCACATAGCTCATTACTCTTTTAATTTTTAGTATTTGATAAGTTACTTCTTTTATGTGTGTTTATATTTTGGAATTTCTTCTTCAATTTGAAGTTATGAGACATTATTTTGTATTTTATAAAGACATTACACACTACTTGAAATCTTAGAATTGCTAAGATTATATTTTTGCTACTTGAACAGTATTGATAAAATTGATTGTTTTAGAATTGTTAGAAATTGAAGTTATGGATTTATTTTCCTTACCTAAAGTTTTGTTACCGCTTTTTAGAAATAGTTATGTTGATTCAAACATAATGAATGTTACATTTTTTACACATTAAGAACTTAAGCAATCAATTATGAACAGAAATTTTGTTACAAATGAATTGCTTTTATTTTGGTCATCTCATTCACAATTTGTGTATTGTTATATCCCACTTGAGAAATTTATAAAAAATATATTTTTTAAATATCCATTAATGAAAAAAGGAGAAAAAAATTTTAAAAAAAATTAAAAATAGAGAAAAAGGAAAAAAGAATAAGAGAATAAAAATAGAAATGAAAGGAAGGAGAAAAAAATTAAATCAATGAAAAAATAACAAAATATAATAATAATAATAATATTGGCTAATTCTTCATTAATTAAAAAAGGAAAGAAAAAGAGAAAGAAATGGAAAAAAAAAGAGAAAATAAAATTAAAAAAGAGAAAGGAAAAAGAACCAAATAAAAAAATAAGAATAAAATTAAAATTAAAAAAGAAAGAGAGGAGAAAAAAATGAAAAATGAGAAAAGCTAGCACCCAAATACTATTAAACATGAAAAACAGTTGAAGAGATTAACAAAATAAAAATAAAAACAAAAAACTGATGAAAAAATAATGAAATAAAAAAATAAGAAAAATGATAAAGATATTGATTAATTTTTCATTAGTTAAAAAAGAAGGAAATAAGAAAAAATAAAAAATGAAATAAAAAAAGGACCAAAAATTAAAAAAAAAAAAAAGAAGAGGAGAAGAAAAATAAAAAGAAAAATAAAGGAAAACAAAGAAAATAAAAGGGGTAAAAAAGAAAATAAAAATTAAAAAAAGCTGAAATAAAAGTATAATAAATGAAAATTGAGTAAATTTTAGTAAAAAATATAAAAATTAAGCATTTTTTATAGATTTCTCATTTATATATAGAATTTTGTCCGAATGGAGATGTAAATGTGTCAAACTACTAGGTTGATAAGCTGAATTTAGATATATAATATTTATTTTTTTATTTTAACATGTTTATTACTTAAAATTATTTAATTTTATTTTTGAAGTTGTTGATAAATATCTTCAAATAATTGAGACTTTAATTTTAAAAATGTAGTTTAATGAAATTCAATAAATTTCATATTACAAATTTAATTCAGTCCAATTCTATTCTCACCTGAACATGTGATGCCTTTTCCAAAAAAAAAATAATAATAAAATAAAATAATTATAACAAAATTTATAAAGTTACACTGTTAACATCAAGCTAATTTTATTATTTTTAGGAGGATATATTTAATGGCATTGATGTTGTAAAAAATTTTATTACGATTTTAGTAATATTACTATAAGTGATATTAAATTAAATACATATATGATAATCAATATATGTATTAAAAATAGATAAATATAATGTATTTATACAATATTAAAAATATGTTAAATTATGTTAAAATTTTAAAAATTTCTATATTTTTTAATTTTTAATATATTTATTGTATAACATATATTTTTTTTGAGATATGTGTACATATAATTGTTATTATAGAAAAAATTATTACAATGAAATTTAAAAGTTATAATTTATTATATCTACAAAAATGTATATAATAATAACAAACAAATTAAAATTAAGTATAGCTATAATGGTATCACTATAGCATATGTAATAATAAAAAAATTTACAATAAAGTTACTAAAATTGTAGAATAAATTTTAAGAACAATTGATGAAATAAGAAAAAAAATATTTTTTTTTTCTCAAAGAGAGAGTATAACCTTATTGAGCATAAAGAAATAAAGATATTTTTTTAAAAAATAGAAATTTTATAAGATTAGAGATAGCCATTAAAAACAGTTTTATGTTGTTTCACATTGATAGAAGAAAAGGGGGTTTTTTAAAAGAAGTATATATATATATATAATTTTTTTTTAAAAGTTGTTTTAAGTGAGATAGAAGACAAAAAAAATTATTGTTACTAAAGTAAAGAATTTTGGAAAATTATCTTTTCAAAAATTAAAAAGATTAATAATTTTATAAATGAGATTATAAAAATTAATAGTAATAATAAGATAGGACGCTTATTTTTAACTAGGAAATCAAGAGGAGAGTGAAAGATTTTTACCTTACAATGTTCATAACTTGAGTCACTAATTTACAAAAAGAAAATAATAAGATAAGATACTTATTAAAATAATTATATAAAAAATCTACTGTACTCTAAAGAGAAAAAATCATTTCTTCCTTTTTTTTATATATATATTTACGTGAAATAAGAAATTGGTTATCATCAGAACTTGTGATTTTTCTGAAAGAGTGCCGTAGCTAAATACAATGAGAACTCATTAACGATACAAATTAAACTGTTTACCTTCAAAAAAAATATTGTTATATTATGTCATTAAATAAAAAAGACAACAATATTATTAGTCATATAACTTAATTATATTTTTTTCAATTAAATTTTATAAAAAAAATTCACTATTAAATCCTAAAAGTTTAAAAAGTTTTTTTTTTTTAATATTATCTGTTATTTAAAGTAATTATTCATTGGTTAACCCTCACAGTCAAACTTTTCTTCAATATTTTGGTCCTAAAACCATAAAAAAAATGTCATTTTTTATATTTTAAATAAATTATATTTTAATTTATTTATTTATAAGTTATTCTATTATTTACCTTTTATAATAACTATATAACTTGCTAAAATAATTCCAAGAAAATTTAAAATTAAAAGTCTATTTTTTCTTAAGTTATTATTTTATTAACTATGATAAATAAAATTAATTAAGTATTTTTAGTTATTTTTAAGTATAAATTTTAATAGTATATTTTAAATGAATAAATATTTTTTATACTTGAATAATTCAATTAGTTTTGTCAATATTATAATTTATGTCATATTTTAAATTAATTATAAACCCAATTTTATCTCAATTAGACAATTTAAAAAAAAAAATCTTTGAATTAGGCTATGTTACAACAAATATTTGAAAAATAACATATTTTAATTAATAATTTTATTTGTTATTATAAAAATATAATTAATTTAAGATAAAATAGAAAAATTTGTTATATTTTATTTTAAATTAATTATATTTTATTATAATAATTAAAATCATAATTAAAATATTTTACCTTATTTTATTGTTAAAATATATTTTTTTTAAGTGAAAGATTAGAGTTCATAAATCAATAAACATATCGGAACATCTCAATTAAGTTGATATTTTCTTAGCATTTGTATTTTTTTTATTGTCCAAAAGATTAAATTAAATTAAAAATAAGAAAAGTCATACATAGAGAAAAAAAAAATTTAAAGGAATTAACAAAACCTATAACTAGTCCGTCTACTATAATCATTAGGAGCAGAATCCCACCACAGAGGAGAAGAAGCCGACACTTCAGGCTTTGCCAATAAATCAGCAACTGAATTTCCTTCTCGACACATATGAGATAATCTCAAAATCATTCAAGAAGCATAATGCAAACATTGATGCCAACGTTGTCAAATATTTATTATAAAATAGCCTAATTTAGATAAATATTTTTTAAAAATTTTTTTAATTCAAATTTAATTGAGTTTAAAAAAATTTTGAAATCTAATAGACAAAATTAAATGTGTTTTATCTTTAAAAAAATATTTATTTGTTTATAATATATTAATTGAAATTAAATATTCAAAAATAATTAATAATATTTAATTAGTTTGATTTATCATAGTTAAAAAAATAATAATTTAAGAAAAATATATTTTTAAATTTTAAATTTTTAAAAATTATTTTAGTGAGTTATATAGTAATTATGAAAGTTAAGTAATATAAGAAGTAACATGTAAAAAATATATTTTTTTATTTAAAATATCAAAGATAACATTTTCTTATATTTTTAACACTAAAATATATTTTAAAAAATAAATTTAAGGGTTAACTAATAAAAAATTATTTTAACTGACGGATGAAATTAATAAAAAGCTTTTGAAAAATTATAAAATTTGATTGTAATAAAAAAAAATTGTAAGACTTAATTAAAAATGATATAATTCATAACACTAACAATTTTGTTATCTTTTCAAAAAAACAATTTTATTATCTAAAAAAAATATATTAATTTAATTTAATGGATGGCTCTGAGCTGGAGTAAGTCCAAACACAATTCTATTGCTTCTCGATCAAATTAAAGGAATAAAGTTTGATTTGGTGTTTAAACTTTTCAAAAAAGTTCAATTTGCCCATTTTGTTTACACTTTTCGCCATTTTATTTCTTGAACTTTGCAACAAAGATAAAATTGTTCCTAAAAATTGTATTTACACCCTTATTGTCTCCCAGGCAAACAAATATTATAATCAAAATTACAAACAACTCCTTAATAGTTTAGTTAGCTAACAAAATAATCTACATTTCAAAAAAGCCATTTAGTAAAAAAATTAAAAATTTATTTTTAAACTTCTATTTAAGCCCTTAGTTTATTTATAGTATATTATATTACTAGAAAATTTATTTAGTCAACAATAATTTTTAATAATTTTAAAATACTAAAATTTATACTATTTATTATGTTATTAATTTATATGTTAATACATATAATATTAAAATATTTTAATAGTGTTAACCCTTTGCATGATCAAGGTGTTGATTAATCTTAAATCAACTTTGATTTTGACTTTGACAATCAATTTTTATTGTTAATAAATGTGTTTAGGTATGTATTTTAGTTAGAATCAAGAATATGCTTAATGTAATAACCTTAGTTTTTAAATTATTTTATTAAATAATGAGATATACATCGTTAATAAAATTTAAAAGTTATATTTAATTATTTTACTATTTTGTGATTTATTATCATCATTGTATGTTTAATTGAATTTTCTATGTAAATATATTAATTTGGAATTTATTATTTTGGCCGTTTAAATTTCATTATGTATATATATTATTTTCGAATACTATTATTTTAAAAATATTAATTTAGTGCATGGATATTTTAATATTATTTTTAAGTATTAACATTATTTTATTAATTGATGTGATTTAAGTATTATTAATATTTTTAAAGTATTCTACTACCATTATTAATGTTATCATTTACATTGTTATTTTATATGGGTTATTATTATAATTATCGTGCAATATTATTATCACAATATTATTTTAATATTAACATTTTAAGTACATTATTATTATTATTTTATTCCTATTGATTGACATTATTTCATTATTAAATTATTTCATGAATATTGTCTATATTATCGTTATTTTCAAATGTATTTTGCGTTATTATTGTGTGAGTTATTATTATTATTTTTATTTTATTAAATATACATTATTTTATTATTAATTATTTAATAATTATGGTTATTATTAATGTTACTTTTAAATGAATTTTATGTGTTTATTTTTATGTGTGTGAGATTATATGTGTGTGTGTGTGTGTGTATATATATATATATATATATATATATTTGTAAAAAAAAATGACGAAGAAGATCAAAATGCAGCCTCCTTCTTCCTATCTTCTTCACGCAAACCGTACTCTCCCCTGTTACTGTGCTTCTTCTTCTTCCTCACGATTGATCAGCCATTACCAGTGCCACCATCTTCTCCTTCCCGTCACCACTACCATTGAAGAGCTGCAGAATCCGCTGGTGGACAGCATGCAGAAGCAGCAGCGGCAACAACATGGGGTTGCCGGAGCCATTTTTGACAGCAGGAGCTCGACTTCTTTAGCTCAATCAACTCCTTGAGTTGAGGGGAAGTTGATTTTGAGCTTGATCGATGCTCAAAGCTAACCATTTGTGAGTTTTATGCAATTTTTAGTTTATGTCAATTTTTTTTTTAATTTTTTTTAGCTTGAGTTTAATGGATTTTTGATAATTTCTTTTAGAAATATTGATCTATGCATCTTAATCTACTCATAGATATTTTTAATTTATTTTTTTTATTTTTTTATTTTTGGTTAATTATTGAAGATTTTAATAATTAAAAATGAATTTCCATTAATTAATTAATTAATTAATTAAATTATGAATTTGGTTAAATTATTGTTATTATATATTGTTATTAATTTTGGTGTTGAGAAATTAATTTTTTGAGAATATTGTGTAATTTTTAGAAATATTTATAGTTTATGTAAAGTTTGGATATTGAGTTAAATGTGTATTTTTGGTTGGAATTAGAGTTTAATTGTGTGTTTTAGTTGATATTAAAATGTTAATTGTTGATAAAATAATTTTTATGAATTTATATAATTTTTATGGAATTTTATATAATTTATGTGTATTTTGAATTATTAAGTTAAATAAGTATTTTTGTTGAAATTATTGGTTAAATATGTGTTTTGGTTGATATTAGTATTATATATGTTGATTAAATAATTTTAATGATTTTATAATTTTCGAGGAAATTATTTAGTGTATTGGATATTTTATATTATTGTCACGACCCAAAACATGGGCCATGACCGGCGCTAGGGAACGAGAATTCTTTCGAATCCGGAACCCGTAGCAAGCCTAAAAATAAAATAAATCATGCCATAATAACAATAATAATATTATATGCAGCGGAAATAAAAATAATCATAATATCATAATATCATCCATATCAACTGGATTAATTCAAAACTCATCTGATCACATAAATGTATAATCTTTAATACAAATCCAGTTTCAATATAATACATCTCTTTAAAATAAAGTACATGAAATCCAACACTTCAATTCACAACTACTGCAGTGTCTAGATAAAATAAATAAGACTCAAGTAGACAATTTACATAAAGAAGCCGGGGCGGAAGAAATCCGGCGTATCGACCTGCTACTGAGGTCTGAGGAAGTTGACTCTCCTGAAAAATAGTCAACGGAGGGGAGTCAGACCTCACTGAGTGAATTACTATAATATATATACATACACACTAAATGATAATGCATACAATCAATAGTATATATGTAATATGTATACATACAGGCAAATTCATACAGATGCAGAAAATCATTTTTATATATTTTACTGAAAAATCTCAATTTATGAAGGATCGCATAGAACCCTAGAATATCGCAACCTCATAAAATAGTGTTAAACAACACTCTAGCCACATAGGCTCACTTATTCCAAATATATCCACTTAATCCATTTGGACAGTAGACTGGCCCCGAGACACTAAGTCAACCGAGCTCCAGCAGTCTGACTGCCAGTGTGATTGGCCCCGAGACACTTGGTCAACCGAGCTCCAGTAATCACACCCAACCCACATCTCACATATCGATAATCATGATCAAATCAATATCCACAAATAAGTTAGTATATAGCCTAAATACTATAGGCGTACCGGTACGTACTCGGTCCTAGTGCTGCCCACTAGGTAGCACGTTCTATTGATATCCTTCATCATTAATAATGTAAAACATTCATTCACAAAAATAAATGATGCATGAATGTAAATGAAATAACAATATAAACCATATATATACCGGAAATATACCAAAAGTAAACCAGGTATATTTCAAGTATATATAATTCAAATGAATCCCATCAAATTATAACTTAAGCTGGAAATATATTTAAAAATATTTTAAATATATTTTATTCACAAAACATGCATATAATTTATTATATACCAAAAATAAACCGAAAATATACTTAATATAAACTTAAGAAATAATCAAATTATTTATGCATATTTAATCAACATAAAACATGCATTTCTAAATCATGCATCCTAAGCATATATATATAAAATAGTAACTCACCTAATGCGCTCCACGAGACAGGTCCGACGGGCCTGGTCCACTAGCCCTCGGTCTCGGCGCAACTAAACAAGAAATAAATAACCGATATCAGAGTAAACCTAATAGAAATCATAGAATTCAATCTAGAGTATTTAAGTACGGAAACAGAATTAGGGTTCGATTGGACATCACGTTTTACGAGAATTCTACCGAAAATCCGGCAGAACCTCCCCTGTAAAACGGACATCTCTCTACTCAAAAGAGTAGAGCCGACCCTGCAAAGAAATACACTTCGAAACACGAGCTCAACACAATCAAAATCCCACGGTCGGACTCCAAACTACAGTCCACCGACCGGGGTCCACAAACACAGAATGATTCCAGATATATCAAAAATATCCTTAAATCACAGAAATACATTTTATAGGTAAAAATTACATAATTGACCTTGAAACACTATAAAAACCGATTAAAACTCATTTTATTAGAAAAATCGTATATTATATATATAATTGAAAATAATTCACGAAAAATAGTTTTAATTAGTTAAAAATACCAAATATTTTGTAGAAATCATTTTTATACCTTAAATAAATATTAAAACCAATTAAATTACATTTTTAGACAATTTAGGGTAAAATTACCAAAATACCCCTATATATATAAATATACTTAAATTACTTCAAAAATTCACCAAAAATCATACAATTATTAAAAATTAATTTTCTCAACATATTTATCAATAATATCAATATTTAAACTCAATTAACCAATTAAATTCAAATTAAAACACATTTAACCTAATTTTTCCAAAATTCCATAAACTTCAATAATTAAAAATAAATACTTAGAAATTCATAAAAATTCCAAATAAATTCCTATAATTCATTTCAACACCTAATTTAACCATAAACTCTAATTTCATAATTTAAATAATTAATTTCCGAAAATTAGAAAATAATATTAAAATATTCAAAAATACCCAAAAATCCAAAAAATCTCCAAAAATTCTACAAAAATTCATACATGAAGATTAAGCTACTAGGAACAACATTTGTGAAGGAAGTTTCCATGAATCATCCAATTCGAAGCTCAAAAAAAATGAAAACCCTAATGTGACCGAATTGAGTTTTAGCTCAAACCTCAAAATCCACTTGATTTCAGGCCAAAAGGAGCTTAGAATTGGAATCACCGGAGCTCAAGGAGTCGATGAAGACCGGCGGTGCACGAAATGGTGGCCGGAATCGTCGTCGACGGTAAAAAGCTCAACTTGCTGCCATGGCGGATTCCGGGCGTTCCAGCGGGCTTCCGGCGGCCTGGTCACGTCGGAGAGGAAGAGGAAGGAAGGGGAAGGAGGTTGGCGGCAGTTGGCGGCGGCGAGGGGCGGTCCGGCGTGCTGGAATGGGAGGCGCAGTGATGGTTGTCGATCGGGAGAGAAGAAGGAGAGGGAGGGGGCAAAATGGTAATTTGGCAATTCTTTTGATTTTTATGTATATATGTATATATATATACTTTATACTGTATATTAAAATAATATTAAATTACACACATCAAATATACACCACACACATAAAAATATTAATATTTTAATAATTTATACTAAATAAAATTAATTAAATAACAATAAAATAAATAAATAATTAATAAAATATTAGGGTAATAATAAACCCTAATTAATTAAATATTCACACACAGGCTTTATTTAATAACTTAAAAATATGTATGAGTTCATGCAAGTCCGTAAATACATTTAAAATAATTAATAATACATTGTTTACGTGAAAATTTCCCCGAAAATGCAAGTCACGGGGAAAATTTTACGTAAAACACTGAAAATAATACACCGTAATTAAAATAGGTTTAAAATATATATCAACTCGTAAAAATATCATATAATATACTCAAAATTTATTAACACTGCATATCCCGGTACAGTGTAAAAATATTTTTAAAAACACGGGATATTACAGTCTCCCCCCCTTACAGGAATTCGTCCCCGAATTCTAAAAAAAACAAGATCAAGAAGGAAAGAGATACGGGTAAGAAGCTCGCATCTCAGCTTCAGTCTCCCACGTATGCTCTTCGACTTTGTCGCTACGCCACAGAACCTTGACCATCGGAATCTGCTTCGATCGCAACTGTCGAACTTGAAAATCAACGATCGCCACAGGTTCTTCCACAAACGTCAAATCTTCACTCACTTCTACACTGTCAGGTTGCAACACGTGTGAAGGATCTGAGATATACTTCCTCAACATCGAGATATGAAATACTGGATGCACCTGTGACATACTCGGAGGCAAATCCAACCGATATGCAACAGTGCCAACTCTCTCCAGAATCTCAAACGGTCCAATATATCTCGGTGCTAACTTACCCTTCCTGCCAAATCTCATTACACCCTTCATCGGAGATACTTTCAGAAAAATGAAATCTCCAACCTGAAACTCCACATCTCTGCGCCTAGGATCCGCATAACTCTTCTGTCTACTAACTGCGGTCTCTAATCTTCGCTTGATCACGGCGACTTTCTCTACAGCATCCTGAACCATCTCTGGTCCAGTCAAAGCTCTCTCACCAATCTCATCCCAACTCAACGGGGATCTACACTTCCTTCCATATAACGCCTCATATGGTGCCATACCAATACTGCTATGGTAGCTGTTATTATATGCAAACTCAACAAGCGACAAATGATCATCCTAGCTACCTCCCAAATCCAAGACACACATCCTCAACATATCTTCCAGTGTCTGGATCGTCCTCTTAGACTGATCATCTGTCTGAGGATGAAAAGCAGTACTGAAATCCAACCTAGTGCCCATCGCTTCTTGCAACTTCTGCCAAAAACGAGAAGTAAACACCGAACCTCTATCTGACACAATGGACATAGGTACTCCATGAAGGCACACAATATGCTTCACATACAACTTCACCAATCTAGCAACTGAATATGTGGCTTTCACAGGCAAGAAATGTGCAGACTTCGTCAACCTGTCTACAATCACCCAGATGGAATCGTATCCATCCTTCGAACGAGGTAAACCTACCACAAAATCCATAGCTATCCTTTCCCACTTCCACTCGGGAATAGGAAGAGGCTGAAGCTTCCCAGAAGGCTTCTGATGTTCGGCTTTCACTTGCTGACACGTCAAGCACTTAGCAACATAATCAGCAACATCCTTCTTTAATCCATCCCACCAGTATAAATCTCTGATACTGTGGTACATCTTAGTAACACCTGGATGTACGCTGTAAGCTGTAGAATGTGCTTCCTCTAAAATCTCTTCTCTCAAATCATCCACATCAGGAACACACAATCTACCACTGATCCACAACACACCATCATCATCGAGTGTGAAATCAGTGAACTTCCCTGCTCTGACATTCTCTGCAAGCTCTTCCAGAATAAGATCTCGGCTCTGAGCTGCTTTAATCCTATCCCTTAGTACAGATCGTACTTTAAACTGAGCTAACAGTCCACCTGATCTACTGATCTTCATCATCAGACCTTGATCCACCATCAGATGCAACTCCTGGATCAATGGTCTCCTCTCAACACCGATGTGAGCAAGACTACCTGAGGACTTCCTACTCAAGGCATCTGCTACAACATTAGCTTTACCCGGATGGTAAAGAATCTCACAATCATAATCCTTCAACAGTTCTAACCATCTTCTCTGCCTCAAATTCAGATCTCGCTGCTGGAAAATGTACTTAAGGCTCTTGTGATCAGTAAATATCTTACAAGTCACCCCGTACAAATAATGTCTCCAAATCTTCAAAGCAAAGATCACTGCAGCCATCTCAAGATCATGTGTAGGATAGTTCTGCTCATGCTTCTTCAACTGCCTCGAAGCATAGGCTATCACCCTTCCATTCTGCATCAACACACAACCAAGACCAATTCTAGAGGCATCACAGTAAACTGTGAACTTATCCACACTATTAGGCAAAGCTAATACTGGCGCTGTGGTCAACTTCTCCTTCAACAACTGAAAACTATTCTCACAAGCTTCTGACCACTCGAATCTAACATTCTTCTGAGTTAAGCGAGTCATAGGGGCTGCTATCCTGGAAAAATCCTGCACAAACCGCCTATAATACCCGGCTAAACCCAGAAAACTCCGAATCTCCGTAACAGAAGTAGGTCTAGGCCACTCAAATACTGCCTCAACCTTCTGTGGATCAACCTGAATACCTTCTTTAAACACTACGTGTCCAAGAAAAGAAACACTCTCCATCCAGAAATCACACTTCGAGAATTTAGCATAAAGCTGATGATCTCTCAGTGTCTGTAGTACAATCCTCAAGTGATATACATGCTCTTCCATACTCCTCGAATATACCAGTATATCATCAATGAAGACTACTACAAACTGATCCACATACGGTCTAAATACTCTGTTCATCAGGTCCATAAAAGCTGCTGGTGCATTAGTCAAACCAAAAGACATCACCAGAAATTCATAATGACCATATCGAGTGCGGAACGCTGTCTTAGGAATATCAGCTTCACTGATACGCAGCTGATGATAACCTGACCTCAAGTCGACCTTAGAAAAGAATTGTGCACCCTGGAGCTGATCAAACAAATCATCTATCCTCGGGAGAGGATACTTGTTCTTCATCGTCACCTTATTCAACTCTCTGTAATCAATGCACAGTCTCAGGGTACCATCCTTCTTCTTCACAAACAGGACTGGTGCACCCCAAGGAGAAACACTAGGTCTAATAAAACCTTTATCCAACAACTCTTGCAACTGCTCCTTCAACTCTCTCAACTCTGCAGAAGCCATACGATAAGGTGGCATAGATATAGGAGTAGTACCTGGAACCACATCAATACAGAACTCAATCTCTCTATAAGGTGGTAAACCTGGCAACTCCTCGGGAAAAACATCAGGAAACTCACAAGCAACAGGAACATCTATGAGTGACAGCTTCTCCACTGACGTATCCCTAACCAATGCCAAATATCCCTGGCAACCTTTCCTCAATAACTTCCTAGCTGTAATAGCAGAAATAAGATTCTGAGGTGCTGAACTCATATCACCAACAAACTTAAACTCTACTTCACCAGGAATTCTGAAAGTCACCTCCTTATTCCTGCAATCTACCACGGCATAGTGATGAGATAACCAATCCATTCCCAGAATAACATCAAACTCCATCACATCCAACAAAATCAAATCAACGGGTAATTCTCTATCTCCCACGAGAACTGGACAACCAGAAAGAACAATATCGGCGTCCAAGGAATCGCTCAGAGGAGTGGCAACAGACAAAGGAAAAGCCATCCTCAAAGCTTGCCAACAAGATTTAGAAGCAAAAATAGGAGAAACAAACGAATGCGTGGCACCCGGATCAAACAAAACCCAAGCATCCAGGTAACAAACAGAAACAATACCTGCCACGACTGCATTAGATGCCTGAGCATCCTGCTGAGTCAGATGGAAGACTCTGGCCTGACCTCGACCTCCCTGCTGCCTGGTAGAAGCCTGGCCAACACCTCTGGCACCTCCTCTAGTACCTCTACCATGACTCTGCTGTGGAACAAACCGAGTAGAACTCTGATGTTGGGCTGGTGGTAACTAAAATGGCACGGGTGCTGCACTAGCAATCGACTGCTGTGGGAATCGTGGAATCTGCTGCTGCTGATACCCAGAATAAGGACACGATCTGGCAAAATGTCCTGTCTGCCCGCATCTGAAACATGTCAGTGGTGTCAGATAACACGGTCCCTGATGGACTCTACCACAAGTCTGACAAACACTGGCCGCTGATCCAGAACTACGACCACTGCTGCTGCTCGAAGCACCTGACCCAAATCTAAACGACCTACGCTGACCTCCACGACCATGTCTACTGCTCCGATGCACTCGCTGCTGCTGTCTCTGACTCTGCTAAGTCGAACCTCGCTGCTGACTACTCGAACCAACATGAAAACTCGAATATGGAGTAGCCTGCAATCCACTCGACTGAACTCCCAACTGGTAATAATCAGGCATCGCTCCCTGCCTAACTAATCTCATCTCAATCTCCTTAGCTAGCTCAATCACGGACTCCAGAGTAAGACCTACTGTAGGCATACCAGCAAAAGCAGAACCCAAACCAGTAACGTACGTAGTAACAGCGAAATACTGATCTCGCATCAGATCCTCAGCATATCTACTCAATCGAAGAAACTCTCGGGTAAACTCCTCTACAGATCGATCTCCACGAGAAATACTAGTCAGAAGAAGACGATAACTCAAACGAAGCGGCTCTGGACAAAATCTCCTCATGAATCGCTCTCGAAACTGAGCCCAGGTCATCGTCATCATATAAGGCTGGATCATCTGAATGAACCAATCCAAGGCTGGTCCCTCAACAGACAACTCAACGATCATGATCCTCTGGTACTCGGTATGAGCAGTCCGAGTCCTAGTCTCAATCGCATACAGAAAATCTAAAGGATCAGAAGTATCATCAAAAGCAATCCTACCCACTCGGGCATAGAACAAAGCTGCCTCAGGGTCAGACATACCCTGCTGATAGGCAGGTTGAACAGGCTGAACAACTGGAGGAACAGGAATATCAAACTCAGGCTCAACAGGCTCCTCGTCCTGTAACTCTCTCTGCCTACGGCGACCTGCCGCTCCTCGAGGTCTACCTCTGCCACGACCTCTATGTCTAACTGGCGGCTCAGGAGGTAAAACCTCATCCTGAAAAGACTCATCATCCTTGGCCTCAATGACCGATGGAGCGACACGCGCTCGCCTCCTCATACTGAAAAGACAAACGGAAAGATTCAGACAAAACAGACAACGGAGGAATAACGCTGAAAACTACAGCAAAGAATACTTATCAAGACATACTCAAACCTAATACACTGCAGTAGTTCAATAGAAAACACAACTTTAAAACTAGGGCCACAACTCACACAACTAAGCCCTGACACAGAACTCCGCTCTGATACCAACTTTGTCACGACCCAAAACATGGGCCATGACCGGTGCTAGGGAACGGGAATTCTTTCGAATCCGGAACCCGTAGCAAGCCTAAAAATAAAATAAATCATGCCATAATAACAATAATAATATTATATGCAGCGGAAATAAAAATAATCATAATATCATAATATCATCCATATCAATTGGATTAATTCAAAACTCATCTGATCACATAAATGTATAATCTTTAATACAAATCCAGTTTCAATATAATACATCTCTTTAAAATAAAGTACATGAAATCCAACACTTCAATTCACAACTACTGCAGTGTCTAGATAAAATAAATAAGACTCAAGTAGACAATTTACATAAAGAAGCCGGGGCGGAAGAAATCCGGCGTATCGACCTGCTACTGAGGTCTGAGGAAGTTGACTCTCCTGAAAAATAGTCAACGGAGGGGAGTCAGACCTCACTGAGTGAATTACTATAATATATATACATACACACTAAATGATAATGCATACAATCAACAGTATATATGTAATATGTATATATACAGGCAAATTCATACAGATGCAGAAAATCATTTTTATATATTTTACTGAAAAATCTCAATTTATGAAGGATCGCATAGAACCCTAGAATATCGCAACCTCATAAAATAGTGTTAAACAACACTCTAGCCACATAGGCTCACTTATTCCAAATATATCCACTTAATCCATTTGGACAGTAGACTGGCCCCGAGACACTAAGTCAACCGAGCTCCAGCAGTCTGACTGCCAGTGTGATTGGCCCCGAGACACTTGGTCAACCGAGCTCCAGCAATCACACCCAACCCACATCTCACATATCGATAATCATAATCAAATCAATATCCACAAATAAGTTAGTATATAGCCTAAATACTATAGGCGTACTCGGTCCTAGTGCTGCCCACTAGGTAGCACGTTCTATTGATATCCTTCATCATTAATAATGTAAAACATTCATTCACAAAAATAAATGATGCATGAATGTAAATGAAATAACAATATAAACCATATATATACCGGAAATATACCAAAAGTAAACCAGGTATATTTCAAGTATATATAATTCAAATGAATCCCATCAAATTATAACTTAAGCTGGAAATATATTTAAAAATATTTTAAATATATTTTATTCACAAAACATGCATATAATTTATTATATACCAAAAATAAACCGAAAATATACTTAATATAAACTTAAGAAATAATCAAATTATTTATGCATATTTAATCAACATAAAACATGCATTTCTAAATCATGCATCCTAAGCATATATATATAAAATAGTAACTCACCTAATGCGCTCCACGAGACAGGTCCGACGGGCCTGGTCCACTAGCCCTCGGTCTCGGCGCAACTAAACAAGAAATAAATAACCGATATCAGAGTAAACCTAATAGAAATCATAGAATTCAATCTAGAGTATTTAAGTACGGAAACAGAATTAGGGTTCGATTGGACATCACGTTTTACGAGAATTCTACCGAAAATCCGACAGAACCTCCCCTGTAAAACGGACATCTCTCTACTCAAAAGAGTAGAGCCGACCCTGCAAAGAAATACACTTCGAAACACGAGCTCAACACAATCAAAATCCCACGGTCGGACTCCAAACTACAGTCCACCGACCGGGGTCCACAAACACAGAATGATTCCAGATATACCAAAAATATCCTTAAATCACAGAAATACATTTTATAGGTAAAAATTACATAATTGACCTTGAAACACTATAAAAACCGATTAAAACTCATTTTATTAGAAAAATCGTATATTATATATATAATTGAAAATAATTCACGAAAAATAGTTTTAATTAGTTAAAAATACCAAATATTTTGTAGAAATCATTTTTATACCTTAAAATAAATATTAAAACCAATTAAATTACATTTTTAGACAATTTAGGGTAAAATTACCAAAATACCCCTATATATATAAATATACTTAAATTACTTCAAAAATTCACCAAAAATCATACAATTATTAAAAATTAATTTTCTCAACATATTTATCAATAATATCAATATTTAAACTCAATTAACCAATTAAATTCAAATTAAAACACATTTAACCTAATTTTTCCAAAATTCCATAAACTTCAATAATTAAAAATAAATACTTAGAAATTCATAAAAATTCCAAATAAATTCCTATAATTCATTTCAACACCTAATTTAACCATAAACTCTAATTTCATAATTTAAATAATTAATTTCCGAAAATTAGAAAATAATATTAAAATATTCAAAAATACCCAAAAATCCAAAAAATCTCCAAAAATTCTACAAAAATTCATACATGAATATTAAGCTACTAGGAACAACATTTGTGAAGGAATTTTCCATGAATCATCCAATTCGAAGCTCAAAAAAAATGAAAACCCTAATGTGACCGAATTGAGTTTTAGCTCAAACCTCAAAATCCACTTGATTTCAGGCCAAAAGGAGCTTAGAATTGGAATCACCGGAGCTCAAGGAGTCGATGAAGACCGGCGGTGCACGAAATGGTGGCCGGAATCGTCATCGACGGTAAAAAGCTCAACTTGCTGCCATGGCGGATTCCGGGGCGTTCCAGCGGGCTTCCGGCGGCCTGGTCACGTCGGAGAGGAAGAGGAAGGAAGGGGAAGGAGGTTGGCGGCAGTTGGCGGCGGCGAGGGGCGGTCCGGCGTGCTGGAATGGGAGGCGCAGTGATGGTTGTCGATCGGGAGAGAAGAAGGAGAGGGAGGGGGCAAAATGGTAATTTGGCAATTCTTTTGATTTTTATGTATATATGTATATATATATACTTTATACTGTATATTAAAATAATATTAAATTACACACATCAAATATACACCACACACATAAAAATATTAATATTTTAATAATTTATACTAAATAAAATTAATTAAATAACAATAAAATAAATAAATAATTAATACAATATTAGGGTAATAATAAACCCTAATTAATTAAATATTCACACACAAGCTTTATTTAATAACTTAAAAATATGTATGAGTTCATGCAAGTCCGTAAATACATTTAAAATAATTAATAATACATTGTTTACGTGAAAATTTCCCCGAAAATGCAAGTCCCGGGAAAATTTTACGTAAAACACTGAAAATAATACACCGTAATTAAAATAGGTTTTAAAATACATATCAACTCGTAAAAATATCATATAATATACTCAAAATTTATTAACACTGCATATCCCGGTACAATGTAAAAATATTTTTAAAAACACGGGATATTACAATTATAGGGGTAAATGTGTAATTTTGTGTTAATTATAGTTAAATATTATGTTAGTGTTGATTTTATAATTATTTAAGGTAATAAAATGATTTTTACAAATTAATTACTATTTTTAACTAATTAATACAATTTTTCAAAAATTGTTTTCAAATAATATATTATATATATTATTTTGGAAATAAAATGGGTTTTAAAACTAATTTTATTATATAATTAAGCTATTTAAGCAATTAAATGTGAATTTTATTATGTTATGTTGAATAATTGTAAAATTGAATTTTTATTAATATTATATAATATTTGAGATTTTATTAGTTAAATTGTGATAATTTTAGAGTATTATGTGAATAATAAGTGTATTTATTATTTTGAGGTTAAATGTGTATTTAATTATTTTTGTGATGTTAAATTGTGATTTTTAAATATTATTTACAATTTATGTAAATTTAATTGTAAAATGGGAATTTTATTCCATTTATGAATTTTTATTATCAAATATTATTTAAATTAGACTTTTATGTTTTAGTTGCAAAATAAAGACTTTTAATTATTTTTACGGGTTTTTGATGGTTTTATTATTTTACTGTTAATATTGTTGATTTGTGAATTGTGAACCTTGGTTGGAGATTTGTGGAGTTTGGAGTCCCAACCCGAGGTGTTGAGTATTTGGTGATTTTAGTATATTGTTGATTTGTGAATTGTGAACCTTGGTTGGAGATTTGTGGAGTTTGGAGTCCCAACCTGAGGTGTTGAGTATTTGGTGATTTTAGAAGTGTGTTTTCTATGCAGGATTGACCCTACTTTTGTAGAGAGATGTCCATTTTACAAAGGAAACTCTGCCGAAATTTCAATAGATTTCCGTAAAAACGTGACAACCTGTCTGAGTTTAGTTTTTGAATTTTTGATTGAGTCTTTCTATAGTAATTCTAGAAGCGTAGAGTTAAAAATTTATTCTAATGGTTGTTATTTTATTCTTCTAGCTGCACCGAAACTGAGGCCTAATGGACCAGGCCCGTCGAGTTTATCTCGTGGAACGCTAATCAATGAGTTATTATACTGCATATATATATGCATTGCATATAGGATGCATGTGATACCCTATATTTTATTTAAATAAAGTAATTTCTGAATTTGTGCTATTAATAATTAAATTTAAATTTTATTTTATACAAATGTTACTTATCTAGCTATTTAATTGATATATTTATGTTAACATTATTTAAGGTGTTATTATTTGATATAAGTATTATATTTGGATATGTATATAATATATGTGCATGTGTGTGAATATACGTATATAGTACGTAACTTGCGAACCATTTTATATGTATAATACATATACATATTATACTATATGACTATAATATAAAGTAAGAGTGTTATATATATGTATATATGTATATATATGAATACATGTGAGTTTGGGAGTTTATAATATATACAAATTCGAACATATATATATATAAAATAATGTAAAAGCACCCACCACCCAAACCACACACATCCATTCCCCCTCATCCCGTCCGTCACCATCCTTGCCCTTTCCCCTCATTGCACCGCCTCCATCACCGCCTGAAATCGCCATTGCCGCCATCGACCAAGCTCCCCAACTGCTGCTGCTGCTCTTTTTCTTCCTCGCCATGCAGCATTTCTTCTTCCTCACGCGACAGCCCTGCATTTCCCGGTCTGCCCAGCTTCGTTTCCCTTTTGCCAATTGCTGCTTTCTGCTTCGCCGAGCTGCTTCCATTGGCCTCCATTCCGGGTGGCAACAAGCTCTCTTCTTCCTCCTTCGTTCTTCTCAGTTGGACAGTGAGTAGCACTCACTTGATTCCTTCTTTTCCTCTTGATTTTTGATGGTTATTGGTAGATCCTAGGTTAGTTAGAGTTGTTTATTGTTTAATGAAGTTGGTTTTATTTTTTTTTTTGGAAATTTTGGTGAATTATTGATTTTTCTAGAATTATATTTGATTTTATTTGATATTTATTTGGTTTAGTTAGTAATTAGGGTAGTTGTTGTTAATTATTTTTGGGTGTATTAATTTATATTGAAGATTACAAGGATTATTGTGAATTTGGTAAATTTTGAATATTTTAGTAATATTTTGTTTATATCGAAATTTATTTGTAAAATTATAAAAATTTGATAATTGGGTGTTATTATCAAATGTTATTAATTTTAGGATTTAATTTATAATTCTATGAATTTTATACTATTTTTGTAATTATTTTTAAGTTTATGTCAAATGAGGATATTAAACTAAATTTGGAAGAAATTAGTAGTCAATTATATGTTTTTAATTATATTAAGATGTTTAATGTAGAGAAAATAAATTTTTAGATATTTGTATAATTTTCAAGAATTTTTAGTATTAATAGTGTATTATATAAGTTTATATATTATAGGGGTAGAAACGTAATTTTTATTAATCATAGTTAAACAACAAAATTGTGGTTGGTTTTAATTATAATTAAGGGAATTAAAAAAAAAGAATTTTTCAAATTAATTTTAATAATATACTAAGTTCATTTTGAATATTATGTATACTTTTAATATTATATGGATAAATATGTAAATTATACTTATTATATTTAAGTATATATTTTAATTGGTTTTATTAAAATTTAGGTGGCTAGAGAACTTTTTTATAAATTTATAAGTATTTTAATTAGGTAATATAATTTTTAATATTGTTTCCAATATATATATATATAATATATATATATGTTGGTGAAATTGTTTTTAAGCTTTAAAGAGGAATTATTTCTAAGTTATGGATATTTGTATGAACATGCATTTTGGAGGAAATGATTTAAATTTTTGTGATGTGTTGATTGAGTTGTGATCTCGGTCGGGACTAAGTATAGTCTGAAGCCCGACTCGAGTGGAATGTCTGTGAATATTAGAAGTGCATTTTCTATGCAGGAATGACTCTACCTATGGTAGAGGAGATGTTCGTTTTACAGAGGAGACTCTGCCGAAATTTTGATAGATTTTCTCGTAAAACGTGATATCTATAATAATTTATACCATTAATTAGGCTTTTTCCTGTCTATCGAATTTTATCCGGCCTTCCTCGAGTCAGTCTAGAATTTCATTATTTCTGATAATTTTTTATTTTTATTTTATAGACGTATTTTAAAATCGGTGTGTTAATTTCTTTTCTAGAGCATATCAGAGTGGAAGCTGTTGGATCAAGGCAGACGCGAAGTCGTCAGCCTTCTCGTTCATCTTGTAAGTTAATAAAATGATCTGTGCGTGTGTTTTATTTAAAGACTGCGTACGCTCATATTTTTAATATTTATTATATGATTTATTAACTTAATGTTGTTATTTATGGTTTAAAAACGCATTTTATTTATTTAAAAATCGGTTTTGAGAAATTTTGGTAGAACGGGCTACCTAGTGGGCTTCACCAGGATCGTGTGCACATGGTAGAGATGGGAGATGGATTCGATTTATGTATGACTGGTGAATGTTAAACTGGGACGAGTACCTCGGTGGAAGCCTTGCTCTCGGGGACCGCCAGTGATTGGAAAGTTAATAATGGATTGGGATGGGTGTCTCGGTTGATGCCATAACCCTCAGGAACTGCCAGTGCCATGTATTTAGATTAAGAGGATGACTGCGGCTTGGTGCCTCGGTTGATGTCTTTGCTCTCGGGGACCGACAGTCCAGTTGAAGTAAGTGGGCCTAGTTGGCCAGTTAGAAATCTGGGATTAGGGTTCTACCAAGATTTTTCAAAAGATATATTCACTATAAATATATAGTTTTCAAAGGTTTCCAAACCGTATAGCTCTTTTATTAACTTACTCAGTGAGATCTGATTCCCTTCAATTTATTTATTTTTTTTCAAGAGCTTGGGAGTTCAACCTCAGACCGCCTCCACGCCGGATTTCTTCATCACCGGCTATACTATGTAAGTCATTGTAAGCTATACTGTAGTAGTAATCTCTAGAAAACTGCAGTAATAACTGTACTATGAATTTGTATGACTTAAGTATACTTATGTATTTTATATCAATGAACCACACTTATGTATAATGATTTAAGATTGATTTATGATATGTGACGATGGAGAATATTTTTATTATGCACTTGATTATGTTATTTTTAGAAAAATCAATTTGATAATGTGTTTTGTTATGAATAAAGTTTTAAATTGAAAGGTTTTATTTTTCTTTTCTTAAGGCTTACTATGGGTTTCGGGGCCTTACGCCTATCCATTCCCTAGTGCCGGTCACGTGCTCTCGGGTTTCGGGTCGTGACAATGCATGACTAAGATTTTTTATTTTCATTATATGCTTTTAAAGGTGATTTAAATTTATATATGATTTGGTATAATTTTAGTATATTTTGATGTATATGTCTGCATATTTTCTAAATACATTTACGATATCTTTGGTATATTTAGGGTTTATTTTTGATATATGCATGCTAGGTAATTAGATTTATTTTTTAGTATATTTTAGTATATATGTACATGTTTAAATGTATATGTATTCATAATTCTTTCATTAAATGATTAGTATACCTTAGGTATAATTTCAATATATTTTAGGTATATTCCTAAATAAATGCATGCCATATTATTGATTTATACTTAAATTGTTTTTAAGTATATTTTTTGATATATTTTGGATATATTTCCAAATAAAATGCATGTTTTATTATTGATTTAAACCTAACATGTTTTTAGTATATTATGGGTTTATTTTAGTATATTTCATGATTGATTTGAATTTATTTTACATATATATATATATACTTAAAATATATTTAGTTTATTTTAAGTATATTTTTGGTATATAAATAGTTTATTTTGTAGTATGAATGGCATACTACCTTATTTATTTTCTGGATGTATGATTTATTATAAATGAAGGATATCAATAGAACGTGCTATCTAGTGGTCAACACTATGACCGTGTACGTACGATGCGATAAATTTAGGTTTGAGTGAGGAATTAATTGTGGTGATTACGATTTGATTGATTCATTGAGATGTGATGTGATTGATGGTGTGATTGCTGGAGCTCAGTTGACCAAGTGTCTCGGGGCCAATCACACTGACAATCAAATTGTTGGAGCTCGGGTGACTAGTGTCTCGGGGCCAGTCTACTATCCAGAATGGAATAAGTGATTTATTTGGATTTAAGTGAGCCTGTATGGCTAGAGTGATGATATGATTGATTGAGGTTGCAATTATAGGGTTCTATTTGATCCTTCATGTATTAAAATAAATGTTTTCTGTATTATTATATTTATAAAAGTAGAGTTTGACATTTGTGTGAAATGCGTGTATATATATATATATATATATATATATATATATATTATAATACTTCACTCAGTGAGGTCTGACCCCTCCTCAATTATGTTTTTTCAGGAGATCCTATATCGTTAGACCTAGAAGTAGAGTTCTTCATCGGTGTTCTTCCGTCCTAGCTATTTTATGTAAATGTATATTTTGAACTCTGATTTGTATTCTAGAAATTGCAAGTAGTAATGTTATTGTATCAACAAAGTATTGTTTTGTCTGATACTTAATACTCTGAGAATTGTATTTGAACACTATATGAATATATATTTATTTATGAAAAATATTGAGTATTTATTTTTATATTTTGATTCGAAAAATTTTAATTCAGTTGTCCTTTTATTTATGTAATGCATGTTTTTATTTTTCTAGGCTTGCTATGGGTTCCGGATTCGAAAGAATTTCCGTTCTCTAACGCCGGTCATGACTCCTAGTTTTGGGTCGTGACACTTAATAAATAAAGTTATGGAGCTCACATTGTAGCCGAAGAATGAAGACAAAGATGTTCACGAGTGACAATAAGGTCTTGAGCATTACCATGATTTTAGAGACACAAGTAAAGTCAATGTTCAAGAGGAAGTCCTCGCAATCTTCATCACAATTATGAGTAAGTCCATCACGATCATGATCATCTCTTACAATCCTAAGGTTCCAAAAACTTGAAGAACAATGAAAACAATCTCATCACGATTGTAAGCATGCTTGTGACCTCTTTTCTATAGTTGCTAACAACTAATTTGTACTAACAATAGCTATATTTTTGTTCCTCACAATCGTGAGCACGACATATTCTACAAAACTCTAAAGAAGCATTAAATGAAAAGAAAGATGAATGAAGCATAAATTTTGAGCCTCTAACAACTATAATTTAATATTTCAATATAATAACAAATCAATAACTCATGTATAAATGTTATATGGTTGGTTGAGAGTGTTGGTGGAGCAAATTTATTATAAAAATTCATTGAGTCAAACTTAATTTTTTTTACATTTCTTTTATATATTCATTTCTTGTAAACAAACTATTATTAAATTTGTATTTACCTTTCTTATGAGAGTTAGGTAAGTGTTAGAGATAAAATATTTTCATCTACTCATTCTTTGGGTTGAAGAAGTAGGTAGTAAGTTTCTTTCTTTTTAGGTTAGTGTTGCTCCATTGTAAAAAACGCTTAATTGTAAGAGGTTATATGTTAGCTTTGAAATGCATGTCAAAAAATTTAAATGTGAACCTTGAAAGCACTTGGAAAAATATTTAAGTGTAAGTTTAGAAAAGACTTGGTGAAATATCTTGAGTGAACTTAAAAAACTCATTATTATAAGATTAGTGTTAAGCTATAAAACATTTTGTTGTACACAATCTAGGTAATAAGATTGATATGCGTGATTAAAAATATTAATTTAGAAATAAGTTTGGTGGATATATAGAATTGTTGATAATCCGACTTATTCACAAAATATTGATTTTATATGATATACATATAAATAATATATTTTAAATCTTTAAATTATTTACATGTTAAAATTTTTAAAATTATACATTATAGTTAATTATTTTAAATGATAATTTTTAGTATATTGACATAATATACTATTGTCTTTACTTTTAGGACATGAATTTAAATTATTCAAATTTATATATATTTTTTATATTTATAATCAAGTATCAAGAAAAATATTTTACTACTATAGT
This sequence comes from Mallotus nudiflorus, assembly GCA_947683625.1. NCBI lineage: Eukaryota > Viridiplantae > Streptophyta > Magnoliopsida > Malpighiales > Euphorbiaceae > Mallotus > Mallotus nudiflorus. Next base: position 3,838,495 of record CANTUR010000066.1, read on the forward strand.
TTTTAAGGGACCGAATTTTTTACGAACCAACACTTATTATAGTAAAATATTATTATGATAATTAACATACAAATTGAAATATATAAATTTTAATCAATTAAATTTTATGTATTACAATTATAATTATAATATATTGTATTATTATACTAAAAGATTATTCTTTTAAATAATAACTATAATACATTATTATAAAAAATTTTAATAATTTTTAACATATAACTAATTTTAAAGATTTGAAATAATATCATATGTATGTAAATTAATATTCAATAAAAATATTAAAAGACTTCAAAAATTCTAACTCATAATGTTAAAATATTTTAATATTATATGTATTAATATACAAAGTAATAATATAAGTAAATGAAATAAATTTAATATTTCAAAATTATTAAAACATTATTGGAGATTAAATAAATTTATTTAGTAATATAATATATTATAAACAAAACTAATGCCTTAAATATAGTTTTAAAAAATAATTTTTTTTATTTTTATTAACTGTTTTTATGAATATATGGACTAATTGGTTAATTAATTAAAATATTTGGGGTCTTTTTATGATTTTTATTGTAATATTTGTTTACAATAGCAGTGTAAATGAAATTTTGGGATCAATTTAACCTGCGAAGTTCACCAGGTGAATTGACGAAAAATGTCAGAAAGGGACCAATTGAATTTCATCCAAAGTTCAAGGGCGAAATCGCACTTTAAAATTTCCAACAAACCACCAGCAGCAGTGTTCAATTTCCAGTCAAGAATGTTATGCAAACCAACCAAAACAGATTTAGATTTCCCCTACAAAAGGCGCGCTTGCTCAAATCAGGAGTCCTGATTTTGTAGCAGAGACAAAAATCAGGGTCAGAGATAGATCTTCTTCTTAATAACAATAATACAGTAATCATGGAACTCATCATCTCAAAAGTACACAAAAGTAGTACCCATTTTGCCAATTATGGAAACAATTGAAACCCATTTCAAGATTCTTAAGACAATCAAAACCTACTTTTGAAACCACATTATATGATCCAATTTCTTGTCATTTCATTCAAAGAAGGTGTTTTTCTTCAACTGAAAAGCCAAACCCACGAAATGGTATGCAAAATGTTTCAACCTTTACTTCATCACTTGAGAGTTCAGAGCCAATTGATGCAGGCTCTTCTATTCGTAAACCTATTAGTTTGTGGCCAGGAATGTACCATTCACCGGTAACTAATGCTTTGTGGAAGCAAGATCAAGCATTTTTGAGAAGCATGCTGATTTAGACGTTCACAGAGTGAATTGGTAGCAAAAACACCCTCAAAGAGCAGAACTGTCATTTTTTATAATTTTACTTCCGATTTTGTGCTCAGAGAGCAGTATAGGAATCCTTGGAATGAAGTTAGGATGGGGAAGCTGGTTGAAGATCTTGATGCTCTTGCTGGTACCATTTCCTACAAGGTATAAAAATGCTTTTCACTAGGTATATGTTTGTTGATGTGAATTGGATTTTGCTTAATGTTGAATATGAATTTATTTTTCCTTTTTTTTGTTTTACGTATCGATGATGAATCTTAATTTAGTTTCATAATTTACATTATGCTTCACCTAGTGCATTCAGTTATATATGGTAATCACATCTGTTTTAAGAGTATTTTACAGAAAGTAGGAAGCTCTGGCTACATGGTCTAATGGTTGAATTGTCATTATGTGTATTTGCTGTTAAATTTAACATGTGGCAATGGCATATATATTAACTAATATCTGGAAATCCATAACTGTCTAGTCCAAGGTTATTGCATTAAACTACCATAGTCTAGGAGTCTGTGGTTATCTAGCTATTGAGTGTTTATGTTATTCTGATCAGTAGTTCAATTGTTCATCAGCACTGCTGCATTGTGGGACGGCATAATGAGGCCTATTATGTGGTCACTGCTTCTGTGACAGGATGGTTCTGAAAAACCAATTCGTGTTGATACTGATCTGAAAATAGCTGGGGCTGTTACATGGGTTGGGCGATCATCCATGGAGATTCAACTGGAAGTGAATCAGTCAACAGAAGGTACTCTGTGAATGATGGATTGTTTTTTCCTTTTATAAGCTAGAATGTGATTGGTTCGAAAATTTTTGGCATGGCCTCCTCTTGATCTTCTGTCTGGCTTATTATGTACATGTCTGGTTCCTTATTGTTAAGTAAGGGAGGGTAGAAGCAAGAAGAGAAATCAATGGATAATCTTTATTTGTTCTCTGTAATGTTGATGTATTGGAGAAAATTGCCTACAAAGATAAAGGTGTCTATTCAGCAGATGACTGGTTACCTAGCATTGGTTTCTGTCCAATTAGAAAAATTTTGCTGGAAAATACTATTTCAGAAGCATATGACCTGGATTTGTAAACTAATCATTATGAGGAAACTACTCCGGATCTAGGATGTTAAACTAATTTGTTACTGTGCTTGTAAATATTTCTGTTAAATGGATATGGAATTGGTGATGAACTGAAGGGATTAATCTTGTTCGTGTAAAAATGAAATTACTGCATCTTTGTAAATTTCATTCAAAATCAGTATAATTTAAGCAATGTGATTATGCTCTTGTTGACCTTCTCCTGAGTCTTGTGCCTGCTTTTACTGTTAGTTTATTGTTCCACTCTTTTAGTTTTAGTTGTAAATGCAGCTAACCAATTTCCGTTACAGTTTAGCAGTTTCATGGTTCTAGAGAGACTGCTGATGAGAAGGCATTAGATTCAGTACTACCCTATTATATTGTCAGAAATAACTTCTTTGCAACAAAGCATAATCTTGGAATTTGGAAACCATTATTGCTGCTGTAATCTTTAATCAACTCCCTAAAAAATTATGTGTCCGGTGTTATTCTACTCTTTTACTCACTGTAACTCTTGAATTTTGTCAAAAACAAAAGATAAACCTCCTTAATTTTAGTGCTCCAGTGATTTGTTGATATGTTTAATGTCTCTGTCTCAGTAACACATCCTTAGACTTTAATCAACTTGATATTTTCCTATTATTTTTTTAAAAAACTTAGATTTGTTTTAAGTACGAAAAATTGTTTTGCAGGGACTTCCAATCTATCTGATTCACTTGCTCTTGTAGCAAAATTCACATTTGTGGCTCGTGACTCGAACACTGGAAAATCAGCTCCCATTAACCAAATCGCACCTGAAACTGAAGAAGAAAAATTGCTTTGGGAAGAAGCAGAAGAAAGAAACAAAATAAGGAAACAGAAGAGAGCAGAAAGTAAAAAAGATGATGAGAATGGGGACATGGAAAGAGTTAATGCATTGCTAGCTGAAGGACGGGTCTTCTGTGACATGCCAGCATTGGCAGACAGAGACAGCATTCTTATAAAGGATACTTGCCATCAGAACTCGTTGATCTGTCAACCACAACAAAGGAATATTCATGGTCGAATCTTTGGAGGATTTCTGATGCGCAAAGCATTTGAGCTGGCCTTTTCAACTGCTTTTGCATTTGCTGGTGCAGCACCACGTTTTGTTGAAGTTGATCATGTTGACTTCTTGAAACCTGTAAGTTGCAACACTTGCTAAAAATTATGAAAACACAGGAAATGTAGCAAATAGCAAGGCCAGCAAACAAAAGACATAGCAATGAATATCCCATGCATCCTTCTGAGTGCATTTTAGTTATTTTCTTGTAGTTATGTTATTTTTTCTTTCTTTTATCTTGAACATGTAATTTACATAATGATGAAAGATAAAGCTCATTGTCAAATGGAAGATATTTTGCAAAATAGCTTCTTTCTAATAACTATATAAATTTTTATGTTGATTTAGATTCAGTGATCCGCTTAATAGAGATACTGGTGTAGTAGTGGTAGTAGTAGTAGTAGTATGTCAATTTCTTTATTTTGGGGGGTTTATTTAGTTTCCAATGCTGATGGGATTACAAATTTGTTTACTAATGTAGGTGGATGTTGGAAACTTTCTTCGCTTGAAGTCATGTGTTTTGTACACACAGCTTGAGGAACCTGCTATACCTTTGATAAATGTGGAAGTCATAGCTCATGTTACAAGACCCGAACTAAGGTCCAGTGAGGTAAGCACCTGAATTCAAAATGGAAAATAATTAATGGTACAGCAAAAAGCAGCTTCATGTGAAGTGTTAAATGATTTGTAAACATAGCAGCTTTTTTCATGTAAAATAGTAAGTGAACAATTTTATTTTTCTTTCCAAGCATTTGGATTCACAAATTTGATGTAGAACATGAAGGTTAGAATGTAAGAAATTAAGTGATTCCAGGAAATGCCCATCAGGATTCTCCTATAGGCTCCAGAACCTCTTATCAGCTGCTCTGTAATTCATGAACATTATTCTTATATAGTTCTCATTACCTGATGCCTATATTATTTGTAAATTCAACTTTTCATTTTCAGTGCTAAGTTCTGGTTCACAATGCTTACATATTGTTCTGTTGCGTGGTGAAAGTAGGTATCTAACAAGTTCTATTTCACATTCACTGTCCGCCCTGAGGCCATTAAAGATGGATTGAGGATTCGGAATGTTGTTCCTGCTACTGAAGAAGAAGGGCGCCGTGTACTTGAACGCATGGATGCTGAGAACTCTCAGACTGCAACATCATAAAACAGATTCACTCTCCGTGGAATCAGCAACTTTAAAATCATGAAACAGATTCAATGTCAATGAAGTCAGTTAGGAATGTACAGCTCCTTGCTTAAAAACAAAAGGAGTTTTTCAATCACGGTTCTCTTTCAAAACCATCGTTTGATATTTTCCTGTGTTTTGAGCTATATCTAAATTTTCAATCGTCTTGGAACAATAAATGCAGTGCATGATGTTAGAAGAAGATGCATTCTTTTTCTTTTTTGTACGTGGGAATTCTTTTAATGATTTTTTAAAAATCAGTTTCAAATATCCAAAACATGCATTTGTTTCTTCACTGGGTGATACAGATATCACACAAGCTGTGGAATAGTCATTCGAGAAGAAAACGATACTATCAAACCGTTCGAGATTATGATCCTACATTAGCGGCAGGTGAAGAGCGGGTTTCTTCTTACAAAAACTGAATGTGGAAAATAGCACTAACCATCCTAATCTTGCTCTTGGTAGAGTAATGGCGCTGCACCTGTAGCAACTTCTTTCTCGGTAAATTGTCAGAGCATATCAACATCCGAGGTTCAAAGGAGAATGCTATATATAGGCAACTGGTCTATATGAACAGACGGAATACATGAAGTTGTGCACTGCTGTAAGCTAATACAGTTCACCTTCACCAGTTCACCTTCTAAAAGATTTACATGAATAGGGACTTCGATTCAGCTAACAATTTACACGATAGAACCATCTATTACACAATTACTACTACTTTATAATGTCCTTGCATAGTCAGGTATGTTACATATGAAGTAAACAAATCCAAAATCCTGTAAACCAATATATATATATATATGTATTTTTTTGATACAAAAAACAAAAAAGTGAGGCCGACAAATGGCTCGACGTCCAGATAGCTAAATTCAGACCCTCTTTTGAATGTGCCATTGATTTTTTGACAGGCATCATCTAGTGATATTCAGCAGAATTGCTGTCACAAGGGGAGATGAAGAAACTACATGCTATGAAAAGGATTAACTTTCATCGTCTGATGAGCTGTTATGCTGCTTTACACTGAAAACAGGAAAGACTGGTGGAAGGTTTGAATTTACTGGCATAGCCCTCACAGAACTGTATATGGTTCTCTCATTTATCTTCCCAACTTCCTTGCACACCCGATCGAGAATGGAAAGAAAGTCCCTTACCACCATAAAGATCCGGAATGGATGAGCTTCTTCCTTTACTGAGTTTCCGTGGAAATACTCAGTTATTTCCTTTACCAAAGAGAGGGCAAGTTTCTCTTGTCCTTGAATCCTTGCAATTTCTTCCTCTGCCTGCTTCAGGAAACCATTCATTGACTCTGAAAACTTCCTATTACTCTCTTTCAGTGCAAGTTCTTCATTTAATTTCAGAACTTCCCTGACTTTAAAAACTCCAATGCCAAGTTTTGCAACTTCATTGCTAAGCACATCCGAATCCATTGCTGCAGCTTTCTTTACATTTGTGAGCTCTCCACTCAAACCTGAAACAACCTGCAGTCCAAGCTTCCTAAATTCAACATCATCCTGGAAGGTGGATTGTTGAGTTTTCTCAGCTGTTTGATTCTGATTCTGATTCTGATTCAAACCAGAAAGCTGAGAACCTTCAGATCTGATGATTTCCTGAACAACAAAATGCAGAAGAGTAGTTTTTCCATCAGTTCCCTTCACATCAACCAGCTTAAGCAGAGTGTCAAGTTTGAAGGCATGGGCATCGCCACGGTTGGTGCCAACATTCATGCGGTTCCCAGTCTTGAGTACAGCTTCTAAAAGCTTCAAGAACATTCTGCTGTTTCTTAATTCTTCACAAGCTGCCTGTAGAAAAACAAAAGGAATGTGAGCAGAAGCTGGAAGATTACCTCATGAAAGATTTACAGGTACATAGCTCAAGCAGAAGAGATAACAGCAAATAAGATACATTAGCCAGCAGACTGGGATGATCATTCAGGATGTTTAGCATCAGAAACAACTTTGTTTATTGTCATAGCCCTCCAGTATAACATCAGAAACTTCATCAGAGCTAATTGGCACATACATGACACTTTATGATGTCAATTTTGTGGCACATACATGACATTGTCAAATGTCAATCCATTATAATTGAGAAGCTCTGTAAGCAACTAAAGTACAAGTAAGGAGCTTAGATATCCAAGTTATAGCATTATGCTTAATCTATGGTAGCCACACCTAGGTAATGATGAAGCATTAAGATTGAAAGCATGAAGCACTATACTTAGAAATGCAGCAGCAATTGGAGAGCATAAGAAGAGAAGGTTCAAAATAAATAGGTAAAAACAGCCATAATGGGGACAGAGCCAGACATGCAGCAGCAAAAGCAGAGGCATCTAAAGACCAATGTATAGTAGATAGGTTGCACTAGAGCTCAGCTTAGCAATTTTGCGCATGAATTGACATCATGAAGGAAAATGAACAAGGATATCTATCAGCAGTGGTGTAAATACATCAAATTCATAACAAGTTTTGCAAGTGCCGCAACTGATAAGCTTAAAGGAGAGGAAATAATGCAGCAGAATAATCCATAAATCCCCCCAACAAAAAAAAAAGTTTTATGAGTTGTGAAGCAAATACTATTTCTCAATCTTAAAATATAGACTTGTTTGGGCTTTTTACTCGCCATCCATGATGTGCAAATAACATCATATCTAGACATCTGTAAGAAATAAGGGCCTACCAAGAGGAAACAGAATAGCAGTTACATGGCAATGCAGATACATTAGTTGTTGAGAGTACCAAGTGTTGTACTGGAAAGGACAGGCATTTGGAATGATGTAACACCCTCAACAAATGTCAGGCATGCATAAACAAATTAAAATTTACCTCCAGGTTCTCAAAAGATCTTTTCAGGTATTCAACTTCTGTATCAAAGTTAGCAATATAAAGCATTGAATCAACCCTCTTAAATGCAAAAGGAATGTCAAGCACCGCCTTGAGAAACTTTTCTGCAGGCCCTAGCTTAAATGGTGATTCTTCCTTGAATTCCTTTAGCTTGCGTTCTTCTTCTTTAGTTGGAGCCATCTTTAATAAACTCTGAAGTAGCTCTGTTCCTAGTGTATCTGAGTTGCCTGTCATATCAGAGAAGAATTTATCAATTTGAGAATGACCTAGGTTAAAGAGAGATGCCTTTACATTCGAATAATCAAAACTATATAGGCTTCTAGCTTTTAGATCACTCATCCCACTTGACTTGAAAATTGGAATACTTCTCTCGTGCAGACTGCAGCCAACACAATGTCATAAAATAAATCAAAGTTCTTTCTTTTCTTTGCTTATTTCTCCCCCTTAGTAATCAATAGAGGATTTTGGGTTTACAAGAAAGCTGTTTCGGATTTCTGCTCTTGGCATGATGACATAAGCCATGGATAAGAGTAAACATGATCAAAACAGGAGCAGATTGACCATTAAATATAAAGCATTAACAGTGACATCTAAAATGAAGGAGGATTTGAACATTCAAAACTAGCAATTGCAGGCTTGCAGCACAATGACCCATAATCAATGATGCATAAAGCAGGAATAATCTACTCTTCGAAAAAAAACAACACTGATAGTATGAACCCAATGCATTTATAAATTGTAAGGCATGGAATAAAACAATAATATTATAAGCATGAGAAGGACCACATATTGGTCGCCCATTACCTTCCAAGAGGGCCTCACACACTTCATCAATGGTCACATTAAGTGCCCTCAACAATATTGCGATGTTCTGAGACTTCTTTGGATCAAGCACACGATTCTCTAGGTTATGCAATGGAAGAGACGGGCGTTTTCCATTGTTGTCTTTTGCATTCAAATTCGAATGGTTTACCATGAACAAAGTCTCGATCATTTCCTCATTTAACCTGCAACCATACCAACATTCTACAGACTTACAAACCATGGCAGAAAGCACAAATAAAGTAACTGCATCCCAAATCAATAACTATTCATCTCAAATAAAAGAACTACCAAAACAAGCTCAACTGAATAACAAAAAGCTAAAAAAGGGTTATATTAATATCTCACTGAAAAGAGCTGGACTTAATCTGATCCCACACCATGGCTCGATCCGAACTTGCTCTAACTTTATCCCAGTGTAAAGGTTTCAACTTTGGTTTCACGGTCTCTTCACTCCTCTCAATACTTGCATTTGCTTGCGATTGCTCATTAACCAAAGCTGGCATTGAACTTGGGACCAGGACAGGCCTTGAAGGAGTAACAAGAACAGGAGGACCGAAACTTATTTCCTTGGCCGCTTTTACACCTTCGGGAATCTCCCAGAACCGTGGCGGTGGAAGCGGAGGAGGTGGTGGCGGAAGCTTAGTGGGTATAAACTGTCGACTAACGCTCTGAACTCTTGTAAGATTCTGCCCCAGAAACCCTGGGTTTTGCTCCGGCGAGTTCTGGGTATTCCCTGAATCTCTCCCTGAAAAAGATGGTGAAGCCGACGAAGAAAGGGACAAGGGTGATCGCTTCGCCGACTGAACTCCAACAGCAGGAAAGCTGATTATAGTCTCAGGAGATTTTGATTTCGGACTTCTAGGACTCAAATTTGGTGGAGAGGGAGTCGTAGCTACAGAAGTAGTTGGAGAACAAGAATTAGAATACGGATAAGATGCAGTTCTTGAATTAAAGCTTCGAGAGCCAAAATTCTCTCCTTGAACACCAACTTGAAACTCTCTTCTTGAACTAGACTCAATGCGCACTGGACTTTCTTGAATATTCTCCTGTCGCCCAGATGATCCTCTTGGTGAAAAGAACTCTTCTTCTTCGTCTTCATCATTATCAACATTTACTCCATCTTTAGCATTATACGACCCAACAAGTACTTCACCACTTCTATAAGTTGGTGTATAATTATGTTTAGGTAGTGGCGGCAATGGTTTCAGCTCTGGAGAACCAAGTTTCTGATATGGAGAAGATGATACACCGATATTAACTCCGACATTGCTCGAGTTCATTAGCTTTTGATGTTGTTCGGAGTCACTAATTCCACCACTTCTAGAGTTAACTAAAGTACCCAGATAAAGAAACTCTGAGCTGGTATTGGGTACACCAGGGCGATGTGGAAGCTTCGGAGGCTTCGGAGAGCCGTCGGAAGGGATGGTGTTGGGAGGGAAAAGGCGAAGGCTGTCGGATCGTGAGGCTTTGTCAGAGGTAGTGGTGGCATATTGGTGGTTGTGACGACGGCGGGAGTAGAGGTACAAGGCAGAAATGGCTGCAAGGATGGCAATAAACAGAAGAGAAAGGGAAATGGAGATGGTTATAATGAGGTGCCGGTGAGAAGTGGCGGAGGAAGGTGGGTGGGGGAAAAGAAGAGAGGAAATGTTGGCCGGAAAAGTGGCCAGAGTGGAAATGGTAGGAGGCGGAGGCGGGGAAGAGAGCAGAGGAAAGAAAGGTTTTTGAGGAACATTTGGTGTTGTGGAGAAGGGGTATTTGGGTTGTACACTTTGAGCTGGAGGCTGCGGTTGTGGAGATAGAGATGGTGGTTGGACTGGTGGGATGGAGTCGGTTAATGGGAAGAAAGGTTGGTGGAGGAGGTGTCGGTGGTAGGCAGCAGTGGTGGAGAAGGAAAGCAGAGACATGAGGAGGAGGAAGCAGGTACTGCTGGTGGTGGTGGTCATTTTCGTGTCTGTGAACATAGTTTCAGGTTTCTACTCTGTCTGAGTCTTAAATTTGATGTCTTTTCCTTTCAAGAAGTAGAGATAAGCTACAGAGCTTTAGCATATAGATGATTATGATTATTGTTATGGTTTATGCAGGTGTGGGGCAGGTGACAGGGAGAGGAAGAAGCTGTTTATTGATGGAAAGAGCGAGTGAGTACCTGCAGAGTAAGTAAGAAGTAACGCAAAAACAAGACGCAAACTTTGTTCTTTGCAAGTAAAACAACTCAACAAAGCTTTCAACTTTGACAGGTACAAGAGAGAGATTGAAAGGAAAAAAATTAAGAACAGGAACAGAACCCAGTTCTTGGGTTGGTGTGCTTTAATGGGTGGGATTAGTGAAATAATGGTTGTTGAAGAAGATGATAAAATTTTCTTGAATTGCTGATAGATTATAGCATAAAAGTGCAAGTAGTGCAAAGAGACCAAAACCAGAAAATGTGAGGTCCAAGAAGAGAGAATGTCTTTTAGTCATAGTTAGAGGAGAAGAAGACACATTCATGATAAAGGTAGAGGGAATAGTAAGAGCAAAATAAGGAGACTGTTAGCTCAGTCTCCAAAGCAAACAACAATGTAGCCATTAGGGCCACTAGGAAGTACTCCATTAACAACTGAAAACCATCTCCATTATCAACAAAGACTGGTTGTGGTGGTGTTGATGGTCACAGAATTACTGTAATGTGGTGAAGCAAAGAAGAAAAAAGGTCCAAAATGGAGATGATGCTGTGGAAGATAGAGAGAAGAACAAGTTAAAAATCTCTGACAGTGTGAAAAATTGTGGCATTATTATTGGGATTTGAAATTTTATTTTTCATGTCTTGTAAAGGAGAGAATCTTTGAAATTTTATGTTTTCTAGACATTTAAAGATGGTTAATTTTTAATATTATAAAAAAAAAATTGATCATTGTTTTTTAATAAAATATTTACCTTTTTTAGTATTTAAATTAATTATAAAATTTTTTAAAAATTTTAATTGCTACTACTGCTAACAAATTTTATTTTCATCTTTTTATCCAAACCATCAGGAAGGAAGGAAAAAAAAAAAGTTACAGGTCAAGATGAGCTGTTTACACATTGAAGCAGGTTGAGTTGAAAGATTGGATTTTTATGCATAAAAAGCCTTTTGCTTTCACATTCTTTGTTGTTTGAAAAGTGCTGATTTTGTAATTCCAAAAAAAGGGTCATTTTTGGCTATGGTGAAAAATTTATAACCTTTTTTTTTTTTTTTAACATGAAAAATTTATCACCTTTGAAATGAGAGTTTAGGGGCATCTAGGCTCTAGCAAATAAAACACATAGGATTCAAATTACTAAAATTAATAATAAAGTTTTTAAACCACTCAAACTAATTTTCAAAATTTAAGAACTATGATTTTTTTTTAATTGAAAATGTTTACTTATTTACAGTATGTTTTTAAAGTTTTAACAATTTATTGTGTTTTTCAAATATTAATATTTTTCGGACTTGTTTCTCGAATTATTGATGTAGTTTATGGAGGAAAAATAATTTGTTTAACCAGATTAGTTAATTTTTTATTGTTAAATTGCTAAATAATTAAAGAAATAATATTAATTAATTTTAAAAATAATTTAATTAATTGTAAATTTAGCTTAATAAATTCAATTTTTTTATTCAAAAGACACCCAACGATTATAGAACTATAAATGAGTCAAATTACTCACAAATAATTTGATGTTCAGTTCAATAAAAACTCATTCGAACTCGTATATTGCTAATATAAATTCATATATAATTTTAAATATATAATATATATAAATTCATATTATAAAAATATTTTTAAAAATATATTATTATAACAAAATCATAATTTTTATTAATATATATTATAATTTTTTAATTTTTAAAGTATAATTCTAATTTAGAGTTAGCATTTTTTAAATTTTCTTAAACTCGTTTAAACTTTAAAACAGCTCATGAATAATAGATAGTATAGCGAGTTCGATTTAATTATAAATGAAGTAAACCCAAACTAAGTTAAATTTACTTCAGCTTGATTGTCGGTTACACTCTATTAGCGAACTATGGACTACACAAAAAGTAATTATCCCTTTTAACATTTACCGTTATAGAAAATAATAACTATCACCAATATTGATAAATATTGACCGTGAAAATTCTAATTTAAGGCTTCTACAATATTTTTTTATAAGACTTCTACAATTTTCAACAGTGAAAATGGCTACCTCCAATTGCCAATTCACTCCTTTTTTGAGCGTGAAGAACGTGCGGAATGTGTTTGACTGTTCTGATTATTTTTTAGAATAATAATAATAATAGTTACTATAATTATTAAATAAAAATGAAATGCAATGCCATAATGAAATAGCCCTAGATAATAATAATAATAATAATAATAATAATAATAATAATAAATCGATCTAACAAAATTTTGCATTAAATTTTATGAAGGGTTTGATGTTGATTTTAGACTTTGTATTAGAATATGAAATCTTTGAAGTCATATTCATTTAAGTCCTATTTCCTTTTTTTTTTTTTTAACTAGATTAAATTAAATAATTTTTATATCTGATTACATTTACCATACGAACTTTTCTTTAACTAAAAAAAACTTTATTAAATAAAATGAAGTTTATTAACGAAGAACAAGAGACTAATATGCTACGAGTTGGAAATCAAAAGCAAACTACTTGTATTAGCTCTTAATAACAACTCAAAACACCTATCATAAAATAAATTAGAAGTTTATCAACATAAATATGATAATCTTGACATTTGCATTCAAGATATAACTATAATAGAAAAATATTTAAATTTTAAGTGTCGTTGATACACAATATTAGCATCCATATAAACTTTATAGAAGGAGATGGATTGGTTAAGTGCTTAAATTTCAGGTAAACTAGACCTAAATATTAATACTTTCTGCAGAATATATAGTGGTTACCGTACTCATTTTGACATAAATGGAAATCTTGTAAAGAATTGTTCGAATTTTGAGTATATCACATAAAAAAAATTTAATATGAATACAAATTTCCACAACAACAACAAAAAATTCCATAAAAAAGAGACAAGAATAAAATTTAAATATAAAAATTTTAGAACATTTAACTTTATTCAAATTTAAATTCAATATGAAATATTTGTAAATTAATAAGTCATTTTTCAATATATATAAAATAACTTGTAAGTGGTATAAATTGGATAATTTGAGATTCAACCTTAATACAAGTCCATTAATTTTGTATGACATGGGTTTAATTTCATTTATAAATTACATTTGTATGGTGACACAAAGTTAATTAATACTTATAGTTGAATTAAATTTAATCTAATAATTTTATTACATTTAATTATATAAATGCTTATATGTGTGTCATTGTAAGGGTCATAATTAATTATATTAAAATAAAAATAAAATAAAATTAAGATTGAATTTTATTAAACATATAAATATGTCAAGTAAAAAATAATTATAAAGTTGGAGCTAAGCTTGTTAAATTTTTCTAGTTTTTAGGGGTGTAGTTGGTCCTTAACTAGCAATTACCCCTAACTTCACTTCTTCACCCCTAAAAGCTAGTAGGGATGATAAGAAAATGGTCCAACACCTGGTTCAAGTTCTAAGAGCAGCGTTATTGGGTAAAAAAAAAAATAATTGATATCAACCTGTCTAGAACTAAATTGTTCCAACTACGGAGTTAGCGTCTTTTTAATATGGGAGTTCGTATCCCCCTCCCCTTTCATCTCCGACAATAGTTGCTCAAAAAAAGAAATCTAATCATCCTAGTGATACATTTATAGGTATGATAGTTTTTCTTTGCGGTTTGTTAATGCTAGTGGTACAAAATTGATGCATTTTTATGAGTTCCTTAGTTCGTGAGAAGAGAGACAACTTAAGTTATATTCGTTTGTTATTTTTAATCGTTGGTGTCATCATCTGCAATGGAGTCTATAGTCTTAGTATGAGAGTTTCTCCAGCTTGCAATTGCCATGACTGGTGACTCTTTATTTTTTGTCTATCTGTTCTTTATTTTTACTCTCCTAAAGTTGGGAATAAAGTATAATGGGTTTTCTCTTTGTATTAAAATTTTCATGTAGATTTGAAATGTGGACTTTTAATGAGCAAAAAACATTATAACGCTTATTTATGTTAATGAAGTTTTACTTCTTGTTCCCAAAAAAAAAAAATTATATTAAGGATTATAGTTTTTACTCTAATTTCACTTATTATATACTTAATGTTTGCGAAAAAAGAAGAATAAATTATAGTTTTTTGTCAGAATTGCCAAAATCATCCTAAAAGCTACTATACCACCACTAAAACTACTAAAAAGGAAGGAGACAAAAAAAGAAAAAGAAAAAAGGGGTAAAACTTAGGGTTAAATATAATAGGGGTCACCTAACTTTACATTTATTACAATTTGGATACTAAATTTTAATATTTTTTTTTTTTTGCCTAATTTTGATTTTGTTCCAAAAAGGGTATTGTTAAAAAAATTTTAGTCCTTTAAATTTTTCTTAAAACCCATTTAATCCCTCAATTACTTCATTTTTTCAATTTAGTACAAAAATTATAAAAATTTTAAAAGTTTTCTTCTTTTAGGTTTTGATATCTCTCATTATGAGTTTTCTTTTACTAGGAGAAATCGAAATAAATTTTAAATTTTTTCTTATTTTCTATAAATATATAGAAAATCTAAACTTATTTGTAAAAAAAATTAATTATGGATTAAAATAATAATTTTTTATTATTTAGGTATCAAATTTTTTTTAAGTGACTGCTGGAAAACTTAATAGAAATTTGGTATTTAAAAAAATATAAATTAAAATTTAATAACTGAATTGAAATAAAATTAAAGTTTGATACCCTTTCGTACATTTCTCTCGTATATTTGACCTGTAAAACTTATTAGAAAACTCAAGCACCAAAAATGAGTTTGAATATACACAAAGCATCCATACTCATTTGGTGCATTTATTTTTTTTTAATTTGCTCATTTTGGTACATCCAAAAAATTTACTCTGCCAACTATTGATATAAATTATCTGATAAAAATATTTACAAATTCATATGAAAACAATAAAAGATATTGACATAAAATTTTCAATTATGTCCTTAAACTTCAATTTGTTATTTAGAACCCCAAAATTTTTTATTATATTAACATAAATTTTCAAGTATATCTTAAACTTCAATTTAGCATTTACAACTCTAAAAATCTTATATTTTAATACTTCAAATCATTTTATTGTTCAATTTTGTTCAAAACTCATTAATAAGTTGATGGCAACAGAAGTAAAATTGTAGAGTTGCAAGATTACATAGAAGGTGTAATGAAGTCCTATTGCATCTCACAAAGTAAAAAACAAAAAAAAAAACTTATGAAATTGTAATTGAAATTAAATATCATGTACGTTTTTTAAGTTATCAAAATCAAACTTTGGGAACAAATTATAAGAGTATGGCTAAATTCAAGGAGTATAAATGAAATTAATACACCAAATTAATCTAATGATGAGTTACTCTATGTCCTTATAATTAATTAAGTCATTATACATAACTTTTGGAAGTAGATGATTTTGACTTGAACAAGCTCATTCATAGATTGCAAAAATTTTGATAAAGAAAAAGATTGCTAAAATTGAAACTTATATTGATTATTTTTATTTATATAACAAACTTTAAACTACTGTCTCCCTATTTGAATGCTGCTTTATGGCACAAATATGGAAGAAACAAAAAATAAAAAAGGAAAATCAAATTTAATGAAAGAACAAATATTGGTGAATTCTCTTGCATCATTTGAATGCGACATATCTGCAGCACATTTTATAAAAAAAAAAAAAAAACATAAAGAGCAGTTCTAAGTTAGATGGAGGGAGTTTTCAAATCAATTAAAAGGCTGGCCCAACAAAATATTAATAATTAGTGGTAGTACTTTTGTTCATCTTTCTTCTTAAGTTTCTTGGTGTTGGTTGGTTTTTTTTTGGCCATTTTTGGCCAAAAATCCTTCCAAATACCAATAATCTTTTTTATTTTTTACTTCAATAAATCCCTTTGGAGCTAACAGCTTTTTTGATATTGTGATGTTAACTTGGATATTTTGTAGTTGATGCCATCCTCACGTACTGCAAGAGCTTGAGGGTTCTGATCTGCAAGAATAAATCTCCTGATCTGCTGGTTTCATATGCTAAACTCCTTTTTTGTCATATTGAATGCGGCTTGATCTTCTCTCCCTTGGTTTTGCAGTCCTCTCCATGGCTTGATCGTTACAAGGAACATTATTCTTCATATGTGAAGTGTAATAATTCTATATTTTAAATAATATAAAATTATTTTAAAATATGTGGTGATAATAAAATTTAAAATTTTATTTATATATTATTATTAATTATATATACTCTTTATTATTTTATTTTAAAAGCTTTATTTATGTAAAATAAATTATTTAGGAGTTCTATTATTTAAATATGTTAAAGTTATTATCGTTATTATTAATTTAAATAGTATTATTATTATTATTATTACTACAATTTCATTGTTAATATTATTATTATTCTTATTATTATTATTATTATCATTATTATTATTATTAGCATTATTGTTATTATTATTTTATTAGGTGTATTAATATTATTATGTGTTATTATGTTATGTGCATGTGTTGTATATATATATATATCAGGTTGATTAATTAAAGTGTATACACATATAATAAAGGGAAAAGGTGCATTTAAGCCCCTAATATTTTGCCAAAGGAGCTGATAAGCCCTTTTTGTCCTAGTTATCACAAAATAGACCAAAAAGTAAAAAGCACAGGTCAACTATTCTCTTCCCCACCATTCTTTTCTTTTCTTTGTAATTTTTTTTCTTTTTCCCTATATTACACAGCAAACCAACCAGTGTCACCCAACCCCGTCGGGCCACCACCTATCATCACCAACCTCTTCCCTCACCCCCTCTACCTTCTTGTCACTTGTGGACCACCAAACGGCCGCCTAAAAGCTCAGAATCAGCAGCGACAACAAGAGGAGCTCCACGTCGACGACTCTATTTCCAGCCACCTTAACTCCTCAATCTAGTGTCGATCAACTCCTTTTGGATCGGTGAGTCCATTTCCAAGTTTTGTTTAATCTTTAATTATCTCGTTTTTGAGTTTTAGTTAGATTTTAGTTTATGTCTATTTTGAGTTTTTTTTTTTTTGAGTTTGATATTGATTGATTTATTAATTCTTGCTTTACAAATGTTCATCTTGGCTACTTTAACTTCTCAAAAATATTTTTTGTTTATTTTTTTGAATTAATTTGAACTATGGGTAATTTTTTATTATTTTAATATTAAAATATTGAATTTTCAATAATTATATTAATTAATTATTTTTAATAAAATTTTAGTTAAATTAGTGTTATTAATTTGAGTTAATAATTTTAGAATTATTAAAATAATTTTTATTGAATTTATATAATTTTTGAGAATATTATTAGTATTATGTGAATTTTGTATATACAAGTTAATTGTGTATTTTTGTTAAAATTATAGTTAAAGAATACGTTTTAAATGATTTTAAAATTATATAGGGTATTAAAATTATTTTTATAAATTATTTACTATTTTTAACTAATTAATACTAATTTTCAAAAATTATATTCAAATAATATACTATTTACTATTTTATTGATTAAACTGATTTTTAATTACTTTTATTATATAATTAAGTTATTTGAATATATAAAAGTGAATTTTATTATTATATGTGGAATTATTGAAAAATTGGATTTTTACTAATATTATATTATTATTTGAGATTTTATTTAATTATTGCGAAAATAATCATATTTAGTGATTTAATGTTTAATTATATTATATTTTGGTATTTTATAGAATTTAATGATTTTAATATATTTATTATTTTTATATTGATTGTTGAAAATTGTAAACCTCGGTTGGGAATTTGGGTAGTTCCGAATCCCAACCCGAGGTATTGAACTTTGTGGTAATTAGAAGTGTGCTTTCCTCGCAGGATTAGCTTTACTGTCAGTAAAGAAATATCCATTTTACAGAGAAGGTTCTGCCAAATTTTCGGTAGAATTCTCATAAAACGTGATGTCGGATCGATCCTGAATTTTCTTATTTGTCTGAGTTTTGAATTCCTAAATCGAATCTTTCTTTAGAATTCTTAGAAGTATAACTTAGAAATTATTCTGATTATTGTTATTATTTATTTTCTAATTACGCCGAAACCGAGGCCTATCGGATCAGGCATTTCGAGTCAATCTCGAGGAGCGTAAACTTGTGAGTTATTATTCTATATATATATTACATATAGAATACATGCTTTTGAGAATCCATGTTTTTATTATATTTTGATATGAATTATTACATTAAATGAAGAAGTATATTATTGGAATACTTTAGGTATATTTTTTGTATCTATGACATTTTACTTAGTTTGTTTTTAGTATATAATTTGTATATATATGACATATATATGTTAACATGTTTTAGTATATATATATTCGGTATATTTTTCATATATCTAGCATATGCATTTAGTATATTTTTGGTATATGTTTAGTATATAAGTGGTATATCCTTTTTAAATGAATGTCACTTGTATTTTAATTATGCATTTTACTATTTTCTATAATTATAAGAATGATTTGAAGGATAGCAGTAAAATGTGCTATCTAGTAGGCTACGCTAGAACTGTTGCGTGACAGTACAGTAGAATTAGGTTGAGAATCTAATATTGTTATTGAGATATTAGTTTTGGGAAAGGCTGACTATGGATCCTCGGTTGACCGAATATACTCAGGGCCAATCATGCTGGTAGTAAGATTGCGAAACCTCAATTGATTTAGTATACTAAGAGGCTAGTCTACTACCTTAAGTTGAAAAAAAATAATACTTGGAGTTTTGATTAAGTCTATTAGCTATTGATTATTTATAATTGAGGTTGTGAACTGTTAGGGTTCTGCTCCAGTCCTTCAATTAAAATAATTTTATGCATCTATTATATATATATATAAAATGAATTTTAGCATTTGTGTGAAATGTCTGTGTATATGTATATATATACTGATGCTTGATTGTATATGTTTTAGATTGCATGTATATATATTATAATAATTCACTCAGCGAGGTTTGACTCCCCTCAATATTTTTTTTTTTCAGGAGATTCTTCATCATCAGACCTCAATAGTAGACCTTTACACAGGATTTCTTTAGGCCCAGCTAGATTATGTAAATTATTTATATGAACTTTATTGTATTTTAGAAAACTACAGTAGTACTGTTTATATTTGTAGAATGTTATTTTTTTGTAAGAGACCTTTCTCTGAATATTGTATGAAAATATTTTTTATTTTAAGAAATGACATTTAGGTATTTATTTTTGTATCAATTTAATTTTTAATTCTAGTGTATTTTTATTTATTATTGCATGTGTATTTTATTTTTAAGGCTTGCTATAGGTTATAGATTCGAAAGAATTCTCGTTCCCTAACACTGTTCATAACTCCCAATTTTGGATCATGATAAAGTTGGTATCAGAGCTCTAAGTTATTAGTGTTGTGGACCTAGGTTTTCAAAGTCTTGTTTTCTTTAAAACTACTATAATTAATTAGGTTCGATCATGTCTTTGATAAGTTTTCCTTGATTTAGTATTCTGCGTAATCCTTAGATTGTCTGTTTTATCTTAATCTCTTTGGTTTTTATCTTTTCAAAATGAGGAGGCGAGTGCGTGTCACTTCATCGGTAGTTGAGGGTGAGGATGATGAATCTTTTTAAGATGAGGTTTTACCTCCTGAGCTGCTAGCGAGTTGTAGAGGCCAAGGTAGAGGTAAACCTCGAGGAGCGATAGGTCGCCATAGATAGAGAGAGCTACAGGATGAGGAAACTGTAGAGCCAGAGTACGAGGAAGTTGTTATACCTTCAGTTGCACCATCATTATAGCCTGCCTATTAGCAGGGTATATCTGATTCTATGCCAGAGTCGCCAAGATAGCCTTTGATGGGATGTTGGATCCGTTAGACTTTCTGCATGCTATTGAGATGAGGACTCGTACTGCTCATACCGAGTGCCAACAGATCATGATAGTCGAGTTATCTGTAAAGGGACCAGCTTTGGATTGGTTCATCTAGGAGATTCAACTGTACATGATAATGATGACTTGGGCACAGTTCAGAGAGAGATTTATGAGGAGATTCTATCCAGAGCCATTGAGGATGAGTTATAGACTTCAGCTGACAAGCATCACCAGAGGCGATAGATCTGTCGAGGATTACACCAGAGAGTTTCTTCGTCTTGGCAAATATGTAGAGGATTTAATGCGAGACCAGTATCTTGCTATCATGACTTACATCACCGGTCTAGGTTCTGCATTTACTGGGATACCTTTTGCGGGCCTTACTCTGAAGTCGGTGATAAAGTTGGCCAAGGAGATACAGCTGACAAGGAGTTATGCCTGATTATTATCAGTTAGGTGTTTAGTCAGGAGGATTCCAGACTACTCTGTATTTGACTTTCCATATTGGTTATAGTAATCAGTAGAGACTCAGTATAATAAAGTCATAGGCCATAACCAATATATCATAGTAGTAGGAGGTATAGTCGTGGTGTTCAGCATAGGCCTATCAGATTTGATTTTAGTGCTTCCAACAGCAGTAGTGGTTAGAGTTCAGGATACAGCAGCACAAGATTAGCAATTAGTCCCTATCAAACTTGTGGTATAGTCCATCATGGACCCTATTATATAGCACTGCTAACATGCTTTAGATGAGGACAGACGGGACACTTCGTTAGATCATGCCTATATTCTAATTTTCAGCCACAACAGTTTTCACAGCAGTTAATTGCTAGTCCGGCACCAGGTCCTTTTTAGTTGCCTCTAGCTCAGCATCTGAGCATGACTCAAATTATTGCCTAGTAGAGGCGTGGCAGAGGTACCAAAAGAGGTGCCAAAGGTTTTGACCAGGCTTCCACCAATTAACAGGGAGGTCAAGGTTAGGCCAGGGTTTTTCACCTCACTCAACAGGATGCTCAGACATCTAATGCCATCATTACAGGTATTATTCCAGTCTGTTACTTGGATGCTTGGGTTTTATTTGATTCGGGTGCCACACACTTTTTTGTGTCCCCTGTTTTTACTTCAAAGTCATGTTGGCAAGCTTTGAGGATGACTTTTCCTTTATCTGTTGCCACTCCTTTAAGCGATTCGTTGGACATCGACGTTATTCTTTTTGGTTTTCCAATGTTTGTCGGAGGTAGAGAACTATTAGTAGAATTGGTGTTGTTAGATGTGATGGAATTTAATGTGATTTTGGGCATGGATTGGTTGTCTCAATACTATGTCATTTTGGATTGTCGGAGTAAATAGGTGATTTTTAGAATTTTAAATGAAGAAGAGTTTAAGTTTATAGGTAGTAAGAGTTTTGCACCTCAAAATCTCATCTCCGCTATCACGGCTAGGAAGATGTTGAGGAAGGGTTGTCAGGGATATTTGGCATTAGTCAGGGATACTTCTATGGAGAAGTTGTCACTCATAGATGTTCCTGTTGCCTGTGAGTTTCCTAATGTTTTTCCTGAGGAGTTGCCAGGTTTACCACCTCACAAAGAGATTGAGTTCTGTATAGATATGGTTTTAGACACCACTCTTCTTTCGATGCCGCCCTATAGAATGGCTCCTGCAAAGTTGAAAGAGTTAAAGGAGCAGTTGTAAAATTTGCTAGATAAGGGTTTCATCAGACCTAGTGTTTCTCTTTGGGGTGTACCAGTCTTATTTATGAGGAAGAAGGATAGTACCCTGAGACTATGCATAGATTATAAAGAGCTGAGCAAGGTAATAGTGAAGAAGAAGTATCCTCTCCTGAGGATAGATGATCTGTTTGATTAGCTTTAGGGTGCACAATTCTTTTTTAATATTGACTTGAGGATGAGTTATCATCAGTTGTGGATCAGTGAAGCCGATATTCCTAAAATGGCATTCTGCACTCGATATGGCCACTATGAGTTTCTAGTGATGTCATTTGGGTTAACTAATGCACCAGCTGCTTTTATGGATTTGATGAATGAGGTATTCAGACCATTTATGGATCAATTTATGGTAGTCTTCATTGATGATATACTGGTGTATTCGAAGAGTGTGGAGGAGTATATATATCACTTGAGGACTATACTACAGGCACCGAGAGAATATTAACTTTTTGCTAAATTCTCAAAGTGTGATTTCTGGTTGGAGAATGTTGCATTTCTTGGACACGTGGTGTCTAAAGATGGTATCCAGGTTAATCCATAAAAAATTGAGGCAATGTCTGAGTGGCCTAGACCGATGATAGTCACCGAGATTCATAGTTTTCTAGGTTTAGTTGGGTATTATATGAGATTTTTATAGGATTTTTCTAGATTTGCAGCTCCTATAACTCGCTTAACTTAGAAGAATGTGAATTTTAACTGGTCAGATGCTTGTGAGAACAGTTTCCAGTTACTAAAGGAGAAGTTAACCACAACCCCAGTTTTGGCATTGCCTAATAGAGTAGATAAATTCACCATGTATTGTGATGCCTCTAGAGTCAGCCTAGGTTGTGTGTTGATGTAGAATAGTAAGGTGATAGCTTATGCTTTGAGGCAGTTAAAAAAGAATGAACAGAATTATCCTACTAATGACCTAGAGATGGCTATAGTAATCTTTGTTCTTAAGATTTGGAGACATTATTTGTACAGGGTGACTTATGAGATTTTCACAGATCACAAGAGCCTTAAGTACATTTTTAATAAAGTGGTTTGAATCTGAGGTAGAGGAGATGGTTAGAACTCCTGAACGACTATGACTGTGAGATTATTTATTATCCAGGCAAGACTAATGTGGTAGCAGATGCCTTGAGTAGGAAGTCCTCTGGTAGTCTTGCTCATATTAGTGTAGAGAGGAGACCGTTGATCCAAGAGTTGCACCAGTTAGTGGATCAAGATCTGATGAAGAAGATTAGCAGATCTGGTAGATTGTTAGTTCAATTCAGAGTTTGATCAGTGCTGAGAGATATGATTAAGGTAGCTTAGGGTCGAGATCCTATTCTAGTTGAACTTGTAGAGAATATTTATGTAGGGAAGTTCACATTTTACACTTGATGATGATGGTGTTTTATGGATCAGTGGTAGGTTGTGCATTCCTGATATGGATAATTTGAGAGAAGAGATCCTTAAAGAAGTGCATTTTATAGCCTACAACGTACATTCAAGTGTTACTAAAATGTACCATAGTATCATAGACTTATATTAGTGGGATGGACTGAAGAATGATGTAGCTGATTTTATTGCTAAGTGCTTGACATATCAACAAGTGAAAGCTGAATACTAAAAGCCTTTTAGGAAGCTTCAACCACTCCCTATTCCTGAGTGGAAGTGGGAGAGAATTGCTATGGATTTTGTGGTTGGGTTACCTCATTCTGAGGATGGATACGATTCCATCTGGGTGATTGTGGACATGTTAACCAAGTTTGCTTATTTCTTACCTGTGAAAGCCATTTAGTCTATAGCTAAATTGGCGAAGTTGTATGGTAAGCATATTGTGTGCCTTTATGGAGTACCTGTGTCCATTATATCTGATAGAGGTTCAGTGTTTACCTTTTATTTTTAGTAAAAGTTACAAGAAGCAATGGGCACTAGGCTTGATTTTAGTATTGCTTTTTACCCTCAGATATATGGTCAGTCTGAGAGGACGATCCATACACTGGAAGATATGTTGAGGATGTGTGTATTGGATCTAGGAGGTAACTGGGATGATCATTTACTGCTTGTGGAGTTTGCATATAATAACAACTACCATAGTAGTATTGGGATGGCACCGTATGAGGCTTTGTATAGAAGGAAGTGTAGATCCTCTCTAAGTTGGGATAAGATTAAAGAGAAAGTGTTGACTGGACTTGAGATTGTCCAGGATGCAACAGAGAAGGTTTTTATTATTAAGAGGAGATTAAAGACTGCAGCTAGTAGACATAAGAGCTATGCGGATCCGAGACATAAAGATGTGGAGTTCCAAGTTGGAGACTATATATTCCTGAAGGTGTCTCCGATGAAGGGTGTGATAAGATTTGACAAGAAGAGGAAGCTAGCACTGAGATATATTGGACTGTTTAAAATTTTGGAAAGAGTGGACATGGTTGCATATCAGTTGGCTTTGCGACTGAATTTATTTCAAGTGCATCTAGTGTTCTATATCTTGATGCTAAGGAAGTATATTTCGAACCCTTCGCACGTGTTACAGCCTGATAGTATGGAAGTGAATAAAGACCTGACATTAAGGAGGAACCAGTCGTGATAGTAGACCATCAACTTCGTCAGTTGCATTTGAAGCAAATTCCGATGGTCAAAGTGTTGTGGCGAAGCAACAACGCGGAGGAGCACACTTAGGAGACAGAAACTGAGATGCGAGCTACTTACCCTTATCTCTTTCCTCAATAATTCTTGTCTTTATTCTTTTCTTTGAATTCGAGGACAAATTCTTATAATGAGAAAAAATTGTAATGACTCTGTATTTTAAATAATATAAAATTATTTTAAGATATACAGTGTTAATAAAATTTTAAATTTTATTTATATATTATTATTAATTATGTATATTCTTTATTTATTTTATTTTAAAAGCTTTATTTACATAAAATAAATTACTTAGGAGTTCTATTATTTAAATACATTAAAGTTATTATCGTTATTATTAATTTAAATAGTATTATTATTATTATTATTGTTATTTTATTAGGTTTAGTAATATTATTATGTGTTATTGTGTTATGTGCATGTGTTGTATGTATATCTATATCTATATCTATATATATATATATAAAGGGGGTCAAAAAGTAAAAAGCACAGGTCAATTATTCTCTTCCCCTCCATTCTTTTCTTTTCTTTGTAATTTTCTTTCTTTGTCTCTGTGTTACATAGCAAACCAACGCCACCCAACCTTGTCGGACCACCACCAACCCACCACCTATCATCACCAACCTCTTCCCTCACCTCCTCTACTTTCCTCTCACTTATGGATCGTCAGACCATTGCCTGAAAGCTCAAAATTAGCAGCTACAACAAGAGTAGCTCCACACTGGCGACTCCATTTCTGGCCACCTCAGCTCCTCAATCCAATGTTGATCAACTCTTTTTGGACCGATGAGTCCATTTCCAAGCTCCTTTTGAGCTTTAATTCTCTCGTTTTTTAATTTTAGTTAGATTTTAGTTTATGTCTATTTTAGATTTTATTTTTTTTGAGCTTGATATTGATTGATTTATGAATTTTTGCTTTATAAATGTTGATCTTGGCAACTTTAGCTTCTCAAATTTTTTTTTTGAATTAATTTAAATTATGGGTAATTTTTTATTATTAAAATATTGAATATTTGATAATTATGTTAATTAATTATTTTTAATAAATTTTTAGTTAAATTAGTGTTATTAATTTGAGTTAATAATTTTAGAATTATTAAAATAATTTTTAGTGAATTTATATAATTTTTGAGAATATTATTAGTATTATGTGAATTTTGTATATATAGGTTAATTGTGTATTTTTGTTGAAATTATAGCTATATAATACGTTTTAAATGATTTACTATTTTTAACTAATTAATACTAATTTTCAAAAATTATATTCAAATAATATACTATTTACTATTTTAGTGATTAAATTGATTTTTAATTACTTTTATTATATAATTAAGTTATTTGAATATATAAAAGTGAATTTTATTATTATATGTGGAATTATTAAAAAATTGAATTTTTATTAATATTATATTATTATTTGAGATTTTATTCAATTGTTGCGAAAGTAATCATGTTTAGTGATTTAATGTTTAAATATATTATTTTGGTATTTTATGGAATTTAATGATTTTAATATATTTATTATTTTTATATTGATTGTTGGAAATTGTGATCCTCGATTGGAAATTTGGATAGTTCAGGATTCCAACTCGAGGTGTTGAGTTTTATGGTAATTAGAAGTGTGTTTTTCTTGCAGGATCGGCTTTGCTATCAGTAAAGATATGTCAATTTTACAAATGAGGTTTTGTCGAATTTTTGGTATAATTCTTATAAAACATGAAGTCGGGTCAATCCTGAATTTCTGTGTTTGTCTGAGTTTTGAATTTCTAGATCGAGTCTTTCTTTAGAATTATTAGAAGTACAAGTTAGAAATTATTCTGATTATTATTATTATTTATTTTCTAGTTGGACTGAGATCAAGGCCTATCGGACCAGGTCCTTTGAGTCAGTCTCGAGGAGCGCAAATTTGTGAGTTATTATTCTATATATACATTGCATATAGAATACATACTTTTGAGAATCCATGTTTTTATTATGTTTTGATATGAATTATTACATAAAATGAAGAAGTATATTATTGGTATGCTTTAGGTATATTTTTGGTATATGTGACATTTTACTTAGTTTGTTTTTAGTATATAATTTGTACATATATGGCATATATATGTTAGCATATTTTAGTATATATATATTCAGTATATTTGTCATATATCCAACATATGCATTTAGTATATTTTTTTGTATATTTATGGTATATGTTTAGTATATAAGTGGCATATCCTTTTTAAATGAATGCCACTTGTATTTTAATTATGCATTTTACTTTTTTCCATAATTATAAGAATGATTTGAAGGATAGCAGTAGAACGTGCTACTTAGTGGGCTACACTAGGACTGTTGTGCGACAGTATGGTAGAATTAGGTTGAGAATCTGATATTTTTATTGACATATTAGTTTTGGGAAAGGCTGACTGTGGATCTTTGGTTGACCAAATGTACTTGGGGCAAGTCATGCTTGTAGTGAGATTGTGGAACCTCGGTTGACCTAGTGTACTCAGAGGCACTATACTACCTCAAGTTGGAAAAAAAATAATACTTGGAGTTTTGATTATGCTATTGATTATTTATGATCGAGGTTGTGAACTGTTAGGGTTCTGCTCCGGTCTTTCAATTAAAATAATTTGATGCATCTATTATATATATATAATGAATTTTAGCATTTGTGTAAAATGTTTGCGTATATGTATATATATATAATGATGTCTACTGTATATGTTTTAGATTGGTTGTATATATATTATAATAATTCACTTAGTGAGGTATGACTCCCCTCAATATTTTTTTTCAAAAGATTCCTCATCGTCAAACCTCAGTAGTAAACTTCTACGCCAAATTTCTTCAGCCCTGACTATATTATGTAAATTATTTATCTAAACTTTATTGTATTTTAGAAATCTATAGTAATAGTGCTTGTATTTGTAGAATGTTATTTTTTTTGTAAGAGACCTTTCTCTTAATATTGTATGAAAATATTTTTTATTTTAAGAAATGACATTTAAATATTTATTTTTATATCAACTTAAGTTTTAATTCTGGTGTATTTTTATTTATTATTGCATGCATATTTTATTTTTAAGGCTGGCTACGGGTTTCGGATTGAAAACAAGTTTTGCTCCCTAGAGCTGGTCATGACTCCCAGTTTAGGTAGTGATGTAAAGATCTTAGATTGTTTAAGCTTGAAGAGATCATTGTTATGGATATGTGCCTCTTTTCAACTCTGATTGCTAGAAGAAGACCAAATAGATTATTATGTTCTTGTCTTTTAATTTGATAGTCAAATGATAAACTTCTACATTTATGTCTGTTGTAAGTAGAAATATAAATTATGACTATCTACCATTAAGATGGTCTTCAGTATGGGTGTTTTTCTCTTTATGTCTACTGACTTTGATCTATGAAACTAATCGTTTGAAAAAAAAAATTAGAGGTAGTAGCATTATGCTAAAATTTGACCTAGTAATGTTAAAATTTTTCAAAAACTATGATTTTCCACAGTTAGCAATCTAATATTTTTTTTTAACAAATCAAAGTTTACAATTTAATCTTATAAGAGCACAAATATATATCTCTCAACAATTTAATATACAAAAAGTAGGAAAAAAAAAGCTAATATCTTTGAATTAAACAAAGTTTGAGAGAGGGGTTGTATATATGTAAACCTCAAAATCTGTTTCTCAAATAGTGTAATAGCCTTGATATACAATATTTTATCAAAGGATGACTATTGGTTTTAACCAGTAATCATCCCTTTGTTACCTTTCTTTTATGGTTTTAGTTACTATCATATAATAAGATGTTTATATATTTGTGTATTTTGTTAGTTTTGTTGTTAATAGTTGTTGATAGCATTTTGGTGTAGAGGCAAAGCTGTTGCCTTCTGCTTGGCTGGGATTATTGAGGAGCATGCCTCTTCTCTGCTGAGGTTCAGCCTTCCACAATCTAAAAGGGTTTTTACCCTACAAGAGCTTTGCATGATTACTGCTACCTTTGCCATGATGAGAGATTTACAGATTTTTGGTGCTCTTCTTTGTTACTGTGTTTATCCTCATGTATTAGCTTTTCAATAAAGGGGATTTCAACCCATTGAAATGGAAGAGAAGCAATTAGTTTGTGTTTATCATGTCAAAGATGACCATAAGCTTCATTTTGATTCCTGTAAAACCATCTACTTCAACCTTTTTATGCAGCTGATATTTAAAGCTAGTACTTCCAAAACCTCAATCCATTCGCATATGTTTCGCTTAAAGCTATTATTGCCATGACTATTCAACATCTTTCGTACATGGCATCAATAACTCATGCAAGCTCAGGATGTTGTTGGCATTATCGCCATCATCACATGGCTATCTTCTCTATATTCTAGGGCTATCTTCTCAACCCTAAAGTGGCATAATAAGTTTCTTAGGCTCTTCCTTATTTCTAGCCCTCCAAATTGTAAATCCCATAAAATGTATTGGATTTTCAAAATGTGCTAGCCCTTAATACTGGCCATTCTACATGTAATGTTTATTTTCTAATATATTTTATTTTCCTTTTGGTAAAAAAAAAAAAGAAGTATGAGAAAAAAAACTATCTTCCTCCTCCTGTCCTTGTCACTGTTCCTGGTTCATCTTAATATTTCCTAAGTGATTTTTGGCCTTTTTATGGCCAAAAATCACAAAATCTTTTTTTTTTGTCATGTAACATATTTTCCTAGCAGATTTGAGTCTTAAACTCAAAATTAAATGGGTTTAATCCCAATCTAAATAATTTTTTGGCTTTAATAGCTGTGGATATATAGGTTTGATAGTTGTGATAGTTTATGGCTTGATGTTATGGTAGCTAGAGCTAATGAGTTTGCTTCATAATTTGATGGTGCTTGAAGATATGGAGTTGTTAGGTTGGCTTCAAGATCTAATCTCAACTTCACGTCTTTTAAGCAACAAATGTTTAGACGATTAGAGCTTGATAATCCATTTTCAGCTAAAGGTGATATCTTCTCATGAATCCTTATGTTATCCTTATCATTAAATGCAAACATCGATTTCACCAAAAACGAGTTCATGTGCTTTTATTGTCATCTCATAAAACTCTATACATCTCCAGCTCCAATAGATGGTATATGAATTCAAATCTTTATATAATTTGGCTTTAATCATTTGTGATGATCTATACTCATGTCTGGTTGTACTTATTGTTGCCTTATGTTCAATGAATCAAAATTAATCATTAAAAAAAACAATTTAATATACCCCCCCCCTGAATTAGAAGTCGAAGAGTATATTTTCCTTTTTAACATAGAGTTTGAGTACCCATCAATGTTCATAAATGTACCTAAATTTAGTTTTTTTTTTCCCCAACCAATAGAGTTTAAGTTGTTTGATTCTCCACTACAAAGAAAGAATAAAGGATGTATGTTTGAACCCTACTTTTTATATCTGAATGTTCACATTTTTTTCCACTTAAATCATTTCTGGGTAACATATCCACATTTAGTTGTTATTTTGAGTTTGTGGAAAATAATTTTAGTCCAAGACTATTATTGTTCTAATAGTCTATAATATTAATTTCAATTTGTAAGATTCAGTTATTTGTATCAAAATATCCTTATCATCTCTTGTGTTTTTATTCAAATTAATGAAATTTCATTCCTGTTGTTAAAAAACCAATTTACCCTATGTTTGAAATGAGAGTAAAGTTGGGAGGAAAGAAAATATGGGAGAAAAGTAACTTTTTAATGTTTGATTTAAAAGGAAAAACAAAGGGAGAAAGAAAAGTTGAATTTATTTTCTCTCTTAACTTATCTCTCCAAATTGGAGAGAAAATTGAAAAAGATTGAAAGAAAGTGTACTATAATGATTAATTTTACTATTTTGCCCTTTGTTTAAGAAATATATGTTTTAGTTTAGGGGTACAATAGTAGATATATAACATATATTTTTGTTTTCCAATAAAAAAGATAAATTTATTTTCTTTTCTCCCTATATTATTTTCCCATAAATCCAAATATTAGAGTGAAAAATAGAAAAAAAAAAATTATTTTCCTTCACATTTTCCTCTCTATTTTCTTTCCTCATTTTCCCTCCTTTTAAACCTTGGTGTTAAGGTTTTAGCAAGCATTTGTCCATACTGTTAAAAAAAAAAGAGCAAGTATTTGTACATTTTGAAGGTTTTTTTTTTTTTTAAACAATTGTACATTTTACTGGTTGATCAACAGGTACACCATTCAATTAATGAGTATACTTGTAAATGTATTATTTTAGTTAAAAAAAATAATTTTAGAATTATTATATTGAAAAAAATCAGTTGATTTTAAATGTTTTAAAAATGTATTAATAAAATTATTAAATAAATAACAAAGATTCATTAATAATTAAAAAGAAAAAATTATTAAAAAAATTCTTTATCAAATGGAGGATATAATTTCATGTTAACTATTTTCAATTATAAAACTAGTGAAATGATTTCAAAAAAAGAAAAAAAGAAAAAATAATGCTTATAAATTGTTTTCAATTGTAAAGATTTCAAAATGATATAACAAAAAACAAAAACGTAATTAGACGTGGTTATTGTTTTTCTCGTGTGGTTATATGTATATATATCGTTTTCAAAAAGCCAATTAAAATTTTTACAAAGTAAAAATTTAAAAATATTATCATAGGAATGAAAGAGTTTGAATAAAAATATGAAAAATCACAAAAATATATATATATAAAAACTAATTTCTTATTAATATTAATATTAATATTAATATAATATCAAATAAAAAATATAATTAACAAAATATTTGCGCCTATGCAACTTTGACTAGATGGCCAAGGTGATCACAAGCAGTCTGGGGGACCCCGTCCCACCCCTTCATTCCCCATTTTTACTGGCTATGTAACATAAAAAATAAAAAATAACAGGTACTTCACGAGTAGTAAAGGTAAAAAAATCACAAATCAAGCCTCTCGCCTCTATCTTCTTTCTTTGCAATATTGAAATTTAACCATTTAACCTGTGGTAAAAACCATGCAGTAACAGATGGATCATCCATGATGATGACGTCGTTAATTTATATACATATAGAGAGACACAGATATTTGAAGAACTGCGTCCGGATACTGGTAAAAAGTTGCAGGAGTTTATACATATCCATGCAGAATTTTTATGGTGACAATCAGCCCACATGAAGTTACGGAAACAAAATTGGGTTGTCATTTTTTTTTTTTTTTTTTACTGAAGGAAAAGAACGAGAATATATTGTGCATAGGTAGGGTATAAAATTTAGTAGGGTACACATGGGTCTAATTGAGTCAAATTTTAGTTAGTTATTCAACCAAGGTTTAATCGGATCGAGTCTTTTTTTTTCACCAAAAAAGAAAGCTCGAGTTTATTATTTTTTTTGTCAAAGAGAATTGCATTTCATTACCAAATGAGAGTATAAACTCGGATCTACTAACCTTAATAATAGAAGTACAAATTTTGATCTACTAGTCCTGATAATTTAAAGATACCAAAAAAAAAAAGCTAGAGTTTTTATTTTTTTGGTCAAAGAAAATTGCATTTCATTAACAAATGAGAATATAAACTCGGATCTACAAATCCTGATAATGGGAGTACAAACTTTAATCTAGTAGCCCTGATAATTTAGAGACATCATATAAATATCATAACAAAGTAAAATTTTGAATAATCCTACTAAGATTACTTATTGAGTAATCACTTGTACAATCATGATGAAAACTCAACTTAAATAATAAAAGTTTTATTCATAACTAATGGATATGAAGATTAAATAAAAAGTCAAATTAAGAAAACAAAATATTATAAACATGAAATAGAAATAAAAAGATTCTTCATCAACACCTTTCTCGACTTCTTGGCTTCAAATAGTTTTTTTCTCATTGACTCTATCTATGTGAATCTTGATGGTGCTTCCATTTTATATTAGCTTGACTAAGAATAGCACATCAAGAGAGGTAAGTGAAGAATAAAATTCAGAAAAAAAAGAGAAAATTCAAGAGAAATATTTTTTCATAATATTTAAGAAAGGGTTACACCCTTTATATATACACACAGGAATCCTAATCACAACTTAATTAGGAATAGAATAACATCCTAAATAGAATAGAACTTTATTCCTAATTGTATACAAATATTTACTTCATAATATGTACAATAAAATATTTACTTCCTCAACACTCCCCCTCAAATTGGTGAATGTATGTCAATCATTCCCAACTTGCCAAGTGAGTTGTAGAATGCTTTTTCGGATACAGCCTTTGTGAGGATGTTAACTAGTTGAGTCTGAGATGAAACATATGGAAGATCAATTATTCCTTAGTTTAAATGATCTTTTATGAAATGTCTGTCAACCTCTATATGCTTAGTTCGATCATGTTGAACCGAATTATTTGAAATTGCTATGGTTGCCTTGTTATCATAATGTAACAACATAGGTTTTGGATGTTTTAATCCCAGATCCTGAACAATTCACCTTACCCAGAGCAACTCACATACTCTATGAGTCATTCCTCTAAACTCAACTTCAGCACTTGACCTTGCTATAACTTTTTATTTCTTACTTCTCGAGGTGACTAAATTATTTTCAATGAATGTGAAGTACCCAGACGTTGATTTTTTATCAGTCCGATCTCCAGCCCAATCAGTATCAGTATAGCCGGTAATTTCATAATCCTTATTCCTCCCAAAGAATAACCCTTTTACCCAGAGAAGACTTTAGATATCTTAATACTCGGTATACTGCATTCATATGTTCTTTATTCGGAGAATGCATGAACTGACTTACAACACTTACTGCATAATCTATGTCTGGCCGAGTATGAGATAGGTAAATCAACCTTCCCACCAACCTTTGATACTGATCTCTATCAGTTGGAACTTGATCTTCTAGGATTGAAAGTCCATGATTTACTTCAATGGGAGTCTCGGCTGGCTTACAATCAAGCATCCCTGTCTCTGTCAGTAAATCTATTACGTACTTTCCTTAGCAAAGAGAAATTCCTTGAGCTGATCTTGCAACTTCAATTCCTAAAAAATACTTCAAGTTACCCAAATCCTTAAGTTCAAACTCAGATGCTAACTGTCTTTGCAAGTTTGTTGTTTCACTCAGATCATTTTCAGTGACCACCATATCATCAACATATACAATCAATGCAGTGACTTTTCCTAACTTCTGTTTAATGAATAGTGTGTGATCAACATCACTTTGCTTATATCTGAGCTTCCTCATTAAGGTTGAGAGTCGTCCAAACCATGCTCGAGGCGATTGCTTGAGTCCATACAATGCTCTCTTTTATTTGCATACTCGGTCAGTACATTCAGTTCTGGGTGGTGGATCCATATATATTTCTTCATCTATGGTTCCATTTAAAAATGCATTTTTTACATCAAATTATCGAAGCGGCCACTCCAGGTTGGCAGCTAAGGAGATAAGGACTCGGATGGTGTTCATTTTTGCTACTGGGGCAAATGTATCTTTATTGTTGATTTCATACTTTTGAGTGTACCCCTTTGCTACCAACCAGACTTTATATCAAATTATGCTTCCATCTGGATTGAGTTTGACAGTGAATATCCACCTGCACCCCACCATTTTCTTTCCTTTCGGAAGAGGAATAAGATCCCACGTCCAGTTCTTCTGTAATGCCTCCATTTCATCATTCATAGCTTTCTTCCAATCTGGATCATCTAAGACTTCCTGCACATTACTCATAATAAATACAGTAGATAATTGATTTACAGTAAGTGCATATGAGTTAGACAAATGGTTGGTTGATATGAAGTTGTTGATAGGGTATTTAGCTTTGGTATGAAGGTCCGGATCATATTGTTTTTTTAGAACCCCTCTATTGATTCTAGAAGGATAACGAGGCTCAGTATTTGGAATTAAAGGAGATAAGTTTACCTTATTATGCACTGTATCTAGAGTTTCTTCAGCTTCTGGTATGGGTTGGGAAGATGTACTATCTTGATTACTCAAATTTTCTTTGATGATTTGTCCGGGTAAGATGCTCATACTCAAAACATCAGATGTTTGTCCAGGTAAGATGCTCGTACTCAGAATAATAGATGTCTGTTCGGGTAAGATACTCATGCTCAAAACAACAGATGTTTATCCGGGTGAGATGCTCGAAATACTCAGAATATTTGGGAGACTCAGATTCAAAACATTCAGAATGCTATCTTCAAGCTCAAAGAGGTTTGATTTTTATCCCCCTGGAGAGAGCACTCGGAGTGGAAGAAGAAAGGAGAATTTTCATGAAACTGAACATCCCAAGTGACATACATCTTCTGTGTATTTGGATCATAACACTGATATCCCTTTTGTAAATCCGCATAGCCAACAAAGATACACCGGATAGCTCGAGGGTCTAATTTGCTGAGTGTCTGATGAATATATGCCGAGCATCCAAAAACTCGGGGTTTGAGATTATTGAAGGGTGGAGATATGACAAGTTCCTAAAGTTTCTGAAGAGGAGTCTGAAAATTAAGTACTCGTGATGGTGTCCGGTTTATGAGGTACACAACGGATCAAACAGCTTCTCCCCAGTATTCTTAAGGAACATTCATGTCAAATAGTGATGCTCGGATAACTTTCAATAGCTGTCGGTTCTTCCGTTCGGCTATACCATTCTTTAGGGAGTGCCGGCATAAGAAGTTTGGTGGCGAATGCCCTTCTTGAGGCAGAAATCCTTGAGAATTGAGTTAACATACTCCCTACCATTGTCAGACTGCAATACTCAAATTTTACTCTGGTATTATGTGGCCACCATATTTTACAGGTCCTGAAACTTGGAGCACACATCTCCTTTATTATAAAATAGAGATACCCAGGTCATCTGGGTACATTCATCAATAAACTTTATAAAATATCGAGCACTAGATAGAGTAGGAATCTGAGTAGGTCCCCATACATCAGAATGAATGGTCATAAATGGAATTGAATTTTTATTATAACTTGGTACATAAGAAATTCAATGGCCTTTTGCCAATTTACAAACATCACACTTGAATTCTAAGTCTGTGGTATGCAAAAATAAATTCGATTTTATTTGTCTAAGATAATGAAAAGAAAGATGACCAAGACGACAATGCCATATGATTACTTGGTTTTTCTTGAACAACCTCTACCAACCCTATTAACTTGACTTAATTTCTGACTTGAATCATCATGCAACTCAAGATAGTACAACTTTCCACGTTTAACACCAGAGCCAAGAATCCAGAGCGTTGCAATGTCCTGAAATACACAATAATTAGGCCAAAATTTGATAGTGTAATTCAAGATTTCAGTGATTTGGCCAACAGAAAATAGATTACAAGAAAGAGATGGAACAACAATAACAATATCTAAATTAAGAGAGTCAGAGTTAAATACTGATCCCTCATGAGTGACTGGGCTATGCCTCTATTAGCAGTTAGAATATTTTATTGGGTTGATGGACGGATAGATGTAAGATGGTGAGTGAAGTTTGTCATATGATCAGTAGCACCTGTATCAATAATCCATGTATTATTTTGAGTAAGATTTTTCATACCTGGAGTGGTACCAAGATCACCACTTGGTTCAGTAGAAGTAGCAATTGCAGCCTTGTCGAGCTTCTTACGAGGCTTTCTATTGAAATCCCACCATTCCGGATATCCCACAATTTCATAGCACCGTTCCTTGGAATGTCCAACTTCACCACAATGAGTACAGGTGTATGTGATGGACTTACTCAGTATTTTGTTCCCTCTGAATTGGGGATGAGTCTGAGTTGCCACAAGTATAGAATGGTCTGGCAGGATCTTCGGCTCTTCCATCGTATATCGCTGGTTGTGATCCCTCTGGACATATGCATAATTAGACTCGAGATCAAGAGGTGGATCCTTTCGGAGTATTTCACTCTAAGCGTTATTAAATTTCGAATCAAGCCCGACTAGGAAAATATGTGTTCGAAGCCGGGTAATATGCTTATGGAGTAATACTACTCCATTAACATCCTCCCCTTGTGCACACGTCCGAGCATTGATTTCTTGAAATATTCCAATCAGTTCATTATAGTATGCAAGTAATGGCTTACCATTCTGACGTGTTGTGAATGATTTCCGATTCAATTTAAATAACTGGGTTTCGTCAGACCCATCATAAAAGGTTTTTGAGATAACATCCCATATCTCCTTTATTATTGGAAGACGGATGAATCTCTGTATCAATGTCGGACTCATCGAGTCAATCAGCCAACTTTTGACTCGATTATTATCAAGGAGCCAAGTCTCCAATGCTTTATCTCCTGCTGGTGGCTTTGGTGTAGTGTCATTCAGAAAACCAGATTTATTTTTGGCTTCAATTCACATCTCTATGATCTGTGACCATAGAGTATAGTTTGTTTCATAAAAAATAATTCTTGTGGGAAAGGGAGAATTATCTTGAAGAGTTTGAATAAAGTTGGGTGTTTCATGGGATACAATGGATGTGTTTTCGGTGGTCATGATTTTGAAAATTTCAAAGGATTCAAAGGAAGAAGAAAAATATGATTTGCAAGAATTCAATAAAAAAAATCGATTTCAATAGATATGTTTTGATACCATGAAGAATAAAATTTAGAAAAAAAAAATTTAGGGGAAATATTTTTTCATAATATTTAAGAAAGGGTTACACTCCTTATATATATACACAAGAATCCTAATCACAACTTAATTAGGAATTGAATAACATCCTAAATAGAATAGAACTTTATTCCTAATTATATACAAATATTTACTTTTTAATATATACAATAAAATATTTACTTCCTCAACAGTTAGAACACTTCACAACCTCACCAAGATGAAGGTAGTAACAACGAAAAAACATAGATATGTAATATCTAACTTATTTATAAACTAAATGCGAAAGAAAGAAGGTTAGATGATGTGATTTTGGCCAAACAAATTACTAGCTAAGGAAATGAGATTTTATGAGAGAATGAGGAGAAAAGGAAGAAGAAATAGAAAAAGATATAACGATCAAGTTCATTATGTTGTTTAGTATTTATGTACTATTTGTAAGTTTAAATGAGTTTAAATAAATTTAAAAATTATTAAAAAATATAAATTGTAAATTAAAAATATTCATAAGAATCTGAAATAAATTATTTACTAAATCAAGTATAATATATTTAATAATTAATATGATTATTTTTATATTTATTATTAAAAAAAATTATATATTACATATCATAAATCAAATTATTAATATATTAAAAAAAAGATAATTTACGACTTTTTATTCAGACTTGGTTATATAAACTTTGTGAGCTAAAATTTGAGCTTAATTTATTTATTTAATGAATTTAAATAAACTTTTATCGGGTGAAATTCCAAGCAATTTGCAAGTAATTGGGTTGGTTTTACTGCCCTATGTATTGGCATACAGTGTTTGCCATTAGAAATGGGGCAAAGAGCAGAATTGATAAAATATCACATAGTTTTTAGGCGTGGAGTTCTCAAAAGTAGAACATCGAATAGTTTTAAATAAAATTTACGTTAGAAAGAAGCCTGTGAATATTTATTTTATAATTTAGTATAATTTTGTTATATAGTATTTAAATATTTTTAAATATAGTAAATAAAAGTTTATAATTTTACAATATCAAGAATTGAATTTTAACTAAATTAATAATATTTTAATATCTAAAGGAAAATTTGACGATTATATAGCATTTTATGTTGAAGAAGAACAAAATATAGTATTTAGCGGGTTTTTTTTGTGTGCAAATTATTGTTATCGAAATTTATTGAATTCTAACTGAGACAAATCAAATAAATATTATAATGACAAAAAATGTATTCATAATTAATGGAAAATTATTGACATTTTTTAATCGAATCAAATTAAATTAGTTAAAATTCAATGAATTTTTTTATATCAATAGTTTACTTTTATATATATATATATATATATATATATATATAACAAAAGAGTCAAGTGTAGGTGCAATTGAGACAAAATGGTTGTGATTAAAACCCTTTAACTATCAACGGTTTTTATATAGCGTAAGGTTAGTTGTAGGTGACGATTTTAATTCAAAGCAATCTATTGAAAAGGATATAAATCCAAACTTATTTGATTAATTATACTCCAATCATAAAACCCTTTTTTTTTTTTCAAAAAAAAGAAAATGGAACAAAGATTTAGACTATACGCAACTTCAATTGTCATCAAATGACAAGCAATCGCATTTTAAGATTTTATGTTATGACAAGCAAAGTTCAAACATTCCTCAAAAAGACATTGACTGTAAATGCATGCAGGTGGTAAGTGCCCATTGACAGGGGGCCAACCAATACATTTAAACGAACTGAACGATGTTACAACACTGATTTGTAATTTAATTTATTTAAAATTTATACATTTATTTAGTTGTTTTAATAAATTTTATTTTTTGTATTTATTTTAAAAGAAATTCTTACTTACGGTTGAATTTATTTTATATTTAATTAAAAAAAATGAAATACTTGTCGTTACATTATAAATGCATCTGTTTCTGCTTTTGATTTAATTCGTTTACA
This sequence comes from Mallotus nudiflorus, assembly GCA_947683625.1. Lineage (NCBI taxonomy): Eukaryota > Viridiplantae > Streptophyta > Magnoliopsida > Malpighiales > Euphorbiaceae > Mallotus > Mallotus nudiflorus. The sequence continues at coordinate 3,877,644 of CANTUR010000066.1, forward strand.
AACTCACCAATTAATTTATTAGCAAATAAGAGCAAGGTATATTATTTTACATTTAAAAAAAAAATGAAATTTAGCATTGTCTAAAATAAGGTATCCCTATCCTTTTTCTTTATGTACAGAGAATAATTCATATTCTCCCATGATTTTTTTTTAAAAAAAAAACCTTAAATAGCTCACGATTTTAAAATTAAAAACATATTTAATTTCACAGCTTTTTTTTTTTTTGGAAGTTTAATAAGGAAAGTTTTAATATTGGTAAAATTTAAGCCTTGTAAAATTTGAGAAAAAATAAAGTTAGAATCTTATTTTAAAGATCGAGCATGTGAGTCTCAATCTTTTAAAAATTGAGTTGACTTGTTTTCAATTTTATTTTTTAAATAAGTTACTTACTTGCCAGATAATTTTCTTTCAAATAAAAATTTAATTTTGGTTTCCCACTAATTTTGTAATTAGTACTAATTTAAATTTTTATTACGACTGCTTGTTAAAATTAATTTTGAAAAAGAATACTAAAATATATGTTTTTAGGATATATTTTAAAAAATAAAAGTTTATTAATTATTGAGATATAATTTTTAATTTATTAAAAGTTGAGTTAAAGTGAAAAAAAAAATCCACATTCCCAAACAAAGAAAAAAGAAGAAAACAAATTGATTTAAAATGGTCCAATATAAATATATATAAAAAAAAAAACACAATTAGTTGCAATTGGGGTCAAAAAGGCACGTACACTGTATTATTCCCACTGAAAAAACGACGTCGTATAATCGTCAGTGAAAAAACGGGAATTAAAAATGAGGTGACGAAACCGAAGCCGTACACATAGAAAACGACAAGAGAATGACACAAAACCGGTGAAGAACGCACAGACAAGACCTGCGAAAACGACAGCCGTCAGTTTTCTAGAGGCGCGTGCTTCACAATTTCACCGGCTACTGTCGGTCAGATAGTGCCATTCATCACCTCGCCGTCCGGATTATTCTCCATCATCACACGTATTCAGCTATTCTTCCCTTCTGCTCCGTCATCCTTCATTTTTTTTTTGTGTGAATTTTTTATTCTGTTTCATTTTGATTTTTATTCTAACAAAATTTAAATTTTATTAATTTCAAAGATGTCTAGTTTTATTTATATAAAGATATATATTTACCATTGTAAAAATTTAATTTGATCATTATTAATCATCTCTTATATCAGTATTGATCTTTAATTATTTAAAAAATTTTTTTTTGCTATTTCATTTTTTTACTTGTAATTTTTCTATATAAAAAAAATTAAGTTTTTTTTTGAGGGAAAAAAAGTTAAGTTGATAATTGTACAAAAATATAAAGTTATACAGTAATTAAACCAATCAATAATACAAAGTAACCATTGAAAATATATATGGTCTAATTATTTTAAAAAATATGAACTTTATGAGTATAATAATTTTAGCATTTTTTTTTATTTTTATTTAAAAATATTAAATTTTATATTTTTTTTAACAATTTTAATATATTTTTTGGACATTTATAAAAAAATCATAAACTTTACAATTTTTAACAATTTTAATATATTTTTTCAAATATTTTGTTGTTAAAATGATTAAAACTCGTAAAATTTAGGATTTATTTTAGATAATTAGGTTAATATTAAATTATATTTGTTCAATTTATTTTTTAACATCTTATAAAATGTTATAGTATTTAATATTGTTAGGACACTAAATTTTATTAATTAAAAAATAATTTAATAAATTTAAAATTATTTATATGATATTGAAAATATGATTTCAATTTATTATTTCACTGATCAAAGATGAAAAAATAATAACATCAAATTAAAAAAAATAAAAAATATGATTTCAAATTGCCATACAAGTACTAAAATGTATAACATATCAAACACATAACTTTTTACCAAGGTTTCAATTACAGCTTAAAACTCCATTCATAACCAACAAGTTTAGAAATAAACCAATTTGTTCTGTGAGCTGTTTAAGAGATTGATAATGCTTTTCACTTGGGTAAATTGTTTGAATAGTTAGCAAACTTTATTTGTAATTTCAAATTGGTTATAAAATTTTAATTTATGACTTTTTGATAACCAAACTTTAATTTTTATTTCAAAAGAAGTCATTTTTAAAGATTTTAATCCTTAAAGTTATATAATATTATCATTTTCGTCCAAAAAATTATTTTTCTACAAATAAGTCCACAAGTTCTGAAAATAAAAAACAATGTAAAAATATATTTTTTTATTTTCTCTATGTCTTCTATTGTAAATAGTCTTGTTCATTATTTGTGTTTATTTGATACTAACAGTTTGAGAGTTTTAAGATAAAAAATATTCGTCGCAGGATGGAAAGTGGTTAATATTCACCAAGAATATCATAATTAATATACTGTGACTTTGTAAGATAAATGAAAAATTGAATAGAAAGTTTAAATTCCAATAATCCATTAAAATTACAACAATTGAATATTTTTTTAAAAAATTTAATACTAACTGTATAGTAATTTTTTTTAAATAGTCATTTAAAATTCAAATTATAAACTAAACTTATGAAAAATTATAAATATTTAATTTTTTATAAAATATAATGATAAATGCTAAATATTCTAGTGACAATAGTCCATTTAATTCTTACATTCTCTCTCCATGTTCAATTTTTTTTTTAAAAAATACTATGTTTCACAAAAAAAAAACTTACTAAATTTTAATTTATTATACAGTTTGTATTAATTTTTTTTTCAAAAAGTGCTCAATTGTTGTGATCCTGATGAATTATTGGAATCGAAACTCTCTATTTGATTTCTCATTTTTTTAACAAAGTTACAGTATATTGATTATGATATTATTAGTGAATATTAACCGTTTCTTATCCTATAACGAATAATTTTTATTTTAAAACTCTCAAATTGTTAGTATTAAACTAGTTAAATAAATACAAATAACGAATAAAACTGTTTACAATATAAGGTATATAGAAAATTTAAAAAAAATTATCTTTATAACTTGTGGACTTATTTGTAAGGAAATAACTTTTTGAAATAAAATAGTAATATTATATAACTTTAAGGATTGAAATTTTTAAAAATAAATAAATTTGAAATAAAAACTAAAGTTTGGTAATCAAAAAGTCATAAATTAAAGTTATATAACCAAATTGAAATTATAAATAAAGTTTAGTGACTATCGGCAAAATTTACCCGCTTTCACTCCCTTTTAGAATCCAAATTATTGTCCTACCATGCACACATACAATTTTATTGTTTCTTTTTTCTTTTCTTTTAAAAAGAAAGAAAAGGAAGAATATTCCTGTCATTGCAGTGTGAAGAAAAAGAAAGTAATATCCTTTGCATTTGCACTAGGACGCTATACTTATATATGCCTAGTGTATCAAAAAGATGGGGTTAATTACACTTATAATATATCTAGAATTATCACAAATTTTCATTATAAAACTTAAATTTCATTTTGTTACTTAAAACTTTCGAAGTGTTCAATTGAGTCTCACAAAATTATCTCATCACATAAAATATATCTACAGATGAAACATATATTTTGGCCTTATAAAATACATATGAAGCAGATACATTTTGTTCTTTAATTAGTAAGTTTTGCAGACTATTTTATGGATTTAATTATGATACATTTTATATGAGGAGACATTTTTATAAGACACAAACGAACATTTGGTAAATATTAAATGTTAAAATAAAACTTAAGTCTTTTAATTAAAATATGTGACAATTTTAGGTACTATAGTTGTAATTAACCCAAAAAAAAGGTAGTATAGGATAAACTTTTGATTTACTAAAAAGATGAGAAACCACTCTTTTTCTTAATGGAATTTTAAGGATCTTGTGCAAAAGTGGTGTCCAATACCCACCTAATGGTGCTAAAAGTGTCGAGGAATTGGATCTTGTCTTTTGGGTTGTTCAAATTTTTATTGACATATGGTGGGTCCAAAAATGTATCAAAAAAAGACATAAAAATAAACTAGTAATTACTATTTTTTTTTTTAGAAAAAAAAGTAGTGCTCTTTGGTCAATAATATATAAAATTTTTATAATATATCATACGTCTAAGTCTCTAATAATATAAAAGCCATTTATACATTTACACTTTTTATTAATTTTTATTAATCATAGTAAAATTATACAAAATATTAGAAAACATACCCTTAGCTAAAGTCTAAAGATGATGCTGATTTACAATCAGCTTGGAAGATAGTGAGTTTACTATTTTAGAAGAAGGCAACATAATCTAGTGATGCACTAATGATTTGAGTTTTGTTTTTAATATATAAAATGAACGACTCAGATTAAATTTAAAATTTATAAATATTTGATTCTTAATTTTAAAAGTCGATATAATACATCTACTTCGTTTGAATTTGATATTTTTATATGCTTGATTTTTTAACTTACAAAATTGATTATTTAGACATTTTAACTTTATAAAAAAAAACCTATTAAAACTTTTTAGTACTATTAAAATGTCTAAATGATATTTTTAAAGGTTAAAATAAAACTATTATTAGATAATTAAATTAGCTAAAAAAGTGCTTATAAGTTATAATTTTTATAATAAGTTAGGTGTTAAAATGGTCAATTTATAAATTACAGAGTTAAATTACAAAATGTAACAAGTCCAAAAAGTTAACATGTATTAAGTTTTTAAAAATATGTATGATTTTAAAATTAATTAAAATGAAAATTGTTTATAAATTTAGTAATTTATTAAAAATAAAGTTAATTTTTTTGGGTTTTATATATCACGCTAGCTCTTTTTATTTAATTTTTGATGCATGAATATTTATATAAAATTATAGAAAAGTATTAAATTACAATATTTATGAAAAAATAAAAAAATTATAAAAATTACAAATTATTAAATTCTTTTTTTTTTTTTTTAAGTATAATTAGGTCTTTTTACGCAACTATCAGCCAAGGTTCAAGGGCTTGTACTTGAGCGTCTCCGAGTGCGAGTCAGGAGGGCGTTGGAGTTGGACTTTTTTCATAATTTTCTGTTGAGGTGGGTGCACATTATTTCAGGGATTTGAAGAGTGAAACAACAAACTAAGGCTCTGCATTCACTGATTAATTTATTGTATGATCAAGTATCTGTATAGTGATATGATATTTGAATTCAGCATTTTCTTTTTTTTTTTTTTAATTAAAGATTAGAATATTAAATTTGACGATTTTTTAATTATTCAATTATCTTAAACAAAAAACGTAATTTTTATAATATTTATGGCAGTTTTACTGTTCATCATCCCTTTCTATCTTCTCTGCAACTAGTTTTCTGGTTACAGTTCAAGGATGATTTTTGGCCAAAAATATAAAAAAAAACTTAATTTTTATAACATTTAAGATAGTTTTACTTGTATATTCGGATAATATAGGTGGATTTTGAACTTTTTCAATAAAATAATCCTAAAACTTATATTATCAAGTTTATAAATCCAAATCTTTAATCTGTCTTTCGCTTGTAATTTAAATTGAGTGAAATTTTATACTATATATTTTATTAATATTTTTAAACTTAATTAAATTTAAAATATTCAAAAAATTTACATTTCATCAATCATTATAAGAAAACCTACTCTCTCTCTCTCCCCCTCACTTCCTATTCTCGAATTGACAGTCCTCAGACCAAATTTTTTTGGCCTGATATTTTTTTTTTTGAATGGTTTTATTAAGAGATGAAATCTGAAAGAGTTTTATTAAGAGATCAAATATGAAAGAATACAATAAGCAACTAATGATCCAAAATAAAAAATGTCTTCATGTGAAGAGAATAGAGCATCAGTGACATTCTTTGCATCAGTTTCGAATAGAACCTGTGCTTTTGTAGATTAAAATATCATTTCAGAGCAATACACAACCCTGCTACTTCCGCTTCCTTAAATTAATTGAAATCCTTCACACCTAGTCATTTGTCCTTGTTCCTCGACAGCACAACATCGACATTACATTTTATCAAGCATTAAGGTGGTTTACTCCTCATATGAGGACTAGAAAGTACCTGCGAAGAAGACAGCTCATAGTTGGATTTAATTTTAGTAAAAATCCAATCTCTGAGCAGTTGAGAACCTCTTGCCACTATGGCCACCGGAGATAAACAACCATCATTCCAAAACTTATTATTCCTTTGATTCTATAGAAATGGATCAAATATTTATTCATAAAATTTTATACATCTCACCATGTCACCATCTATTGCTTCAATTACATTGCTTGACAGCGTTAATTATCTAGTGCATTACCAGACATAACCAAGGGAAGCTTGCCTGAGAAAGCATTATCATTCAATTCAATGATACTCATTGCTGGCATATTGACGTGGCAGACACCAAACGCAGAGCAGGCAAGTCTGGTGAAGATTCGGCAAACATGGCCATAGTGGATGGTGATGGAGAGGAGGAAGTGGATGGTGATACAGAGTTAGGGATTCATTAGTAGAAATTTTACGCTTGTTTGATGAAAAAGTTCAAAATCGACCTACGTGCCCCGAGTACACAAGTTGAAGGGTTTGGATTATCATTTGTCAATAATTTTTTTGGTTTTTATGTCGGCTTCATCCAATTTTGAACATGGTAATCCACATCAGTTTGGTTTGCTTATAAGAGCAGGGTGGGTTTGCGAAAGAGCAGTATCTAGTGTTAGAAGTAGTCAGTCATAACCAAGGTTGTCGTTGGAGAGGGTTCTCTTCTTCAATTCCCTGATTAGTGATGAAGTAAAGGAGAATAAAGTATTTGGCAGGAGCAGCAGCCCCTCTGAGGATTCTGGCAAGTAGAGTTTAGCAGGAGTAGATGGAGTCGCAGGTATTAGCCTTCATTGTTTTTCTAATTGGTGGGTTATGTTTGCACACCACCCGTCCAACAATAGTTTCTTCTTAGATACTGAAGAGTTTGAGATTGTGGAGTCACAAACATTACTGTTAGTGTTAGTATTTTAGTGACTTTGCATGGTTTGTTAACAGTGGTTGTTAATGTAATAACCCCTTCTAAGGATGTCCTATCTTCATCCTTCTGATTTTGTCCTTGATTTTACCTCATGTAGATCTCTTGTATTCCCCTCTTGAGGGTGTTTGCATTTTTAAAAAAAAAAATTATTTTAAATGTACTTATAATTTTTTTTTTGACAATATCACTTGTTACTGTTCATATAATAACCACTGATAATTATTATTGTTAACAGGAAGTGGTATATTATATTACCTATGAGAATGGAACAAAATTGACCACATAAATGTATCTCATCTGAATATATAATAACACATAAATGGATCCTACCTGAATCTCCTATGATTTAATTTAAAGTCTCAAAAATTTTAATTTTGATCAACTGGTATAGTCTTTATCAATTATTTATTTATAAACTTTTTTTTGAACAACAAACATAAATTATATTAGATATAAAACATCAGTACATGGATAAAGTCTAATGCATATTGAATGGCTAATACATGAATAAAGCCCAAGTCTATTAGATGTCAGCTTTAGGGTACTAGAAACCCTTTTGTGTTGAGGAGAAAGGAAACTTTGCCAAGAATGCTGTAGAAGCAAGTTTATGCACAACGATCAGTTGTATTTCATCAAACCAAATTTGCTTGAGTTGGTGATGCCTTGGACTGAGGCTGATGACGTTGTCCAGATAAAGGAGAAGCAGCTTCAAGCTTGATAAATCCATCATAAAAAAGCACTGGATGTTGATCATCTCTGGAAACATCAATCTCTGTTAAGCAATAGAGGATTAAAGATTTGTTTTCATAGCCCAAATCTAAAAGCTCAAAACGCTCTAGGTTTTGATCCAGATGCAAGCAAAACAAAAGACATTAGCAGTGATAGAGGCAGCAACAGCCGGATACATCTCAACAATTCAGACAAGACAGAAGGCAGCAGTCTTGCCAAACCATCTACACCAAAAACTATTGACAACAAGATTATAAAAATTCAATTATTAGTTAAAAACCCAAAAAATAAAAAAGTAAGGGTTGAGTTCTGGTTAAATCCATTAGCCATCCCCTATGTAAATTACTGTTTATTTAAGGCAATGATAAAAACAGTGTTGATTGAGAGAAACACGCGGTTAACTGGAAGATTGCTTTACCTGCTTAATTTAATTTATAAAGTAAATGCGCTTTTGGAACGAGTAATAAAGTTTCCACGGTGAAATCTAGTTACTAAAGTAATCAATCAACTTGGCTAGAGCCTAGAGCTAGGTTCTTATTTATAGTCTATTTACATATCAAAATTATAGTTTTCTGTGAATGATTAAATTATTTTTTATCAAATTATTAATTAATTAAATTATTTGTCCATTTAGAAATGGGATGACAAAACCGCTCGTCTATGGAGCAAGACACTTGTAGAAAAGAGAGGATAGAATTCCTCACCCTCCCCTCTCCTTAAAAAAAATTAGTTGGTTAAAAAATATTAATTAATTAAATTATTGGCTTTCTTTTGTAGAGATGTTGAATAAAACACAACATGTCCTAGCTATATGCACACGTGAGTATATAGTAAAAATACAGATAAAATTATATAAATAACGGCATGAATAATTATTCTAATAAACTTTATGAAACTAAAAAATATTTATCAAATTAATTATTTTGTAATAAAATTTAAAAATAATTATTAATTTCTCTTAAAAGTAAAATTAGTACTCATCAAGAGATTTCTTGTATTTTTTCTTGCGCTCCTTCAATTTTGTAATCAACAAATAATTTTTTTTAAAAAAAATTTAGTTTATCAATAGATTAACATACTTATGTTTATATTGGTGTTAAAAATATGAGGTGTAATAGTTACATATATAATTATTAAGGGAGTAACAATTATATGCGTAACCTTATTTGGTAAATAAATGATAACTTATAAATTGTAGAATTTATTTTTTTCAATATTAATATATATCAAATAATTAAAACAATATAAATAAATTATTAAAATTTTCATAAACAATAAAAATAATTTTTAAAACATCAAATAATTATAAAAATTTCCTAAGATAAAGTTACATAATATATATTTATATATGCCTCCATATAAAAGAATAAAGAGAAACAAATTGATTTAGACATTTTTTATTGATTTGATTTATATTTCATTAATGTAAAAAAATTGAAAAGAAAAGTAATTTATAAGTAAATATAAAATGATAAAAAAATAAAAATTTTAATAAAATATTTTTTACAAGTCTTTACTTTACCATTAACTAAATTAATAAAAATATATAAAAATGAAGTTAATTATTAAGGAAATTAACTGTTAATTTTAATATTTTAAAATTTTCCAAAATTTTTTTTTTAAATATCAAACATGATTAAAGAAAATTAATGTATTATAGTTACCTTTCTTTAATCTCAATCTAAATGTACCCGTAATATTATTATTTCTTAAAAGTTATATATTTATTAGCATTATGTGGGTAGAATTATGAGTTAATAAAAAAAGTTACCAAATATTTTATTAAAACAATACGAACAATATAATTGATTAATTTCAATAGACATAATCAATTCCATGTAATGTTAAAAAAAAAAAAATCAATTGCATGTAATTGAAATTTTTGTTTTTAGTGCAAATAATACTGAAAACCAGGATAAATAATTGCGCAAAATGACAATTATGTGAATCTCACCATCCACATGTGTAGAAAATGAACCATCCAAACTTACTTTTGCATGTTGAGGCCAGCAAATTCTGATGTGGACCATACTCCATAGTCTATCACAAACAACTCATACAAAGTATAGAAAATGAGAGATTAGAGATCGTACAATTATAAATATGCCATTATTAAGTTTATTTATTGAAGTATGAGAGTTGACAGCAACGTCCAATACCAGTAAAAAAATAAAAAATAAAATAAAATAAAATAAATTGTCACAGACATGAAAACATATATATATATATATACAGATTGCAAACTTTGTATTATAAAGGATAGAATGAATCAATGATTAAGATATTGATTACTCCAATAAAAATGTTTGTTCATTCATGCAGGAGTAGGTCCCTTGCCTTTGGAATTTCTAATGTTGCCAAAATTCTTACCAGCATTTTTGGGAAAACTAAATTTATTTGGGTTCCAAGTCATGACTTGTAATCACACATCTTTCTTATACTTTGGTTAAAATAACAATTTTTTTTATTCAAGGTAGTATAATAATCTTATACTAATTAAGGATGGTTTAATTAATAGTTTTATTCATAAAAATTATAAAATTCTGAATCCAAATTTCTACATTATTATTATCTTTTTTTATAATGAGTAACAAAACATAACTATCCTATTATATAATTCACAACCCAATAAACCTCCCTATATAGTTTAAATGATTATAAGTGGCGTAAATTATTTTTAACATAAATTAATTAATTTTTTTTAAAACATCTGTGGAGGGAGAGGGGATCTGAATCCCAAGTCGAAAAGATACCAACTTCATAGTTGGAACAATCTAACTATAGACGAGTTGACATTAATTTTTTTTTTTTTACCTAGGAAAGTAGTACCTTTAAAACTTGAACTAACCCTTCTCTTGCCATCCTACCATGCAAGAGAAGGTTAATTGATTTTGTATTATATAGTCAATTCCATTAATATATTCGTACATGTGGTTATCGACCAGTATGCTTAAGACCCATTGAGTTTTTATAACCCTAAGAGTTAATGAAAATATTAAAATAAAATATCTTCACTTAATAATTTGATTTTTTTAATTAGATAAAAAATTGAATTAATATATGAACTAAGTTTTCGTAATAATGCCCAATGGCAATATCACATAAGTAACGAAGACTCTGTAGTTGACATGCTGGGTATTGGCATTATAATTTAATTATTGTTCATGTTTATTGAAAGAAAAAATGTTACCTTAATTAACTTATGATATGAGTTGAATTTTGTTATTCGACTAACTTGTTTTATTTTGACTTTTATTTAATTATTTCCTTTTGTAAAAAGGATAGTCTTCATTATTCTCATAATTTTCAGGCCATTAGACAAATATATAGGCTAATAATTATCTAATCTAATTTTATTTATTTATGCACAATTTTCTTAGTTAATCTACTATATTACCCACCAAATTATACAAGTCCTTTTCAAAAGCAAGTTAGCTCATAAGTTAAATGAAACAAATTAAATTTGCTTGACTATAGTTGGAATTTAGAATTGAAATAGAACTCTAAATATTGAATCATGACATAATTCAATTATTTTTTTAATAGAATAAAATGGTCTAATAAATTTATAGTGGTACCACTTTATTTTCTAATTTTTATTTATATTTTTCAAATTCAAATAGTGCATTTTTTTTTTAAAAAAATATAAGCTAAAAAGAAGAAAATTTTATTTTTTTCTTTTTCTAAGTTTCAAAAATCTATTTTCGTATATTTAAAATAAATAATAAATAAAAATATTTTATTTAAAACAAGAAATAAAAATCAAAACCAAATAAAAAAAAATTAACAACCGTAATTGTATATAAAAATTCATTTGTTTGGCAAAGAAAAAAATAAAAATCATTCAGTGAGTTGACTCCTCTAGTAACTTTGACTCAACAAACGACATTAAAAGTGGAATTGGACCCTCCCAATTGTACCACATAGGAATTTTTCAAATTATTGATGACAATAATTTTATTTATTTTTTTAAACTGAACAGCAATAATTACTATGGCATTATTACAATCTTTTTCACATTAAATTAATTTGTTAGCTCAGCACTTCATTTACAGTAGTATTTTTTTCCCATCATTATTTTCCCTTTATTATTTTATTATAAAGAGGAGAAAATGAATTAAACACAATGATTTTCTTTAAACAATGAAATTAAGCAGTAATATGGTCTCATTTTTTTAAAAATATTTTTATTTCAATGATTGAGGATGAATTGTAAATTGCATTGTGGTCAATGAGACAAAGATATGCTCCTAAGCATGGTGGCAACGTAAGGCATATAAAAAGGAGCGATAGATTAATTAATTGTCTATGGTTTCATCAAGTTGGATATTGATGGCCTTTGCTCCTGATTTTATGTCCATTTTACACATTAAAGAATTCAAGGGGACCCATATTTTCAAATGCATATTTTATTTTTAGATTTATATATAGCATAAATGCTTAATCATTCACAAATTCCTTAATCACAATAGCTTCTTTTAATTTTAATTTAAGCTTTGAAGCATTTTTAGAAAAATAATTTTGATTATTAATTAAATAATTAAATCTTTGTTTCTTATAATAAACATATACACAAAATCAATTATTTTATGTTAATACTCAATTTATACCACTTATAAATCATTTAAACTATTTATATACTCCAGCATTTTCATTTTTAACAAAAAAAAAAAAAATTACTTCTTCATAAGTTAATTACTTTTTGTATTATTATCAAAATTTTATTTTTAAGAGTATATTAGAATGATATGTTTTCAACTTTTTCTTTTGGTAATACTTCCTTCAACCTTATTCACCAATCAACAAAATTATCATATCATACCGCATACACATTGACAAATTACAAAAAAAAAAAATCATGGAAAAAAATATTTACAATTTAACTTCAGTAGATATTTCAAAATTATTATAAATTAGACTTCATTTAATTTAATTTTTTAAATAAAAATAATTGCTCAAATTTCATACAATTGCCTTTATTTTTCTTACATTAAAATTTAAATGAGGTCCATAGATATTCCAAACTGTAGTGACAAGAGTGTAGCCCACTCTATCCTTTTGGGTCATGCCCAAGCAATGAAGGCCTTGCTCTATTTGAGATCGCTCTTATTTATAATCGGCCAATGCATGCTTTCACCCTTTTATCTATAACACTCGTTAACTGTTATTTTATTCTATATAACTTTTTTTTTTTTAAAAATAATTCTATTCATCAAAACTAGCAATATATAAATAAAAATATAGATACAAATTTATTAAAAATCATAGAAAATGAAATAATACCAAAATTAATAGTATAATAAATTAGTTTAAAATTTACAAATTTGATATTATTGTAGTAACTAAAATACCTATAACTTTAGTTTTGTATTTTACTGACGACTATAATTTGATTTATTATTACTATCTAATTGAATATATTTTTCTGTCTGAATTACCCATACAAGTAAAAAATCGTAATAAGATGACGAAAAAATAAAATAGATTAAAAATTAAATGCCACACCAAAATGATAAAATAATAAAAAAACAAAATAAAACCTAAATACACATGGAATAACAACTTATTTAAGAATTAAATCAATAAAAAGGGTCATTATAAATCAATAATGGCAAAAAATCATCATTCCTTGGTTAACGAAAAGAAGAGAGAGAAAATTGGGAGAAAATGAGTTCAGGAGTTTTTTCAATGTAATAGGATGGTTAATAAGGTTAACTTCTTAGAACTTTTAAACTTTTATTTTAGTCACTTTACACTCCAAAACGAATGATACTAACGCGTGAAAACACGCATGCTGATATAGAAAACTTAAGCACTGAAATGGAATTAGATAGGCTTATGTGGAGAGATATTCTCATTATTTACCGTTAATATTGTAAAACATTACAATTTTACCATTCATTAACAAATTACAATAAACAACTAAACAAACTTTGTCCAACCATGTATGATCCAACAGAAAATGCTATTATGAAAAAAAAAGCTTTGAAACGGTGTTTTCTAACCTCTTATGATCCCTTTGCATCCTACCCTATTTAATTCTATCTCCTAACCGTTAAATACCCATTAACACCATCCTAATACGACCAGAAGCCATTAATATGATCTATTAACTTCTTCTAGCATAATCAGTATTTAAAGTACCAATTATACTGTCACCTGATCAGATTGATTTCTCGGAGTCCCCATTTTAGATATAATGTCATGGTCTTCCTCCAAATTAAATTAATAAAGACAATGGGTCACCATTGCAAAGTTATTCAAGGCATTAATCGTAGTAGATCTCACGCAAGACAATGTTTTTGGCTGGCATATGTTTTCAGGAATCAGAGTGCTTGTTGATCTAAATAAACCCCTGATTCAGGGCTTTCACAACTAGAAACATGATGGTACTGTGGAATGGATCTCGATTAAGTATGAAAAACTTCCAGACTTATGTCATTATTGTGGTATTATTGACCATGTATGGAGAGGATGCTCACTTAGACGATAAGAAAATTCCATGGGTTCTTCATCTACTATGAAGTTTGGAAATTGGCTCAAAGCTGCACCAATGCACAGACGGTTCCAGACTCAGACAATGGCGGTGAATGATGAACTTTCTCCAGAACCTAGCAAGGTAGATGATGATGAACAGTATAGGCAAAAAGGCAAAAGTGTAATCATTACAAATGTCTACGACAAAGGATGCTATGGTGGTGGATTGGCATTTCATAATGACAATCCAGCTAGTCCAATTTTAAGTGAGCCTCCTAACAAGGATGTGAATTTAATGCAGCAATTGAGGAATTAGATGGCTCATCCATTCGGCAATCAACCATTACTCCCATAGAAGACCAAAGCTCAGTCTCGCCTATACTGCCTATTAATGATCATGAACCAAAGATAATAGGCCCAAGCAAATTCCTACATACCAAAAGCCTAGAACCAGGCTATATAGTAACCTACTCTAATGAATCCCTTGGCTCAAGCACGGACTCTACTCTTCCAAAATCTAGAATATGAAGTAAAACATCAGAGAGGTCCAATCTCATGGCAGGAAAGACGGAAGCTAAGGCCATTTGATATCTTAGTATCCTGTATGTGTAATATGTTCGCTAAATTGAGGAACAGGAGAAGAAGCTAAGATATTCTGTATTTAGGACATCAACGTCTGCGTCTTTTAAACACTTCTCTGGTAGAGTCAAGTATCGACGATGGCAACACGCTGAACAGACCAATAAAGGAATTATTATTGAGGAACTCTCGAAGGAAGAAGCTCGTAGGATCGAAAATGCTCATGAAGAGATCGATAATGATCATGAGGTAGATAAGCAATCTAAGGCATCGGTGGCTCGCCATAAATCTCCTTGTTTGGAACTGTCACGGCCTCGGACAACCCCTGACAGTCCGAGCTCTTAAAAGAGCTCAATAGAAAATGTTGTCCATCCATCATCTTCTTGACGGAAATGAAAAATCCAAAGAATATTGTGAATAGATTAGAAGTAGCATGGGTTATAGCCATAACTTTCTGGTTGAACCAAACGGCCTCTTAGGTGGCTTAGGCCTTTGGTGGAAATCTGATGTAGATATTAATATTTTAAATTTTAGCAGAAACCATATACTAGTGGAACTCATAATGGAACATGGTGTTCTCATCTCTTTTGTCTATGCGGAATCTCATGGAGTTGGCAAAGCAGGTGTCTGGGCTTCAATTTCATCCCACAATCTGGGTGGTCATAAAGGTTAGTTATGCACTGGTGACTTCAACTCTCTTTTAAATCTAGAAGATAAATTGGGAGAACGGGAGTTGGGTAGAAACTCAAAAGAATTTCGAAGCTTCATCCAAGATAATGCATTACTAGACCTGGGCTTTCAAGGTTTTCCATTCACCTGGTCAAATAAACAAAAAAAATGAAGCTAATGTTCAATGTCATTTAGACAGGGCTTTTTCAAATTCACAGTGGAGGTTGTTGTTCCCTAAAGCAGTTATTATCAATGAAAGCATGATAGGATCAGATCATAGGCCGATCTGCATCATGTTATATGGGTTGCGCAAGCCTTGCATATGGCTTTTCTATTTTGAAGCAAAGTGGTTAAATCAGACTGGTTGCACAGAGGTTGTTTCTCAGTGTTGATCCAAATGGAGACATGTTGGGCTTTGTCAATAACTCACACAGTGTCAGCACTCTCTTCGTCAATGGAATGCTTTTTCCCATAGGCAAAATGATCAACAAACTTTGTTTTGACTTTATGCTGAATTGCAGTAGCTCCAATACTAGTATCCATTAATTGAAAACCTTTCTCAGTAAAATGCTATCACATACCAAATAGCCGAAGCTTGGTAGCAGGAGGAGATTCATTGGCAGCAGAGGTTGCATATGACTTGGCTACAAGCGGGAGATCGTAACATCAAATTTTTCCATCCTGTTACCCTTCAACATCGGTAGCGAAACATTATCATTCGATTATGAGGGGACAATGGTTTATGGCTGGAAGAGGATAAACAGATCAAAGATGCCTTAAATGACTACTTTCACCAACTTTATACAAAGGAAGTAAGCTCAGGCACAACTAAAATCCTACGCTCCCAGTATAAAGTCATAACAGATGACATGAATGCTCATCTACTATAACCCATCTCACTGGAAGAAGTGAAGCATGAGTGTTTGGCCTTGGCAAACTTAAAAGCCCCAGACTCGACGGTGATGTAGGTATTTTCTGTGAGCATTTTTAGGACTTAATCAAGCATGATGTGTTTAATTTTGTTCGTTTGTTCTGGGATACTGGATTTATGCCCTTTCATGTCAATAAAATGTTTATAGTTCTTATTCCCAAAACAAAATACCCAAAAAAGCCCACTCAGCACCTACGTATCAGCCTGTGTAATTTTAGCTATAAAATAATATAAAATGTTTTAGCTAATAAATTAAAACCCCTCATATCCCACGTAGTCCACCCCTCACAAAGCGCCTTTATCCCTGGAATACCCATTTATGATAATGTTCTGATTTCCCATGAGATCTTCCATTCTCTAAAATCTTCAAACTCAATAAAAAAAAAGGCAGGTATGGCTATCAAACTTGATATGGAAAAAGCGTATGATAGAGTTAATTACAAATTTTTGCATAAAATTTTATTCAAAATGGGATTCACCCCAAAATGGATAGCCTGAGTTATGAAATGTGTCATCTCAATGGTCATGTTTGTACTCATCAATGGTGATGCCATTGCCCGGCTTCGACCCGCTCAAGGCCTAAGGCAAGGCGACTCCTTATCCCCATACTTATTCATATCTAACATGCTTACATGCTTCCCAACGCTTTAGATGATGTAGTTAGAACTGGACAACTTTAGGGATACAAAATTAAAAAGTAGTGTCCTGTATATTATTTGTGAATGAATAATATATTGCTTGTGAGAGAATATTTCTCAAATAGTGAAAAGAAAATCTCTATATAAAGGGATTGAAATTCATTAATGAGGAGGTTAAGAAAAGGAAGAAGAAAAAATAGATTACTCTCCAAATTCTTTCAATATTATAGTTCTCTAAATTCTCTCAAAATCATTCTACTATAAAATATTTTTTTTTCTAGTTAAATACTACTAAATTCAAGTTTAGTTCTATAACAAAATAAGTAATTCAATCTTTATTTCACAACACGTTATCAGCACGAGGAGCTCTCAATCAAAACAATAAGGTACATATTTCTTAATATTTAATATTTATGAATATATTAGTTGATTATATATTATCATGGATGACTATGCCTCCTACTAATTTATATATTTATATTTATTTCTTCAAACTAACTTTATATTAATTGTTATTTTTATTTTGTTTTACTAACTACACCATTGATGCAAATATTACTAGAAATGGTTCTAACCTTATGGATGACTATGCCTCCTACCAATTTATATTTATGCACATTTATTTTTTTTATTATTTATGTTAATGGAAGACTATACCCCATTTTATATTAATGGACGGTTTTGCCCTATATTTATACATATCATTATGTTAACTCACTTGCTATAAATAATTATATCAACATTATTTATTGATTTTACTTTATATAATTTATTTCTCAATATATTATATTAAAAAAAAAAAAAAATTCTAACGGCTATATTTTTATTATCAACGGTAATATAATGGTAATAAACGGCTATATTTTTCATTATAAATAGATGAGCTATAAATTTTATTCATTCACACAAATTCATACATTTTCTCTTTCTCTCTTTACTCTAAATTGTAAACATGATTTGGTATATTTATATTTGTGTTTTGATCATGACTATTATAATAGTTTTAGGAATAATTAATATGGAAGATGATTTTCTATTTGATATAATTTTAAGTATTATTGTATCATTTTTTGTACCACTATTATTTCTTGCAATATTCATTCATGATATAATTAATTAGTAAATTCTGATCATGTTTGATTTTTTTTAGTAGTCATCAAATTTATGAATTCTAATTGAGTTATTTTTTTTATTAGTTATCATAATGACAAATCTAGCAAAGCTTGAGTTCGTTGCTCTTGACATCACGGGAAAAAATTATATGTCTTGGATTCTAGATGTAGAGATGCATCTTCAATCAATGGGGTTAATTGATACCATAAAAGAAAATAATAACACCTCATTGCAAGATAAAGCCAAGTCTATAATTTTTCTCCGTCGTCATCTTGATGAAGGATTAAAATGTGAATATTTGACTGTCAAAGATCCAAGTGTTCTTTGGAAGGATCTAAAAGACAGATATGATCATCAAAGAGATGTAATACTATCAGTAGTCACTGATGAATGGAGAGCTTTACGCTTTCAAGATTTCAAAAAAGTGAGTGACTATAATTCTGCAATGTTCAGAATAGTATCACAATTAAAATTCTGTGGACAGACAGTCACAGATGAGGATATGCTGGAGAAAACTTACTCCACATTTCATGCATCAAATGTTACACTGCAACAACAATACATGATGCAGAGATTTAAAAAATATTCTGAACTAATTTCATGCCTACTGGTAGCTGAGAAAAATAATGAACTCTTGATGAAAAATCATCAATCCCGTCCCACTGGCTCAATAGCATTTCCAGAAGCAAATGCTACAAATTATTTCAGATATAAAAATTACAATAGCCGTGGACGTGGGAGAGGTAGAGGTCGTGGACGTGGAAGAGGTCAATTCTTTGGCCATGGTCGTGGAAATAAATATAATAATACTCCACAACAAACTCAGACTCAACCTCAAAAGAAGTTAAAATCAGTCATCAGTGGTGTTCAAGAAAGGCCTCAATATAAGTCTGAAACTGTGTGTTTCAGATGTGGTAGTAAAGGACACTGGTCACGAATTTGTCGAACACCACCACATCTTTGCCAACTTTATAAGGCATTATTGAAAGGCAAAGAAAAGGAAATAAACTTCAATGAGCATCATACTCATGTTAATGATACAACTCATTTAGATGTTTCTGATTTTACTGATGATTTTACTGACAATGGAAATTGAGACATCTATAATTTTAAGTATATTGTTATTACTTATTTGATTCTGAAGAATATGTTATTGTTATGTATGTTATTTTTAAATTAAATAAAATGTCCTACTTTACAATTATTTTATGTTTTTACCTTAATTGATTAATTTTGTGTTTATCTATTTTGAAGTTTAATATGGATTGTACTCAACATAAAGACAATATTGGAGATCTCTACATACCAGATAGTGGTACTACACATACTATCTTGAAAAATAGAGATTATTTCTCTGAAATAAAGCCCACAAAGGCAGTTGTAAAAACAATATCAGGTCCTGTAGATCTGATTGAAGGAATTGGCAAAGCTAAATTTATGTTACCAAATGGAACAAAGTTTATAATTGATGAAGCTTTGTTTTCACCAAAATCAACAAGAAATTTGTTGAGTTTTGATGACATATATCGAAATGGGTGTGATACCCAATCTATTACTATAAATGGTAATAAATATTTAAATATAGTTTCCTATGAATCAGGAAAAATGCAAGTATTGAAAAGACTGCCAAAACTCCCTACTGGATTGCATTGCATGCATATACATGTAATTGAATCAAATATGGCAGTAAAAGAAAAATCTTATGATCCTTCAATAATAAATTTATGGCATGACAGATTAGGTCATCCTGGATCAGTAATGATGCGAAGGATAATTGAGAATTCACATGGGCATCCCTTGAAGGGGCAAAGAATTCCTCAATCAAATGAAATGCCATGTACAGCTTGTTCTCTTGGAAAATTAATCTTGAGACCTTCACCATCTAAAATTCAAAATGAATCACCTATGTTTCTTGAAAGAATTCAAGGTGATATATATGGGCCAATTCACCCACCATGTGGACCATTCAGATATTTTATGGTATTAATTGATGCATCTAGTAGATGGTCACATGTTTGTCTATTGCCAACTCGTAATGTTGCATTTGCAAGGTTGCTTGCTGAAATTATTAAATTATGAGCACAATTCCCTGATTATACAATCAAGAGGGTAAGACTTGATAATGCTGGTGAATTTACATCTCAAGCATTCAATGATTATTGTATGTCTACTGGGATCATTGTTGAGCATCCTGTTGCCCATGTACATACTCAAAATGGTTTAGCTGAATCATTGATTAAATGACTTCAGCTTATTGCTAGACTATTAATAATGAGAACAAAGCTTCCCATTTCAGTTTGGGGTCATGCAATCCTACATGCTGCTTCATTAATTCGCATCAGACCTAATGCATATCATAAATACTCCCCACTACAATTGGCATTTGGTCAAGAGCCAAATATTTCCCATCTCAAAATTTTTGGTTGTGCAGTATATGTACCCATTGCGCCACCTCAGCGCACAAAAATGGGTCCTCAACGAAGATTGGGAATTTATGTTGGGTTTGAAACACCCTCGATTATTAGATATCTTGAACCTCTAACTGGTGATGTTTTTACAGCACGTTTTGCTGATTGCCAATTTAATGAGGTTGTTTTCCCAATATTAGGAAAAGGGGAGAAAGAAGGGAAAAGGGATATTTCATGGAATGAACCATCATTATTGCATCTGGATCCTCACACAAAATAATGTGAATTAGAAGTGCAAAAGATTGTGCATTTACAAGCAATTGCAAATCAATTGCCAGATGCATTTACTGATACAAAAAGAGTGACTAAATCATATATACCAGCAGCCAATGCTCCTGCTCGTATTGAAATTCCAGAAATAAAACCTGAGAATAAAGACACTCATGAGTCTAAAACACGCCAGAAGCGTGGAAGACCAATTGGTTCTAAGGATAAAAATCCTCGAAAGAGAAAGGGAGTAGATAATCATATTGATAGCAAGGAAAATATCCCTAAAGAAATAGAAAATAAAGAAAGTCATGAAACATTGTCATATACTGTTGCATGTGAAATCATAAATGACAAAGATGATTCTGAACCAAAATCAGTCATGGAATGTCAAAATAGGCATGATTGGATAAAATGGAAAGATGCTATGCAGGCTGAATTGGACTCACTAAACAAACGAAATGTTTTTGGGCTAATTATTCCTATGCCTAAAAATGTGAAACCTGTAGGATACAAGTGGGTCTTTGTACGAAAGAGAAATGAGAAAAATGAAATAATAAGGTACAAAGCTAGACTTGTAGCTCAAGGTTTTTCACAAAGGCCAGGAATTGATTATGATGAAATGTATTCTCCTGTTATGGATGCAATTACGTTCAGGTATCTGATTAGCCTAGTAGTTTCTAAGAAATTAGAAATGCGTCTTATGGATGTTGTGACTGCTTATTTGTATGAATCACTTGATAGTGACATTTATATGAAAATCCCTGAAGGATTTAAAATGCCTGAAGCATTAAGTACAAAACCCAAAGAAATGTATTCGATCAAGCTCTAGAGATCTTTATATGGGTTAAAACAGTCTGGGCGCATGTAGTATAATCGTTTAAGCGATTATTTGATTAATAAAGGATATGTGAGTAATATTATCTGCCCATGCGTTTTTATTAAGAAAACAATATCCGGATTTGTGATTACAGCTGTATATGTTGATGATTTGAATATCATTAGAACAGAAAATGAGATCTATGAAGCAACAGTATACTTAAAGGAAGAATTTGAAATGAAAGATCTTGGAAAAACCAAGTATTGCCTTGGTTTACAGATTGAGCAAATGCACAATGGGATATTCGTGCATCAATCAAATTACACAGAAAAGATCTTGAAACGCTTTAATATGGATAAAGCAAATCCTTTAAGTACTCCAATGGTCGTTAGATCACTCAATATTAAGACTGATCCATTTTGACCCTGTGAAGAAAATGAAAAAATTCTTGGTCCTGAATTTCCATATCTCAGTGCCATTGGAGCTCTAATGTATCTTGCTAATTGTACTAGACCTGACATTTCTTTTGTAGTCAATTTATTAGCAAGGTTCAGTTCAGCTCCAACAAAAAGGCATTGGAAAGGGGTCAAACATATACTTCGATACCTTCAAGGAAATGTTGATTTGGGTTTATTTTATTCTAATAATTCAAAACAAGAATTGATTGGTTATGCAGATGCAGGGCATTTATCTAATCCTCATAAAGCGAAATCTCAAACAGGCTATGTGTTCACAAATAATGGAACTGCAATTTCTTGGCGTTCCCAGAAACAAACGCTTGTCACTACTTCCTCAAATCATTCTGAAATTATTGCACTACATGAAGCAAGTAGAGAGTGTGTGTGGCTTAGATCAATGACACATCATATTGAAGAATCTTGTGGTTTTCCAGTCAACAAAAGTCCAACAATTTTATATGAAGATAATGCAGCATGCATTGCACAGTTAAGGGAAGGATATATCAAAAGTGATAGAACCAAACATATACCTCCAAGATTCTTTTCATACACTCAAGAGCTAATAAAAGACAATCATATAGATATTAAGTATATTCAGTCTAGCCAGAATTCAGCTGATCTTTTCACAAAGGCACTTCCAACTACAATCTTTAGAAAGCACGTTCACGATATTGGAATGTGACATCTACATACTATGTGAAGGAAGATTATACATATCAACTTGAGGGGGAGAATATCATGCACTGTACTCTTTTTCCTTAAGCTAAAGTTTTTCCCACTGGGTTTTATTTAGCAAGGTTTTAACAAGGTAATTGCAAAATATTGTTATTCAAGGGGGAGTATTATGAATGTGAATGCACAATATATTGCTTGTGAGAGAATAGTTCTCAAATAGTGAAAAGAAAATCTCTATATAAAGGGATTGAAATTCATTAATGAGGAGGTTAAGAAAAGGAAGAAGAAAAGATAGATTACTCTCCAAATTCTTTCAATATTATAGTTCTCTAAATTCTCTCCAAACTCTCTCAAAATTCTCTCAAAATCATTCTACTATAAAATATTTTTCTTCTAGTTAAATACTACTAAATTCAAGTTTAGTTCTATAACAAAATAAGTAATTCAATCTTTATTTCACAACATAAACAAAAATCTAAAGTTTATTTTGGTAATGTGTTCCTCTAGATACTAGGAAAAGTAGCTGTAGACGACCAGCAAAATTTAGGGTGAGTCTAAAATGTTAGTAATTGTGATATTATTTGAGTTCAGGGTTATAGAGAATATATTAATTATTGTCATAAAAATATAACGTGAAAATGATGAATCACCATTCAAAGTAATAATTGAGACAAATAAAAAAATGGTGGTATTCGATTTTCTAATAAAAAGTCAGTACCAAAATCAAGAAATTTTGAGTATGAAATACTAATTTCTTTGTGTTCATTTAAAATTACTTTATAAATTACTATCTTACCTTCTATTTATATATAATTTCATATAAACTCCAAAAAAACTAGTTATGAAAAATACATGTAAACAATGCATTCATTTAAATTTACAATTCCTAGGTTAGTCTAATCTATATTAATTTTAATTAAATGAGTTAAATCTACATGTTTTAATTTACAAGTGAGACTAAAAGACTAACGGACATAATTCCTATTCAATTTTAATTAAATGAACCTAAGTCTATTTATTTTAATTATAAGATGAGTCTAAATCTATAAATTATGAAGTATTTAAATTAATGGACCTAATTCTACATACTTTAATTCTAAGGTGATCTTAAATCTACAAATTATAGAAAAGACTTAAATTAAATAGGTTAAATCTAAGTTAATTAAATTAGGCTAGGTAAACCTATGTCTAGATTAACTAAATAGGTTTAAGTTATCTCTATCCTAAATCTAATTAATTATGGGTTTAAAAGATGCATTTTCATTAATTAAACCTAAAAATCCAAAATTTATTTAAATGTGTTAAAGCCTAATATGAGCTTAGAGTTCAAAACACATAAACAATATTAAAACAAACAAACAAGCTCAAAAACAATAAAAAAATAACAAAAACAATCAAATAAAAGATCAAACAATCAATGAAATTTATTCTAAAAACCCTAATTTAATTAAATTGACTCTATCAAACAAATAAAATAAAATAAAATAATCAATCAAGCAACCTAATTCTATCTACTTAAATCTAAATCAGTTTTAACTTAAATAAACCCTAATAATTTCTATAGCCATTAATTTTAATTAATTACCTAACAGAATCCTAATTTTACTAACCAATTAATTAAAATACACAATCACACACACATGATTTCACTATTTTCACTATTGGGGCTATTACAAGGAGCTATTGAAAATAATAATAAAAAGAAATGAACACAATCCCAAAAATAATAAAAACAAAACAAAATAAAAAAAACAAAATAAAAAAACTATATTTAGCTATAAAACTCAATCCATGGCATTCCATGAACCTTCATGAATTTTGTTCACCAAGTACGATCATCATATAATCTCCTCCATAATCACCAACACAAAAGTATAAACAATGATTGGTGAATAAAATAATAATAAAAATTAAATAAAACTAAAACTTAATAAAATCAAAATAATAAAATAAAATAAAAATAAAAGAAGGAAGGAAAGAAGATGATGCTTATGGATATAGTATGAGTTACTCCTCAGAATAGTAAAAATCACCATTGCTTTTTTAAGTAGGTTTTTAAAAACTTATTATTCTTCTTTTCAAAAGTGTCTTTGCTTCAAAGACATGAATAAATCATAAAGAATATTTTTTGTGCTGCCTAGGAAAAGAAAAAAAATCTTTGAGAAATTCCAACCCCCCCTCTTATGTGTTTTTTTCTTTGTCTCCTCCTTCTTCTCTTCTCCCCTCCGTGTGAGAGCCTAAGCTAGTCTTTTATAGGAAAAGCCTAGCTAAAATAATGTATCCTACTATGATTTATTTTTTTTCACAGAGTTTTAGTTTTAAAAGGACTTTAATTTTCTAAAAATTTAGATAAATATTATTTGACCAATCAAAATTTAGGAAACTAAATTTTTTATTGAAATAAAATAAAAAAAGATGAAACATGCACAATTCTAACTAGAATTGTATAATTCCGATCGGAATTACAAAATTTTAATTTTTTTAATTATAAAAAGACCCCTGAAAGTAATTAAACTTTTCAAATAGGTCCTAAAAAGCATTATAATTAAGTCCTTAAAAAACTAATTAAACTCTTTTGAAAATACATTTAGACTTTTGAGGTTTCAAACTTTAAGTATTGAAGATCTATTTATAACATTTTCATCATCGGAGTCTTCTGTCGCATCCATACTTCATTATCTCGAAATTATGTGTTTATAGTTGCTCCCCTTTATTGCTATTTGCTTGACAAATTACGGCAAAACAAATAAACACACAATTTCTTAGGAATAAAAGTTTAAATACTTACCTGTGCTCCTTGAGGTTTTGTCTATAAGTGATCGTCGGTTCACGGTGAATGCTTGTATTACCGTGCAACACTAGGCAAAATCCCAAAACATCTGAGGAAACACTATACTTTGATGTATAACGTTGATTTAAAAGGATACATATCACTCAGTTGTATGATGTTTACTACACTTAGTCATATACTACTGATAGAAAGGATACATGATACTCAGTCGTATGATGCTGACTATAGTCGGTTGTATAGTACAGATTAAGAAAGTACATTGTATTCAGTCGTATAGTGCAGAAAAGAATACACTACACTTGAATGTGTAGCGTTGATCTCTTTTATATTGATAATTCGTAATTGCTCACGATTAGCTACAACCCTTTCATTGCTCACTGATGATGCTGCAATTATGGATTGCTCATGATTAGTTATAACCCTTTCTTTCCTCACTGATGTGCTGTAATCTATAATTGCTTGCAATTAGCTGCAACCCTTTTGTTGCTTATTAATGATGCTACAATCCATAATTGCTCGTGATTAGCTACAACCTTTTTATTGCTTACTAATGATGCTGCAATCCATAATTGCTCGTGATCGTGGCTCATTGATGATGCTGCTATCCATAATTGCTCATGATTAGCTGTAACCCTTACATTACTTGCTTTTGATAATGCTATAGTCCATAAATTCTTGCAAATTAGCTGTAATTCTTTCATTGCTCGCTTATGATAATGCTACAGTCCATAACTGCTCGTAAATTGGCTATAATCTTTTTATTGCTTGCTTATGATGCTACGATCGATAATTGCTTGTGATTTTTATCTTTGGTTATTTGAGTCAAATGCTTTGAATTCTTTGTGTTGACTAATTAGCATTTTTGTTGACTAACTTTGAATTTTTTTGTGTTGACTGATTAGAATTTGTTACTGACTAATTTTAATTTCATTGTGTTAACCATCTTTATAAGTTGGGTGCACTTCCTTTTGGATTTGCAATTTCTATAGACATGTTGATGTTAGTTTCAATCATGATAAATGTACAAAAGTACATTATCATATTGAAAATTTATGAGAAAATTCATCACTTTTTCATGAGATAGCGTGCACTTAATGAATCTCACTATTTTTGATTTTCATGACTATCATTCATTTGCCATTATAAAGGTTAGAGGCACCGTTAACCATATTATGCTGAGAGCATATCTTTTACCAAATGAAGAGCTTACTTCCATATCTAAATTCAAGGAGAATTTGCTGAACAAAACTCATAAAAATTGAGCATAAATAGATCAAATTCTGAGTATTAAAATAGTCTTTGAGTTATTTTTGTGTTTTTCTTCCTTATCCTAGTATTCCCCCGCCTTTCTCATATTACTCAGCATGGATACCATGGGAAAGGTTCTTTGGATACTCATACTCTTACAGAGTGTTGGAGTAAATAAAATGAGTTTTGACATGGTCCTCTTTTAGTATTCCCTTACTTTTCTTGTATTACTTAGCATGGATACTGCCAGAGGTTCTCATTGATACTCTTACTCATTTTTGAGCATAAGAATAAATTATGCTTGCATTTATTTTGATTCTCCTCTCAGTATTCCTCGCCTTTCTTAGATTTCTTAGCGTGGATACCATCAAGGATTTGTACTCATACTCATTTATGAGCATTAGAGTAGATTATATGCACACTTATCATTCAAATGACTAAAATGATACTTTAAAATTCAAGAAATTTATACTACAAGTCCACAGATTTTGTCTTTACATTTTCTTCCCCTCATTTAGGTGCAAAGAAAGCATTAAATTAATTAGAGTTTATAAACTCTCAACACAAAGCTGTTAATTAAACATCTAAATTCTACGAGGTTTTAAAAGAAAGTCATTATGATCAAAGGTCATGAGATAGATTTTTTGCACATGATCTCGTGAAGTGGATGAATTTACTTTTAATTTGTGGGTTTTATTTTTGAGATTGTGCTTTTATTTCAAAATCTAAGGAAATAAGGTTTTATTACTCCCCTTGATTATTTTAATGAGTGTTTATGTAAGGTGATACTTTAATGAATGATTAGCATTTGTAATCTTGCTCGATTTTACTGATGTATCGATTCCTTTCCCCTTCTTCATTCTCTTTTATTTTTCCTTGCATAAAATACCATAAGTTAGTATGGTTTATTTTCACGTGAAAAGATTTTGTCAAAATGCAATGTTATTCTTTTGCATTCTTCCCTTTTGATTGTGATGATGATGTCTCTGATCACAAAGGTCATGATACTCCACTATTAAAGTTGTGGCTTTGGGTTGCATTTGTATTTCCACCATTCCATTAATGCTATGTTAAAGGGCTTTATTCCTTTTCTTGATATATTTTGCAAAAAAGGTTCAGGAGTTAGAGACCTTATTTCATAATCAAATAATTTTTAAAGTGCATTCATTTTAAGTTTTGAGTGCATTCTTCCCTTTTTATAGGGTTGACGAATGTATTGCTAACATGTCAAACCTTCTCATTACCATATTCCATACCCTACACTAGTCTAACTGTTATGGAGAGATATCTTAGATGATGCTTTAGATGAGGCTATGGAGATGGATGTTAAATCTGAGGAGCTTGAACGTCATATCTAACCTCTTGAGGTCATTAGGATGATGTTTTTACAGGTGTCATTATCAATGATATTCCCTTACTGGATGGGCCCATGATTTATTAGGCTCATAAGGTCTAAAGTCCCATTAAGCATCAGGTTCACCTTGATAGTGTTGCTCTTCTTATTTTACTTTTTTAGATGCTTCATATGAGAATACTCTGACTACTTTCCTACACTTTTATAATACTAATTTTGAATATTCATAGCAGAGTTTTTGCACAATCTTGCCTAGGCTCAAAGACTTTATTATGCAAAGCAAGTATTTCACATCAAATGTATGCATGTTATGTATAATATTCATGACCCTAATAGGTCTTCTGTTTGGAAAAGAGCTATGTTCATAGCTTGGAGTGTGAGAATGAGGTGCCTCATCAACAACCTATAGGTTTGAGCATTGAATGCCTCACTGTTGGTACTTTTAATGTCAAAGCCTTTGATACAGTTTGTCAAATAGATGACCATGCTAGCAAGTAGGCTCTATGGCTCGACATTAGAGCTTATGATTGACCAATGCACTGTTGAACTTTTCTTTTTACTATTGCTTTTACTGTATGATACCCAATGTATTTATATGCTTCTTTTTACCCTGAGATCTCTTTATACTAGCTCTTATACTTAAGTGTTCCATCTTTGCTCTTCGAATACAAACTTAATTTTCCCCTATATCTACATTTTTCCTTTAGCTTCATTTTGGATTCATTCACGATATTCTAACAGTCCTTTTTTCATTTTTATGTGCAAGAGATATAGTTCATTCACTATTATTGTTGATCCTTTGACTTACTAACCCTATTAGTTACAGTCTTATGCATTGAAGATGCAAAGGAGTGGGTGAACTAACTGAAGTGAGTTCTTATTGATGACATCAACTGGACTTGCAATTTGAAGGACTATTGAGCAGAATATGAGGATTGATGTTGATGTCATAATTAATAATAGTTACAAGGTATGGGTTGCAACGCAAGTTATTAAGCCACTTAAATTGTTTATGTACAAGAGGACACTAGACTTACAAATAAAATCATAAAGGGGTGGCTGAAAAAGAAAACATAACTAAAATTGTGATATCATAACTTTGATTTAGCTTTCATTATGCATTGTCTTTCCATTCAGATACTTATGCAGTATGATAGGGATGGATATGCGATATTTGAACAAAAATTTCAAATTCAATTTTACTTATTCATTAGGGCAAAAATGAGAACACTCATTACATCACATGATACAACTCCTATTATCAGCCAGTCCTAATTTTTTTTCTCTCTAATTTTTACCTTATTGTTCTTTTTTCTTTTTCTCTCATTGTTTTTTTTTCTCTCTTTTTATTTTCACTTTTCTTTTCTCTCTACTTTTCTATCCTCAGAAGTTACATCATGTGATATATGAATGTTCTTTTGAATTTGCATTTATGCCTATGCTAAAGGAATCTAATTGAATTGAATTTATGTCAAACATGCAGATGTGATCAACATCGTAATGCACAATACCATTAGGATGTACATTATATAAGTAAGCATGATCAAAATTCATATCATCGATCATTAAAACAAAAAAAGTTCTAAAGAAACTAAAATTTTATTCAAAGAAGACAATCCTATTCTAGATGCTAGGGATGCTGAGTTTAATAGTGGTTATCCTTCAAGCGGTTGATATAACAACTATTCTTGCATATTCTTGCTAATGGTCAAATGTGCATTTTTCTTTCTTGTCTAGCAACTTCTTATCATCAGACTCATCATCCCATATTGTAGGCATAATCGACTCGAAGGGTATGTCAAAAAAAGGTGGTTTAGTGTAAAACCCCTTATAGTCAAACTTGCCTGAAGGCTAACCTAATAAAAATTATGCTCTTTCCATATCTTTAGGGGCATTAAGAGATTTCTCATTAGTTTTAAGGTGTAGGTCCTCAAAGGGGCTTAGCACTTCTTCCTCACTAACTCCTGAGTTGATTATCATGGTAACTATGGGTGGTATATTTCTATAGTTTGGGAAAGGATTATTTTTAGTGCTTGGGTTTTTGGGGTTTGTGATCTTTTTGGAGTCTATAAATTTTTAGATTTCACGTTTGAGGTGGATGGAGTTATCCATGAAGTGTTGGAGGTTTTGATGGAATTTGCAGTGCTTGTTTGGGTTATAGCTTAGGATGTTTGGGTTTAGTGGGTTTGGATTAGGTAAAGGTTAAAGTAAGCCCTTTTGCATTAGGTGCTCTAGGAATTTTGACAAAGGTTGGTTAAAATTAGAGAATCTCCTTGGTTGTTGAACAATATGCACTTCTACAATCCGACTAGGGCTTCCTTGCTGTGCGCCCCCAGTTAGGTAGTTTCTTTCTCTGGTGCTTTTAGCTATCTTCTTTTTCTCACTTTCGATCTCCTTAGCCTTAAACCCATCATCATAAAGGTCTATAAATGTCTTGGGGTTCATTATCTGCAACCTCTCAACTAGATTAGGTGACACATTTTGGACTATCATCCTAACCTAATCCTTTTTAGTCAGTTTGTTCTTTATCAATCCTACCTGATTCATGAATCTAGTCAGAAAATCTAAAAATGACACATTAGGCTTTTGCTTGGTCAATTCTAAATCCCTGATGGACACTTCAAGCTTGGTATCATAGTCATATTGCTTCAGAATATAGTTCCCTCTAGTCTGCTTGGACAAACTTCTTTAACCTATGATACCAATTGACAGCCATACCCTCTAAGGATAGTATAAAAAACTTGGTAACTATAGACAAAGGAGCTTTAGTGGTGCTCATAGTAGTTGTGTATTGACTAAGGTGGATCCTTGGGTCTCCGGTACCATCAAACTTTTGCAACTGTGGCATCTTGAACTTATCAGGCCGCTTGTCCTCCTCAAATTGCATCATATCATCAAAGTTAAATGAGTATCTGATGCCTTATCCTCTTATTAGTTCCTCCATTTTGGACATCTTATGAGTCAATGCCTTCATTTACTTGGATTCTAGCTCTTGAACTTACTTAAATGATTGCCTTTTTGATTTTTCAACCATGCATTTCTCAACATCCTCCAGTTTCATTTCCACAGCAGGCACATTCCTTATAGCATTCAATGGTTGCCCCCCAGTATTATCATTATTAGCAGGTGGATCTTTCATAATAGTAGCAGGTGGAATTATAGCAACATGTGCAGGTGCAGGTGCAGCTGGTGGCATCAACCCAACTAAGGCTTGTCTTAGTTCATCTTGCATAATTGCTCTCATGTCATCCATCAAAGCCCCCTTAATATTTTCTAGGGTCTAGTTTCTGACTTATTGTTTCATCTCTTCTGTTTAAGTTGATGTAGCTTTTAGATAAAGCTGGTTGATAGGACTCCTTTTCAATCTGCTAAGGATCTCTTTTATAATTGATTACGGGCTTGAATTAGTTCTCACTAGTCCACCACCTTTCTGACTCCAAATATATGAAGACCCGAATGAATCTATGATGGCTGAAAAATAATGTGTTAGTATGATGCATGTATGCATGATGCATATGCCATCTAATAAGTGGCAAATGAAACAAGTTAAGTGCATATACATCCTTTGAACCTTATTCCTTATACACATGTATTCAATGGCAAGTCTCTTTTCCTAGGATTTTTGGTCTTCGCCTTAATATCAATAGGGGATATCAAGAACCAATGCGCATGCCGAATCTCTCAAAGTAGGAAAAGCATAGAAACAACATTTCTAGGTATAAAAGATTAGCCTAATCTTTATTAACCCAAAAGGGCTTCTAAAGTATGGGCATGGGATTTTATAGATAGAAATGCCTTATGGTAACATTCATAAGCAATTTGGGTAATCCTAGGGGAAGTTACTAGGCCACTATATGAGCTGAGTCCGGTTAAAAAAGTCAAGGTTCCCTTAGTAAGATGCCCTCCTTTAAGACTTGAGTTAGAGGCCAAGGTCAGAGGGGCCCGACATCCTTTGCAAACTCGAGAGAAGACTACCCCCTTTTAGGAATTGTGTTCCAAACTCTAGTTAGATGAGCCCGATAATCTCTTTTGAATTGAGTTAAGGCTAAGAGTAATGGTTAGTCAATTTACAATCCCATGAAGCTAGTGGAATTATGGGACCAAAAACCAATGCCATCGGTTAATAGGGACATATAGAATGAATGTAAGAATAAAATAATAATTAATAAAATAATTCTAAAAAACATAAGTAGAATCAATATCTCTTTTCCCAGTGGAGTTGCCATTGTAGATGGTGGGGTTTAGCGTGCGCTTAAGATTTTAGCAACCGCGACACTATTTGAGCTTAGGGCTCTAGAGAACACACTAACCATTGTCATAAAGACATGGCATGGAGATGAGGAGTCACCACTTAGGGTAATAACTGGAACAAATAAAAAAGTGGTGCTACTCAATTCTCTAAAAGAAAGCCAGTACCACAACCAGGAGATTCTGGGTACGAAATACTAATTTCTTTCAGTCTTGTGTTCATTTAGAATTACTTTATGAATTATTATCTTACTCTCTATTTACATGCAATTTCATATAAACCCTTATTAAAATAATCAACTCTAGGCAAATTAGTCATGAAAAATACATGTAAACAATGCATTCATTTAAATTCATAATCCCTAGGTTAGTCTAATCTATATTAATTTTAATTAAATGGGCCAAATGTATATGTTTTAATTTACAAGAGCCTAAAGACTAACAAGCCTAATTCCTATTTAATTTTAATTAAATGAACTTAAGTCTATTTATTTTAATTATAAGACGAGCCTAAATCTACAAATTATGAAGTATTTAAATTAGTGGGCCTAATTCTATATATTTTAATTCTAAGGTGATATTAAATCTGCAAATTATGAAAAAGACTTAAATTAAATGAGTTAAGTCTAAATTAATTAAATTAGGCTAGGTAGGCCTATATCTAGATTAACTAAATGAGTTTAAGTTATCTCTACCATAAACCTAAATAATTATGGGCCTAAAGATGCATTTTTATTAATTAAACATAAAAAGCCTAAATTTATTTAAATGAGTTAAAGCCTAATATCAACCCTAAACCCAAAACACATAAACAATATCAAAACAAACAAACAAGTCTAGAAACAATAAAAATAACAAAAACAATCAAATAAAAGATCAAACAATCAACTAAAAACCCTATTTTAATTAAATTGACTCTAATCAAACATATAAAATAAAATAATCAATCAAGCAACCTAATTCTATCCACTTAAATCTAAATCAATTTTAACTCAAATAAACCCTAATGATTTCTATAGCCATTAATTTTAATTAATTACCTAACAAAACCTTAATTTTATTAATCAATTAATTAAAACACATAATCGCACACATATGATTTCATTATTCCCACTATTGGGGCTATTAAAGGAGCTATTGAAAATAATAAGAAAAGAAAATTAACATAATCCCAAAAATAATAAAAATAAAACAAAATAAAAAAAATAAGGAACTAAATAAAAAAAAAAACTATATTTAACTACAAATCTCAATCTGTGGCATTCCATGAACCTTTATGAATTTTGTTCACCAAGTATGATCATCATATAATCTCCTCCGTAATCACTAACACAAAAGAATAAACAATGATTAGTGAATAAAAGAACAATAAAAATTAAATAAAATTAAAACTTAATAAAATCAACATAATAAAATAAAATAAAAATAAAAGAAGGAAGAAAGAAGATGATGCTTATGGATGTAGTATGGGTTGCTCTTCAGACTCTTAAAAATCACAATTGCTAAGTAGATTTTCAAAAACTTGTTATTCTTCTTTTCAAAAGTGTCTTTGCTTTAAAGACACGAATAAATCGCAAAGAATATTTTTTGTACCGCCTAGGAAAAGAAGAAAAGTCTTTGAGAAATTCCAGTGCCCCCTCTTATATGTTTTTTTTATGTGTCTCCTCCTCCTTCTCTTCTCCCTTTCATGTGAGAGCCCAAGCTAGTCTTTTATAGGAAAAACCTAATTAAAAAAATGTATCCTATTGTGATTTATTTTTTTAATAGAGTTTTAGTTTTAAAAGGACTTTAATTTCTTGAAAATTTAGATAAATATTATTTGAGCAATCAAAATTTAGGAAACCAAATTTTTTACTGAAATAAAATTAAAAAAAAGGTGGAACATGCATAATTCCGACCAGAATTGTGGAATTCCAATATGAATTACATAATTCCTATCAAAATTATGGAATTCCAATCGGAATTACAAAATTTTGATTTTTTAATTTCAAAAAGACCTATGAAAGTATTTAAACTTTTCAAATAGGTCCTAAAAAATAATTATAATTAAGTCCTTAAAAAACCAATTAAACTCTTTTGAAAATACATTTAGACTTTTAAGGTTTCAAACTTCAAGTATTGAAGACCTATTTATAACATTTTCATCATCGAAGTCCTCTGTCGCACCCACAC
Organism: Mallotus nudiflorus; assembly: GCA_947683625.1. Lineage (NCBI taxonomy): Eukaryota > Viridiplantae > Streptophyta > Magnoliopsida > Malpighiales > Euphorbiaceae > Mallotus > Mallotus nudiflorus. The sequence continues at coordinate 3,912,179 of CANTUR010000066.1, forward strand.
CTATTTATATCAGAGAGTTAAGCACTTTCGACATAAAATAAAAAAGAAAGCTCAGAGTTGGAAACATAGAGCTCTATCTTTAGCGGTTAAGGAAGTCATGCTAAAAGCGGTACTATAAGTCATTCCTTCCTACGCTATATCTTACTTTAAATTTCTAGGCTCTTTTTTTAAGGAAGTTCATAAGATTTTTAATAAATTTTGGTGGAACAAAACCTTAGTGAGTCCAGTCTACATTGGTAGAAATGGGAGTGCATATTTGTTTCCAAATTCTTTAAGGGGTATGGCTTCAAGGATATGGATTTGTTTAACACTACTTTTTTAGCCAAAAATGTGTGGTGCCTACTTAGTAAGTGTTGAACCTTGAGGGGTAAAATAATCTTTTGTGATGGTCACAAGTAATTAAGTAAAATTATATTAAATTCGTGTGTTTAAGTGATTATATTCAGGTTAATTAATATTGCAAAATCCAAGTTCGATCTCAAGCAATGAAAAGTCAAGTTGTTAAATTTTCAATTTTGTAGCTCTGTCATGAATGGTGATAATGCCATCATGAATGGTGATAGGGAAAAAATTGAAGATCAAATTTTCTATCAAAAATTCAAAGTCAAATTTGGTCAATTATGATGCGAATCTTCATTTCAAAATATCACAAGCAAATCTTAATCATTGAAATATTTTTTAGAGCAAAATCATGAAGTTCATATTTGTAAAATTCTTGATAGCAGTCATAAGTAGTGTCACTACCAGTGTTATGAGCAACTGAAGTATTGATAAACCTGTTATGGGTTCTGATAAAGTTATCATGAGTAATGATGATCAATTCCAAAAGTTCCCTAGAGTTGTCACCACTAGCATCATGAGCATCTAAAGTCATGAAAACACATGATTTTAAATTTCATCTTGGCGCTTGACTGTCATAACCAATGACAATTTGTCATGAGTCCTGACAAGTGTGCAAAGGACTTTTTCGAGGTTATTTCAAATGACTCTATTTGCATTAAATGAATCTCTAACAACTGTTTTTCTCTTAGAGGGTTTAAATACAACTCAGAACAGAGTTTGAAAAGAAAAAGGAAGTTGAGCAAACATCTTTAGATCTATCTTTGAGCATTCAATCTTGAATTTATTCTTCAACCACGTAAGTTCTCAATCTTTAATTCTTGTAATTACTTTCTATCTCTAGAGTGTTCTTGAGTATGGGCTAGTGAGTGTTTAAAATCATTATTCAAAAGCTTAATAGTGAGATTAAGTGAGTTATATTAGGGTTTTATTCACTTATAAGTTAAAATGATTGTTCTTAGCAAGTGGGTTTGAGTGTGAGCTATTAAAAATGCTTGGGTTTGAGCTGTGAAAACACTTAGTTTTGAGTGTGAGCCTTAGGAAAACACTTAGGCAGCTTAGTTTAAGCTTGTAAGGGTTTGATCTACACCTTGAAATAAATTAATAGTGGATTGAAACTCTTAACTCGTGGTTAAGGAGAGGATGTAGGCTTGGAGGGCTGAACCTCTATAAATTTCTTATGTTTTCTAGCTCATTTTTCTTAATTTATATTTTTATAATTCTATTTTTAGTTTACTCTTTGTGAAAATTCTAAAATTACAAATCTAGCTTAAAAAGACAATTCATCCCCTCTTGACATTTATGGAATTACATTTGGTATTAGAGCTTTGGTATCCATTCTTGGAGATTTAACCATCTTGGAGAAAAGAACATGGCCTCCATAAGTCAAGTTATTGCCGCCCCTGATATTCATGGCCCTAGCTACATAAGACCTGCATTCTTTAATGACATCAATTATGCTTATTAGAGAAACAAGATGGACATTTTTTTGGATAGTAAAGGAGTAAATTTATGGGATATAATTGAAAAAGGTTGGTGTCTTTTAACAAAGGAAGATAATAAAGGTAGTGAGGTGGTCAATCCTATAAAAGAATAGAGTGATGAGCAATCTAAAGCTAACTTGAGAAATAGAACAACAATTACTATTCTCTATTATGGCTTGAGTAGGGAAGAATATAATGTAATAGAGCATTTGAGATCCACTAAAGAGATTTGGGAATGTTTGAAGACTAAGCATGAAGACACTAGTCAAGTCAAAAATAAAAAATTACAAATGCTTGGAAGAGAGTATGAATTGTTTGAGATAAAGCTTTATTAAATAATTAGTGATATGTATAGTAGGCTTATCACTCATTAATTCTATGAGGAAACTTGGAAAGAAATTTTCAAACAAAGATGTCAACAATAAAATTCGTATGAGCTTACCTTAAAAAGTTTAGGAAACTAAGATGGCCTTAATTGAAGAAGCAAATGATCTTTCTATTCTACGTATGGATGAATTTATTGGGAAGCTTCTCACCTACAAAATCAAAATGAATCAAGTGGTAGAGGAAGAGATGGCCAAGAATGACAAAAGCATTGCTTTTAAGGCAAGTAGAGATGCCAATGGTAGTAACTCAAGTGAAAATGAAGATGAGTATGCTATAATTTTAAGAAGGGTAAGAGATCTCATCATGAAGAAGAGAAGAGGATTCAAGAAGTAAGACTCAAACAATAAGGATCAAATGATTTCCTATGAATGCAAAAAATTAGGTTGTATTAAATTCGAATGCCCAAAGTTAAAGAAATTAAAAAAGATAGGAAGCACAAGAAGAAAAAGAAGCAAGCACTCAAAGGAACTTATAATGATTTAAGTGATTCTAATGATGATGAAATTGATGGAGAAATTGCAATTCATTACTTTATGGCTTTGGAGGAACCTTCAAGTGATGAGGTAACTCTAAACTTTGAATTTAATGATGAGATGTTACTTGCTTGTGAAAAGTTAATGCATAAATGTGCTAAATATTTATCTAGGCTTAATTCACTCAAAAAATGGTCAAAACTCTAGAAGAGGAACTTGAGAAGTTAAGATCCTTTAATGAAGAGTTAACTAATTCATTGAATGAAAGTAATTCTAAGAAAATTAATATTACTAATGAAAATGTAAAAAATTATTGAACAAAATGTATTTTTAGAAAATGAAAATAGCAATCTCAAGGAGTCCATCTCTAGATTTAATAAAAGAAAGGAAATTATTAATGGCATGATTTTTATGACTTCAACTCTTTTAAAATTTAAAGGTGTTATTGGTTTTGAAAAAGCTTATGCTAGTGCATCAAAGGTTGTAAGCCTAAGTACTCCAATTACTAAGGTTTACAAAAAATCTAGTCTTAAAATCAATGGACCTAAAAAGGCTAAAAATATAAGAATAACAATTATAGAGTAAATTGCTTAAGAGGACCCAAGCCTAGGAAATACAATCATGCTCATTCTCATGGTTTTCATAATTTTAAAATGAAAGAGCATGCATCAAATGTTATATGTCATTATTGTGGTGCTGTGGGGCACAAGAATACTAGATGCTATGTTAGAAAGACTCATATAGGTTACTCAAATGATAGACCTTTCAAAGCTAACCCTTAAGGACCTAGGTACATTTGGGTACCTTATATGCGATGAAGCATTTTGTTGTAGGTGTGCTTAGAATCCATAATGTGTAAAGAAAAGTAGTATCTAGATAGTGGATGTTTAAGGTATATGATCGGGAAGGCCAACCTCTTCACTTATTTGGAGTTGAAAAAGGGGGCCCAAGTTACATTTGGTGATAATGCCAAGGGTAAGATTATTGGCATTAGTCAAGTTAGAGATTTGGTCATACTAGCATGGAGCTTATTAGAGATCTAAGCAAAGGTGGTCATGGCATTATCCTTTCCAAAGTGAAGTTTCAAAAGGATAAGGTATGTGGAGCTTGTAAAATGGGTAACCAAGTGAAAAGTTTGTTTAACCCAAAAATGATGTAACATTCACTAGACTTCTTCAATTTTTCCTTATGGATTTATTTATGTCATTATAATCGATTATTTAAACCTTGAGTGGCTAATTTATTATATCTTTGAACATTGATTGATTATAGTGCAATATCAAATTAGTCCCTATTATTGTAGAAATGGCTTAACCTAAATTCAAAGCTTTATTTTTGAAAATTCTAAATTTCATTCATGATCATGACATTTTAATTACTGGCAGTGAAGGCTCCTTTTTTGATTCAAATAAATTCATGTTTTGTACTTAAAATTATCTTTGACGTTGTAAATTTTCATGATTTTGAAAAACCAATCGTAAGTTATGATTCATATGTAATAAGTTTTTGATGCATTTAATTTTTTTAAGGAGAAAAGTTTCATAACAATTTTCATTTTATTTTTTAATCATAATTGCTTAATTGTGATAATAACTTTCTATGTCATTGGTCATGAATAAATGGACTTTAACAGCTATAAAAATATTTTTTAATTAGTCATGACACCTCTTACATCACCAGTGATGCAACTAGGGTTAGAATTAGGGGTATTTAAACAATCTTTTTGTTTTACCTAATCTTTTTTCCTTCTTCCTCCTAGAGTTTCCCACCAATTTCCCTTTCTCCTTTAACGTTTTTTTTAATTCCTTTTCCCTTTTCATTTTAACCCAATCCCATATAATTATCATCATCATTTCATTATCATCTTTTATCATCTTCTTATCTCTAATGGGAATAAAAAAATAGTTGAAACATCATTCTTTTTGAATCTATTTATCACCATGGCAACCACTCAAGAGCCGACAAAGAAGGGTCTAAGGACAAAAGTTACAGTAAAGAAGGGCCCATATGGCCCAACCAGGAACAAAAAGCAAGATACAAGGTACTCAAATCTCACCCAATTAGCTTTACCTTTGTCTTTAATTGGGATTGTGTTAGAGAATTAAGTTATAAAGAAAATATGGAAACCTTTGTGGATATCTTATTCCATTTTGGTAGTGGGGAAAGCCATAACATTATTAAAAAATTAGAGTTATTTATTATGGTATGGAGAAAATAGGAAGAATTTAGCATGAAAGTGACATACTAAAATTCCAAAAAGTGGTTAAGAGTGAAGCTTCTTCAACATTAAGAAGTAAACCAAAATTGTAGCCCTTAAAGAAGATAAGGAAGTCAAGCAAAGTAACCAAATCCAATCCATGTTGAATCAACTCCAAATTCATTTAGACAAAAAATTCAAAGCTATTCAGACCTCCCTTGTAGTCATTGAGTCTCAAGTTATTGCTATGGATCACCATGGAGACCCTTGCTATTGACGTCGCTTTCTTAAAGGCTAATCTCCCTTAGCATGTTGCATTCTACATCGTGCATCTTATCTCATAATTTTTTTAATTTTTCAAGTCTTTACGAGAACTTAATGTGGTTGTGGCCTATGCCTTTTGGGAAGTATTTATGTTATTTAGCTATCTCTTTTTGGTTTGACAACATTTTTCCCCTTGCCTAATTACTTTTGATTGTAATAAAGAGGGAGAAAAGGCTAAGTTAAGCCTAGTTGTTTGGTCATTTTATGAAAGTGATATGAATACTTGATGTTTATGGATATTTGATATTTGATATTTATGGATATTTGGTATTTATGAAATGAAAGTTTTTTTAGATCAAATTTCAGTATTATATTTTGGATATTTGGTAGTTTGAATATTTTATGATGTGGATATTTGAATTAAATGGATATTTAGTTTTTTCTTGGTAATGTTGATTTACGAATATTGATTATGTTCTTTGTGATGTTGAATATTGAGTATATTATTGTGATGTTTATTATTAATTTTGCATAGTTTATTATGTTGAATATTGATTCGAAAAATTTGTTATTTTTGTGCCTAACTTGAAGTGTTTAGTTTATTTTTGAATCTTTTGTGATTTGTTGGTTAGGTATTGGATCTGGCTATTGACATTTTTTATTTGGTTAAAATGGAAGTATTGGTGACTATGTTCCATGTTTTATTGACATTGATTTTAGTTAGTCAAATTTTTGGATATTTGTATTTTGTTATACTCTGCAGGTCATGATTTTGGAGTTATAGTCATAGTTATGACTACGATTGCCATGATTTTCCTTTTGTCTCCACTTTCTCTCTTGTTGTTTTTTATAGTAATAAAGGGAGAGAAAATGTAAAATGTTTTGAATTATATTTGGGGAGAAAAGTTTTCATGGTTGAGAATTATTTTTGAAAGGGGGAGAATTATTATTTTTTTGAATATCTTTTTTGCTGAAAATTATTGCTTGAAGAATATATATTGATTTTGTGGAACAATTATTGGTTATACCATGTTTGGCAAATGTTATGGATATCCATATATTTTTGAAATGATTATTGTTTAGTTAATGTGTTGAACTTTGGATATATTGTTGACCATTTGCATGATTAAACTCTTAATTTTGATATTTGATAATCAATTTAACTTTCTAATGATTTCTTTCAATTATGTAGGAACTTACTTGTATCAAAATTATCAGTTGAAGTCTGAAAATATGAAATACTATCATTATACTATATTTTGGTAAAGTATAGTATCCCAATCTTATACCTAAAGTATTCAAGGATTTTATGTGTTCAAAAGAGACATTTTTGGACTTATAGTGATCCTCTCATGAGCATCTCACAAGCTGATCATGAGTAGAAGCCCCATGAGAGCAAAATTAAACAAAAGGACAGTGCGCTCATGAGCACTATTCATCTTATGAATAGCTTACGAGGGCAGTCTTGATAGCTCTAAATGATCATTTTTGAATGCAACAACTAGTATTTCAATCCTCAAGAGCTAGAACTTGCTCCTCACAATCGTGAGCAATATTTTGACAAAAAGAAGTCCAAGATAATTCAAAAATCAATAAGAGACATTGGAGAAATGTTTGATACATCTAGTAGCCATATTTTTGAGTGTTTATCTATATAAACACTCCATAGCATTCAATTGAAGGTCTAAGACACTTGTTTAGTAATTATGCTCTCTTAAGTATTCAATTAAGCTCTTAAAACTCTCTTATAACTCTTGTGAGAGTTGGCGAGTGTTAAAATAGATATTCTTATTCTTCTATTTTCTAGGTTTAGAAAATGGGAAGTGAGATTCTATTTTAAAGGAATTGGTTTAAGTGTTTAGGCATTAAAACACTTGGGAATTGGTTCAAGAGTGAGCTTAGAAACTCTCGATTGTAAGGTTAAAGAGTAAGCCTCAAACTCTTATGTAATCTCAATCTTGTGAATAAGATTGTGGGGATTGAAAATCTTAACTTGGGGATAAGTTAGGTGGAGACGTAGGATTATTGAGAATCTGGACTACTTAAATTCTTATGTTCATCATTCTTCCTTCTCAATATTCTTTCAATTATTGTAAAGAATTCTCTCAATTTTTGGTTATTTGTTCATTTGCCTTATTCACCCCCTTTAAGGCATTTTCATTTTGTATCAGAGCTTGAATTATAGGAACTTCATTTCTAGAACAAAAGATTATGGGGAGTGAATCACAAAATATTTCTTCACTTGGACTATTATTTGATGGTAGTGACTATCCTCATTGGAAGTTCAAAACGGAGCTATACATTGATTGTGATTCCATAAAACTTTAGGATATTGTCCTAAAAGGTTAGAAACCACCTACAACTACCATTGATGGTGTGGTAATTACTCTTTCAAGAAGCCAATGGAAAAATAAACAAAAGGAGGAAAATCATAAAAAAAAAACTATGATCACTCTAGTCTCTTCCATGACAAGAAAAGAAGGAGGCAAGCTTCAACATTGCATGTCAGCCAAGGAATAGTGGGAGACTTTAAAAAATTATTATGAAGGCAATATGCAAGTTAGAAGTAAGAAGGTTTAACTTTACATGTATGAGTATGAATTTTTCAAGATGAAGCCTTAAAAGTCAATCACAGATATGAAAAATCAACTCAATGCTCTTCTCATAAATTTTAAGAAACTTAGTAAACATTTCACTAAAGAAGAGATAAACAACAAAATTCTAAAAATTCTACTTAAAAAGGATTGGAAATTTTAGGTTACTTTAATTGAGGAAGCTCAATACCTTTTTACTCTATCCATTGATGTTCTTATTAGAAAGCTCTTAACACATGAGCTTATAATTAAGCAAAGAAGAGAAGAATAAGAAAAAAAAGGAGAAAAATAAGAGCATTGCACTAAAAGATTCATAAAATAAAAGTGAACATGAAAGTCTTAAAGACGCTAGGGATGAAGCTAGTGATGTTTCCATGCTTACTAGAAGTTTCAAAAATTATTATGAAAGAAAAATTTCTCAAGAATTAAAGACTCCAACAAGAAGCATGAAGGAGAAAGCAAGAGGAAAACCAAAGAAGTCACTTGCTATGAATGCAAGAAACCAAGACATATTAGAAGTGAGTGCCCCAAACTCAAATTCTAGAACAAAGGATCAACAGATAAAAGGAAGGCCTTCAAAGCTACTTGGGATGATGACTCCTTTGAATTCAAAAAGGAAGAGGAATAACAAGAAGTGACCAATCTTTGCTTCATGGCTCTTGAAGATGAAAAGGAGTTACCGTCTACTTTTAACTCTTCTTGTGATGAATATTGTACTTATGATGAATATAATGATGTTGAGAGCTCTATTGTGAGCAAACTCTTGCTTAAATGTAAAAGCCTACTTTCTGGGAAGAAATATTATAAGCATAGGTAACTAGCTTAACTAAGGAATTAAAAAATTTAAAGAATGAGTTTTCTAAGCTTGTTAAGTCAAATGAGAAACTTACTTGTGATTTAAAATCTTTAAATTCCTTAAAAGAGCAACTCAAGAAATCAAGTGATGAAAATCATAAACTTTCTAATGAGGTAGTTGAGCTAAAAAATTCCATATTGAAATACCAAAGAGGAAAAGAGAGTTTAGGTAATTTACTTGACTCTAAAAAATTTCATAGAAATACTCATGGAATTGGACATGCTAATGGAATGGCCTCATATTTATCATCATCACATATTAAATTTGTTAAAGCATCATGCAATTCTATTCATTCTACCTCTAAACCGATTAAGACTCAAGCTATAAAGACCCATATTTTTATTTATTTAAATAAAATGTGGATTATAAAGTTTTAATTATTATTTTATTAAATTAAAGTTAAATGAATATTTTAATAAATTTTATTAATTATTAAGAGTATATTTTTTTGTATTGTATATATATATATATATATATATATATATATATATATATATATATATATATATATATATATATATATAGTGTGTGTGTGTGTGTGTGTGAATAATTGGGAGGAATTTTTATTTTAAAATAATATATATGTACTTTGTACTTTAATATATAAAAAACATTTGTTTCTCTTATATTCTCTTTCTTCCTTCCTTTTCTTGTCCCTTCTTCTTCTTCCCCTTCTTCTTCCTCTCGATCCAGTTATTGCCACTGTCACCTTTGCACCACCAATCACCATGTCGGACGTTGCAACAACTTCAGGACATTGCCAACTGTTGCCTAACTCCAGCCGACCACCTCCCCTCCTATTTTTCTTTATTTTCTTCACTTGGCCGAATGGAAAAAGGGCCACTGTCACTAGCTCTAGTGTCACCAAGTGTCGCTGTCAGTCTCGTTTGACTAGTCTTCCTTTGGATAATGATAGCCCTCAATCAATTTCACCGGATAGCTTTGACAACCACTCAAATTTGAGGTAAATTGATTTTAGGTATTTTGTTTAGTTTAGTTAATTTGACTTTAAATTAAGCTTAGTGGTAGTTATATAAATTAAAATTGAAGTTCAGATCTATCCATTTATATATTTTTTTAATTTTTTGAAAATTTTGGATTTTTTGGGTCTTGGGTTATTGTTCTAGTACTGTTCTGAATTGAAAATTTTTATATTTGTATTAAATTGTATAAATTATGTAGATTAAACTTTGTAAAGGAAGTTTTGGTAGATTCTTAAGATATGAATTTTTAAAGGCTATGTTTAAAAATGTATTTTTAGAAAAATTATTAGAAATTAGTAATTATTTAATTTTAATTAAATTTATTGTTATTTATTATGTTTCAGACTGAATTTAAATAATAAAAGTATGAAAATAATTTTTATAATTAATTTCAAATTATTATTTAATTAGTAGTAATTTTGAAAAAATAAATGAATAATAAATTTATTTATTATTTTCAAGCTGAAATGAGTGCTTTGTTATTTTTCTAATATATTTGAGTGGTTTAAATAGTTATTTATAATTAATGCTAATTTTTTTATAAAAGGAAAATTTGATTCCATTAACGAAATTTTATTTATAAACTAGAATTTTAATATTTATTTGGAAATAAATTTCCTTTATATTTTTATTATATAAATAAATTAAATTATATTGGTTGACTAAATTTTTATGATATATTAGTGATTTGAGAAAATTATATTTGTTTTTATATATGTTGTTGTGTTGGTTCTCGGTTGGGCATAAAGTGTAGTTCGGGGCCCAACCTAAGATGTTGAGTTGTGGAAATTATAGAAGTGTTGTTTTGTTTAGGAATGACTCTACTTTTTGTAGAGAGATGTCCATTTTATAAAGGAGACTCTGCTGAATTTTCGATAGATTTCTCGTAGAACATGACATAGGTATGTGTTAATTTTCAAGTTTGTGTAGTATTGTGTCTTAAATTGAGTCAATCTCATCAATTCCATGATTTTAATAAATTTGAGAATTTTTATGAATTTGATTATTTTATCATATAAGCATACTTTAAATAAATATTATTTATTTTAGAGAACTCTAGGGCGAGAGTTGTAGCACTTGGGCACTAGAGGACGCATTGCCTAACACATTCAACTTGTGAATTAATTTTATGGAATGTGTGTTGTGAATATTTAAATTATATTTTCATGTGATTAAAAATAATAAAGAAGTTGATTATATGAATTTATCTACGAAAATATTTATGTTGCCATGTGCATGATTATTTCTTTTATTATCATGAATAGTATTTGAAAGGATGCTTTAATGGAATTTATTTCATTATGCTTTATTTGTTTATTTATAATTTAAATTGATTTGGAGAAAATGGTAGAATGCACTACTTAGTGGGTGTCACTAAGACCACATGCACATGGGTTGAGATCTCTAGTATATATTAGAATGTGTTAATTTGGCTCAATAGAGCATGTGCTCTTAAGTAGAGTATGGGTTGAGCTCAGTGGAGCTAGTGCTCTCGGGCCGAAAATAGAATGTAACTCAGTTGAACTTTCTCTCAGGACATCAATATAGGAATAAGTGAATGGACTACGACTATAACTCGGTTGAGCTTGCTCTCGAGATGATAGTCACTTGGGTTAAAAAGCGCCAAAAGGCTATACTTAAATCTATAGTTTAGGTGTTCTACTAGGTTTTCCACTAAAATAATTAATTTCTATGATTTCGTACGAGGATTTTATATTAAAGTGAATTTTGAATTTTAAAAAGGATTTTACATAAATATAATTGAGAAAAGTAAAAGATTTCAATATCTATATTTATTTTATTTTACTTTATCTTAAAAAGGGTTTTTACAAATGTGTTTAGAACCAACATGCATTTTATAAAATTGATTCACTCAGTAAGGTTTAATTCCACTTAACTTATTTTTTTAAGACCTCATTATTAGTCTAGTGCTGGTCATCGTCTATGCTAGGTTTCTTCTTCATCGACTGCCATATGTATGTCTATTTGATTTAAGTATTATGTAATTGAATTCTAGACACTGCAGTAGTTAATTAAAGATATTGTATTATTGGTATTGTGGATTTTTTTTAGGTTGAGATTTTAAGGTATTTAGAGATATTTTTATATGTATTGATATTGGTGAATTTATTATGGTTTTATTTTTAAGATGATTGATTCTATTTTCGAAAATTTCTAAGGCTTACCACGGGTTTCAGTTACATTATGTATTTCCCATTCCCTAGTGCCATTCAAGTACTTATAGGTTCGGGTCGTGACATAAGCTTTCAAAGCTAATAAGTCTCATGTGTCAAATATTAAAGGAAATTCTCATAAGACTCAATCCTATATGAAATAAAGAGGTAAGTCTCATGCTAGAAATACACAACCTAAACATGCTTACATGTACATTAGACAAAACACTTATAAGCATGTTGCACAACACAATGCACCTAAATATGTTGCATAAACCTATTAAAATACACATTGCCATTGTTATGGATGTCTTATACTATGACTTAAACTAATAGGAGACAGACACCACCTCAAAACTAAAGGCATTTTGCATTTTTTAAGCAATCATATGCACCTATAAGAAATAGGTTTGCAAATGTTAAATGTTCGTATTGCATGATCTAGGGACATACTAACAATGTATGTTTCTATAAAAGACTACAAATGAATTTTCTTCGTTTGGATTATCTTAAAACTAACCAACCTAGACTAAGAAAGGTTTGGGTTTAAAAAATGCTTAAATTTTTTTGTGTAGGTGTGCTTGAAATCCACAAGAATGAAAAGCAAATGGTATCTTGGTAGTGGATGCTTAAGACACATGACTAGAGACAAGGAACAATTTAATAAGCTTAATGCTAAGGATAGAGGACATGTCACATTTGGAGACAATACTAAAAGAAGAATTGTAGGCATTAGAGAAATTAGTAATCCTCAATCCTTATCTATACATCATGTGTTGCTTGTTGATAGTCTTAAGCATAATTTACTTTGTACAAGTTAGTTATGTGACATGGGAAATAAAGTGACTTTTTATCCTAGAAATTACTTTGTTAGTAGTCTTGATGAAGATAAAGTAATTTTTAATAGTGAAAGAGTAGACAATGTTTATGTTATTGATTTGAACAAGATTGATAACAAAGACATCAAATGCTTAATGTCTACTTCCCATGACACATGGACATGACATAGAAGGTTAGGATATGTAAATTAGGTTAGGATATGTAAATTTTGAGCTTTTGAATGATCTTTGTAAACATTATGAATGGTTTACCTAAGCTTGAATTCATTAAGGATAAACCTTATGATGCTTGTGAAAAGGGAAAACAATCTAAGTCCTCATTTAAGCTAACAAATGTAGTGTCCACTTTTAGATTAATTGAACTTATACATATGGATTTATATGAACCAACTAGAATCACTAGTCTTAATAGAATGCACTATGCATATGTATTGGTTGATGATTACTTTATATATACTTAGGTATGTTTTCTTACTTATATGAAGGATGCATTTAAAACTTTTGAAAATTTTGCAAAAAGAGTTAAAAAAAAGTTTTTTATATTTCTTATACTAGAAGTGATCATGGAACCAAATTTGAAAATGAATTTTTCAAAACCTATTGCAATAAAAATGGTATTTCACATATGTTTTCATCTCCTATAACTCCTAAAAAAATGGCGTAGTTGAAATAAAAAATAGAACTCTAGTGAAAATGGTTGGAACAATGCTTCATAAGTATAATTTACCTTTATACCTTTGGGCAGAAGCCATTAACACATCTTGTTATATTTCAAATAGAGTTTTTAAAAGACCAATTTTAAATAAAACTTCTTATGAGCTATGGAATAATAGAAAACCCAAAATCTCATATCTAAGAGTATTTGGATGCAAGCACTTTATATTGAACACCAAGGATAATCTTGAGAAACTTGGCTCTAAAGCTGATGAAAGAATTTTCCTAGGCTTTTACTTCTAGCAAAGCATATATAGTCTTTGATAAGAGAACTCTAGTAATTAAAGAGACAATATACATTGTAATTGATGAATCAAACTCATTTGATCCTAGAAATAATGTTTATAGTGTTGATGATTTTATAGATGAGCATGTGGATATAAACACTCAAGAAGAAAATACTAGTAAGCCTTTGGAACTTGAAGGTCTAAGTAAGGAGGATAATGAGGAGACATCTTAACCTACCTTGAAGGATGAACTTCTAAAGGATTGACAATTAATGAAATTTCATTCTTAAGATCTCATTATAGTGACACTACAAAAGGAGTAACTATTAGATCTTAATTAAATTTTATTGTTAATTTAGCCTTCATTTCTTAAATTGAACAAAAAATATTGATGATGCTTTGTGGGATGAATTTTGGGTCCTTCTTATACAACAAGAGTTAAAACAATTTAAGAGAAAGAAGGTTTGATCCTTGGTTCCTATACTTAAACATCATTCTATTATAGGCACCAAATAGGTGTTTACAAATAAGATGAATGAACAAAGTGTTATAACTAGGAACAAAGCTAGAATAATTGCTAAAGTTTATAATCAAGAGGAAGGAATTGATTATAATGAAACCTTTGCCCCAATTGTAAGGTGTTATAAGCAATCAAGCATAGTTCTTTAGGCTAGTTATGGTTTAATTTTGTTTAGATTTATTATGATTGCTTATGTTTAATTCATTTTGCATTATTATTTTATGTTTTCTTTTTTTGCATTTTCCTTATATTGATTTTGTGTTTTTTTAGGGGTTTCTAAGCATTATTCATGCATGGAAATGATCTTGGAAAATGGGCATAAAGAATGATACATGCAAAGATTGGAATGAAGCTCAAGTGAAGGGTGCCGACTTAGAATAGTAGTGCTGAGTCGTTATAGCAAGCAATGGTATTGAGTCATAATCTCCATGCCAAGTTGTCACTAGCTATATAAAGAGGGATCTATGTCGAGTCATCACCTATATAGTGACTTGATATAGAGACAATGCATGCCGACTTGGCATAGTAGTGATGAGTTGTCACCTTATACCTTTTCACCTACACCTTTTCATTTTGTAACCATTCGAAGGGGTATGAAATGCGGTGCCAAGAGGCCTATAAATGTATGGGTTTGGCTCTATTTTAGGCATAAAATATATACTTAGTTTGTTTTATGTATAAGTATAAAAACTTTAGTTTTATTAACAAAGAAAAAAATTAAAGTGCAAAAGAAGACTTAGCTAAGAAATCAAGAGAGGATCATTTAACATCAAGGGATTGCTAGAATAATTAGTAAAAGGTTTATTCATTCAAATTTTCCCTTTTCTTTTACTATTATTTGATGTTACAAGTTCTTACTTATTTTTCTTTAACTTATTCCAGTGTATATCTTGGCTAAGTGATTATTTGTAAGAATTACAATAACGGATTAACATAAGAACTGCATTTTTATCTTTTATTAATGGTTGATTTAATTTCAGTTAATTTTGTATTGTGTTATGTATGTTTGATCACCATACCATATGTAACTTGTTAATCAATTATTCATAATGAGAGTTGGGACAATTTGGTGGAAATGTAATTGAAATTACTTAAAGGTTGGAATATCATTTGGAGACAAGACATTCACTTTAAGGGAATAAAGAATTAGTATGGAACTTGATGGTTTTTACTTATCTCTATAACTTTAATGAATGTGGACTTTAACTAAAAATATTTTTAATGGACAATGAGAGTTGCTTTTAAGTATCATTGGCTAATTTCTCCAATTAATACCTGTTTATTTATATGATTAATTACTTTTAGAGTTCTTAATTAATGCTAAATTGTAATTCTCACATATAATTGCTGTAAACTATTATTAGAACATCAAGTTTAATTAGACTAATTAGTAATTTAGTAATCTTAAGTTAGTTAGAATATATAAATACATTTGTTTTATATTATCTTACCTATCCATCTTAGTGCTTATCTGGTTAATATAAAATTGAGATCCCTAGTGTTCGACACCCTACTTGCTCTATACTAAATTGTTAAGAGTAGGGTAAAATTGACTTGCACCAGTTTTTAGACTAGAAAATCTTTTTATAAGGCCCAAGCCCACTATTAGCAAACCTTGCCAAGATAGTTCTCTCATGCCCATGCTTAGCCCATTTTAAATGGATCTTGATAAGGTGGGCCATTAATATCATTCTTGGCCTGTTAAAATGAACTTTGGAAATTACCACTTGTTTGTATCGTCCTGAGAGTTATCTTGCATCCATCAATTTTATTATCCCCTGTTAATAATTAAAACCAAGAAAATCAATCCTAGGATAAGGAACTCACTAGTGAATAAGTGTGTGGGAGAAATAAAGGTAGAGATATTGTTTGAGAGCCTTTTTGTTTTTTATGATGCATGTATATATGTTAATTTCTTCGTTTTAATTTTTAGTGAACTTGCATCTCACACAAACATGCCATGCACCTTTCTGATTCTTGGTGATTGCATATATAGATCCATAATAGTCTTCCAATTGGAAATGATTTGACACCGGTTGTCTAGTTAGGATTTTTAGAAAAATTGAGATGGCACAATTTAATATTGAGGCTTTTAAGGATAAGTTGAAAGCATAGATAGCCAATCAGACCCAAGCAATTATAAGAGAAATGATAGCCAAAATGAGGGGACTAGTTATACATGAACCACCAGCACCTTAATCGCCAATGCCTTAACCCCAACCATTTGATCTGGATGCTAAAGACTTTAGAAGATAAGAAAAGGAGGATAATCAAGAAACCTTAATAGTAGAGCCTATAGAAAGATAGAATGTGAATGCAGACACTACTGAGAATTTGGAAAAACTTAATTGGGCTAAGAATCTAACCAAGACTATGGCTCAAATGCAGCTAATGATGAAAGAAAAAGGGATAAATGCTCCGCTAAGCTACTCTGATATGAGTTTAGACAAGGATGATGACCCCTTCCCCTGGAAGTTTAAATTCCTCGATATAAAGAAGTTTACTGGCGTAGAGGACCCCCATCTACATCTGAGGTAGTATGTAACCTACATAAAGACAACCAAACTGATAAAGGCACAAATTGTAAAGCAATTCCCTCTATCTTTAAAAGGAGCGCGCATCAGATGTTACTATGCTTTGGAATCCCATATCCAAACTGACTAGGAAGAATTATGTGCTATATTTATCAAGTAGTATAACCTCAACATTCAAATGAAGGTATCCTTAAGAGACCTACAAAATATGAAACAAAAATTCAATGAACCCTTTGTAGATGATTTGATCAGTTAGAGAGCAAAGCTAGCATAAATGAAGCACCGACCTATAGAATATGATCAGCTGGTAATAGCAATAGAAAGGTGTGTACTCCCACTTTTTAAAAAGCTAAAAGATTTAAAAATTTAAAATTTTGAGGAGCTATATAAGTTTGGGGTGCAAAAAGAATCTGATATGGCATAAGAGAAATGGTTTTTTAGTGGGAGATCTACAGATAAAGAAGGGATGCGATCTAGCAATGGAGTCGGGATGAGCAGTAATATACAGATCAACAATGATAGACAATCTCAAAGGTTTTTTAAATTGGAAAGACCCTTCTCCAAAGTCTAAGAAAAGCTGATGGAAAATAACTTGTTACAAACCTTGCCTAAAAGACCTCCTTTTTTAAATGCTGGCCTAAAACTATGCTATAAATACCACCAAAACATTAGACATGACATTTATGGTTGCACCCACCTGAAACATGAGGTTCAAGATCTAATTGATTCAGGCAAAATAACTGACCTTGAAACTAGAAAAATAAACACCCAAAACAATCCTTTACCTAACTACCGAAATGTTCCACCACTCAATCCAAGAATTCTGATGATCAACACCGGCTTGATAGAGGAACAAGTCCTTAATTCCTTTATTGATGCCAATCCTAGACCACCTAAATCACAATCAAAATACATGAATTGGAACCATTAAACTATAAAGCCTCATGTAAATGTACTTAATATTTAGAGTTTTGATGATGAGAAAGAGCGGGCAATTGATTTGTGGAAGATTAATAAGGGGAAGATAACCCAATCAGTTGAAAATTTAGAGAAGGGAAAGGCAGAAATGAAAGATGTTAAGTTAGGAAAAGAGAATGTTGATCCACAAGAAGAATTAAAGAAAGGTGAAGAAACTGAAGAAGCTATTGAGGCTAAAAGAGATGAAAAAACTCTTGCCACTATTTAGGAGTTGCTCATGAACTTCTGAGCCCATTAGGAGGCACTGGTTATGGATTTTGACCATAAGAAAATTCCTTTAACACATACTCATGAGCAAATGGTGGATTCACTGACAGATAGCCCTTAAGGGGCTATTGTATTTATTAATGATGACTTGCCTTTGGAAGGAAAGGACCATAGTAGAACCTTATTCGTTAAGGTTGAAGTAAAAGGGAAACTAACTTTCTGTGTTATAGTTGATAATAGATTTGCCATCAATGTATGCCCTTTGAAGATCCTATTAAAGCTGGGACTGACAATAGCTAATTTAAAATCATTTGATATGGTGATTAAGGCCTATGATGATATGAAAAGGCCAATTGAGGGAACTCTCAGGGCTCTAGTCAAAATAGGACCTATCGAAGTTTGGGTTAACCTACATGTCATTGATATTCTCATTACCTTTGCCATTCTTCTAAGGAGACCATGGTTTCATCCTTTAGGGGAGTGCCTTCTACCATTCATCAAAAGATTGAGTTTCCACACGAGGGAAGAGTGGTCATTATAATGGTAGAAACTGCGGCTGCTGTTGCTACTTTGAACTTAATCCTACTAAAATCCCAAATAGTTTGAGTTTTGAGGTTTGTGTGATCTATAAGGATGAGTTGAATCCAAGAATTATAAGCATGATAAAGAGCAAGCAATTTATGCCTGGCATTGGGTTAAGGAAGAATTAGCAGGGCCCACCTGAATTCATTGAACCTAAAGTGCCAATTCTGAAGTACGGGTAGGATATCTGACAGAGGATGAGTTTGAGGAAGAGGGTGAAGTTGAGAAAAAGACTAGGAAGAACAGAGCAAGAGTTACGCTGAAGAAGAAGACACTTTAGGAAACTTTTATGGAGGAAGTTGCTAACTACCCTTATCAAGGAGCTCTTAAGCCTTTGATGATTGCCAAAAAGTTGGTGCTGGGGTTTAAAATCTTTGCTAAACATGTGAATGGGATCAAAGAATTTATTATGGAAAAGCCAATAGTGGAAGAACTGGTGTTGACTCCAGAATTAGAGGAGGATATTCCTGCAGTGGACCAGAAGGATGTTGTTGACCAGGAAGAGGAATTCAACTTCTAATCTTTTATTCTTAATTCTATTGTGGATGTTTTCTATAATGACATTGGTATTTCTTTTTATAATCTATTTGAAATTGATGACATTTTTATTTCCAAAGTTAATGCAATTAGGTATGATTATGCTTGCTTATACAATGTTTTTCCTAATGGTTATTATGTGTGTGATGATCATTTCATGCATATGCTTGGCATTAATTTAGTGTAAAATAAATCATTTAGTTTAGGCATATGTGTTAACCCTAAGAATATACTTATTGCTTTCAACTTAACTCCTGATAAGAGAGAAAAAATGAAAGAACTTTAAAAAGAAGATAAAAAAGTATTTGCTTAGGACTGTAAGGATATGCCTGGGATTGATAGAGAGATCATAGAAAAGGATATGCCTGGGATTGATAGAGAGATCACAAAAAAGAGGATCCTCACATATTCTTATGTTGCACTAATAAAATAGAAGAAGAGGAGGTTAAAGCCAAAATGGGCTCTTTTAGTTAAAGAAGAATAGAAAAGTAGTTGAAAGTGGAGTTGTTGGAAGTAGTAGATAACACTCAATGGCTGGCCAATATTATTCTAGTTCTTAAGAAAGATGGGAGAGTTAGGATGTGTGTGGAATATAAGGATTTGAATAAGGCCTATCTAAGGGATGACTTTCCCTTACTGTTCATTAAGACCTTAGTCGACAGTGCAGCTTCAACTGTCATGTACTCCTTTATGGATGGTTTCTCGAGATACAACCAGATTATGATGGCTGTAATTGACAAGCTAAAAACTTCTTTTACCACAAAATAGAGCATTTATTGTTATATGGTCATGCCGTTCAGGTTGAAAAACGTAGGAGCTACTTATCAAAGGATGGCCACCACCTTATTGTATGATATGATTCATAAATGGATAGAGGTGTATATGGATGACATAATGGTAAAGTGTTTAACTAGGGAAAGGCATTTCAAGGCTTTAGATAAACTCCTCACAATAGCTGAAAAGTATAACCTCAGGTTGAATCCAAAAAATTATGCTTTTGGGGTAACCTCTGAAAAGTTGCTAGGGGACATTATTAGTCAGAGAGGCATAAAGGTGGATCTGGAAAAAGTTAGAGCAATTAGAGATATGCCAACACTCAAAAATGAGAAAGAAGTCAAGGGATTTATTAGACGGTTACAATACATCAGTAGTTTTATAGCTAAGCTAACAACCATCTGTGAGCCAATCTTCAAGCTCTTAAAGAAGAATCAACCAATCATCTAGGATGATAAATGTTAGCAAGGCCTTGAAAGTATTAACTAATATTTAAGGAATCCCCCATTCTTAAAGCCCTCGAGGCTGGGTAAGCCCCTAATTCTTATTTGGGGATAGAGAAGGATGTAATTGGTGCGATGTTAGCTTAAAAAGGGGAAGGAAAGGTTAAGCTACCATGTATTATCTTAGTAAGAAGCTTCTACCATATGATGCCAATTACAGTCTAGTAGAAAGAACTTGCTTGGTTGTGATTTAAGTGATGAAGAAGCTCCATCATTACTTTTAATCTTACAGAATCTAGGCAATCTCTAAGCATGATCCTCTCAGATACCTCTAGTAGACTTTGTCACTTACAAGAAAGTTATCCAAATGGTTAGTCCTGCTTACCAAATTCAACGTAGACTATGTGGTGAAGAAGGTGCTAAAAAGAAGAGCTATGGCAGACTTTCTAGCTTGAAATTTGGTAGACGATGGACAAGAATGAGAGTTGGAATTCTCGATGAGCACCTGGGGGCAATAAAGATCCAGACATGGAATATGTACTTTGATGGAGTGGTTAATAGTAGAGGAACTGGCAATGGTGTGATTTTGGTTTCGCTAAAAGGAGAAATGATTCAAATTGCAAAGAGATTGGAATTTGAAGCCATTAATAATTAAGCTAAATATGAAGCTTGCATCTTCAGTCTAGAAGTACTCAGGAATGTGGGGGTAGAAGAGGTTACAGTATACAAAAATTTAATGCTGATAGTGAAACAAATCTCTAGAGAATGGAAAGTAAAAGAGGATAAGCTGAGACTATACTGGGATTATTTGACCATAATTTTGTTATCCTTCAGCCAATACAGATTAATGCTCTTGCTATGGGAAGAGAATCAGATGGAAGATGCCTTGGCTACTCTGACTTCAATATAGGAAGGAGGAAAGTGGGTGGAAATGAAGCCTTTTATTCTAATAAAGTCCTGAACTCCTTTCTATAAAGAAATTAGAATAATGTCAACCAGGCCCATAAAAAAACCCTAGTTTTATGATCTATGACAATATCTTAAGATGGGGTGATTCCTAGATGACATTGATAAAAAAGAGAAGATATCACTAAGGATGCTATCTTGGCAGTTCATAAGTTATAATGGGATGTTGTATAAGAGGATGCTAACCGGAGTGTATTTAAGATGTGTTGATAAGGGCAAGGCATGTAAAATCATGGAAGCAATTCATGAGGGTGTATGTGGGCTGCATATGAATGGAATAGTCCTCACTAAGAAGATAACTCGTCGAGGGTACTTCTGGTTGACCATGGAAGCGAATTGCATGAAGTATGTGAAAAAGTGCCATAACTACCAAGTGTGTGGTGATATGAGCCATTTTCCTTCTATAGAACATCAGGGACTGACTTCTCTATGGCCTTTTGCCATTTGGGGAATTGATATCATTAGGAAAATAAGGCCAAAGACATCCAATGGTTATTACTATATTATAGTAGCAATAGACTACTTTTCTAAGTGGGTCAAAGCATAGTCGTTCATGACTGTTAGAGAGAAGCAAATGATGAGGTTCATAGAAAAAAATATAATCTACAGATATGGCTTGCCTTATCACATCATTACTGATAATAGTGTCTAATTCGGAGTAGAAATGACCACTTTATTAAAAGAATACAAGATTGAAAATCATGGATCATCTCCTTATAGACTACAAGTAAATAGGGTAGTAGAAGCAGCAAATAAGAATGTGAAGAGAATCCTAGCCAATATACTGGAGAACAACAAAGATTAGGCAAACTACCTACAATTCACATTATGGGGTTATAGGACCATTTCCAGAACGTCAATAGGAGCTACTCTGTATTCTATGGTGTATGGATGTGAAGTTGTGTTGCCTGTCGAGGTTGAGATTTAGTCATTGAGGGTTTTGCTGAAAACTAAAATCCTCAAGTATCAATGGGTTGAAAGCTGATTGGCATAGCTAATGCCATTAGATGAAAAGAGAATGAAAGCCATGTATCACTCTCAATTTTACCAGAAAAGGATAGCCTGAGCTTATAACAAGAAGATTAAGCTAAGAAAAATCAAAGAGGGTGACTTAGTCTTGAAACTCACTAGGCCAATCATGACTGATCCACGGGGGAAGTTCAAGCCAAACTGGGAAGATCCATATCAAGTAAAGAAGCTATTTTCTAAGGGTGCTATTGTTATGTCTAATTAGATGGGAATGAGTTTAGATAACCCATTAACCTAGATAAGCTTAAGAAATACTTTCTATGAAGTCTCGCTAGGGAGAAAACCTTAAAAGAGGTTGCCTAGGCAAAAGTTAAAGACAATAAAATGAAAAAAATAAAAAGTCATGCTGGATTGAAAATACGAAAGGGTGATTCAAGAAAAAGTAAAAGACATGTAAAAGGAGAGAGGGAGAGAGGAAAAAATAGTTAATTGGGAAACTTACAAGGGCAAACCAATTAACTATAGGAGACATCTAAGAAGCAAAATGTATAGTCGCTTTATGCTTAAATTAAATAATGTGGGTTGCCTTTATTGCTGTTAATCATTGCATTAAATGCTTATTACACACTATTTAACTAGAAAGGAAATTCCACCTCACAAAAAACATAAAAAAGACTAAATTTCATAAACTAGTTTTCCCTACTTCTCTTCTGAATACCCTGGGCACTCGATGCCTGTGAAGCCCTTATTCTTTTATTTCTTATAAATTCATCCTTCTTTGTCTGTTGTAACTGAATCCACGCCTTGTACTAGTAATCAATAGACTGATCTTCATCATACTCAATGAACCTTTGATTGATTCTATAAGGCCAAGTAGCAGCTAAGTTATTCAAAAAATTCTGAGAAAGGGGCCCTAGCTCAAATTCATGCACTAGATCCATGATTCGTTGTTTCTACCCATATTGCCTGTAAAGCCGAGCTGGATTATAAAAGGTGGCAAAATGGAGATCGGCCAAAGGGACACAATAAGTGTAGGACCGAATGGCCACATGCTGCAACCTCCATTATAGGCACATACACTGAACCAGAGTGTTAGGAAATGTAGAAAACCAATTTTAAATGTCTTCTGGGGTGGGATGAGTTCTCTTTGTATGAAAATGCTTAGCCTTATAGTGCTTGATGTTTCTGGGAGGTTCGAGCAATCTCAATTTTTCTTGTAACCAAGTCTGCGAGGATGATGAGTGGGTAAAAATGACAAATAGCAGAAAAGGATAAGAGAGAAAGAGGTCACCTCCAACAGAAAGGGACTCATAGTGAATCATTGGGTCTTAGAGAGATTGTTAAGACTGATGATGGTTTTTGCCAGAATGAGAGGGAAAGGATTTAGACCAGCTTCCACTTGGTTTATAATATAAAGAATCTTTAGGGCACAATTGCCATATGGGGAAACCAATAGAAATTGAGCTATAAAGAGAGGGAAATCATTCGAGGCTAATAAACCTCATTATTGTCTATGGTTATAATAGTTTTAAGAAAAGGACTCATTAGGACATCATTTCTGATCATATGGCAAAGAGAAGACTGTGGAGACATATTGAACAGTCTAGCCATTTGGTATTGGATGATGTGCAAATCTAGAGTTTCAATCGAAGGAATTGCAATTTGATAAGCAAAATCCATTTGAGAGCCCAGGATAGCTTTAAAGTCCTTTAGTAGAGGGTAGAGTTCCATTGTGTTGAACTAGAAGACATGCTTATGAGAATCCTAAAACTTAGCAAGAACATGGAGAAATGGAAAATTAATCTTCTTGGCATGCATATATCTGAAGGTAGATAGGTGAAATGGTTCTAATCTAGCCTATAAGCCACTATCAAGATTTTTCAGAATTAGTTATAGTTGTTTCAAGCTTCCTTTAGTCATATTAGAGGGGTAGAATGCTGCTAAGACAGAGAGAATAAGGAGAATTCACGTGAATGGGGAATTTAGGATTTTGAGGAAGATTTAGGGATTTTTATAGCTACAAATTGAACCTATGGAGGCATTCGCCTCTATGATTAGGCAACGCCTTTGCATGAAGAGGCAATTTCTTATCTCCTCTTCACAAAGAGGCGACGCCTCCTGAACAAAAGGAGTGATCTTTTTATTGCTACCAAATGGTTGAAGTGTACGTTTTAAAATTAGAAGAAAAACTATCAGTAATAAAACCAGATAACCGATTCAGAATTTTCCCAAAATTTGGATTTAAATGTTGCATCTAGTCATCCAGTACAAAACATAAAAATACTAAAAGTAAAGAATCAATTTAGAAAATTGTAAAATAATAGTGCCAAACATCAAATATATCTCCAGTCAAGAATAATCCTATACTGGCACATAATCTTAGGCATCCCCTCTACTCGTCGCCCCTAGACTCATAAGCTCCCTCATAAGTCGGGTCATACTTGGAGGCATCTACAGGATCAACTCCATCCTTGTCACTACTATCATCAGCCTCCTGCTCCTCTTTGTCACCCTCGACCTGAAGTGCAATAAGTTAATGCTCAAGGGCAGTGATCCTAGTGTGACTAACCTCATCTTAGTCCTATCAAGACGTAATAAGAGGTAAGAATCATGAAAGCATGCATACATGTAAAAATAAAGTGTAGTTTCTTTTTACCTTATACTGCTGTGTCATCTGCCTCAAGAAGTCCTGATGGGCCTCAATCACTCGGTACATATACTCTCCTTGATCTCAATGAATCTACATAATTAATATGTTGATTAGAACTAACCATGTGTTAAGTTGAACTTAAGAATAAGACCTTGAGAGAAAGGAACTCACGTGTGTAGTGGTCTCTAGGAGGAATGCTAGCTCCAAGGTCATGTCTAACATCAATAACCGACGAGAGAGCTCACTTGAAGGCACCCAGTAGTGGCTTAGCAAGTCAGGAGTAGAGGCAAGCCTGCTAGCTACTATCTAGGATCGAGAAATGGAAGGGTCTGCGACAAATGGCACACCAGAAGAAGAACCCTCACCATTGGGTATGATCTGAGGACGTTGATGAGGCCTCTTTTAGGTGGTAGGCCTAGGATAAGGAGCTAATGCCCTAGCTAGTGCCTGAGGATGGAAATTAAATCATGCAATGATATTCATAAGCATGAGTGTAATATGTTTACCTAAAGTGCAATTGTAGGTAAAGGCATCCTCTGTATGAGATGAACTTAGGAAAAATCAATATAGCGAGACTTCCTCCTCTTGTAGTGATTAACAACATCCTCTCCCACCAAGGCCTAGTCAAGCTCATCTCCCTCTAACTTGTGTGCCCAAAAAATGTGTCAGGGAGAGCAAAGGGTGGTCATCTCACTCGGGTGCCCATCTTCCACTGATGGACTCTCTCGCTAAGATACAAGACCTTGCAATCAAGCCCTTGGAGTAATACCCTCTTCTAGGATAGTGGGATCAAGCAAATCATGGCTCGAGACCATCCAGCCTAGGGACCCCATAAATTTGGGCATAATTGCAAAAATAAATAAGTAAGTAAATGGATTTGATTAATGAATGCATTGCTAATTACAATTACATTTATAGGTACTTACTTCGTCATGTGTAAGCATGTTTAGCCACTCACGATGAATGTGTACACATGCAACTGGCCTTCTCTAAGCCCAACTAGGGCGCTATCTCGCTATGGCAAGAAAATGAGTGTCGATAACGCAAGTAATCCCCTCTATCAGCTCCAGCTCTAGGGCCCAATCTTGTAAAAGAGAAGAAGAAGTGTTAATGGATTCTAAAAATGATAGTTAGGGAGAAACCTAAAAGTTAAAAGAAAAGCAGAGTATTAGAATGGCGTGCCAGAAGCCACAAAGCCTCTTGGATCTACGCATAAACTCATCCATACTCCGGTCGAGATAGGCTAAAGTGCAACTACCCTAATCATATGTGGCCACTAGATCCAGGTCTCTCAGGGGCATCAAGAAACTCAGGTCTATGGAGCTCGTAATGTCTATAAATAGTATAGTACCTAACAAGTAGATGAGAAATGCCCGTACTACCTGATCGATCGATCAAAGTGTGACAGTAGCCTCGACTCTAGTATAGGTATAAAAGCTCCTAATGGAATCAAGCTTCATTGTATAGTCCCTTTCATGTCTAGGACTATGCCAAGTAGACACTCGATGGAAGCAAGGTGACCTAGAGACAATTGATGGAGGCTAGCATCAAAAAGGACTGAATACCCTGCACAGGCACCGGGTCAAGTGTAAACTTCCCAAATGGAAGGTGAAATGTGAGGTGGTGTCAGACCACCTCTATATTAAGGCATGTAAAGGCTAGTAGTCTGTGCACCCCATTAGTTAAAAAACCTCATATCGTGAATTCAAGTTCGCACCACATTAGTGAGCTTGTCATACCAAATACGTTTGCCACTAAAGTTCCCAGCACCCTAAAGGGTATGGGCATTGAGCTATAGGAAGAAACAAGGAGTGAAATTATTATTCTTTATAAATAAATATAGTTTTTTTTCCAAAAATCTGTCAAAGAGGCAACCACCTATAGGATAGAGACATCGCCTCTTTGGTAAGAGGTGATCACCTTTACATGTGCGCCTTGACATGAAAAGGCAAATGCCTCTTTATGATGAGACGATCGCCTCATTAAAAGGTGATGCCTCTTCGTGTCAGGGATCTGATAGAGAAATTCAAAATTTTTGATTTGCATTAAATAAAATTTAATTTCTTCAATTGAAATGATAAATATACTCTCATAAACAGTAACCTGATATTATTT
Organism: Mallotus nudiflorus; assembly: GCA_947683625.1. NCBI lineage: Eukaryota > Viridiplantae > Streptophyta > Magnoliopsida > Malpighiales > Euphorbiaceae > Mallotus > Mallotus nudiflorus. Next base: position 3,938,985 of record CANTUR010000066.1, read on the forward strand.
TTCATTATTTATAGGAGAAAAATTGAAGAAATACGGTACTAACCTCTCCCGTCGTCAATTTGCAGATATGGGATCACAAGTCCATGAGAAGGGGAATCTCATGTCTGACACTGAGTCTGGAACTTCGTGAAGGATTCATAATAAGTATTATCGGATGAAAATTTAGGGTCAGTGTAGCATCCGTGATGATAAAAGATCAAAAGAATAAAGGAAAAGAATAGAGAATTTAAAAAAGAAAAAGTAAAAGAAAAAGATGAAAGTAACCTTTGAAAGAGAGAAAGGGAACTTATATGTTGAGGAAAACAGTAGATTGGAGGAAAAGAAAAGGTGAAGGGTGGAACCTATTCAATGTAAAGGATATAAGTTGGCCCACAGCCTACCAAGAATATTTAAAAAAATTATTATTATTAAATTTTTTGATTCACTGCTCGGATGTACCCCATAATTGATTTATGAGAAATGAGAACATTTTGGTCGAAGCATTAGAAAGAATAAGCACTTAGTCAGATTTGAATCCCTAAAGTGCATAGAAAGAAAAAGTGTCTAGTCAGGTTTAAATCCCCGAAGTGTGTGAGAAAATAAGCATCTGGTCAGGTTTGAATTCCTAAAGTGCATATCTCAGGAGTTGTCTTGTTAGCTTTAAATCCCTGAATTGCATTCTCCTTTACTGAGTAAAGATTTGGCCATGCTTATGATTTATGACAAAACTATAATAAGTAATTAATCGGGCCATGCTCGAGGAATACAATTACATTTTTTCTTTTTCTACTAAGTGAAGATTGGGCCATGCTCGAGATTCATGACAAAACTATAATGAGTAACTGATCGGGCCATGTTCAAGGAGCAAGGTTACATTTCATCTTTTTTTATTGAGTGAATATTGGGCCGTGCTCAAGATTCATGATAAAACTATAATGAGTAATTGATCGGGCCATGCTCAAGGAACACGATTATGTTTCATCTTTTTCTACTGAGTGAAGATTGGGCCATGCTTGAGATTAATGATAAAACTATAATGAGTAACTAATCGGGCCATGCTCGAGGAACATAGTTACGTTTTATCTTTTTCTATTGAGTGAAGATTGGGCCATGCTCGAGATTCAGGATAAAACTATAATGAGTAACTGATTAGGCCATGCTTGAGGAACACGATTACATTTCATCTCCTCTATTGAGTGAAGATTGAGCCATGCTTAAGTTTCATGAAAAATTTATAATGAGTGACTAATTGGGCCAGGAAAACCCGAGGATCATGATCATATTTTAGAATTAAAGTTTAACCTTTTGGGTTTGAATTCCCAAGATTGACGACCCAAATGAAGCTCGAAGGTTAGGTACGTCATTCTTATCTTTTATATATTTTGTGTGCATGTTACTTTTTTTAAAAAATTATTTTCAGAAAATTCAATTTTTCAAAAAACTAAAGGGGTAAACTGTAGACACTTTTAATTTGCTCGGCTTATAACAAAAGCCCCATGATGATAAAGTACAAGTTTGGAATGCAATAGAAGCTTTAGACCTCTCAGAAATGGACTCAGAAGCCTAAAAAACTAAACCTATAAGCCTAAAAGCCCAAGTCCAAGCCTAAAACATTAAATTTAATCCCAAACAATAAACTCAAAGCCTATGACCATCGCCTCTTAGCCCACTAGGCCTAGACTTGGCCTGGGTGAAGAGGCAATCACCTTAATGAAGAGGTGTCACCTTTTCACCCTAGGCATCGGTGAGGCGACAGCTCTTTATGCCCACCATCTGTTGCATTAAATGCCATTAATGATAGTATTTAGGGCTGACTTGCCTTTAACTTAAGGCATTTTTGGATGCTAAAGGAAAGAAGAAAAAAGAAAAAAGTAGTATGGGAGCATGGGGAATACGAAGGGGAAAGTGATAGTGGTTTTGGTTTAGGAAAGAAAAAGGTGAGGCTTAAAAGGAAAAGAGGAAAGAGAAGAGAAGGACTTTTAGAATTTTTTAGACATGAAAGAGATTGGAAAAATAAGGCTTCTGGAGCTAAAAAACACAAGGAGAAAAGAAAAGAGAGGAAGAGGAGGAAGAAAAAAGGGAATTCTTGAACTAAAAGAACTTATTTGTTAAGAAAAAGGAGGGCTTCTTTGCATGCCAAGCACTCAAGTTGATCAATTAAGCTTTGAGAGCTCAGTTAAGTGCTCAAGCTTTGTCTAAATCAGTGAGGTTCCTTATCTTTAACTCCCAAGTTGTTTATTTCATCAAAATTTTATTTTTATTACTTTCTTTGCTTGCTCCTTTGAGTTATATTACTTATATAGGGTCATATGTGAAGCATGATTTTCAAAAATACTAAGTATTGATTATTAATCTTAGTATATTCATCTTTGTTTTCATTTGTTTGCATGAATTTTTGAGTTTCTTAGCATTTAAGGAATGCAGTCCATCTCTGTCTCTGTTGAAGAGGTGACACCTTCGTGTTGAGGCAATTTGAGATCGCCTCCAAAGAGGCATTGCTACTTAGTTAGAATCCTGCACCATTTTGCCTTGATTTTTAATGTTTATTTGATATATTTTTGAATATTTTTGCATTTTTCTTATTATATATGTTGAGTTTATGCATAGTTACAATGTCATTTAATATTGTTATTGAATGATGATTATTGTGTTATTAATGAGGTTATTTTGTGTTTGTATTCCTATTTTTTAGGAATATTATTTGTTAATTATTTTGTAAATAACATTATTGTCATGCAAGATGGGATTAACTTGTATTTGTTGTAGGAATTATATGGTAATGTTTGACTATCAAATAAATATTCCATTAATTAGTTATTGAGAGGTTTTATTTATATAATTAATTAGTTTATTTTTTGTATATTTTATATTTTCTTTGTACAAAATGTTGTAACACTTAATCCCTTCCCCTATTTATTTGGAATGTATGGTTGTAAATTTTTATTATTTATTTTGTTTATAATGTATGTCGGGCGATAAGCATGAAATGGGACTAATGTGCAAACTTGGACTAAAAATAAAATTGAAAATGATTGCAATCCATATTAAAATAGGGAAATAATTTAATAATCAAAGGTAATAAAATATGAAACATACATGGAGGCCAATCACAAGGTTGGGTGTGCATTCCAAAAGCCCATACTAAGTTTCCGAGCCCGATATCTGATGATGGCTTCTAGGAACTTCCATGGAATCCAGTTGTTATACAGTGTGTCCTGACTTTTATTCGGGTGGTGACTCCATCTCTATTGTAGGCCCTAGGCCCATTTAGTATTTCTTAGTGAGCCCTAAGATCACACAGTGTCGTGGTCACCAACACTTGAGTGTGCATCTAGCTTGCCTATAAATATTTTTTTTGCTACTTACTTATATGCTAGATTTCAATTAAGTCCTAGAGAGTTTTATTTGAATGCTATTAAAATAATTTTCAAATATCTTTGTGGTACAATGCATTTAGGACTTTAGTATCCTAGGAGTTCTTCCTTTGACTTGATTAGTTATTCTGATGTAGACTTTACCGGTAGCTTACTAGATAGAAAGAACACTTTTGAAACTTGTCAATTTTTAAGACTTAGGACAATGTTTGGTTTCTTAGTTTAGTAAGAAATAAGTTTAGGTTGTCTTGTCCATCACTGAAGCAGAATATATGATGGTTGGTTGTTGTTGCACATAAGTTTTATGGCAAAAATAATAACTTTTGGACTATGACATTGATATTAATCACATTCTAATTAAATGTGATAATACAAGTACTATTAAGCTTAGAAAGCATCCCATTTAACATTCAAGAACTAAGCATATAGATATTAGACATCATTTCTTGAGAGATCATGTGTAAAATGGTAATATCTTTTTTGAATTTATTGCTACAAATCATCAATTAGAAGACATCTTTACTAAGCCTCTTTGCAGTAAAAAATTAAATTGTATTAAGCATGAGCTTGGTATGATTGATGGTTTAAGCTTGTCTTGATGACTTGTTAAATTGATGAATTGATGGTTGGATTATTTTTAGTATTTAAAATCTTTTCTTAAACTCTTATTTAAACATGATTTTTAGTGATTTATATTTTTGGTTTATTTTTCATTTCTGATACTTTTTCAGGTTTATAGTTTAAGAAAAATTATTTTTGGTATCATGTATATATTTTGTTTTAAAAGTCGCATTAGGAAATTTACTTCATATACATGATTTATTGTATTTCCTATTTGCATTATCTTTGTATTAATTTGAATCATTTATAATTAATTTTATTTGATTTGGATTTGTGTGGATTCATTCAATTCTGTGTGTATTTCATGCATAAGGGCTTAATCTTTTTGAACATAGGATGGACTACATAGAGTATGCCATTCATTAATTGTATGCTCATCATATTATACAATGCACTTGGAATCCTCCTCCTTTACCTCCTCCTCAATAAGACTAGATTTATTTTTATGAGTTTTGTGTGTTTTTCATTAATTTTTGTTTGGTTTATTTCCAGTATATTTTTTTTATTTCTAATATATGAGCTATTAGCTTATGTCTATGTTTATTTCATGTTAGTTTATGATTGGTTTATTTTCTATTTCTTTTAAGTTTATAAGTCATGAGCTACTAGTTTATGTCTTGTTTATGCTATGTTTCTCTTAAGTTTACAATTAATATTCTAATATCATTATAACTTTATAATTTTCATTAATGCAATTTTTATTTTATTAAAATTTCCTTTTGCATTTTGATAAAAGGGGAGAAACATTTAAGATTTAAATTTAAATTTTGTTATGCATGCATTTTAATATTGTAAGTGTGCCTAGTTTTGTCATATTTAATAATCATGTTTTCATGATTTTATCCTTCTGATAAAGGGTCTTGTTTTGTTTATTTTTTTTTATGTGACATGATTCTTAGATTTCATTAAGTATTTTTGTTTTCATTGTTTTGATTCTTAGTCCTTCATTTCCTCTAGGATCTTTGTTTCCTTTAGGATCATCTCTCTTTTTTCTTTTAGTCTTTGACAAAGGGGAGAAAAAGTTATGGATAATTGTGTTGTGATATGCTAAGTGCTACATGATCATGTATGTTAGCTTGCTAAGTTTTATATGATCATGTGATAGTTAAGTATATTAAGCTTTAAAATAAGTAATATATGTACTATGTTTGTGATGAGAAAAAGTTATGGATAATTGTGTTTGTAATATGTTAAGTGCTATATGATCATATATGTTAGCTAACTAAGTTCTATATGATCATATGATAGTTAAGTTTATTAAGCTTCAAAATAAGTACTATATGTACTATGTCTGTGATGCATTTAAGTAGTACTACATGCAATGTAAGTGCTACTAGGTTTATTTATTTAAATATGTTTGATATTATTTCCTTCATATTGCCTAACATTTATTTAAATGATTATGTTATCATGTTTTTTTTTTTTTTTTAACACATTTGTCATGTTAGGCCATGTTTCTTTTTGTCCCTCATGTTTAATTTTATGTTGTTTTTATTTTTAACAAAAGGGAATCAAATATTAAATTTATAATTTCTTATCATGTTAAAAAAAGGTGAGAAATAAAGATATATTTATTTATATAAAGGAGAAAATTTTTATTATCTTTTAATTGGTATATCTTCTTAAAACCATCTCCTTTATAATTATTTAATATTTAAAAGAGACATTTTTTTTAAATCCTTATATATGCTACAATAATTCATTTTTTTTTTCATGCTTTGATACATAATAAATAATATAGAAATTATGCATATATTAAGGGGGAGCAAAATATTTTCTCATTTTGCATCTATTTAAATTTGATAGGGGGAGCTATTTTACGTAGTATTTATCTTTCCTTATTAACTGTTTTTAGCACACACACATTATTTATTACCTCATTAAATTGATTGTCAAAGCCAAAAAGGAGGAGATTGTTAACCATTTGCATGATCAAACTCTTAATTTTGATCTTTGACAATCAATTTAAGTTTCTAATAATTTCTTTCTAGTGTGTAGGAACTTACTTGTATCAAAATTATCAGTTTAAGTTCAGAAATACAAAATACTATTATTATACTATATTTCAGTGAAGTATAATATCCCAATCTTATACCTAAAGTATCTGAAGCTTTTATGTGTCAAAAAGAGACATTTTTGGACTTATAGTGATCCCCTCATGAGCGACTCACAAGTAGTAGCCCCATGAGAGCAAAATTAAGCAAAGGGATAATGCCGCTCATGAGCACTATTCATCTTATGAGTAGCTCGTGAGGGTAGTCCTGATAGCTCCAAATAGTCATTTTTAATACAATGACTAGTATTTTGCTTCTCATGAGCTAGAACTTTGTTACTTATGATCGTGAGCGGCGTTCTGACAAAAATAAGTCCAAGATGTTTCAAAAATCAATAAGAGACATTGGAGACATGTTTGATACATCCACAATTATATTTTTGAGTGTTTATCTATATAAACAATCTAGTTTATATAAATGCTCCATAGAGCTCAATTTAAGGTTTAAGAAACTTGTTTACTCATTACACTCTCTTAAGCATTCAATTAAGCTCTTAAAACTCTCTTCAATTTCATTTTATATTTTTATAACTCTTGTAAGAGTTGATGAGTGTTAGAATAGATATTCTTATTTTTTTTATTTTTTGGGTTTAGAAAATAGAAAGTGAGATTCTATTCTAAAGGAATTAGTTTAAGAGTGAGCTTAAAAACTCTTGATTGTAAGGTTAAAGAGTGAGCCTCAAACTCTTGTGTAATCTCAATCTTGTGAATAAGATTATGGGGATTAAAAATCCTAACTTGGGGATAAGTTAGGTGGAGAAGTATGATTGTTGAGAATCCAAACTCTTTAAATTCTTGTGTTCATTATTTTTTCTTTCAACATTCTTTCAATTATTGTAAAGAATTATTTTAGTTTCTGTTTATTATTCATTTGCGTTATTCACCCCTTAAGGCATTTTCATATACATTATCAATTATGGTTTATGGTAAATGACTTGTTCCATAAATATGCAAAATGGACATGTTTAATGATTTTGGTAATTTTAATTTTAGGCTTATTTTATGGGGGAGTAATTCCTTCCAATTTTTAGGCTAATTTTACATAATTATTTGTTATTATAAAAAAGGGGAGATTGTTGAACCTTGACGGGTAAAATAATTTTTTTGATAGTCATAAGTAATTAAGTAAAATTATATTTAATCCATGTGTTTAAGTGATGATCAGAATCCTACATCAAAATGAAAAAGATGTCTAGATCCCTATATCAGAATCCTAATACAACAAAGACCAATAAAATAAGAAAATATAATCGTAACTCTAAAATTGCATTCCTTTCCTATAGTTCTAAAGCATGTGTAATGCACAAAAGTTTCCAATTAAGAAATAACAATAAAAATATAAATTAAAAAGAAAAGTATAGATGCAAGAAAATGATGAATATCAATAAATCAAATAAAGGAACTAAATGCACAGATCACTTATTATGATTCAAAAGATCATTGCAATGTTAATTAAAAATGCAAGATGTCATCAAAATACTTCATTATTTAAATATAATTAATTGATCTAACAAATTAGTAAATGGAACAACAAAAAGGAATCAACCAATCTATCTGATATACTTTATTTTATGTATATTTTGAGTTGATTTTTAATGAAATTTGAATAAGTAATTAGAATAATTTAGGTAGAATATAAGTTTTAAATAGGAAATATATTAGTGTTAGTGTTTAATTAGGATTTTATTATTTAAAGCATATTTTAAGGAGTTTTTATATAAAATTAATTTATTTTCCCTTTTTGTAGTTAAGTCTAAAGAGGAAATTGAAAGGAAATAAGGAATTGTATCAAGCACAGTATGCAACATGGTCTACCAAACCTTATTAAGTAAAGAATTCAATAAGATGGAAGTGACATGGCTTGTGCCAAGCCGTGTGGTTATTTTCCAAGCTAGAAGAAACGGAAACAATGTGACATGACATGCTTCAAACTGGGTTTATGTCCTATGCAAAGTGACATAACATGTAACATGGCTTGTACAAGCCATAGAAAATCGAAATGGGCAAAAGAAAGATGACATGACTTCATGAAGCCATAAGTTAAGTTGTGTGATAATCTACAAGTTCAAAATAAAAGAAGAAAATTTGACACACCTTCATCATGCTATGTCTCAAGCTATGTGATTTCCATGATATTGATTTGCAATATGACACAAGATGTAACATGCCTTGTCTTAGCGATGTCATAAGCCATGTCGAATAAAAAGTGGTTTCCTTGCCCGAAAAGGAAGAGAATCTTAAGGGCTTTCAAATTCTTTTCCTGGTGAACTCTATTAAAAGGAGGATTATGAGAAGCTAGAAATCATCTTTGGTCATTGATTGGCAGCCACAAACCAGAGCTAAATGAAGATTGAAGAAGATTTATGTAAGAAATTCAAGAGTTTATTTTTATTAATTCTTTTTTTTGTTCTTAATCATGATTATGTTTTTCGCCACAACCATGCATAGCTAATTTTCTTTTAGTGTTTAGGTTAGGAGTAGCTATTCCATAATGTGATTAAACATAATTTTTTATTTATTTAATTTGATTTTTAGTTAATTTTATGAGTTACACTTAATGTTTGTTTTCATTCTTAACCAGCTTGATTGCATTTTTATAAGTAGATTCACCAATAAGAGTTAGGGGAATTTATCAATTTAAGACTCATAGGACTTAAAAAACTTGACCACAAGAGTAGACGAGGTCTATGTTGAACCATGACGGTAGGCAGGGGTCTACGGTGATAAACTAATAATTGTTAAGGAACTTAATGAGTTTAGATTAACTTCTTAACCACGAGAGTAGGTTAAACTTTAATCTTTGCATGCTTAATTGAACTAAAAAAAGTCTTTAGGTATTTTAGAACAATTATCTTAGCTAAAGTCAATGTCTTTTGTGTGTTAATATGTTCATAATCAGATTAGAATAGTGAAACTAAACCTAGGCTCTAAGGTTTTTATCATTTACTTAAAATTTTCTTTTGCTTTGTTTATATTAAATTTTCAAAATCATTTTGTTTAATTTACTAGCTGAGAACATAAGTAAAACTATTAGTACTCAATATATAGTCTTCATGGGAATGATAACACGTTATATTGCAATCATAATCTGTGCACTTACGAGTTTTGAACATAATAAGTTTTTTGCATCATTACCGGGGACTGGCAATATTGATATTAATTCAATTTTTACTTTTCTTAGACTAGTATTTTTTTTAATCTTACTTTTTTTGCTTATTGATTTTTTAAGTGATTTTTGCTAGTTTATGAACACTTGATCTGAGGGTACAAACTTAAGGAAGAGCAACCTTGAAATCGAGAAATCATGCAAGAAAAGCTAAAAGGACAAGGATGAGAAAGATAAGTGAAAGATGGTTGAAGATCAATCAACACAACTAGTAAGGGTTTGTGCCCTTTAAAAGTACATAATGCCTAATCTAAAAGACGCCCATAACAGCATTGTGAGGCATACTATTGAAGTTAACACTTTTAAAATCAAACCAATAATTATTCAAATGGTTTCATAGTTCCAATTTGAAGGTCTCCTAAGCGAAGATCCTAACGCCCTTTTAGCCCAATTTTTAGAGATTTGTGACACTTTTAAAATGATTAGGGTTAGGTAGGATTTAATAAAGTTGAAGTTATTATCTTTTTCTTTGAGGGATAAGGCCAAACTATGGTTGTACTCCTTAGCATCACAATCCATTACCACGTGGGACACATTGTCAAAGGCATTCTTTGGCAAATATCTCCCATCAGGCAAGACAATGAAATTTAGGTAAGAGATTACAAATTTCATCCAACATCATGGTGAATCTTTATATGAAGCATAGGAGCGGTTCAAAGATTTGTAATGTCAATGTCCTCACTATGGAGTTCCACAATGACTACTCATTCAGACCTTTTATCAATGATTCATTGAGCTAATCAGAATTGATGCTATTGCTCAAGGTTCATTCATGAGCAAGACACTTGAAGATGCCTACAATCTTCTTGAGACTATGACATCAAATAACTACTAATGGTAAGGAGAAAGAAGTGCCCCAAGGAAAGTCGCAATCTTCTTAATGCCAAAATCAACATGCTCACTAAAAACTTGAAGTTACCGCCAAACTGTTAAATCTAATGGCTATTTATTCTTATGAGTTTTATAGAGGAGGACACTCAACTATGAGTACCAAGGAGGACTTGCTTCTTAAGATTAATCTATAGAGCAATTTAATGCTCTAAATAACTTTTAAAGGAACCAAGGAAACCCTTACTCTAACATATACAATCTTGGATGGTGTAACCATCCAAACTTCTCGTGGTCCAATCAAGGAGGATTTAAAATGCCAACTAAGGATTCAACCAACCTCCATTGAGTTTCCAATAAAAGAGTTCTTTCCACCAACATTAAGAGAGCAAGCTTAACCTAGAGAGCATAATGGAGAAATTCTTGAAGGATCAAGAAGAACAAGAGGAAGCCATTAAGAATCTAACCTCTCAAATGAGCCAACTTTTTCTTCATTATAAGATGTTAAAAAGCCAAATTGCATCTCAAGCCTCTAGCTTAAGATAAACTAGTATACTGCTACTAAACTTAGACATCCAAGAGAATAAGCAAAAGAAATAATGCTTAAGAGTGAAAAGCAATTACCCGAGGTTAAGACTAAAGGATGAGAAGAAGGAACTATATGAGTCACTCAAGAGGATGAATAAAGAACTGGAGGGAATGAGGAAAAAGAGAAAAAGAAGGAAACACCCCTCAAGACTGTTAGTATAAATATGCCTTAATGCCATTATTGTAATGTATAATGATATTGTAAATTATCCCAAATAGCAATAAAAGAATATTCTATTATTTAAAGTATTTATTTAATTGAATATTTATCCATTAGCATTATATTAAATAGATTCATTATCAAGAGTTGATAATATGAACTACAAATTTATTTAGTACATATGCTATAAAATTTTCATAGTGGTAATATTAATTCGACTATCACATCTATCTATTTTCCTTGGTTAGTATATGATACTAATAATGGATATTTCTTAAAATGACATATTAGAATAAACACGTGGATACTCATGTGATAGGTGGATCGAACAGTGACGTTGGGTATGTGATTGCATGGATATTCACTTATGATCAATGATCACAATCTAGGTCATAACGGTGCATATAGTCTTTTAACCTGAGGTGACACGATCATCCACATTTGACTGGTTAGAGTTTATTACTGCTTACATACATGTGTTATTCACACATTGGTATATGACATGTAGTGGCTTTAGTCAGTTAAATGTAGTGATGAGTGTTCAACCAAGATGGGATTCATTACCTAGAGTGAATCAAGATAAGAACCTATGCTATCTAAGTCTTTTCTTAATGAAAGAGTTCCTAGCCAGGAAAAACATAACCATTTAAAAGAGTTTCAGTGATAAAAAAAAGTTTTTAGTAGTTGTTGTGTTTTAATCAAGAGATAGAACTTAAGATGAGGTCAGATGATATAACTATTAGAGTTGAAACTCTAAGCTATATCGGGATATTCTAATGAAGGGATTTTAGTGCATAGTAATTATGACTAAAGGGTTCGTGTGAATTAATGAATACATTCATATCTAATTGGGTAGTTATAATATCGATGCTATGGGTTACTCATATCTTATGAGAACTAAATGTGAATAATTGGGATTTTCACATTTAGTCTTGAAAGGAGATTTAAATAATATCAAGTATTGATATTATATTCTCATTGCCAACTAGACATGAACCTAGTAAGTCACACCTATAAGGTTTTACCAAATCTTTTTGAGTTAATCTAATTATTGATTAAAGAGTTTAATTAATTAATTGAGATTAATGAAATTGGATTGTTGCTTAAGGCAATGATTCTAGTATATCATGAATCTAATTTCAATGAAAGGTTTAATTATTAATTTATTCTTAATTAATATGAGATATTAATTGAGATAATAAATGAATAATGTGTATATATTATTTGTTTAATTACTTGGACTAATGGCCTAAGTGTCATGGACCTAGGCCTAAAAGTGTTTTGGACTAAAGATTAGACCAAGTAATTGATCAAGCCCTCTTAATGCATTTAAGTCCATTTAGTTTATGCCATGGGCTTTGGGTTAAGAGTTGGCGCAATGCTTATAAGTCTATTTGGTAATGGATTGGGTTTTTGATTTAAGAGTTGATCCAATTGTTTAAGCCCAAATCCAATAAAATCTTATTTGATTTTATAAAATTAAATAAATATGTGGAATTTAATTAACAAGTGTTAGTCCTAGGTAATGGAGAGAAAATCAAGAGCTGAAATCTCTATATCTTCTAAGTTTGAACTCTCGTGACTTATTGATTTATTAATTAATCATGATAAGTGGGTTAAAGGTAATGTCATCTATCTCTACTTTTATTTCTAACCAAGTATATCTAAAAACAAAAAAGAAGATATTAATGGTTAATTGGTAAAGAAAAACGTGGGGGTCATCCATGAAAAGAAAAAGATACATAAAATATGCTAAAAAATAAGAGAGCTCTTCTAATGATCATAAAAAGAAAACTTGAGTGGTTAAAGTGAGAGGTTTCAAGCTTCTAATTAATCAAGATAAGGAAGAGATTTGCTAAAGCATGGTGTTTCAAGTTAGGGGTCTCACAATTGGGAGACTTAAGGTTGATTTAAGAGTTGAATCAAAGGTGTACTATCCATTGTAGTAGATTTTTGTGGTCTACACTAACCTTTGGATATTCATAAGTTTTTCTTAAAACTTATAATTACTTGGTTGTCAATTTTTGTATTTATAATGGTTTGTATATTAGCTATGTGTTAAATGCAAATTGGATCCTAGAGATTGAAATTCTTGATGAGATCAAAGGTTATGATAAGCAAATTTTTAAAATTTGCCCTACTTAGCATTTGATGTCTAAGTAGCATAATTGGTTCCCAACAAAGACACCACCACTACCCTTTCCTTAAAGGCAGCAAAAATCCAAGTTGGACAAGCAATTTGAGAATTTCATTAAATCATTCCAACAACTCAAGCTCAATATACCACTTTTGGACTTGATCAATCAATGCTTGCTTACTCTAAATTTCTAAAGGACATAATCTCACACAAGCAAAAGTAGGAAGATCATAAAACTATTCCTATCAATGAGAAATGCAGTGCTGTTATTCAGAATAAACTTCTACAAAAGCTTAAGGACCTAGGGAGTATTACCATCCCTTATACTATTGGGAAGTAAGAGTTTAAACATTGGTGAGCACGACTAACAATAGTATCACTATAACTCACAGATAGGTCCATCATCTATCCCTATAGAATTCTTGAGGATATACTTGTCAAGGTTGGAGACTATTATATGCCCTGTGATTTTATGATCTTAGAGATGGAGGAGGACTGCCTAATTCTAATAATCTTGGGATGTCCATTCCTAGCCATAGCCGGTGTAATAATTGATGTCAAATGAGGCAAAATCTTACTCAAAATTGGAGACAACAAGGTGGAGTTTGACATTTTTAAAATGGCTAGGCAAACCACTACCATGGGATCATGTTTTCGTGTGGATGCAATTAAGAGCTGTGTGCAAAGGGTTTTTAAAAAATAACTCACTCAAGACCCACTTAAAACCTGCTTGGTTCATAATGCAAAGGAAGATGACATAAATAAAGAAGTGGTAATGTTCAATCACTTTCTCAATGCTAATCTTGCACTAAACAAAAAGTAATCAATAAGGTTTATATTGTATAGCAAAAAGAGGATCACAAAGTTAGTGAATAGGATGTTTTCAACACCTCATAGGATCAAGCATGGCATGACTATGTCATGCCCAGGTACGAATCAATCTAAGCATTATCTTATTTTTAGAACATAATTTTGTCACACAATGTTCATCACGATGTCCTTATATTTTTTTTTCCAATGTCGTTTCACACACAATTTTATCATGTTGTGTATGTTTGATTCTTTATTTATTTTTGAGTCCAAATTAGCACATGGTAAGGATCACGATTTCACCATGCTATGTGAACCTCCTTTCGGTTGTCCAAGAACACTACACTAGATGAAACACAACATGATCATGTCGTGTCACGTCCCCAATATTTCATCACAGTATTGACCATGACATTTACATGCCGTGTGCCATAAATTATATTCTATTGCATTCTTATGCAGATTGTCCCATGGGATGCGTCACGTTTTCTTGAAGCCACGTGTATTGATTAGTAAATTCCCATCCATTCAACATGGCATTCCACACTGCATGTCATGCCATGTTCATTTTCTACCCTAAACTCTTACTTTGATAAATTTTTCATGGCTTGTCATATAGTATCCACTACGCCATTTAGCACGTCATCCCATGCCATGTCCTTTCCCATTTCATTTTAAAGACATGCCATGTTGAAATATGGTGTTGAAATTGTTTGATATTAATTTGATAGGCTTATTCGCCCATTAACATTAGGCACCAATTTTATTATATATATATATATTAATTTTCATGAATTCATGTGTAATTTAGTTGCTTGTCCATTTATTTAATTTTCATTTTATTTATTTTTTTCAATTTAACTTTTTAAAAAAATTCATTTTCCAAACTTCGCATGCGTTGGACACGATATCCACATGCCGTGTCTTATTCTAGTTTGTTTTTTTAGCATTTTAAGCAAATGCAACCAAGGATTAATGTTCTTTTCTTTTGTTATTTTTCTTATCTTGTTTTTCTTAGAACATTTAATGTTGTTTTCTTTTCTTCATTTTGTTTAAGGATGTTATATGCTTAACTTTTTGGTTTGTCTTTTGGATAATGATTTCTAACTGTTTTGTTTTCTTTTTCTTTCGTGATATCGGATGACTACAAGTTTTAGGGCAGTATTCCTATTTATACTTTTCCTTTTTTTTTTCTATTTTTTGTATGTGTTTTGTCATTGGGGATAATGATGTGGCTAGTATGGGGGGGGGTTTCTATTTTATTTTTGCATGTCATTTAGTTTTTATTTTCTCCATTTAGTAAAAAAGATCGTTAATTATAATATATATATATGATAAAAAAATAGTTATAAACCTTAATGATTCTCTTTTAGAGTTATGATCATTGGATGTTAGAGAGTTATGTGCTTGGGCCGTGATTAGTAAATTGTTCATGTATGATGTATTTTTGTCTGATTATCCCCTTTAATAAACAAGTTTCAGTCTCGGTGCTATCAGTTTGCACATCTTAGAAGCTATAAATCTTTGATTGTAGTTGAGTTTGTTTTTTAAATTTCAAATTTGATTTTTACTTGAGGATAAGCAAAACTTTAGTGTGTGGGAATTTGATGTATGTTATTTTTACGTATATTTTGAGTTGATTTTTAATGAAATTTGAATAAGTAATTAGAATAATTTGGGTAGAATATATGTTTAAATAGAAAATATATTAGTGTTAGTGTTTAATTAGGATTTTATTGTTTAAAGCACATTTCAAGGAGTTTTGGTATAATATTAATTTATTTTCCCTTTTTGTAGTTAAGTCTAAAGAGGAAATCCAAAGGAAGTAAGGAATTGTGTCAAGCACAGAATGTAACATAGTTTACCAAACTGTGTCGGGTAAAGAATTAAAAAAGATGGAAGTGACATGGCTTATGCCAAGCTATGTGCCAAACCGTGTGGTTATTTGCTAAGCTAGAAGAAAATGAAACAATATGACACAATATGTGTCACGACATGCTTCAAACAGTGTGCATGTTCCATGCAAAGTGACACAATATGTGACATGGCTTGTACAAGCCATGTCACAAATCAAAATGGGCCAAAGAAAGATGACATGACTTCATGAAGCCGTGAGTTAAGCCATGTGACAATCTGCAAGTTTAAAAGAAGAGAAGACAATTTGACACACTTTCATCGTGCTATGTCTTAAGTCGTGCGCTTTTTTGGATATCGATTTGCAATATGACATAAGATGTGGCATGGCTTGTCCACGCTATGTAGCAAGCCATGTCGAATAAAAAGTGGTTTCCTTGCCCGAAAAGGAAGAGAATTTTAAGAGCTTTCAAATTCTTTTCCTAGTTAACTCTATAAAAGGAGGATTTTGAGAAGCTAGAAATCATTTTTGGTCATTGATTAGTAGCCATAAACTAAAGATAAATGAAAATTGAAGAAGATTTTTGCAAGTAATTCAAGAGTTTATTTTTATTAATTCTTTTTCTTTCATTCTTAATCATGTTTGTGTTTTTCACCACAACCATGCATGACTAATTGTCTTTTAGGGTTTATGTTAGAAGTTGCTATTCCATGATGTGATTAAACACAAGTTTTTTTATTTAATTTGATTTTTAGTTAATTCTATGATTTTCACTTAATGTTTGTTTTCATTCTTGGTTAACTTGATTGCATATTTATGGGTAAATTTACCAACGAGAGTTAGAGGAATTTATCAGCTTAAGACTCATGGGACTAAGACAACTCGACCATGAGATTAGGTGAGCTCTACGAGGAATCATGACGGTAGACACGGGTCTACGGTGGTAAACCAATAATTATTAAGGAACTTAATGAGTTTAGATTAACTTTTTAACCTTAAGAGTAAGCTAAACTTTAATCTTTGCATGCTTAATTGAACTCGAAAAAGTCTTTAGGTATTTTAGAACAATTACCCTTAATTGAAGATAATGGCTTGTGTGTGTTAATGTGTTCATGATCAGATTGAAATAGTGAAACTAAACTTAAACTCTAAACTTTTTATCATTTGATTACAATTTAATTCTTTTGCTTCGTTTATATTAAATTTATAATATCATTTTATTTAATTTACTAGCCGAGAACATAAATAAAAATATTAATACTCAATATATAATTTTTGTGTAAATGATAACTCTTTATATTGTAATTATAATCCGTGTGCTTATAGGTTTTGAATGCAACACTATCATCAAATACAGGACATAGACAGTAAGATACAGATACCATTTATTGGGACTCACAATATCAATGCAAGACATGATTGAAATAGTTTATCATCTGAAATTAGTACTACACATTTTATTATTTATAATAGAAAAATTAACCGAACTAAAGAATTTACCTTAAAGAATATATCAGTAGGGACTTGAAGCAGCTTTACAGTCCTGTAATCTTTGTGTGTGTACATGTCGCATGCCATTTTTAGGATTCAAATCATTAGAGTGAGTGTTAATTAAGATTTATATTTTTTGTAAAATATCAGGTAGGTGAGCCATCTTGGACTGTGAGGCTTGGAAGAAGGGACTCAAAGACTGCAAGTATAGCTCTAGCTAACAGCGACCTTACTAGTTTCAGGGATGGCTTTGACAGACTTATTTCTCATTTTCAAAGCAAAGGCCTCAACGCTAGGGACATGGTTGCTTTGTCAGGTTAGAACATGGAACTATTCTAGCTAAAAACTTTAATAGATTTAGATAACAAATTAAAGGCCATTACAATATCATCACATCAAAACCCGAACCAGACCGTCATTAACATCTTGCAATCCAGCTCTCAGCACATTTAACCAATTTTGCGCACATCTGCCTCACATTTCCTTCACTTTTGCTTTGCATCACTAGCAAAACCTTTGTTAATCCATTGCTTCTCAACACCTTCTCCTTCACTCTCTTGTCCTTGAACAAACAACACAAGCTCCATAACACTATCATACCAAAACCAAAACCAGCACAAGCTCCTTGAACAAACAGTTCGAGTTGGATGAGCTGTGTTTTAACTGGGCGAGTTGGGGTTGCAGAGACCAAGAATGACAAAACAATGTTGTTTAAGGTCTAATTATCGGTGTTCATTTTCAGGAGATTAAGGACAACCAATGCGAAGCGTTTGGAATCGTTGTTGTCGAGCGAAATTTCGAAGCTAAATTTCCATTATTGATGATGTGAAGAAACGAAGAGAAGTATTTTGATCGAATAATCTCTAAAGCTTCTCCTTGACTCCAATTTGAAGCCATATCAAATCCGAAACCCTAACAATTTTTTGAAGAAGAAGAAATATCAAATCCAATTTATGG
This sequence comes from Mallotus nudiflorus, assembly GCA_947683625.1. Taxonomy (NCBI): domain Eukaryota; kingdom Viridiplantae; phylum Streptophyta; class Magnoliopsida; order Malpighiales; family Euphorbiaceae; genus Mallotus; species Mallotus nudiflorus. The sequence goes on from CANTUR010000066.1 coordinate 3,957,004, forward strand.
AAGAGATTTGCAATTGGATGCGTTTTTTTCTTTGTTTCAATTGGATGCTTTGCTTTGGACTTTGTTTCAACGGTTCCTACTGGAGATTGAAGAGCCAAAAAAAAAAAAAGAAAAAAATGATGACGATGAGGAGGAGGAGTGGAGCACGTGGCTGGGTGATGTGGTAATGACATAGGCCCACTAATAGTTAACTTAACATATAAATATCAATAAAATTTAATTTTTGAGTATAATTTACTCAAAAATTAATTTAGAAGCAAATGTGAGTTGAGTTATACTTGAAGGGCAAAAATTTACCGTATCCATTTTTTTTTTAGTTTTATTAACACTTTCAGTTAATTTTCTAATCATATAAATGTGTTTAGGCCATCTTTGTAAATGTAATTAAGTAACAAACCCATAGTATTCTAATGCCTTGCCCACTCTCGTTTACACGCGCTTTGGACCGTTAAATACTACCCTAATAAAATCTTTTCCAAAGTTTCTCTTTATTTTTCTTTCTGCTTCAAAATTTTCCCAGAAAAATCAAAACTTTATCGTAGTTTTCTTGGATTCTTGATCTGGGTACCTCTCAGATTTCAAAAAATGGGTAAAAATCAAGCTTACAAAGCTATGCAGAGAGCGAGACTAGGCTCCAGCTCTGCTGGCCCTGAAGAGATCGAAGATGGCATGGTTTGTACCCTTTCATACTAGTCCCTATCGCCAAATGCTTCCACTTTACATTTTTTGTTTCAGTTTTGCGTCTGTGATTTTCCTTTGTTTATAATTTTTGTGTTTTTGGTGCTAAATTTTTTGCTGTTTGCAATTTTCCTTAGCTTCCTTTGCTTAGTGTTTGTAGTTTTTGTTGATGAATTTTTCTTTGTTAATGGGTGGCTGTTGTGTAAGATTGAATTTTGTGGCATCCTTTTTTATCTGCTTGTTTTATAAACATTTATATTCTGTTTCTAAATTTTTATTGCTTGAAAGTTTGTAGTAGGTTAAATAATAAACTTGTTAGTATGTATCTGTTAAATAATAAACTTGTTAGTATGTATCTGTGGTATACTCCCGTAAAATTGGAGTTTTTATTTTTATTTTTTTTATTCTCACAGCCAGAAATCTGAGTTTTTAAGCTTCTATGCAGTTAATGAATCCATTTAATTTTTCTCTCTTGGGAATTGATTAATATTGGCTTTGAATGGTTAAGATCACATCAATATTGGCTCTTTGAAAATTATTTTATCCTTCTGTTGATGCTGTGGAATAACTAGGAGTTGGGTTAGTTTTGTTTATTTCTCATTTTGTATATTCTCTCTCTCTATATCTATCTGTCTATCTATACATATATTCATTTAATGCCTGTGGAAATTTATTTCACTATGTATTGGGCATAAAACTTTGCCTGCTATATGATCTCATGAATTCATAGGTTTATGACTTTTTGTAACATGCTCTACAAGGTATACAAGAAAGAAAAATAATCAAATTTAGAAAGCATGTTGGCCATGACCATGAGAAACATAGGGAGGCTTCCTCATGTTGCAGATGCTTGATTTTGTTGCAAATATCTTTCAGACTTCTTGACAAAATTGTCTTTCAGCACCATTTAACTGTGTAATGTTATGAGATGTAGAGAAGATGCCCTGTTTTTAAATTTCCATTTTTGTTTGAATTAACAAATTGTAAATGTAGTTCTCCAGGGTGAGAAGTCAACAAATGCCATAGGCCTTAACTTGAGTAATCTAGTTAGACCAATTGCAATTCTAATGGTTTCTTAAGCATTCAAGTATCATACCTCATTCGAGTGCACTTGATCACCTAAGTTCTTTAGACTATGTGAAGAGTAAGTAGGAGACTGGTTTCTTAGCTTCCAGGCTAGTAAATGGACTGTTGCTTATTATAAAGCTTATGATGTAATAGTTATCAAGACTCAAATGTTTCAATTGACAGATGTACACTGATGTGGTTGTTTCCTTAACAAAAACTGTTAGATGTGTATGATTGCCTGTAGCTCAGTAAATTTTATAACTATTTCGATCAGTACTTTTCTTGATGTAAATGATATGTTGGTAAATTTCATAGAATTTTAGAGGATAAAATGGTTAATAATAAGCATTTTTTTTCCTTTCTTCTTGTTCTCTTTCTCTTTAGGTAGAAAATTAAGAAAATTTCTCCTGCTTGGGATAATAAAAATATGAATGGATAATCTAGAATATTTTTGAAATTTTGGATTGATTCCTTTTTCTTTTTCTCCCTTATTTCTTAAAATCCATTTGTTTTGTGTTTTACTGGAACATTTCTGATGAGGAGAGTCGCAGGTGGATGGTTCTTTTCATTCACCAGCTTGGCATGCTGCTCGTTTGGCCAGCCTTAACACTTCTCACACAGTCACATGGGAAGAGTTTAAAAGGAAGCAAAAGGTAAGCTTTATTGTATTATTTCTGCTTTTCTTTGTGTGGTTTTAAAATAAAATTGTGCATCTATTTGTATATCAATTCAATTTCAAGTGGGATGGGTCAATTCTTGTCCAAGTCTTGAATTCTTTGTCATGGCACTGAAAATGGGGAAAGATGGGAAATCTTGAAAGTTGTTACATAGTGCTATCTTAAACGCTAATAACTTGTGACATATTAATGACAGAAATAAAATGCATGAATAACCTGATGTTGCATTTTAGATTCTTTCCAGCTAATCCTAAATCAGGAAATTGGACTGACCTTTTCTGAAAAATATTATACTTAATAATTATTTTGTAAAAGAAATGAGAACATTGTAAATTCACAAAGATTGGCCCCTATAAATATTATAATGACGTACAGGATGTATAGATGTATATAGATAGATATGCTTGTAAATTGTAGGTACAAAGCTGTACTTACTCATGGGTCAGTAGAAGGCTGTTGAGAACAGAACTTACTAAAATGTTGCTTAATTATAATACTGCTGCTTTAGTGATTTTACCATCCTGAGCTTCTGTCAAAGCATGCACAACCTACGTAACGTGCAAACTCATCAATGCTTAGTTAACAAGAAAATTCACATAGTATGAACAAGGCGATGAGATATTCCATTGTTACTAGCCATATTACTATGTGCATTTCATATGATAATTCATGCTTTTTAGAATATGAATATTTATGTAAATCTTGATGATATGTTTTTTTGTTATTGTTTTTGTTTATCTGATTTTATATGGTAACTGTTATCATGATGTTGACAACCATTAAGATCAAACTGTTCCTAGAAAATTTTTTAAAATGTAAATTTTGTTCATGCTTGAATAGGATTTAATGTGAGCAGTAAAGATATTTTAACAAAATAATAGGTACCTAAGTTTTCTCTTTTCTTATTTTATGCACATTAAAATTTCTCTGAATTCAAAGTTTGAAATCATATATGGGCATAATTTGCATTTAAAAAATATCATAGATTTGGAAATTATAGACTGTGTTAGTATCTCAAAAAGGTTCAGGTATCCTAATTCTAATGAATATCTTCGTTCGAGTATATTCTGCATTAGTTTTACTTTGTTGTATATGCAAAAGATAAAACTGCATTTGTCCTTATCTATGCACAATAGACAGATAGATGATTTTTTTTGTTTTTCAGTTTCTTCTTTCTAAAATAAATTTTAATATTGAAGTTGTTAAAAAATCACATGAAGTACAATAATTAGGAATGTATAAATTGTTGTAATTGGCATTTTATTAGTTTTGTCTTAAACATCATATGGAGTGGTGGATTGATTTGTGACATGATGCAATTAAGACTTTGAAATGATCAATGATTAAGGGAAGCTCAAAAGCTCTTATTGTCAGGCTGGGGTAGTGTGTCTGCACAATGAATCCAATGTTGGCATTCCTTCTGAGAAAGCTGGCTTGCTATGTGGTTGGATTTTCATCCTATTTAGCATTGAGAAGCTATTATTGCTTTTGTAACATTAGGAGGTCTCCAAAATTCAAATGGACTCAAGTAGATTTGCACCATGTACTATTTGAAATTTGAGCTCTTAAATAAGTAGTAACGAAACTCATCATGTTGTGCTACTGGGGTTGTAGATGATAAGGTGGCTTAGGCTTGAACCTGGATTATAACTATGCATTGGTTAAGCAAAATAAAAAATGAAAAAAAGAGGAAAAGAAAAAATATGAAGAAAAAAAAAATAGCTGTGACCTGCAGATAATACTTTGAATTTGGCAATCATTTGAAATTTATATGACTACTTGATGGAAACCATAATAGCATTTGAACAGGAACCATAGACAAAGTTACATACTTTATACCAGAGATTGTATGTGATTTTTTTTAAATGAGATATTTATTTAGGTTTTTTGTTAGGCGTATAGGTCTATGGATCTTTGGAGAAGATAATTTGATTATATGAACTAAGAGATTTGGTCAAGTATTGTTATTTCTTTTAATATTCTTTTCTCCTTCTTGGCTTTCCCCGTTTTCTTCATAGTGTCTCTATGGTCCTAAATTCCTGAAATCAGAAATCAGAAATCAGGAATGCCGTCATTTTTTTTTTTCTTGAATTCATGGTGAAAAAATGGCTTTCAATGTATTTAGTGGTTATACTTAAAAGAAGACTCAAGTTTTGTTGTGATATTTTACAGGCATTAATGAACTTAACATGTATTTGTAGCATGGTAAAACCCTACTTGAATGTTCACCTTCACTAGTTCATGTTTAAACCTGAGTTTTTTCAATGCATGCTTGATAACACATTCCCAATTTCTGATGTAAATTACCAAGTAATAGAATACCTTGTTTCCCAGTTATGGTGCTATGAAAGTGGAGTCTTGGGAGTGGGGGAACATTAATATGATCCATGGAATAATATATTGCTTGCACATTTCTTCCTCCACTTGATGTATTAGGAAGATGAATTAAAAGGGGGGAACTTGAAGCTGATACAGATAGAATGATGAGAGAGTACAGAGCTCAACTTGATGCTGAAAGGGCCCGGAAACTCTCTCATGGAAGGAACCACTCTGGTAGCAAGTCTAATCATAAGAAAGGTATGTGTAAAATCCGCATTTAGTGAAACTCTTACTCTATTTTGACTACAAGGACTGCCACTTCTTTGCCCTTCTGACTGGGATGTGTCCTTGCAGATAGAAAGGAAAAAGATTCAAAGAAGCGTAGCAGCAGAAAGAGAAAGGTGCCTGAATTATTTGCTACTTTTGAAAGTGTGATTTTAGAACTTGCATTTCACTATGATGCTGAACCTGACATTAAGTGATTTCTGTTTATTGATAATTATATATGTCACTCATTAGCTAATCTAGATTCTCTGCTATGAGATTAAAACAAATGATGTAATTTGCTGATAAAAAGCTGATGCTACTGAAGAAGTGGTCTGCTTTTGCTTGTGATATTTAGGTGAATATCTACTTTCCAAAGATATTTTAGTTCAGGGATTTATTAAAGCTCATCATCTGTAATCTTATTCCTCACATGGAATATTTTGGGTTTGCCCTTTAAGCTGGGAGTTTATAATGATAGCAACTGGGAAGAGGTCTCAACTGCTATGAGCCTTGCATTGTTTGGATTGCATATAACCGACTGAAATCTTGGACAGCATAATGTGTTTAAGATAATTTTTTTGCCTTTTTCTTTCTACATATTCAATGAAGATAGTCTTCAAACTTAAAAAGTAAACTGAGAGCTTGTGCCCATTGACACATGACTTGTTTTGAAATTGGGTTATAAAATGTCACCAAGTATCCCTCCCAATTGCACTTCATTTTCAAGTGTTGGTAAACCATTCTTGGGCAAGGTTAGGTCAACAATGCCATGGTGGTTTTATTTTCTTGTTCTTGTTTTGTTACTTTAGTTGGATTGAGTATATTAATTCCTATACCGATGTATGAGGTATACTTTGTTGCTTGTTTATTTCCTGTTTCTTTCTTTTCTCTGTGTTCTTTCGTTGCTTAAATTAGATTGAGCATATTCATTCCTCAATTTTTATTCATGGAATTTGACTATTGCTTGCCTCTTGTCCATTTTCAAAACTGGTATATTTACTTTAGATTTCTGAATCTCATATAAGGTATATGAGAATATACGTTGATACTTATTCCACAACTAAAATATCTACTGAATGAAGGATTAAGTGTAAGTGTGCATCAAAATTGATATTTTATATGGGTTAGGCACCTAGTCTCTGGTTTCCCAGAATGTTATAATCTTAGTCTTCAGCCTTCTCAGCTACGTCAGTCATTTTCACATGCATAGAAGCTCACCTTTCTCATCTAATGTTACCACTGCAGCATTCAAGACGGAGATCTTCAGATTCTAGCTCGTCAAGTACGTCGACGGATTCTTCAAGTAGCGATGAGGAGGAAAGAGAATCCAGAAGATCAAAGTCGAAATCTAAGAAAAGAAAGAAGGATAAGAAGCACAGGTCAAGATCCAAGCACTCCGGCAGTGATGATGAAGAGGGTGGTGGTCCCGTGCCACTCTCAAAATTCTTTGGGAGCGTGAAGAGCTGATGCCTATGTTGCATACTTCATACAGATCTCTTCCTAGCTAAAGCAGGAACAAGTTCAATGGCCTTAATTCTCAAGTCTTTTGCCAGAGTCCGAGTGATTTGCTTTTAGCAAAGTTGAGCAAGTATTTCCTTTGAAATCTACTGAGCTTGTAATGATATTATTTTAGCTCCATATTTTTCCTCGAAATTTATTTCCTGTTGGAGAAATAGGCTGTAGCCTTTGCAACAAGGCACAGGTAGCTCAAGACTCTTTATTATTTGATCAAGGATAGCTCAAGACTTGAGCCAAGCCAAACAAATTATATTGTGTTTGGTGCATGTAATAGAGGATAATTTGATCAGTGGTCCGCTGTGTAATTCTTAGATAGAATTGGATTTGTAAGAACAGCAATAATATAATCAACCTTACTCTTAAAATTTGAGAATTAATTGTACACTCATCATATTTGATTAATTAATTGTTCAATTGGTTAACCTTTCTTTTTTTTGTTTTTTAAATGTAATGCCATGGTTTTCAAACTAAAAAAAAAAAGATTTTTTTTCCCAATAAAAAGTAATAGTAAGTTAATGCCCTTTTAATAAATACTAAAAGATAATGCTCCTATATTACTCAAATTTTAAAAGTGTTTATACACTATCATTTTTTTTTTTACTTTAAATCACTAAAATATTTTTCTTAAATCACTAAAAATTTTATTTTTAGAAAATTAAAAAAATTACAAGTAATTATTCAATATTATTTTTAACCTATTATACATGCTCTAATAATAAATCTAAAAATAATCCTATTATAATTAAAAAATTATAGCAATAAAAATTAAAGAAAATGAATTAATATGATATATTTTATTTTTAATTTAATTAGTTATTATTTTATTTAAATTATTTATTTAATTATTTTATTGTACAGTAGGAACATTGCACGGATTAGTTCCTAATTAATTTAAAAACCTTAGTGAATTCTGATTTTTCTTAATCCTTATAGAACTAGGTTTTAGACTCCACTCTTTTGCTTGCTACTCAAGGATATATATAAATATTTTACTCCACTATATATAAACACTTACATAACCTATATTTGCTTCCTATTTTTCACTACCAGTCTTTCAATAGCTTTTGTTATGGATATGGGTACTGCCACCCACTGTGTCAAGGACGGGTTTAGATCAATGTGCAGGTCCGCTGTTGCTTCTTCAGTTGACATTAACAACACAGGTGATAACTGTTCTGTTCCTACAGAATTCTGTTACAACGAGATGATTGATGATGTTGATAATGATGGTGAATCTAATGCTACAGACGATTATTATAATCGTGATTGTGATGATGATGGTGATTTTGCTCCTAAAGCTTATTTTAATGATGGTGTTAACAAGATTGATGATGAAGAAGTAGTTTCTACTCCTGACGAACTTATTCACAGTCTTCCACAAAGTTGGCCAAAGAATACTAAACGGAAGAGGGCATCAACATGTTCGTTGAAGAATTTGAGCAATGATGAAATTCTTGAAAAGATTCACAAGGAAATCTTGCTCCACTTTGTGAATCTTGAAGAAGCTCCAATGGATCTAGAACGAACCATAATCTTTGACAGGATTAAAAGCCTTCTCCTCCAGCAATCTTGTATCTTACTGAAATCTATTGGTGTTAGTATTGATGAAACGAACTTGTTAAATATTTTTCGACTCGAATCTCAGGATCTTGATGTTAATAAGCGTGAAAGCGTACATCAACCTGAGAAAGTTGATGAATCTCTCGTATCTTCAATTTTACAGGATAACAATACTACCAATGTTCCCAACAGTACCAATACCTTAAACCCGGATCCAGATGAGCCTGTGGAGAGGAATGAATCGGCGACGAAGCTTAAGGTCGTGTCAGGATTAACAGATTCTTCAAAGGATAACAACAATTATGCTGATGAACCTGCCATATCTACAATTTTGCAGGATAATACTACCAATAATCCCAAAATCACAAATACCTTAAGCCCGGATTCGGATGAGCCTTTGGAGAGGAACGGTACCGCAATAAAGCTCAAGATCATGTCCGGGATGATTGATTCTTCAAAGGATAACAACTATTATGCTGAGGAATCTGTCCTAAGGACAATTTTACAGGATCATATTACTACCAATACTCCCAACAGTAGCAATATCTTAAACCACGATTCAAATGAGCCTATGAAGAGCAATAATACAAAGATAAAGCTCAAGATCAAGCCAAGATTGGTTGATTCTTCAGAGGGTAACATCCATTACGAATGTAAAGAGTGCAGGCAGATTTTCACCGACTTTCGAGCTCTTGGTGGACATATGGCTTCTCATAACAAGAAGAACATGTCTGAATCGGAAAATTTAAAGCATGGCTATGAATGCAAGGAATGCAATGAAGTTTTTGACGATTTTCGAGCTCTTGGTGGGCATAAGGCTTCACATAACAGAAAGAAGAGAACACATGAGGCTGCATTTGCTGGTGGAGAAAGCAGAAGCACAGAATCAGGTGATTGCGGAAGAGAAAAGAGATTTGCATGTAATATTTGTCCGAGAACATTTTCAACTGGGCAAGCACTCGGAGGTCACAAAACCTTTCACCGAAAGATTGCTGAGAGTTCAGGCAGAATTGAGGCTATCTGCTCTGCCCAAGTGACATGTTCTGCACAAGATCCTGTTTCTGAACTTGATCTGAATGCTGCTCCTGATAATGATGGATCATGGGATTATTGGTAATCCTTTTGAATTTTTTTGTTTAATCGAATTATTAGAAATTTTTAATCTGCTTATAGACATGTATCGTTATTTTCATTACTAGTAAATGAATCTCTACATTAGAAAATAATATAAAAAATGTAGTGGTTTAATTGTCTCCTGATTATATTATTAAATAAAGAAATATTATTTCATTTTTTGAATATATAAGAGTGTATCTTTGAGTATACAGCTTGAATTTAAAGTGACGAAAACACCCAGTAAATACTATGGATTTACATTTTGATCCGCTATTTGATTAGTAGACTCCTAATTAAATAATTTGATTTGCTCTTTGTTTGTGATGATATAATAAATCTGTCCATATTACAATATGGACCAAAAGTAAGTTACATGTGTGAATAAAAAAGATCTCTTTTTTTTTTTTTTTTTTTTTTTTTTTTTTAATTTTAAGAATGTTGGCTCATAAAATTATTTTTGTCTGCAGTTTTTTTTATTGCTATTAGTTTTAGTTGTTAAAGCAACTTTACCACTTGACCTATTATTGAATTGTATTCTTTACAATGCTAAAATTTTCATGTATGCAGTCTACGGGAGGAGCTCTTTTTTTATTATTTTTTTTCTCTCATCATCAATTTTATTTGCTTTTATATCAGTGAGACTTTTCTTCTTTGCAAGAGAACTCAAGTCTTTGCATCAGTTTTGCTTATTAGTGCTTTTTATAGTCATGCATTTCGTTTCATCATTTCTAGTTCTTTAACACCAATTACTTAAAAGATTTTAGTTTTGATGAATTCAAACGATTTGTACTATAGATAATAACATGAGATTGAAAAAAAATAGTTATTTATATTTTGCATTCATCTTAAGAGGCTGTCCTTTTTTTTTATTATTATTATTGTTTAACTTGAGCAAGAAGAAGAAAAAGGTAATAGTAAAAACAGACTTGTAAATATATTCATTACTTAAATAATGTATGTTCATTAATCTTCACCTATATGTTCATTGACCTTAACTTGCATTTTCATTAATATTTTCCTTTTAATCTCATTAAAAAATTAAACATATTTTTTATTTATCAAAAAATTATTTCGTTTTCTTTTTATTTTATTAATTACAGTGGTTGAATTTAATTTTTTTATTCATGATTTTAGTCAAAATCAAATTTTTATTCATTAAAAAATTATTTAATTTTTTATTCTTTAATTATAATAAATAGAGTTTTACTTGTATTTTTATTTTAGTTAAGTATTGTAGTTCATTATTTAAAAAATATAGGTTCATAAGATAAAATATTAGTGAGTTTGCATCATCTCATGGGTTTGAACTAAAAAAAAATTAGTTGATATTGTTTTTGTTTGTCCATAAGTTAAATTCATTAACATTTATATGTAGATTTATTGACCTTCACCTATAGGTTCACTAGCATTTATCTGTAGATTTGTGGGCATTTTTTAACCCACAAGTTTAATAATCTTCACTTACGTATTCATTGATCTTCACTTGTATGTTCACTAACCTTCTCCTGCATATTTACTAATATTTTTCTTTTATTTTTAATAGAAATGGAAAAATATTTTTTATTTATCAAAAAATTAAATAAAAAATATTTTTCTTTTTATTTTATTAATTATAGTGGTTGAATTTAATTTTTTATTCATAATTTTAGTTAAATAAAATTTTTATTCTTTAAAAATTATTTAATTTTTTATTTTTAATTATAATAAATAAACTTTTACTTTTTTTTTAGTTAAATAATGTAGGTGCATTACTTAAATAATGAAAGTTTATAAGATAAAATATGTAGATTCATTACTTAAATAATGTAAATTCATTAACATTCACTTATATATTCATTAACCTTCATCTACATGTTTTTTGATTTTAGCTTATTTAATTTTCATCTACAGATTCATTAGTCAAATACTGCACTTTCAAAATGAGACTGAAGCTGTACACTCTACATGGGAAATTGAATAATTATAATAATTATAATCACATAACATTACTAAACAATGGTTATGGCACCCCTTCCCACGATATTATATATATATATATATATTTTTTTTTTTTCATTTTCATTTTTTATTTTGTAAATTTGAAGTGTATAATAAATGAACATGTATGTTGTGTTTAATAAATTTATAATTTTTTATTGATGAATTTACATAGAATAATGAACTAAAATATTAAAAGTGATAAATATATAGTTAATAACTAATGAATCATGATTTAATCAATCAACTTATATTATTTGACAAATTAACCAATTAATTTTTATGATATTAATTTTGTCACAACCCAAACCGGGAGTCATGATCAGCGTTAGGGAACGAGAATTCTTTCGAATCCGGAACCTGTAGCAAGCCTTAAAATAAAATAAATGTAATAATAAAATAAAATAAGCACCATAATAAAATCTTAAATTAATATAATAATAATAATTTGCCATATCATAAAATAAAATATATTACACAATATTCAGAGAAAGACCTCTAAAATTACAAACAATAATTGCAAATACAAAATACGACAACTATTACTATAGTTTTCTAAAATAAAATAAAATCAGATGAGTAATTTACACAAAATAGCTGGGGTTGAAGAAGTCCGACGGATGGGCCTATTATTGAGGTATGAGGAAGAAAAGTCTCCCGAAAAATCAACAACTGAAGGGAGTCAGACCTCATTAAGTGAATTGTTATATTATATATGCATGTATATCCTAATGCCATATGCATTCAATCATCTATATATAATAAATATATATACAAGCATTTCACATAGATGTTGAAATCACTTTATATAAGAATGCTGAAAAACATATGTTTTATAGAAGGATCAATCAACTTATATTACTTAATCGCAACCTCAATCAACAGTAACTCTTTAGCCATAAAGGCTCACTTAATTCCAAATTAATTTACTTATTCCATATGGACAATAGACTAGCCTCGAGACGTTAAGTCAATCGAGCTCCAGTAGTCTCACTATCAGTGTGATTGGCCCCGAGACATTAGATCAACCGAGCTCCAGCAACCACAATATTCAATCATAACAATATTCTCAATCAATCAATCAATCTTAATCACATCATATTACACCATAAGTGATTCTCACTCAACCTTAAATCTATCGCACCGGTACGTACACGGTCCTAGTGCTGCCCACTAGGTAGCACGTTTTATCGATATCCTTTATTTAAATAAAACATTCATACGGGAAAATAAATAATGCATAATAACATTCATAATAATAAAATAAACCATATATATACCAAAAATATACTAAGTATATTTCAAGTATATATATGTTAAATAAATTCAAATCAACCATGAAATATACCAAAAATAAACCAATATTATACTAAAGACATTTTAAGTATAAATAAAAAATAAAACATGCATTTATTTTAAAATATATCAAACATATACTAAACATTTAATAAAACAATTTATGGATAAATACACATTAAAACATGTATATTCTAAAACATCCAACCTAAGTGCGATGTATATATAAAATAACAACTCACAAGTTTGCGCTCCTCGAGATTGGTTCGACAGGCCCGGTCCATTAAGCCTCGGTTTCGATGCAACTAAATAATAAAATAATAACAACAAAATCAGAATAAATCTAACTTAAATTTCTAAAGAGACTCAATTTAGGAATACAAAACTCAGACAAGAATCGAAAACTTAGGATTGATGTGACATCACGTTTTGTGAGAATTCTATTGAAAATTCGACAGAGCTTCCTTTGTAAAACAGACATCTCTCTACTAAAAAGTAAAACCGATCCTGCAAGAAAACGTACTTCTAATAACATAATATTCAACATCTTCGGTTGGGACCCCCGAACTACACAATTTCCCAACCGAAGTCCACAATTTCACCAAAATCAAATATTACAATAAATATATTTAAAATCAATAAATTCCACAAATATCCTCAAAATATCAAAATATAATATATTTAAACATTTAAACATTAAATATAATCATTTTCACAATAATTAAATAAAAATCTCAAAAATAACAATATAATATTATAAAAATAAAATTTCTCAATAATTCAATATTAAATAGTAAAAATTCACTTTATATATTAAAATAGCTTAAATAGCCTAAATATATATTAAAAATAATTAAAAACCCATTTAATTACCAATTTAGTAAATAATATATTATTTGAAAATAATTTTAAAAAATTAGTATTAATTAGTTAAAAATAGTAAATAATTTATAAAAATCATTTTATTACCTTAAATAATTATGAAACCATTTAAAACATAATATTTAACTATAATTTTAACAAAAACTAACAATTAACCCAATAATTCAAAATATCCATAATATAACTAATATTCCTCAAAAATTATATAAAATCATTAAAAATATTCTCTCAACATATATTATACTAATATTATCTAAAACATATAATTAATCAATATTCCCAACAAAAATACACATTTAACCTAATAATCCAATATTTACATAATATAAAAATATTATTAAAAATTATATAATATTCTCAAAAAATTATTTTCTCAACGCTAAAATTAATAACAACTTATAATAACACTAAATTAACCAAATTCATAATTTAAATAATTAATTTATGAAAATTAAATAAATAATAATAAAATAATAAAAAAATCACCAAAATTCAAATAAATTCCAAAAATTCAAAAAAAAAAAAAAATTCATGGAGATTAAGCTACAAAGATCAAAGTTTGTTAAGGAAGTTTGCAAGAATCAACCAAAAATCAACCTAAAAAAATAAAAACCCTAAAAGCTTAAAAACCAAAAATCAAGAAAACTCACAAATAAGGAGGTTTGAGCTTGAACCAAGCTCGGAATCATAATCACCAGAACTCAAGGAGTCGAATAGCACCGAAATGGCTCTGTTTGGTGGCCAGAAAAGGAAAAAACAGCTAGAAAGCTTGCTGCTATCGCTGTTACTCTGCCTCTGCTTGCTGCTGGCGATGGAGAAGAAGAAGAAGAAGAAGATGGAGGCGAGGCTAGAATGGGGAGGTGCAGTAACAAGGGAAGATCGAGATGGTGAGCAGCGGAAGTATGTAAGTAGCTTCTACGTTTTGATATATATAACTTTAAAATATAATATAATAAAACTTTGGTTTAAATTATCCTCCAACACAAATAAAAACATATATATATATATATATAGACACACACATGCTAACAATAATTTACATAATTTTTATTAAATAATTCAATAATAATACAAATAATGTAAATTAATAAAAACAATAATAGAAATAATAATGCACTAAAATTAATACTATTAAAATTATACTATCCGAAAAATTAAAAATCAATAATGTAAATTAAATGCTTAAAATCATAAGTTTCTAAAATAAAATATTTACGTAGAAAATATAATTTAGCGTAAAAATAGTAATTATTAATCACAAATAATAAAATAAATAAATACAACTTTTAAATTTATTAACACTACATAACTCAATATATATTTAAAATAATTTAAAATTTAGGTTTATTACGAATTTTAAATTAATATTAATATATTAAATTAATAATGTTAATTAATAATATTGTTAAGGTTGACTGTAATTTTTTAATCATGATTTTAGTTAAAATAAAATTTTTGTTCATTAAAAATATTTAATTTTTTTATTTTTTAATTATAATAAATAAACTTTTACTTGCCTTTTTTTATTTTTAGTTAAATAATATAGGTTCATCACTTAAATAATATATATTCATAAAACATGTAGGGTTATTATTTAAATAATACATATTCATTAACTTTCATTTGCATATTCATTGAATTTGCAGGTGAAGATTAATGAACTTGCAGATTTTCACTTGTATATTTATTGACATTCATATGCAAATTCATTCACTTTTATCTATAATTTCACTTTCAATTTTATTAAAAAAGTAAAAAGTATATTTTTTATTTATCAACAAATTATTTTGTATCTCATTAATAATGAAGAAGATATTTTTGTGCTTGCCATATCTTTTAGATCATTTATGCTTTTTTGTCTTTTTAAACATTTTTATGTGTTAGTGTTTAATAATTAGTGATTCACATGCAATAATTTAGTCAGTTCACAGTTAGGCTTACCATCCCTAATCTTCTAAGAGAGCATCAATTTGTTGGAAGGGATGGGAATATAGAGAAGCCATGCTTCAGCAAGTAATTAAGCAACATTTCAGAGCCACAAACAAGACGAAAATGATTAAAAATAACTAAAGATTCAAACAATAACAGCATCCATAATTGTGTGTTTATCATTGGATGCCACTCGCTTTCTCTGCTATGCCATTGCCTTCTATATTGACTTCTCAATTCTCTCACTGTATGTTTATCATTTGGAGAAAAAAAAAAAACAGAGGCAAGTCGTCGACTTTGATAATAAGCACCATCCTCCTTTCGTCAACAACCATCCTTCTCTTTTCTTCAGAAATTTTTTATCCATATTTGTTGTTTTGATCAATTTGATATACACCCAGTAAGAGAAAGAGTGGGAGATTGGATTCTAATGATTAGTCACCTCCTATTCAAGTAGTCATAATCTCTTTTCCACCTCCGGATAACCCTTCTTTAGGCAAAACCATCACTGCTTTTGCTAATACAAAAAGAGCATCTTGGAAGAAGAGCAATACATGTAGAGATCAAGAAAAACAAAAATCACAAAAACTGAGAGGAAATGACACAGTAAAAAAATAAATTGAAGAGCTTAATCAATTAGTTTCTCAACAACGGGAGGTATAGATGCCGGGGAATTTGTTGGTGAAGATGGGGACATTGATGGTGACGCCATCACCGGACGCAATGAAGAAAAGGAGAGAAATGTGAAGAAGAAAATAAAATCGCAGAATGAGAGCGAAAAGTGAAGAGAACGAAAAAAAGAGTGTTATTTTGAGATTTAAAAGTATACACACGTGCGAGACATTATAAAAACACACAAAACATTATGGTGGACAGAGGTCCATGGTATAATGTTGGGGATTGTTTATACTTTCTATATCTTTTTAGAATTTTATTTTCATAACATACAACCATTCCTAATCCTATAGAAATATAATTGCATACTGTTTGAACCAATCTAAGCATATTTACTATTTTATTTTATCTAGAATTGAAACAAAAAATATTCAAAAATTGAATTCTAATCTGTTCTAAAAATTTACAATAACTCATAAAATTAATAAGTATTATAGTAAAAACAGATCTCAATTTTAAATATTTTGAATCATTCAGCTCACGATATTTTTATTTATTTAAAAAGACTATTAAAGGCTGGCTCTACCATTCTAATTTTATTTAGATGAATAATATTCAACATTTATTAAATTCTAATTAATTCAAATAATATTATAAGTGGATAAACTCTTTTAATAAATAATATAAATTGACTCTATATATTATAGTTCAAATATGATATGTTGCTTTAACTAAGAACAATCCATTTACAATATTAAGGGTCGTTTGATTTATATTCTAAAATCGAAATAAAGGAGAATTGAAAATGAAAGGAAAATTTTAATAAAATATTTGATTTACAATAGAATCAGAATTGAAATCAATGTTATTTATATATGAAAATATATTAAATAATTATTATTATGAATTTATATATTTTATTCCATTACTTCAAAAAAAATTATATTTCATGAATTTTAATAATATATGACAATCTTTAGAATTTTGACTAATTTATAATTAATTTCACTTGATTTTATAAGAATAAAAAATTATTTCTTATAAGGAGAATGAGTGATTTTCATTAATAGGAAAATTCATTTCCATTTTCATTTTTATATAAAATTTTAATGAACCAAACATTAAAAATAATAATTAATCACTCCGATTCTTACGCTTATTTTTCATGAAACAACCCCTAATTTTAATGCTATACAATATATAAGAATTTACAAGAGACTGATTAGCCTAAAAAAGGAATTTGCCATTAAAATATATATCCTGCAAAATAGGAAAAAAGAAGTTTAATGGTCATATGGGAGTGATTGACACGCCTACAAAGAAGAAGAAAAGAAAGTGCAAGAAGCTGTCAGAATTGACTGATTTCTTGCAAGATGAACAGTAACTAGTATAATGTTGATGATGTTGATAATGGTGATGATTCAACAATTGCACTTGTCCACCTTGAACAAACACGTTGGCCCAAGATTCCTCGGAAGCAAGGAACAGGTTGTTTGAAAACTGCAGGCAAGAGTTTTTCTCCTAATCAAATACGTGCAACAATTAAGTTGCAATTTAAATAAAAGATGAGCTCAAGAAATATCTGAATTTTCTTCTTCTTCTTCTTCTTCGTATGCTGAAATCATTAAAACGTCGCAATTGGTTCTTTCTACTCCTGATGATCTTATTCACTTTCTTCCACCAAGTTGGCCTTGGCCAAAGAGTACTAAACGGAAGAGGGCATCAACATGTTCTTTAAATGATTCAGAAGGATGTCTTTCCCCAATTTATGATTCTTGATGAAGCTAAGATGGGATCGGACTTGCACTACAAAGAATACACAACAATATTTGACACGATTAAAAGCCTTTTCCTCAATTGTCTTCCAGAAGCCTATTGGTGTTCATATTGATGAATTCCAACTTGTTCATATTGATGAATTCAAACATGTTGAAAATTTAACAAGATGGTATGAAGACAATTGAGCAAGAATCTCAGGATCTTGATGCTAATAAGCCTGTAAGCGTACATCCACCTGAGAATGCTGATGAATTGGTCGTATCTACAATTTTGCAGGATATGAAAAGTGCTGATCAGTGCAGTGCTACAAATATTCCCAACATTACCAATACCTTAAACCCAAGTGAGGCTATTAGCTCTGCTCGAGTGACATAATTCCATACAAGATCCATGTTCTATTCATTGAATTAGGATCTTAAAATATTAAAACAATAACGTATAAAAAAATTCATAGAATTAATCACCCTTATTGGTGCTTGTTTAGACTTTGAACAATGCTATTTTTTTTAATTAATCCATTTTTATTTAAATATAATTATAAAAATGGTGTGACCTTCTGTAAAGGAGAACCACCTCTTCAACCAATAAATATCTTCCAACAACTATTTATCCTAACTCGAATAGGAAAAATCAGTGGTGTAAACTAATTCCATAATTTCAGTTAGAAAAAAGTTCTAGAAAAATACAATCCTAATTTCAGTTAAAAAGAAGTTCTAAAAAATACAAACCAAATTTTGATACTATGTACTATATGAGAATCAATAAAAAGAAAATGGCATTAAATGGAGAGAAAAAAAAAAAAAAACAAAACAGGGGAAAAGAAATACAATATAGAAGAAAAAGTCGTTGTAAATAGAATGTACTCTAATTTAAATTCTTAAAATTTTTAAAAAATATAACATATAAATTAAAAAAATTAAAATTAAATTAGATGTAACATATAAATTCAAAAAAAATTAAAATTAAAGAGTGAAGTAAATTAATGTAAATCCTTAATCCTTGTAGTACCAGGACTAGAAAACCACTGTAAAAATTTCTCCTAATCCTTATAGGACTGGGACTAGAAGTAAGTCGGCGGCTCCTTATTAAACAACTCTTTTGCTTGCTAACTAAGCATACTTATCTACTCCGCTTTCTTCTATATTAACACTCGAGCAGTCTTCTCCACCCAATTATTCTTCTATATAAACACACAAGCACTCTTCTTCTCCACCACCCAATTATATACTCTGTACCCACAAGATGGATATGTCTCCTGTTTCCACTGAAGATTATTATAATAATGTTAGTTATGGTGATTGTTGTGATACTGGGACGAATTTAGATGATTTTGATTCAACAACAGCTCCTGTAAACCTTGAACAGTGGCCCGGGTTTGCTAAGAAGCAGAGAACGGGGAGGTTAAAAACTGCAGGGAAGAGCTTTTCTCCTGATCAAATCCATGCAATAATTAACAACTTGCTCAGGTCGCAGCGTAAGTTGTTTCTTGATGAAACTTGCGGAAAATCTGACTGTTATGGTGAAATTATTAGAACAATTGAAGAACTCCGCGCCTTGCAATCGGCTCTTGTTGGTGATGGTGATCTGTCGAAAACTAGAATTTTACAAGGGATTCTTAGCATGAAGAAAGAAGAAAATCTGGTAAAAGAGATGGCGTATAATAATAATCCATCTAACAACATCGACAATAGTTCGGATACTGATTCAGATTCGGAATGGAGAGTTACCCATATGAACAAGAAAAGGAGGACCAGTGATCATATAGACATGGCTAACAAGCAAACCGACAACACAGTGTTCAAGTTCAAGAACATGTCAGAACTGACTGAATCGAAGCGCAGTGTTTATAAATGTAAAGAATGCAAGCACGTTTTCAATGATTTTCGAGCTCTCGGTGGGCATATGGCTTCCCACAATAGGATGCTAAGAAACATGTCGGATGATTTGAAGAGTCACTATGACTGTCCTATGTGCAAAGAGGTGTTTGATGATTTTCGAGCACTTGGCGGGCATATAGCTTCGCATAACAGAAAGAAGAGAGCAGCAGAACAAGCCACTGGAATGGTGGGTACCGGTGACTCCACCACGGATCATGAGAAGAAGCAGAAGAGTTATGTATGTGACATTTGCTGGAGGCAATTTTCATCTGGGCAGGCTCTTGGGGGCCATAAAACTTATCACCGAAAACTTACTGACAAGAACAATTCTGTACTTGCTGACAACAAAAATTCGGAAGTTCAGAGCGGCTCTGACGAAGTGACAAGTTGTTCACAGAATCCAAGATTTGAAATTGATTTGAATGCAATTCCAGATGAGGATTTTTAGGGGGTTTGATCTTTTGCTAGTCAAGTTTGTCTTTTCTTTTTGTTAATTTGTTGCCATGGTTTTGTTTTCCCAATACAAGTAATTGTTAATGTGAGGGGGCCGCGAGGTGCGGCCTTTTGGGGGCTATTGCCCCCAATATTAATGAAAATTTATTTTTTTTGAAATTTTTTTTAACAATTAATTAAAATAATAGAATCTAAAATCTAAAATAAATTGAATGTACTCGTTATATCATGATTTAAACACGTGTAATTTGTAATATATTTATTTATTAATTTTTATATAATTATAAAAAATAAGAAAGACATTATACTAAAACATTGCTACTTGCGACATACAGTTTCATAATGCTAGCAGCCACATTTATCATTTTTCTTGTTAATTTTAGCAAAATCCTTTGCTTCTTAATCAATGGAAAGTTGTCAACAGGAGATATCCTGAAATTATTGATATGGAGTAGTACAAGTAGACTTGTATCAGCAGTAGTGGTGTAAACAACTCCATCCACTTGAATTGGACATACAAGAGAGTACTTGCAGGATACTAACTCCTAATATAGTTTTAAATAATTTTTTAAAAAATAAAAGTGTTATATATTAATATAATAATTTAATATTACAAATTTAATATAATTATAATTCATGAAATTTGATAAGTCATTTATTTAAATAATTGTATGGTATTTCTTCAATATTTTTATAATTATTTTTTCAACTCTCAAATTAATTTAATTTAAAAATATTATAGTAATAATTAATTATAAGATAATAAAAAATCATTCATTATCTTCTCGATAAAAATTTTAAAAACAGTAATAAATTGATAATTATACTACTTTTCTTATACAACAGAAATACCATTTTTAACAAATTATATACTATATTTTTCAAAACATAATTGTAGATGGAAGACAAATTAAAAATTCATCCATTTAATTTTAATTCCATACTTAATAAAATTTAATTTAATAAGTTTTTTTTTAAAAAAATAAAGAGAGAGATTTAAAGTTTGATCTATATTTGTGATGTGTAATATTTTATAAAAGAGTATGAATCTAAAACTAAAATGTGATAAATTTTCATTTCATAAAAAACTATTTAAATATTTAATAAAAAGTGTAAAGTTAAAATAAGGAAAAAGTAAAAAAAAAAATACTCTGTGGTTTCAACCTAATCAATTTCCAACATATGGTTTAAAACTAATGGTGAAGACGGTGGCTTTGTCGGGATAAGTGATAACATTGCAAGTGGTGTCAAGTGGTGGTGGTTGGATATTGATGTGAATTCAAGTTCAAAGCCTAAAGAGATTCAAGATCCATTAATAGTACAACAAGGTCCAATCATAAGGTCTAAATACAAGAAGCTTCAAGAAGTCAGATTGGGTTTAATTAGGAACATTTGGAAAGCCCAAGAATTTCAACCCAATAAGGCATCCATGGAGGCTCAAGGAATAATATTTAACTTGTTTTTTGTTAATAACAATTAAGGTTACATGTAGCCACCATATACAATTTAATGAGGTAATTAATACCAAGTAATGACTATTAATGTGGGTAGTGGTTATTAAGAGCCACCATATACAAGTTAATGGGGTAATTAATACCAAGTAATGACTATTAATGTAGATAGTGGTTATTAAGGTCATTTAAGAGTAAAAGTAACCCTATGTGTGCGAATCTATTTTAGTAGTGTGTGCATGGACTTGTACTCTATATAAACAAGTCCTTTTCTTTCTTTTGGAGAATGATTGAATTTGATATATGAATTATAACTTTGTTTGAGTTTTATTGTGAGGAATTTTGTCTTTAATTTCTTGCATGAACTTTGTGACTTATCAAACTTTATTCTAGCTTGTGGTGTCAAAATCTAAATCTTTGTTTTCTTGTTATTTATCAAACTTTCTTGTTTGTGGCATAAGAGGAAACTCAAAGTCTATCTTAGTAGCTTTATCCTTATTGGTAAAAGGGTTAAGTAGCATCTATCTTCTTACTTCAATCTTTGAACGATCCGAATTTGTGGATTAAATTGGTAATTTCTAGTTTTCTTCTAATTCAACTTATCATAGTATTTTTGCTATTGGGGAGTTAATTGATGAAATCTACAATTCCCATTAGATATGGCGTGGTATTAGTCACTGAGAATTAGCTTTTTAAAATATAAGAAGATGGTAGTGGAAAGTAATGAAAAAAAGGAGATTAAAATGTTTAGTGTTTTTGTAGAAAGCAAAGGGACAGAGAGAGAGGTGACCTTCTACCAAAGGAATTGTGATAGGATGAAAATATCCTATGACACATCAGCTTCTTTAATGATGTCAACTAATTTGTTGTTATTTGTTAACGGAATGAAAATCAGAGTACTTGTTTGTTAGGGTTGAAACCACATGGTACAAATTAATTAAGGTTAAAATCATAGAGTATTTTTTATATTTTTCCCTTAATATAAAATAGTGGTGAGTTTCCCTTTCTTATAAACTATATAATTAATTTATAACTTTTATTTTATTAAAACTATTCAATTAGTATATTTGAATTATTCTTTGTATGTTATCTATATTTAAATTAATTAATTAAAATATATATTAATTTATAGTGTATAAATTTTGAATTAAACTCTAAAAATATCAAGTTATATTAGTGAATTTTGATATTTTTATAAAAGAATAGCTTTTTTTTTTTCGAAATTAAAAGAATAGAGTTAAAACTAAAAAGAAATGAATTTTCATTTTATAAAAATTACTTAATTACTTAATTAATTTATAATTTTTATTTTATTTTATTAAAATTTTTTAATTAATATATTTGAATTATTTTATTTCATATTTGAAAAGATTCAAATAAAAAATATATTAATCTGTAGTTACAACTAGCTTAATAAAGAGACTAAACACAATTACTTTGAGTATTAAATTTTAGATAATATTTTAGACAAAATATAATTAACTAATTGATTTTTTTGTATAATTTTCTTGACAGAATTGATAATTTTCATTTAATTATATAATTAAAATCTTCTAAACCACATAATTTTATAATTCTTGAAATGCCTAATTTGATTGAGGTGAAGTAAACAAATTTAATTTAAATGCAATAAGTTAGCTCAAATCATTAGTTTGGCCGCACTTAAACTACAATCAACCGTAATTAAGTGGAGCTTGAACTTATTTCAAAAACAAAAAAAGTTGAGCTTGAATTTATTTCAAAAAAAAAAGAAGTTGAGCTTGAATAACAGTTTAGGATCATACTTTAATTAAAAAAAAAATGCTTAGAATTCAAATAACTTATTTTTGATAAATTATTATCAATTGAATGATTTATCCATGCAATCCTTTTACATGAAACTAGTAATAAATTTGCACAAGTAAGTTTTATATAATATAAACATTTTGATATAATTATTAAATAATTTTAATAAATTAAAAACTACAAATTAATTAAATATAAAAGTAAAAATTTAAAAATTTATTATAACAATTTCATTTAATAATAATAATAATAATAATAATAATAATAATAATAATAATAATAATAATAATAATAATAATAATAATTGAACAAATAAAATAAAAGAAAAAGAAAAAATAATTGATAATTAGACATTTTATTTATGTTAAATAAAAAGACAGTATAATTAAGTGTTTTATATAAAATAAAACATGTGTATTTTAAAATAATAATTTTTATAAAGAAAAAAAGGTAACTAAATAAATTAAAAATAAACTATTAAATTATTATTGGAATATATATATATATATATATATATATATATATATATATATATATATATGATAGTGTTTTAGTTAAGAAAATTTTTTAAAATAGAATTTCTAGGAAAAATGACTGAATGATTTGAGATAAAAAAATACATGTTATATAAATACTTTTAAAATTTGAATAGTATTAAAATATGTATATTAGTGTTTTACTACAATAATAAATGTAGCAACTTGCTATATGAATAGTATTGTCACAAACACTAAAAAATAATTTTTTTGAGTAAAAATGACATGTTTGCCTCCATATACATTTTATGCCATCAATTGAAAAATGATGACATAAAAATAATTTTCCTCTTTATAACAACATTATTTATGTAGCGAGTTGTTACTTGAAATATTATGTTTAAAAATAATACTAAAAAATTATAATAAATATTTTATTTTTAATAAAAATTTAAGATTTAAATGGTTTGACACATTAACTTTTAAGTCAATATCTAAATATCAAGATAAACACTTGTTAAATTTTTAACTTTATGATTTTAAAGCTCAATATTTAATATATGGACACTAATAGATATCGCGACTTGTGATGTTATGGATCCACTAAAGGATAAAAAATTTTGACGTAATTTTAATCTTGCCCTAATAATAATTAATATATTTTTTTTAAGTTCAATTTTTTTAAATAATTTTTTTTAGAAACTAAAACCTAAAGGCACTAGAATCATGTAAGAGTTTAAACACCTATAGCTTAATTTTTTTAAAATTTTTTATTATAATGGAAATATATAAAAAGAGGAAGGCTAAAAACGTATTGGCGAGTAGTGATATTTATCTTTTTTCTTAATAAATACATACATATATATATATATATATATATATATATATATATATATATATATATATATATATATATATATATATATATATATATATATATATATAAGCAGCACTTGCATTGACAATAACTTTCTTCTCTGTAAATTATACACAAAACTCCATTTCCTCAATATCTTTATTCAAAATAGATATTGGGTTATGTGCCTCTTCAATATTACTGAAAACGATATTACTTATTTATTTGTTTTATAAACAAGAATAGTATAAACCTCTCAACAATTAATTTAACTCAATGCATTATAGCTCTACTCAAACCTGAAATGTCAGAGCCTCTTCCACCTTTATTGGCTTAATAATTTACTATTTTATTTTAATGGAAGAGTTTAATAATTTTTAAATATAAAAGTTTGAAGCTGATTATTAGGACTAACAATTTATGACATGGTTAGTCTAAATGACATGGTATGATATTAAGTTAAACAGATTTAGGTTTAATATACATGAATTTAGGTCACAAATGGATCAATTCATTTAAAACATGAATAAAATAAGGTTTAAATGAGTTGAACCCTTATAACCCTTTTAAATATGTATTAATCCGTTTATTCGCTAAGTTAGTATGTTAAAAATATATCATATGAAATAATAATACAATAACATATAAAAATTCATAAATAGATTGTTCACAATCATGAGTGGTGCCTCATGATTAGGATTGAGAATTTTGAGGGGCTTAGACTTGTTCCTTCTTCAAGTTGCTTATCATCAAAATCGAGATCAAGAGCTCACGATTAGGATTGGACTCTTCACGATCGTGAGGGTGTCACGACCCAAAACAGGGGCCATGACCGGCGCTAGGGAACGGGAATTCTTTCGAATCCGGAACCCGTAGCAAGCCTAAAAATAAAATAAAACATGCAATAATAACAATAACAGTAATATATATATACAGCGGAAATAAAAATCATAAATATAATAATAACATTCTCATCACTGGATTTAAATCAAATCTCAACTCGTCACATATATATAAAATCTTTCAGTACAAATCCAGTTTCAATATAATACATCTCTTTAAATAAAATATATAAAATCCCACACTTTAATTCACAACTAATGCAGTGTCTAGATTATAAAAATAAGACTCAAGTAAGCAGTTTACACAAAGAAGCCGGGGCGGAAGAAATCCGGCGTACAGGCCTGCTACTGAGGTCTGAAGATGTTGACTCTCCTGAAAAATTGTCAACGGAGGGGAGTCAGACCTCACTGAGTGAATTACTATAATATATATACATACACACTAAATGATAATGCATATAGTCAACAGTATATATCTAATATATATATACAGGCAATTACACACAGATGCAATAAAATCATTTATATATTTTGTTTGAAAATCATCTTTTATGAAGGATCACATAGAACCCTAGAATATCGCAACCTCAGAAAATAGTGTTAGACAACACTCTAGCCATACAGGCTCACTTATTCCAAATATATCCACTTAATCCATTTAGACAGTAGACTAGCCCCGAGACACTAAGTCAACCGAGCTCCAGTAGTCTAACTATCAGTGTGATTGGCCCCGAGACACTTGGTCAACCGAGCTCTAGCAATCACACCTCCAAACCATATCTCACACATATCAATAATCACATTCAATCAATATCCACAAATAAGTTAGTAATATAGCCTAAATACTATAGGCGTACCGGTACGTACTTGGTCCTAGTGCTGCCCACTAGGTAGCACGTTCTATCGATATCCTTTATCATTAATAATATAAAACATTCATTCATAAAAATAAATGATGCATGAAGTTCAATAAAATATCAACATAAACCATATATATACTAGAAATATACCAAAAGTAAACCAGGTATATTTCGAGTATATATACGTCAAATAAATCCAATCAAATCATAAATTAAAATAGAAATATATTTAAAAAACATTTTTTAATATAATTTATTAACAAAACATGTATATAATTTATTATATACCAAAAATAAACCAAAATAAACTAAATATAAACTTAAGAAATAATCAAATTATTTATGCATATATAATCAACATAAAACATGTATTTTCTAAATCATGCATCCTAAGCATATATATATAGTATAGTAACTCACCTAGGGCGCTCCACGAGACAGGTCCGACGGGCCTGGTCCACTAGCCCTCGGTCTCGACGCAACTAAACAAGCAATAAATAACCGACATCAGAATAAACCTAACAGAAATCCTAGAATTCGATCTAGAGTATTAAACACAGAATCGATATCAGGGTTCGACCGGATATCACGTTTTACGAGAATTCTATCGAAAATCCGACAGAACCTCCCCTGTAAAACGGACATCTCTCTACTCAAAAGAGTAGAGCCGACCTTGCAAGGAAATACACTTCGAAGTACAAACACCACATCTCATTCACAACCCCTCGGTCGGACTCCAGACTACAATCCACCGACCGGAGTCCACAAACATAGGACAATTATGATAATACCAAAAAATACCCTTAAAACTTAAAAATATATTTTATAAGTAGAAATTACATAATTAACCTTTAAACACGGTAAAAATCGATAAAAACTCATTTTATTAGAAAAACCGTATATTATATATATAATTGAAAATAATTCACGAAAAATAGTTTTAATTAGTTAAAAATACTAAGTAATTTGTAGAAATCATTTTTATATCTTAAATAACTATTAAAACCAATTAAATTACATTTTTAGCCAACTTAGGGTAAAATTACCAAAATACCCATATATATATAAATATACCAAAATTACTTCAAAAATTCACCAAAAATTATAAAATTATCCAAAATTAATTTTCTCAACATATTTATCAATAATATTAATAATTAAACTCATTTAACCAATTAAATTCAATTAAAAACACATTTAACCTAATTTCCCAAATTTACATAAACTTCAATAATTCAAAATAAATACTTAGAAATTCATAAAAATTCCAAATAAATTCCTATAATTCATTTCAACACCTAATTTAACCATAAAACACAATTTCATAATTTAAATAATTAATTTCCGAAAATTAGAAAATAATATTAAATATTCAAAAATACCCAAAAATCCAAACAATCTCCAAAAATTCTAAAAAAATTCATACATGTAGATTAAGCTACTAGAATCAACATTTGTGAAGGGAGTTTTCATGAATCAATCAATTCGAAGCTCAAAAAAATCAAAAACCCTAATGTGACCGAAATTGAAAATTCGAAACCTAAGCAATTCTAGACCATTTCAGCTCAAACCAAAGCTAGAATCACACTCACCGGAGCTTAAGGAGAAGAAAGAGACCGGCGGTGTCAAAAATGGTGTCCAAAATCGGAAGAAACGGCGAGGAGAAGATTTCGGCCAAAAATGGAAAACTAGCTCGCCGGTGCCCGGAGAAGGAAGCTGCTGGCGGCGGGGGACGGCTGGGAACGACGGTGGCAAGCCGAGAGGCACACCGACGGTGGGTGATCGGCGTGACAGACGGTGGTGAGGGGTGGTCGGGCGCACGGGAGGGAAGGAAGAAGAAGAAGAAGAAAAAGAAAAAAGAAAGAAAAGAAAAAGAAAGAAAAAGAAAAAGAAAAAAAAGAACAAAAAAAAAGAAAAATAAATAAATAAATAAATAAATAAATAATTTTAATAAAATATTTAGAAAAATTTACATCCACACACTTAATATTTTAATAATTTAATAATAAATAAAATAATTAAATAACAATAAATTAATAAATAAATAATAAAATATTAGGGTAATATATTAAACCCTAATTAAATAAATATACACACACATAGGCTTTATTTAGTAATTTAAAAATACGCATGAGTTCATGCAAGTCCAAAAATATATTTAAAATAATTAATAATAAATATTTACGTGAAAATTTCTCCGAAAATGCAAGTCCCGGGAAAATTTTACGTAAAGTACTGTAAATAATACACAATAATTAAAATGGATTTTAAATACGTAACAACTCATAAAAATATCGTAATATATATTCAAAAATTATTAACACTATATATCCCGGTACAGTGTAAAAATATTTTAAAAACACGAGATATTACAGAGGGGCACAATTTTTTTTTCTTGATTTTGGCTAGTAGTAGGATTTAGTTCGTGAGGGTGGCTCACGATCGTGACTTCAGCTCATGAGGGACATGCTAAGGCTTGAAAATCCATCATTTTGACTTCTATTAAATCCTCTCTTGATCCATAACTTTTGGTGGGGCTTTAATGGCCATGAATTGAGGTCTTAAGGACTTTAAATGAGCTTGAATTATTGAGAATGAGTTCAAGGTGTTAAAATGATCTTTAATGGATTTGTCAATTGCAATTTTCATTTAAACACACTTAGAGAAACATTAGTACTTTAAAATTCTTTATTAAAGTAAAAAACCTTGGAGATTGATCATGGAAATGATCAACAATTTCTCCCTTTCTAACTTTGAAAAATAATTTGAATAATGATAAGAAGTAAATTCTGTATGTATGTTTATAAAAGATTGCTCCCCCTCAATGCTATACTTAATTTATTTTTAAGAAGGTGCTCCCCCTCAATGTATGTATGTGTGCATTTGAATTTGAGTTTTAGTCAGTGTATATATCAAGGTTCAAATGTATTTAAGCACATTTAAGTATAAGCATTCATAAGCATTATGTCAAGACTAAACATATGTAAACATATGTAAGTTTAAATTAAACACATATTCAAACTCATTTAAACACATATTTAAACACACTTTAAACACATTTAAATACACATTGAAACATAACCATTCTCCCCCCTTTTTCAAAGAACTAAAAGGAGAGGGATATAAGAAAGTGATTAATGAAAAACATAACATTTCAACTACCTATTTAATGAGGAGTTCTAGGGGAAGAATAGGTATGTGCAATACCGTGTTCATCACAAAAGATTTTAAAGTGCTCATTTTTAAATTTGTTTCCATGATCACTTATAATGCTAACTATACGAATACCTTTTTCTTTTCGAAATCTTTTTGCAAAACTTTTAAAGGCATTAAAAGCATTATTCGTATGAGTTATAAAACACAACCAAATAAATCTAAAGTAGTCATCAATAAGTACAAATGCATGTTGCATTCCACCTAAAATAGCAACTCTAGTATGTCCAAACAAATTCATATGAATGAGTTCTAATGCTTAGAGGTAGACACTCTATTTTTGAGTTTGAAAGATGATTTAGCTTATTTTACTTTTTTACTAGCGTTATAAGGATTATTTTTGATGAACTTGAGTTTGGGCAACCCATCTGCAAGTTCACTCTTACTAAGTTCATTTAACAACTTAAAGTTAGTATTTCATAATCTTCTATGCCAAGTTCAAATGTCATGGAAAATGGTTATTAAATACTTAAAGTCTTTGTTATCAACTTTGTTCAAGTTAATAACATAGACATTATCAATTCTTTCACTACTAAAAACTACTTTGTCATTATCTCGTCTATTAATAAAGAAATTTTAGGATAAAAGGTCACTTTTTTTTCTATGTCACATAGTTGAATTATAGTAAGAAAATTATGGTTTAAACCATAAACTAACAACATATGATGGATATAGAGTGTTTGAGGATTATCAATTTTACCAATTCCTATAATCTTCTCTTTAGCATTGTCTTTAAATGTTACACTTCCTCCATCTTTACCTTAAGGATGGTGAATTGGTTTTTGTCTCCCGTCATGTGTCTTGAACATCCACTATCTAGATACCAGTGGCTTTTATTCTTGGTGAATTTTAAGCATATTTACATAATAAAAAATTGAGCACTCTTTTGAACCCAAACCTTAAGTGGTCTAGGTTAGTTAGTCTTAAGATAATTAAAAGGCAATAATTGCAAATGCAATTTTATATAGTAACATACATTACTTGTATGTCCTAAAGTCATGCAATAACGGAACCCTACATTTGTAAACTTATTGGATTTAGATTTATAAATATTACTCACATTTTTATAATGCATATGATTTCTACTTAGCACATTTCTTCTAAATTGTGCATGTGAGTGTGGTGTGTATTTCATAAATGGCTTAAATAGCCTAGAGGATGCATGAGCAATACATTCACAAGAGTGTAAGTGATTATATGAAAATGCATGCTCTACTGTATGTCTTTTGGTGTACATAAAACCATGTTTGGGTTGAGGTCTTTTGGCTTGAGCGTTAGACCTTTGAGCTTTAGGGGATGAGTCTTTTGAGACTCAATATTGGCTTTTGGTGATTAAGACTTCTTAGCTTTAGAAGCTTGAGCCTTATCACCTCTATTAGGTGATGGAGAAGAAGAAGAATCTTTAGTTTTAACAAATATAGTGTGAATTCATGATGGGGAGGAGGCTCCATTTGAGTACCCCAAACTATATGTATTCCCATGAAATCTTTGATAATATAGAAGATTATTTAGAGTGTCTTTACCCTTTTTAAATTCAAAGATTGAATTTTTTAAATCCAAAATTTCTTTTAAAAGCTTTTCATCTTTATATTTAGCTTTTGTGAAAGCTTTTCATCTTCATGTTTAGCTTTTGTGAAAGCTTTTCATCTTCATGTTTAGCTTTCTCAAGTTCATTTTTTTAAAGGAGTAGAAGCTTTTAAATATTTTACAAGTTGATCGTTAGAGAAAGAGATTTTTGAAAATTTATTTTTTAAGCTATCAAGTTCTTCAGACATTTTTGAAAGTTCTAATTTGTAAAGCTTTTTCTTTATAAGTAAATTTTTTCATTTAAACATGAGTTTACTAATAATAGAGCTCTCATCATCATCATAGTCATTATCATCACAAGAAGAATGGAAAGTATAAGGTACCTTATTGTTGTCTTTAAGTGCTATGAAGCAAAGGTTAGTCACGTTCTGTTGCTCCTTTTCTTTCTTTGACTTAGAGGAGTCATCTTATATAGCTTTGAAGGCTTTTTTTTTCTTATCCTTTACTCCTTTACTCATGAACTTTAATTTGGGGTACTCACTTCTTATGTGACTTGGTCTTTTGTATTCATAGCAAATAACCTTTTTGATCTTCTTTCCCATCATTCTTCTTGTTGTCTCTTTGCCTTGAGAATTTCTTTCTTTTTAATAGAATCTTGAAGCTTCTAGTGATAATAACAATTTCATCATCTTCATCACTATAATTAATAAGGCTCTCATCATTATTAGCTTCTTGAGAGGCTTTCAAAGTAATTTCTTGCTTCTTCTCATTTTTTATTCTTTTTCATTTTCCTTTTGCTTCAAAATGAGCTCATGTGTTAATAACTTTCCAATGAGTATGTCAATGGAAAGCTTTGACAAATCGCGAGTCTCTTCTATAGAAGTGACTATAGATTCTCAATCCTTATGTAGGATTTTAAGAATCTTCATGTTCACTTCTCCCTTAAGTAGTGTTTCCCAAGCTTTTTGAGTGTTGCAAGAATAACATTTAGCTAGTTGGTCATTTCAATTATAGATGCTTGAGGCTTGATCTTGAAGAATTCATATTCATAAACATGAAATTAAACCTTCTTACTCTTTACTTGAACATTTCCTTCATAATGGCTCTCAAGAGTCTCCCATATCTCCTTAGCAGATAGGTAATTTTTCACTTTTCTTCCATCTTCTCTTGACATGGAAGCAAATAAGATGGTTGTTGTTATCTTATTTTTATGGTTCTCATCTTTTTGCTTTTGAGTCCATTGACTTTTATTAATAATGAACTAAACATTGTCAACCTTTACTTTAGGAGGCTCCGAACCTTCTAATACTATATTCCACAATCTAATTGGATCACTATTAAGATGTAGCTCTATTTTAAATTTTCAGTATGGGTAATCACTACCATCAAAGAAGAGTTTTAAAGAAGAAAAGTTTTTTCAATGAAGCTCCAAAAGTCAAGCTTTAATACTAATTGAAAAGGCCCTAGAATAGGGGTGAATAGGGTTAGTAAGAATTAAACAAATCTTAATGAAGTTTAAAAAGAATG
Organism: Mallotus nudiflorus; assembly: GCA_947683625.1. Classification (NCBI taxonomy): domain Eukaryota; kingdom Viridiplantae; phylum Streptophyta; class Magnoliopsida; order Malpighiales; family Euphorbiaceae; genus Mallotus; species Mallotus nudiflorus. The sequence continues at coordinate 3,989,552 of CANTUR010000066.1, forward strand.
AAAAGGAAGAGAGATTGAGACACTTGATTCAAGGAGTTCGATTTCAAAAAAAACTACATCTCCACCTAACTTACCCCAAGTTAGAAATTAGAACACTTAGCACTAATCTATTCATACTTATATTATTTACTCTTGAGTCACTAATCTATTCATACTTATATTATTTACACTTGAGTTTTTAGGCTAAACTCAAACCTTTACACTTAAACTTTTATTGGCTTAGCTTTAGCCACAATCCAAATTTTCAAGTGTTTTATGGCTCGCACTTAAACCAATTCAACTAGAATTAGTTCCTCATTTCCCTTTTATAACCCAAGAAAAAAGATGAAGAATCTAATCTAGAATACAACCCACACACAAAGTGTATTTGATAAAAATAAAGAATTGAGAGAAAGAGTGAAAATGCCCTAGATGGGGGAGGTGAATAGGGCTAATAAAAATTTTGAGAAATTAAAAAGGAATTAAAAAGAGCTTAAGAATTAAGAGGATTGACACAAGGGGATTTAAAGAGTTCAGTATCTAAGCAAACCTATGTCTCTACTTAACTTATTCACAAGCTATGATTTTTTAACCCACATAAATCTATTCACACTTGATTTTTAAGGCTCAACTCAAACCTTACAATCTAGAGTTTTCTTAGATCACTCTTTGAACTTATTTCCCAGGTGTTTTGAATGGCTAACACTTAAACCAATTTCTTTTAAACTTAGTTCCTTACTTTTATTCTAAAACTCAAGAATTTAGAAGAAGAAGACCCTATGTTAGAACACTCGACCCACATTTAAAGGGGTTTTAGAGAAAATTAAAAGAATAAAAGAATTTTTTAGTACAATTGAATGCTAAGTAATAAATTTCACAATGCCTTCATCTAACATTTTAAATGAAGTTTTAAGAGTTGTATATATTGTAAGTATCCAATTTTAGGATAGTCGAGTGTGGATGCGATAGAGGATTCAATGATGAAAATTGACTGTGAAATTAGATTTATTGGATCTGATTTATTAATTTTGAACTAAAATGTAAATTATTCTTAGGATCTATTTTTAAATTTTATTTATTATTTATTTTTTTAAAAAACAAATTTTCAAAAAAATAAAAGAAAAAAAATTAAAAAATGGAAAATTCGGCCAAAAGGCCAAATTGGCCCAAAGAAAATAAAAATAAATAAATAAAAAGAGGGCTGAATGTGACACAAATTGGCAAAGTAAATGGCCAAGCAAATTTGAGGCCAAACGGCCACTTAATTAGCGAATTTGGCCACTAGCCTATTCGCTAAGTAGTATTTTATTTTTCATTTATTTATTTATTTAGTTTTTTAATTTTATGATAATTCCTAATAATCTAGATTTATCAAATTGGTAGGATTATATTTGTTTGATTTTATTTGATTTTTATTATTATTTAATTTTTTTTATAAATAAAGAGATTTCTTTTCATAGTAAGGCTTATGGGGGTTGTAATTTTTTTTTTCTCTACTTTTCTAATTCTCTACCATGAGCCAAAATACATATATTTTTCTTTATTTTTTATGTACTTTTTAAAAAAGCTTTTTGTCATAAATCAGTTTAAATAAATTAAAACCACAAACAAACACAACAAAAGCCACAAGTTTTTATCAACGGTGATAATTCTTCTGAGTAAAATCAGTATTGCATCTCATTCTTAAATCTTCTTCTCCTTCTTCTTTTATTTTGATTTTGATTTTATTTTTATATTTAATTATTATTATTATTATTATTAATCATTTATTGACTAATTTTTTTATTTTTTTATTTTTATTCTCTTGATGGATGGAGTGACATGAACATTGTGGAGAACAAAATCAATGGAGAACCCATGAATGTCCATGGAATGCCATGGATATGCCCCTACATCATTTGAACATAGATTAAGGTTTTAATTTAATTTAATTTATTTTTATTATTTATGTGTTGTTTTTTTTATTGATTTGTATTTTTATTATGTGTTTGTATTTATTATTTTATTTATTTCTGTAATAGGTTGTAATAGCTCCAATAGTAAGTAGTGAATATTTTTATTTTGTCATTAAAATTAATTAGTAAATTAGGTATATTCGGTAAAATCCTAATAAAATCAATGGTGGTTGTAGATTAATATTAAATTGCATGAAATCAAATTAGGATTCTTTAGAAAAATATAATTTTAATTGCTTATTTGATCTTTTGTTTGGTTGTTTCCTTTATTTTTTTTTATGTTTTTGGTTTTTTTCTTTATTTTTATTCGTTTTGGGCTCCAAGCTCACATTTAGACACAACTCACTAATAATAGACCTTTTAAAAATTGATTTTAGATTTTAAATAATTTAAAACAAATTTAGGCTTATTAGATTAAGTTAGACTTAAGTCCACTTTTTAGATATTAAAATTAATTTAGATATAGCCCAGTCCATTAAAGCATTTTTTTTCTTTTTCTTAAAATAAATAGACTTAGAATCATTTAATTTAATTTAAATTAAATTAGGATTAGACCTACTAATCCAATCTTGTTGACCATTTGCATGATCAAACTCCTAATTTTGGACCTTGACAAAAAAATTTTATACTAATAATTTCAATTAAGTGTGTAGGGAATTATATACCAAAAATATACCAAGCATATACACTTTTGGGTAAATAGTAACTTTTCAGGCTAACTGAACCTCTGAGATTGAAGAAGGCTTTTGACATATTTAGAGCTCTTAAATGAGAAAATGAGCTTCTTCACTTTTTAAGTAGACATCTTAAGATTTCCAAATTGTACTTGCTTATCAAAATCCAAGTTCATTTGGGTATGAAAATCTTCAATCGAAGTCAGCATATGTAGCTTGCATTTCAGTTTGCATAGTTATTGGTATTTCAGAAATATCTTGAGCTACAGATATCTAATTAAGGTGATTCAAAGTTATATGGAAATATAAGACAATTATCTACAACTTTTGTGAAGAAAATTTTGGCTGAATCAATCTTCTTCAATCCCTTTCAAGAGCATCTTTTGAAGTGGTCACAAGTTGTCCTTCAATGCAGCCTTTGGAGCACCTTTTTGCCAAATATTGGCAGCACCCCTCACAAGTGCTCCTCACGAGCTGTTGGCCCGTGACCTACTCATGAGAAAACCTTTGAAAGCATTCCAACGAGAATTTTTGAATGCAATCGCTATAATTTCACCCCTCACGAGCATTGTTCACTCGTGAGGCACTCGTGAGTAGACTTTGAGCTGCCAAAAGTCCAAGAATTGATTCAAAATCAATTCTAAACATTGGAGACATGATTGATACATCCAAAAACTATATTTTTAAGTATTTTTCTATATAAACACAACTTAGAATTCAATTGAAAGGTTAAGAAAACTTATTTATCATTCATCATTTTCTTAAACATTTAATTGAGCTCTTAAACTTTCTTTTAAACAAATTCTTTGTGTATAACTCTTGTGAGAGTTGGTGAGTGATTAGAATAGACATTCTTATTCTTCTATTTTTTGGGGTTAGAAAATGGGAAGTGAGATTCTATTATAAAGGAATTGATTTAAGTGTTTAGCCATTAAAACACTTGGGAATTTGATTTTTGAGCGAGCCTTGAAAACTCAAGATTGTAAGGTTGTAAGAGTGAGCCATAAAAATCTTATGTATTCTCAATCTTGTTAATAAGATTGTGAGTGATTAAAAAATCCTAACTTGGGGATAAGTTAGGTGGAGACGTAGGATTATTTTTGAATCCAAACTCCTTAAATATTTGTGTTCTTCATTCTTTCTTCTCAACTCTCACTTAATTCTTGCAAAGAATTCCTTTAATTTCCTATTTTTGTTCGATAGTCCTATTCACCCCTCCTTTAGGACTCTTTCAATTGGTATAAGAGCTTGAATTCTAGGTACTTCATTGCTAGAATACAAGATTATGGGGAGTGAATCTGAAAACATCTATTCTCTTAGACCATTCTTTGATGGTAGTGACTATCCATATTGGAAATTCAAAATGCAATTATATCTTGATTGTGATTCCATCAAACTTTGGGATATTGTCCTAAGAGGTTGGGAGCCACCTACAACTATCATTGATGGTGTGGTAAATACTCTTGCAAAAAGCCAATGAATGTTTATCAAAAGGAAGAAAATCACAAAAATAAAAAGGCTATGATTACTTTAGTCTCCTCCGTGACAAGAGAAGAAGGAGGCAAGCTTCAATCTTGCATTTTGGTTAAAGAAATGTGGGAGACCTTGGAGAATCACTATGAAGGCAACATTCAAATAAGAAGTAAGAAGGTTCAACTTTATATGTATGAATATGATCTCTTTAAAATTAAGCCTTAAGAATCAATCATGGAGATGAAAAACCGTCTCAATGCTCTCCTCACAACCCTCAAGAAACTTGGAAAACATTTCTCTAAGGAAGAGGTAAACAACAAGATTCTAAGAATCCTACCTAAGAAGGATTGAGAATCTCGTGTTACCTCAATTGAGGAAGCTCAAGACCTCTCCATTCTATCAACCGATGTGCTCATTGGTAAGCTCTTGACATATGAGCTCACCATCAAGCAAAGAGGTAAAGAACAAGAAGAGAAAGAAGAAAAGAAAAAGAGCATTGCTCTAAAAGCTCTTCAAGAAGATAGTGAAGAGGAAAGCATCAAAGATTCTAGTGATGAAGATGGTGACATTGCCATGCTCACTAGGAACTTCAAGAAGTTCTTAAGAAAGAAAAATTTCTTAAGAACAAGGGACTTCAACAAGAAGTTCGAAGGAGATGGAAGGAAGAAAACAAAAGAGGTTACTTGCTATGAATGCAAGAAACTAGGACATATTAGAAGTGAATGTCCTAAAATCAAATTCAAAAGCAAAGGAGCAAAAGATAAGAATAAGGCATTCAAAGCTACTTGGGATGATTCCTCCGAATCCAAAGAGGAAGAGGAACAATAAGAAGTTGCCAATCTTTGCTTCATGGCCCTTGAAAACGAAAATGAGGTACCATCCACTTCTTACTCTTCCTTTGATGATTGTGATGAATATTGTGATGATGATGATGATGAGAGCTCCATTGTGAGAAAATTACTTGTTAAATGCAAAAGTTTGTTATCTAAAAAGAAACAATATAAACATGAGTTAGCTAGCTTAAATAAGGATTTTGAATGTTTAAAAATTGATTTTGCTAAACTTGTTGCATCAAATGAAAAACTTGTAAGTGATGCTAAAACTTTTAATTCTTTGGAAGACCAACTCAAGAAAGAAAATGATGAAAATCATAAGCTCTCTAAGGAAGTCTTAGAATTAAAAAATTCCATTGCTAAATTTAAGAGAGGAAAAGAAACTTTAGATAGTCTTCTTGACTCTCAAAAATTTCATGGAGATACCCATGGAATTGGATATAAAAATGGAATGTCTTCATCATCCTCATCATATATTACTTTTGTTAAAGCTTCACATGATTCTACTCCTTCAACCTCTAATGAGATTCAAGCTAAAAAATCTCATGTGTTAAATAGCAAGGCAAAGTCTCATAAGATTAACCCTTTATTAACATAAAGAGGTAAGGCTCAATCTAAAGCACCTCAACCTAAGCATGCTTATATGTACACTAGACATAATTATAATAAGTATGTTGCACAACACAATGCACATAAGCCTATTGCACAATCTTATCAAAATATTCATCACCATTGCCAATGTATGTCTTACTCAATATCACAAAATAATAAGAGATACACACAACACCAAAGGTATGCTGCACGCACTAGGAAAACATTTCATTCTAGGAGAAATAAATTTAGAAATGTTGTATGTTCATATTGCATGATCAAAGGACATACTAATAATGTGTGCTTCTTTAGAAAACTGCATATGAATTTGCTTCCTTTGAATTATTTTGAAACTAACCAACCTAGACCAAGAAAGGTTTGGGTTCGAAAGAACATTTAAAATGCTTTATATAGATGTGCTTGAAATCCGAAAAAACAAAAAGCAAGTGGTATCTCGATAGTGGATGTTCAAGCCATATGACGGGAGACAAGGAGCAATTTAACAAACTTGATGCTAAGGATGGAGGACATATTACTTTCGGTGATAATGCAAAAGGAAAAATTATTGGCATTGGAGAAATAGGTAATCCTTAAGCCTTATCTATACATCATGTGTTTTTTGTTGATGGTCTTAAACATAATTTGCTAAGTATAAGTCAATTATGTGATATGGGAAATAAGGTGACTGTGTATCCTAAAAATTGCTTTATTAGTAGTCTTGATGAAGATAAAGTAATTTTTAGTGGTGAAAGAGTAGATAACATTTATGTTATTTATTTGAATAAAATCGATAACAAAGACATAAAATGCTTAATGTCAATTTCCCATGACACATGGACATGGCATAGAGGGTTAGGACATGCAAATTTTGAGCTTTTGAATAATCTTTATAAACATGAACTTGTGATTGGTTTACCTATGCTTGAATTCACTAAGGATAAACTTTGTGATGCTTGTCAAAAGGGAAAATAATCTAAGTCTTCATTTAAGCTAAAAAATGTAGTGTCCACTTCTAGACCACTTGAACTTATACATATGGATTTGTTTGGACCAACTAGAGTTGCTAGTCTTGGTGGAATGCACTATGCTTATATATTGGTTGATGATTACTTTAGATACACTTTGGTATGCTTTCTTGCTCATAAGAATGATGCATTTAAAGCTTTTGAAAAATTTTCAAAAAGAGTTCAAAAAGAAAAAGGATTTTGTAATTCATCCATTAGAAGTAATCATGGAACCGAATTTGAAAATGAATTTTTCAAAAACTATTATAATGAAAACAATATTTCTTATACATTTTCATCTCCTAGAACTCCTCAACAAAATGGGGTAGTTCAAAGGAAAAATAGAACTCTTGTGGAAATGGCTAGAACAATGCTTCATGAGTATAATTTACCTCTATACTTTTAGGCAAAAGCTGTTAACACATCTTGTTATATTTCAAACCGAGTTTTCAAAAGACCAATTTTAAATAAAACATCTTATGAGCTATGGAACAACAGAAAACCCAAAATCTCATATCTAAGAGTATTTGGATGCAAGTGCTTTATATTGAACACCAAGGATAATCTTGGGAAATTTGATTCTAAAGCCGATGAAGGAATTTTCCTAGGCTATTCCATCTCTAGCAAAACATATAGAGTCTTTAATCAGAAAACTCTAGTAGTTAAAGAGTCAATGCATGTGATATTTGATGAATAGAACTCACTTGATCCTAGAAAGGATGTTTGTAGTGTTGATGATCTTGTAAGTGACAATGAGATTGTGGAAATACAAGAAGAAAATGCTAGTAAGCCTTTGGAACTTAAGGATCCAAGCAAGAAGGAAAATGAGAAGATACCTCAACCTACCTTGAAGGATGAACTTCCAAAGAATTGGCAATTCAAGAAAGCTCACCCTCACGACCTCATTATAGGTGACACTACAAAAGGGGTAACTACTAGAGCTAAGCTCAAGTCTATTATTAATTTAGCTTTCATTTCTCAAATTGAACCCAAAATTGTTGATGATGCTTTAAGTGATGAATTTTGGGTCCTTGCTATGCAAGAAGAGTTAAATCAATTTGAGAGAAACAAGGTTTGGACCTTGGCTCCTAACATCATCCTATTATTGGCACCAAATGGGTGTTTAGAAATAAGATGAATGAACAAGGTGTCATAACTAGGAACAAAGCTAGACTAGTAGCTAAAGGTTATAATCAAGAGGAAGGAATTAATTATGATGAAACCTTTTCCCCCGTTGCAAGGTTAGAAGCTATTAGGATTTTACTTGCATTTACATCATACATGGATTTTAAACTTTATCAAATGGATGTTAAAAGTGCATTTTTAAATGGTTTTATTGAAGAGGAGGTATATGTTGAACAACCTCCGGGTTTTGAAAATTTTGACTCTCCAAATCATGTTTTTAAATTATCAAAAGCATTGTATGGATTGAAACAAGCTCCAAGAGCTTGGTATAAAAGATTGAGTAACTTTTTACTAGAGAAAGGTTTCTCTAAAGGAAAGGTTGACACAACTCTTTTCATAAAGAAATCCAAGCACGATTTATTAATTGTTCAAATTTATGTTGATGATATTATTTTTGGTGCTACTAACCATTGCTCGTGTGAGGAATTTTCTAAACTAGTGCAAGGAGAATTTGTGATAAGTATGATAGGTGAACTCAAGTTCTTTCTTGGACTTCAAATCAAGCAATGTAAAGATGGTATTTTCATCAATCAAACCAAATATGCAAGGGAAATTCTCAAGAAGTTTGGAATGGATAGAGCTAAATCAAGAAAAACTCCAATGATCACCACAACCAAACTTAACAAGGATAAGAATGGTAAACCGGTTGATGAAAAGCAATTTAGAGGTATGATCAGATCCCTTCTTTATTTAACTGCTAGTAGACCCGATATTATGTTTGCTACTTGCTTGTGTGCTAGATTTCAATCAAGTCCTAGAGAGTCTCATTTGAATGCTATCAAAAGAATTTTTAAATATCTTTGTGGAACAATGCATTTAGGACTTTGGTTTCCTAGGAGTTCTTCATTTGACTTGATTAGTTATTCTGATGCTAACTTTGCCGATAGCCTACTAGATAGAAAAAGCACTTTCAAAAATTGTCAAATTTTAGGAAATTGCTTAGTTTCTTGGTTTAGTAAGAAATAAGTTTCTGTTGCCTTGTCCACTGCTGAAGCAGAATATATGGCGGCTAGTTGGTGTTGCACCCAAGTTCTATGGAAAAAACAACAACTTTTGGACTATGGCATTGATATTAATCACATTCCAATTAAGTGTGATAATACAAGTGCTATAAACCTTAGTAAGAATCCCATTCAGCATTCTAGAACTAAGCATATTAATATTAGACATCATTTCTTGCGTGATCATGTGTAAAATGGTGATATTTTTCTTGATTTTGTTAATACTAATCATCAATTAGCAGACATCTTTACCAATCCTCTTTATGAGGAAAGATTGAATTTTATTAAGCATGAACTTGGTATGATTGATGGCTCAAACTTTTCTTGATCACTTGTTAAATTAATGAATTGATTATTAGAGTCTTATGTGATCATGTTCTTTAGAAAAGTTATTTTCAGCATCATGTATATATTTTGTTTTAAAAGTATTTGCTTTAGCAAATTTACTTTATATACATGATATATTGTATTTCCCATTGCATGATCTTTGTACAAATTTTATTTGATTTAGATCTATATGGATTCATTCAATTTTTTTTAAAGCCCTCCTATTTTGCAAATTAATAATTAATTATTGAGCTAAATTCAATTAATTGATTATTTTAATTTTTGCATAAATATTCCTCCTTAACAAAATATTTTTTTGTGTATTTTTTTTTTAGTTTATGTTCGGTTTATTTTCTGAATATTTTCTAGATATAAACCTTGAATTGTAAATTCATGCATTGTATATTTTTTTCTTATTTTTAGTGTCATTTTTTAAAAATAAAATAATAAAATTGATTTATATTTATTTAATAATAATAATAATAATTTTTATTTATATATTTTAAAAATATTTTTTTAAGTATCATTTATTTTAATTATGTAATTAATTTTATGGTCAAGGACCTATTTGTCAGCTTTTTTTGACTCAATTGCAACAAATTTAAAAGTACAAGGATCAATCTATAATTTTTGTCACAAGCTGTTAAGCGGTCTGGGCATCTAGAACCACTCACGAGCTGGGTCACAAGTGAATCGCTTGTGAGGAGCAGTCTGGACACAGCCTGTGCCACTCACGAGTGAACCGCTCATGAGCAGCAGTTTGGTTGCCCGTTCCCCATTTTTTTTTTTCAATTTTTTCATTTTCTTTAATTTTTTTTCTTTTCCAAATGGTAACTTGCAATTTTATTTTACTTTTTTTGAATTCTTTATATTATTTTTTGTATAAATACCCCCTTCACTCTTATGCAATTACATCTTCAATTAAATTTTCCTCAAAATTCTTTCAAGTTCTTCTTCCAAATTCTTTCAATTCTCAAAATTCTTTCAATTTTTTTTAACCTTGCCCTTGCCATGGCCTCAAAATTTGCTCAAGGTGCTTCTTCCTCCTCTAGAAGAGCTACTAAAAATCAACCTAAGAAACAACCTCCTCTCTCATACACTCAATCTCAATTTAGGGAAAGACTTGCTCATTTCAAGAATAGGAAAATCATTTCATCTAAATATATGTCTCAAGCTACTTTGGAAAAGATGGGTTGTTTCAATGAGGTTAGAAATTTACTTAATAATGTGGGTTCATATGATTTTGCTTTTAATTATTTTCCTACCTATCCTACCTTAGTTCATGAATTCCTTGCTTCCTATTATTTAAGAACTCATTCTTCTAGTGGGCAAAATCCTTTTAATAGCATGAGATTTAAATTGGGTGGGAGAGATAGATTCCTTACCTTTCAAGCCTTTGATGACATCTTTAACTTTAAGCAAGGAGGTTTAGCTTCTCCTATTTCAACTTGGTCCCCTAATCTTTTATGGTCTCAACATTCTAAACCTCATGCAAGAATCTCTGAAGCCGGACACACTAAAGCATCTAGTTTGGCTTCGAAATCTCTTTGGTATATACATAGGTTTATTACCTACTCTTTTCATGCTAGAGGCTTGAGTAATGAAACTATCTCCTTTGATGATCTTTTCCTTCTTAGGTGTCTTGTTGAAGGTATAGATGTTGAGCTTGGAAGACGACTTCAATGGAGGTTTTGGTTAGCTAGTGATGGTGTGAGTGGTGTCTTATGTATAGGAGGATTTATCACTAAGATCGCTATTTTCTTTGGGATAAATTTGAGAAATATTCCTTTATTACCTCCATCTTTTCTTGATGATAAACTCTTGAGAAATTTTAGGCAATTCAAAATTGTTCAAAATTTTTGGTTTTGGAAAGACTAAGTAGAAGATGAAGATGTTAATGTAGAGTAAGAACAAAATGTTGAGCATATGGGCACTCTTTCTATTGGAGAAGAATTACCTCAAGAGTAAACTCCTACTTAAAGAAAAAGGCCAAAAAGACCTTCCACTTCTCAAAGTGTTGATGATGAGCCCGATGGGTTGGTGGTTTCTTTGATCGCCTATCCATAGTGGAGTCAAACTTCAACACAAGGTTTGATCAAGTAGATACTAGACTTGATCATTTTGAGCAAAGAATGGATCACATGGAATATGATATTCATCAATTGTATGACTATTATAATATTCAATGCTCTTGGCCACCACCTCCTCCTCCACCTCCTTCACAAGACTAATATTTTTTTCTTTCTTCTTCTATTTTGTTTTTCTTTTTCATATATTTTTCATATTTAAGACTTAAGAATTGTTGGTGTACCTCTTTCTCATCATTGTATTTCTTTTATGACTATTAATTGAGCTTATTCATGCAAAATTCATGTATACATTCTTTTTGGGAATGGTTTTTATCTTTTAAAATGACATGAATTTCATAAAGATTTTGAATATCTTTGCTTGCATTGTTTTGGTTCTTGATCTTTTATTCCCTTTAATATTTTTGCTTCCCTTAGGTCAATTTCCCCTTATATCTCTCTCTTTTCTTTTTGTCTTTGACAAAGGGGGAGAAGAAGCTATGTGCTTAGGGGATAAATAATTGTGTTTAAGATATGCTAAGTACCACATGATTATGTATGATTGATTGACTAACTTTACATGATCATGTGATGTTTGAATATAGCATATATACTATTTTGTGATGCATTATAAGCATATATGTTTGAAATTATTTCCTTCATGTTGTCTAACATTTTTTAATAATCATGTTATCATCATTTATTATGTTAGGCCATGTTTTTGATAACTTTTATGTTGTCCTTATTTTTTAAAAGAAGGATAATAAAATTCATTTATATTTCTTATCATGTCCTATTAGGAGGAGAAATAAAGAAATATATTTTTTATAATTCATTTATTTATATGCTCTGATACATGATAAATATTTATTTTATGCACATGTTAAGGGAGAGCAAAATATTTTCTCTTGTTGCATCTATTTAATTTGAAAGGGGGAGCTATTTTTATTTAATGTACTTATACATGTTATTCATTTTTTTTACACACATACACATATTATTTTTTATCTTTTCAAATTGGTTGTCAAAGCCAAAAAGGGGGAGATTGTTGACCATTTGCATGATCAAACTCCTAATTTTGGACGTTGACAAAAAATTTTTATACTAATAATTTCAATTAAGTATGTAGGGAATTATATACCAAAAATATACCAAGCATATACACTTTTGGGTGAATAGTGACTTTTTGGGTTGACTGAACCTCTGAGATTGAAGAAGGCTTTTGACATATTTAGAGCTCTTAAATGAGAAAATGAGCTTCTTAAATTTTTAAGTAGACATCTTAAGCTTCTCAAATTGTACTTTTTTATCAAAATCCAAGTTCATTTGTGTATGAAAATTTTCAGTCGAAGTTAGCATATGCAGCTTGCATAGTTGTTGGTATTTCAGAAATATCTTGAGCTACAGATGTCCAATTGAGGTGATTCAAAGTTTTATGAAAAGATAAGACAATTATCTACAACTTTATGAAGAAATTTTTGGCTGAATAGATCTTCTTCAGTCCCGTTCATGAACATCTTTCGAAGTGGTCATAAGCTATCCTTCAATGCAGCCTTTGGAGCATGTTTTTGCCAAATATTGGTAGCACCCCTCACGAGCTCCCCTCACGAGCTATTGGCTCATGACCTACTCATGATTAGACCCCTAATAGCATTCCAATGAGAATTTTTGAATGCAGCAGCTATAATTTCACCCCTCACGAGCACTGTTCACTTATGAGCAGACTTTGAGCGGCCAAAAGTCCAAGAATTGATTCAAAATCAATTTTAAACATTGGAGACATGATTGATACATCTAAAAACTACATTTTTAAGTTTTTTATATATAAACACAACTTATACTTAAATTGAAAGGTTAAGAAAACTTGTTTATCATTCATCATTTTCTTAAACATTCAATTGAGCTCTTAAACTTTCTTTTAAACAAATTCTTTGTGCATAAATCTTGTGAGAGTTGGTGAGTGATTAGAATAGACATTATTATTCTTATATTTTCTAGGTTTATAAAATGGGAAGTGAGATTCTATTATAAAGGAATTGATTTAAGTGTTTAGCCATTAAAACACTTGGGAATTTGGTTTTTGAGTGAGCCTTGAAAACTCAAGATTGTAAGGTTTTAAGAGTGAGCCATAAAACTCTTGTGTATTCTCAATCTTATTAATAAGATTATGGGTGATTAAAAAATCCTAACTTGGGGATAACGTAAGTGGAGATGTAGGATTATTTTTGAATCCGAACTCCTTAAATATTTGTGTTCTTCATTCTTTCTTCTCAACTCTCACTTAATTCTTGCAAAGAATTCTTTTAATTTCCTATTTTTGTTCAATAGTCCTATTCACCCCCTCCTCTAGGACTCTTTCAAATCTAATTCATTTTCCATAAATTTAATGGACTTAAGCCCATTTTTCTTTAGAATTAAAATGGTAAATATAGGCTCACTAATTTAATAAGGCCCACTTTTAGCATATTTTTCACTTGTAAATAAAACATGTAAACTTAGCTAACTTTAATTAAAATCAATATAGTTTAGAATTAACTAGGGAAATTGTGCTCTATATGAAAGCATTATTTATGTGCTCTTTCATAACCAGTTTTCTTCGAGTTAGATGTATGCAAAATTAGGGTTTATATGAAATTGCATGTAAATAGGGAATAATTTAGTGATTCATAAAATAATTTTACATGAACACGAGACTAAAAAAATTTAGTATTTCATACACATAATTTCTTGGTTGTGGTGATAATTTATTTTAAAGAATCGAGTTACCACCACCTTTGATTTGCCCCAGTTATTATCTTGAGTGGCGACTCCTCATCTCCATGCAATGTCTTTGTGATAGTGGTTAGTGTGTTCCTTGGAGCCCTGAGTTCAAACAGTGTTGTAGTTGTTAAAATCTTAGACATGCACTAAACCCCATTGTTTACAGTGGCGACTGTATTCGAGATAAGAGACACTAATTCTACTTGTGTTCTTTAGAATTATTTTATTAATTATTATTTTATTCTTGCATTCATTTTTTCATGTCCCTATTAGCCAATGACATTGGTTTATGATTCCATGATTTCACTAGCTTTATGGGATTATAGATTGACTAGTCAACACTCTTAGCCTTAACTCAGTTCAAAAGATATTACTGGGCTCATCTGATTAGAGTCTATAACCCAAGTCCTAAAGGGGGATAGTCTTCTCTCGAGTTTGAAAAGGATGTTGGGTCCCTTTGACCTTGGCTTGTAACTCAAGTTTTAAAGGAGGGCATCTTGCTAAGAGGACTTTAACTTTTCCACCAGACTCAGCTCATGTTGTGGCCTAGTTACTTCCCCTAAGATTACCCAAATTGCTTGTGTTTGTTGCCATGAGGTGTTTCTATTATAAAGGCCCAAGACCATACTTTTGGCTAATCTTTTATTCCTAGAAATGTTATTTTTATACTTTTACTACTTTGAAATTTGGCATGCATGTAGGTTCTTGATATCCCCTATTGATATTGAGGCAAAAAAAAAAATCCTAGGAAACTCACCATTGAACTTATGTGTGGGAGGAATAAGGTTGGAATGATATATGTTATACACTTGACTTATTACTTGACTTGACATACAAGTTATTTGTTGTATAGCACGTGAATTATGCATACATGCATATATGTATTATACTGACATTTTATTTTTTAACAATCATAGTTTCATTCGGGTCATCCTAAGTTTGGAAATGGAGTAGTGGCAGATTAGTGAGAACTAATTTGAGTCCAAAATTGATAGCTAGAGAGATCCTTCACAGTTTAGAAAAGAGTCCTATCAACCCACTTTACTTAAAAGCTACACCAACTCAAATATAAGAGATGGAACAACAATAGGGAGTAAACTAAACCTTAGAGGACATTAAGGGAGCTTTGATGGATGACATGAGAGCAATGATGCAAGATGAACTGAGATAAGCTTTAGCTGGGTTAGCACTACCTCCTGCTGCTGCTATACCACCACCTACTGCCATACCACATGCTATTGCTGTCCCACCTATCATGGATGATCTACCTATTAATAGTGACAATGCTGGCGGCAACCATTGAATGCTGCTAGAAATGTACGTATTATTGAAATAAAATACAAGGATATGGAGAACTTCATGGTAGAGAAAGCTAAGAAAGAATCACTTGAGCTAGTTTAGGAACTTAAGTCCAAGCAAATGTAAGCACTAACTCAAAAAATGTCCAAGATGGAAGAGCTTATGAAAGGGCAAGGCATAGGCTACTCACTTGACTTTGATGATATACTATGCATGGAAAGTGATAAGCTGCTTGACAAGTTAAAAATGCCTCAACTTTAGAAGTTTAATGGTTCTAAGGATCCAAGGATACACCTAAACCAGTATACCACTACTATGAGCACCACTAAAGCCCTATTATCTATGGTCCTTAACTTATGTCTTATGTCCTTGGAAGGAATAATTGTGAACTGGTAGCATGGGTTTGAGAAAGTTGTCCAGGTTGCTTAGAGAGAACTATGCACTACTTTATTGAAGTAATATGATCATTACACCAGGCTGGAAGTGTTAATTTGGGATCTGAAATTGACTAAACAAAAGCCAAATGAATCATTCTCTGATTTTCTCACTAAATTCATGAACAAGGCAGGATTCATGAAACATAAGTTGGTTAAAAAGGATCAAGTTACGATGATTATCCATAATGTGTCTCCTAGTTTGGTTGAAAGGTTGCAAATGATGAACCTTAAGTCTTTTGTAAACTTCTATGATGATGGATTGTAAGCTGAGGAGATGGAAAATGACAAGAAGAAAAGCTCTAGAACCATTGGGGTAAGAAACTACCCAATTGGGAGCACATAGCTAGGAATCACTAACCGAGTTATGAAAGTGTATGATGTTCAATAACCAAGAAGATTCTTTAATTTTAACCAACCTTTGTCTAAAGTCCTAGACCACCTAATACAAAAATCTTGCTTTGACCTTTAACCTTTTCCAAACCGTCAAGCCTAAATGTCCCAGGATATGACTTAAATAGTTATTACAAATTCCACCAAGTTACTGGCCATTCCACATACACTTGTACCTATCTTAAGCATGAAATCCAAAAACTTATAGACTCTAGAAAATCATAGACCCTAGAAACCCAAGCAATAGAAATAATCCTTTCCTAAACTATCAAAATGTACCTCTCTCAACTACCATGATGATCAACTCAGGAGTCAATGAGGAAGAAGTGTTGAGCTCCTTTGAGAACAAGAACCTTCAAACTGGTGAGAAATCTCTTGATGCCCCTAATGATGAAGGAAAGAGTGTGGAATCTTTAATTCTTAAGAAATCTTAAAGAGGAGTTGAAGATTTGCTGAGCCAACCTTCAAGAAAGTTCAATTTTAAAGTGTTTTACTTTAAACAACTTTCTGATGATATTCCCATTGAATCAATTACACCTGGAGGTTAGGGTGAAGAATTTGGAGTTGATGATGAACTGACATAGCAAAAGGGCGGTGTAGTAACAATCAATAATTGTTGAATCATGCACGACTACCAATTATTGATCTTTTATGGCCAAACTAAGCTATAGGCATCAAAATTTTCATAAAAATTTTGGAAATTAGAAAATAATTCAATAATCATAAAAAATAACTTTGAATCATTGGTCTGTTTCCATATGAAATAGGCTTTTGAATCACCCAAATCCGATACTTAAAGCTTGCCAAAAATTATGAAAATGCCACTACCGTAAATTGTCAAATTTTTCCATAAATTAAAGGGCTTGCTCTTCTATGCTTGCATCATGAACCATTAAGTAAAATGAGTAAGAAATCAGAAACTCCCAAGCATCCATGAAGAGGAGTTAAAGATTTATTGGGTCAGCCCTCAGGTAAGTTTGACTACAAGATACTTTACATTAAACCACCTTCTTTTAATATACCCTTTGAGTCAATTGTGCCTACAGGTTAGGGTGATGAGTTTGATGATGAGAAGTTGCTGGACAAGGAAGAAATATGCATAGTTGGAAAGAAAGCAAAACCACTAAAGGAGAGTTTTGTCAAAGAAAGACATGAGAAGTCTTACCTTAGTGCAGAGGAACTTGTCAATATGCCTAGTGTGGATGTTCTTGGGAATGGGATCTTCAAGGAACAGATCATTGAGAACCTGGTGCAAGGCAACAAGAATGAGGAAATGCAAAAATAGCTATTATGTTAGATGTCTGAAGGACAACCATTATGAGACTCAGCATCCCTAACATTTAGAATAGGAAATAAATTTTCTTATTGTCCTCTTTGAATAAAATTTTAGTTTCTTTAGAACTTATTTTGTTTTAGTGATTAATGATATGAAATGTGATCATGCTTACTTATGTAATATGCATCCTGATGGTACTATGCATTATGATATCGATTACATCTATATATTTGACATAAATTTGATCCAATTAGATTCATTCAGCATGGGCACAAATAAAAATTCAAAGAATATTCATATATCACATGGTGTAACTTCTGAAGATAGGAAATTTGAGGGAAAGAAAAAGTGAGAAGAGAGGAGAAGAAAATAAGAAATCATAAAATGACAGTTAGGTAAAAATGAGAGAAAAATAATTAGTGAGAAAATCTAAAAAGCCTAGCTGATAATAGGAGTTATGTCATGTGATGTAATGAATGTTCTCATTTTTGCCCCAATGAATGAGTAAAATTGAATCTAAAATTTTTCTTCAAATATCGCATATTTGTCTTTATCATACTATATAAGTACCTGAATGGAAAGATAAAACATAATGAAAGCTAAACAATCAGAGCTATGAGATCATTATTCTAATTATGTTTTCTCTTTTTTTGCCCCTTTATGATTTTGCTTGTAAGTCTAGTGTCCCTTTGTACCTAGGGAATTCAGGTGGCTTAATGATTCACATTGTAATCCATACTTTATACTATCATCAATTATTGCACTAGCATCAAGCCTTATATTCTTCTCAAGAGTTCTTTGAAGAGTAAGTACAGTTGATTTTAGCTTCAAGAACTCTCTTCAATAAGTTCACTCACTCTTCTACATCTTCAATACACAAGAATATAACTAATGGGGTTGGATTAATAGTAATAGTGGACAAACTAAGTTTCTTGCACATATGGAAAAGACTGCCAGAATAAAGTTGATGAATTCCAAATGAAATTGGGGGAAAATGTAGCTTTGGGGGCAAATTGAAAAACAGTAAGTCCATATTCACAGAGTGAAGATGGAACATTAAAGTATAAGAGTTCTAGGGATAAAAAGAAGTAAACTACAAGCAACAACCAAAAATTCATCAATACATCACAACCTCGTCATTTTTTTGATAAGTTGTATCAGAAGCTCTAACATTAAAAGTACCAACATTAGAGTGTTCAAAGATCAAAACTATAAGTTATTGATGAAGCACCTCATCTTCACACTCCATGATCAATAACATATCATTGCTCTAAACAAAGGACCTATTGGGATTATGCATATCATACATAGAATGCATAAACTTGCATACATCTATTGTGAAATACTTTCTTTGCATAATAAAAGTCTTTAGGCTAAGTCAAGGTTGTACAAATACTCTGCTACTAATATTCAAAATTAGTATTTTAAAAGTGCAGGAAAGTAGTTAGAAATCTGAAGGAGTGAAGATGTTATCAAGAAACTTCATCCTAGCAACCTTAAGAGACTAGATAGGATGCTTAAGCTCCTTAGACTCAACATCCATCTCCATACTCTCATTTAGAGCATCATTTGGAAAATCACCGGGAGTCTTAATAAAAGGAAAACCTGATCCCATGAATTATAAAAGCAAAAGATAGTCAATAACATGAAAAGTAGAAAAAGATAAGCATAAATTATGTGGGTCAATAGGAATTAGCTCCAATAAATGCTCCTGATTTCACCTTGGATAACCATGAGAATGCTCCAACAAAAGATAAGGAACTAAATCCTTAGAGAGCCTCTCTCAGCTCCTAACAAGTCAGAGTGAAATTCCATAATGTCAAGACCAGTATAGGGTGTGGAATGTAGTGATGAGAATGTTTAACATGCCAACGATACATACACTTGGCCCTTAAAAGGGAAGGATGCACTCGAAACTTAAAATGAATACACAATGAAAAATTATTTGATTATGAAATAAGACCTTTAACTCCTGAACCTTTTTGTATGAGATGTCTATAAGAGGAACTAAGCCCTTTACCATAACATTAATGGAATGGCAAAAATACAAATGCAACCCAAAGCCATAACTTCAATGGCGGAGTATCATGACCCTATGATCAGAGACATCATCATCATAATAAAAAAGGAAGAATGCAAAAGAATAACATTTCAGTTTGACAAAATCTCTTCACTTAGTAAAAATATGCTCTCAACATAAAATGGTTAATAATACCTCTGACCTTTGTGAATGTCAAATAAATGATAGTCATGAAAATCAAAATTAGTGAGATTTATTAAGTGCACATTATCTTGTGATAAAGTGATGAATTGTCTCATTTTTTTAAAAAAAGTACCTTTCATAATAATCATCATGCTGAACTAACTTCAATAAGTCTTCAGGAACAACAAATCTAGAAGAAGATAAACCCAACATATGGAGTCAGCACCAGCACTATCAAGTCAATTAAAGTCAATTGATCAGAGTAAATCAATAAAATTCAAAGACAATCAGCAAAAATTTCAATCAGTCAGCACAACTAATTAACACAAAATCTCAAAATCGTAGTAAACATGAAATTCCAATTTGATTTCTACATTTTGCATACATAACACAAATTTTAGATTCACTCTGTTATATGCTACACAGTAGCTATAACACAATTTTTAAATTCACTTCGTTATATGCTACACAGTAGCCATAACGTAGATTTCAAGATCACTCAGTTATATACTACACAGTAGCTATAACTTAAATTTTTGAACTCATGATTTGCTAGATGCTCTATATGACCTATAATATATTTGTCTTCAGCTAGACATTACACAGTTGTTATAGAATTGCAATCACTAAATGTCCTACTGGGAATATAGTGAAACTCACGATCACTAGATGTTCCACAGGGAAGATAGTGAAAATTACCATAGGGAATATAGTGAAAATCATGATCACTAGACATCCCATAGGGAATATAGTGAAAATAACAATCACTAAATGTCCCATAGGGAATATAGTGAAAATCACGATCACTAGACGTCCCACAGGGAATATAGTGAAATTCACAATCACTAGACGTCCCATAGGGAATATAGTGAAAATCACGATCACTAAACTTCCCATAAGGAATATAGTGAAAATCACAATTACTTGCTAGACATCCCACAGGGAATACAACAGAAAATTATCACTCACTAAATGTCCAACAGAGAATATAGAAAAATACATTGAACATAGTGTCAACTGTTATTCACTGAACACAATGATAGCATCACCGCTATATGTTCCACCAACACTATAGCTTGTTTTCAAAATATATTAAAGATAATGTCAACTGCTATTCACTGAACATAGTGATAGCATTATCGTTATAGGTTCTAAGTTGATTTTGGGTGGGATGGTCTAATTTTTCTTCGCGACTAGTACTAACGAAGTTCTTTGAAATTTGTTCCACCGGAACTATAGTCTATTTTCAAGATTCACTAAACGCAATGTCAACTGCTATTCACTGAAGACATTGATAGCATCACCACTATATGTTCCGCTAGAACTATAATATATTTTTGAAATGCATTGAACGTAGTGTCAATTGCTATTCATTTAATACAGTGATGGCATCACGACTATATGTTCCACTGAAATTATAGCCTGTTTTCAAAATACACTGAACATAGTGTCAACTGCTATTCACTGAACACAGTGATAGCATCACCTTTATATGTTCCATCGAAACTATAGTCTGTTTTCAAAATGCACTGAATGTAGTTTCATCCGCTATTCATTGAACATAATGATAGCATTACTATTATATGTTCCATTAGAACTATAGTCTATTTTCAAAATGCACTAAACACAATGTCAAATTGCTATTCATTGAATACAATGACAACATCACAAGCTAGAAATTCCATAGGAATTCTAGTGTTCCTTAAATCGCATTCAAAACTGCATAGTGTCATGCATAGTCATAGTACACAGGTAAGTGTTCTAGCTTTTTGTTTAGAAATTGTGTACTTCTTTAGTTTGCCACAATTTATCAAGCAAAAAGAGACAAAGGAGGGCAACTGTAAGTACCCAATTTCGAGATAATCGAGTGTGGATGCGATAGAGAACCCAATGATGAAAATTGATTATGAAATTATATTTATTGGATATAATTTATTAGTTTTGAATTAAAATGTGAATTATTTTTAGGTTCTATTTTTAAATTTTATTTATTTTTTTAAAAAATAAAAAAGAGAAAATAAAAAAAGGATATTTAGTCAAAATACCAAATTCACCCAAAGAAAATAAAAAAAAATAAATAAAAAGAAAAGGGCCGAATGCGGCCCAAATTGGCAAAGTAAATGGCCAAGCAAATTTTGAGGCAAAATGACCACTTAATTAGCAAATTTGGCCACTGGCCAATTCGCGAAGTAGTATTTTTAAAAAAAAAAAAAATATTTAGTTGTTTTAATTTTATGATAATTCCTAATAATTTAGATTTCTCAAATTGTTAGGATTAGATTTTTTTAATTTTTTACATTATTTTATTCTTCTTTTTTATAAATAAAGAGATTTCTTTTCACAGTAAGGCTCCTGAAGGGTTTTATTATTTGTTTTCTTTGCCTTTCTGATTCTCTGCCGTGAGTCAAAATATATCAATTCTTCTTTATTTTTTAAGTACTTTTTCTTTTGTTGTAAACCATATCAAATAAACTAAAACTAAAAACAAACACAACTAAAGCCACAATCTTTTATTAATGGTGATAATCCTTTTAAGGGAAATCAATACTGCATCTCATTTTCAAATCTTCTTTTCTTTTGATTTTGATTTTTTTATATTTAATTTTGATTTTTTTATTATTATTATTATTATTATTATTTTTAATCATTCATTGACTAATTTTTTTTAAAATTTTTATTCTATTGATGAATGGGGTGACATGAACATTATAGAGAACAAAATCAACGAAAAACCCATGAAAGTTCATGGAATGCTATGGATGTGCCCCTGTATCATTTGAACATAAATTAGGGTTTTAATTTAATTTTATTATTTCTATGTTGTTTTTTTTATTGGTTTGTATTTTTATTATGGGTCTGTATTTATTATTTTATTTATTTTTGTAGTAGGTTGTAATAGTCCCAATAGTGAGAAATAGTGAATATTTTCATTTTTTGTCATTAAAATTAATTAGTAAATTAGGTATATTCGGTAAAACCCTAATAAAATCAATGGTGGCTATAGATTAATATTAGGTTGCATGAAATCAAATTAGGGTTCTTTAGAAAAATATAATTTTAATTGCTTATTTGATATTTTGTTTGGTTGTTTTCTTGGTTTTTTATGTTTTTGTTTTTTTTTCTTTATTTTATTCTTTTTGGCTCCAAGCCCACATTTAGGCCCAACTTACTAATAATAGGCCTTTTAAAAATTGATTTTATATTTTAAATAATTTAAAACAAATTTAGACCCATGAGGTTAATTTAGACTTAGGCCTACTTTTTAGCTATTAAAATTAATTTAGACATAGACTAGTCCATTAAAGCATTTTTTCTTTTTCTTAAAATAAATAGACTTAGGATCATTTAATTTAATTTAAATTAAATTAGCACTAGGCCCCGCTAATCCAATCTAATTCATTTTTCATGAATTTAATAGACTTATGCCCATCTTTCTTTAGAATTAAAATGGTAGATATAGGCTCACTAATTTAATAAGGCCCACCTTAGCATATTTTTCACTTGTAGATAAAACATGTAAACTTAGCTAACTTTAATTAAAATCAATATAGTTTAGAATTAATTAGGAACATTATGCTCTATATGAATGCTTTATTTATGTGCTCTTTCATGACTAGTTGCATTGGAGTTAGATGTATGCCAAAATTGGGGTTTATATGAAATTACATGTAAATAGGGAATAATTTAGTAATTCATAAAATAATTCTAAATGAACACGAGACTAAAACAAGTTAGTATTCCATATCTAGAATTTCCTGGTTATGGTGCTAACTTATTTTAGAGAATCAAGTTACCCACCACCTTCGATTTGTCCCAATTATTACTCTAGGTGGCGACTCCTTATTTCCACGCCATGTCTTTGTGACAGTGGTTAGTGTATTCCTTGGAGCCCTGAGCTCAAACAGTATCACGGTTGCTAAAATCTTGGATGCGCGCTAAACTCCATCGTCTACATATATACTTGAAAATTAAAAAGTAGTTGGTGGAGACCAACTTCTTTATCTTCAATAACCACCATCTTCATTAAATGCTAAAATAACTTTTTTCAGGATGAGGCATAGTCATGGTTATGATATCCTTGGTCATGATTGTGAGCATAAATTAAACTAGACGTTAAAGCCTAACTATGAACATTATAGGGCTGCCACATGGATCATGATTATTGGTCGCGAATATGATCCAAATCGTGAGCTCTTTTAGCTTCTCTAAGATTCTCAGGTCATGCTCGTGAGCTTCATTATGACATAATCATGGTCATGACTGGGACCATGAAAGTCACTACCTCTTTTAATGTTCATAGTCTTCAGAGTTATGCTTGTGATCCTCATTCGTGACTTGTGTCATGGGCTTGATTATAGTCATGATTAAGACTGTAAGGGTCACTGGAAAAACCTTCTTCTTGTCCAATTTAATCACGATTAGACTTACCTTGATCACAACCCTGATGACATGATCACGAACTTGATCATGGTCATAATGCCAATCATGAGGATCACTGTGTCTCTTATTTAATTAAGTTATTTGTAATTCTTTGCTTGTGAGGATACACACGATCATAAGGGGGATCATAAGCATAAATGTTTTGATGTTTTACTTATGATTTTAAGCTTAAAATTTTTCCTAAATTTATACATATTTAAAGCAAACATATTAGTGACTCAAAATTACTTTTATAAAATCACTATAAAGGTAGATTAGGCCTTTAATCATGCGAATGGCTAACAATCTTCCCCTTTTTGATTTTGACAAATATTTTGAGTATGATTTAGAAAAATAAATGTGTTAGTGTGTGTAAATTATTCTCCTTTTTAATGTGTGCATAGGAGTTTAGTATTTAAAATGATGCTCCCTTTTAATTGATGCACATATTGATGAGGTTTTAAAATAAATGTACAATATTTACACATTAAATATCTTGCATGTTGAATACTCAAGGTAGCTTATTCTCCCCTTTTTGGAAAATGCAAAAAGGAGAAAGAAAAGAGCAAAGAGAATAAAAAGACATAAAATAGATAATTATCATTAATAATATAATAAGATACATAAATGAGATAAATAAAATAGATAAATACATGTAGTCCAAGGTTAGTACATGACAAAAAACAAACCTAAATATTTAAAATGTAAAGAACTTAAAAACTTAAAACAAAACACACAAGAAAATCTAAAGGGCATCTCCTTTATGTGGAGGCTGAGGAGGATAGGTAAAAGGAGCCTATTGACATTCATAAACTTATTTATTATAAAGGTAATGAACATTTTATTGAAGTTGGACAATTTATGAGTCAACTTGGTCAAATCTAACATTGAAATTGGGTTTTGTTAAAGACATCCTATCATAAAGTTGACCCACACCATTAGGGCTTTTCATCAAGGGCTTGTGCTCCTCTTAAAGTTCCTTCATTCCTTGCCCTTTTCCTTTAAGTGGAAGGTGCCTCTTAAGTATCTTAAGGAGGGACATCTTCTTCATTACCTTCTTGTCCCTCAAATTAATTTATTTGATAAAGAAGTTCCTCCATTTCATTACTCCTTCCACCTTCCTCTTATGGAGAATTATCTTTCTAAACCCACTTATTTTGGACACTTTTAAATTATTTAGAATTTTTTAATAAAACTGTCATCAAGTAGAATAGGAGGGATAGAGTCAAGATTTGAAATATTAATTAAAAAAAATTGGGTAAGTTTACTGATAATACCTTAAGCATAAATAGAACCTGAGACACTATCACTCATAAGTCATAACCTCCATTGAAGGAACCTTCCTAAACTTTAGGATTATCATTGACCATAGCAGTGAAGGATTAAAAGATCATCAAGAGACATGACTCATTAGTTTTTCCCCTAGTAGTGAAGGTATACATCAGAAGCGGTGCATGTACTAAAGAGACTTTAAGTGAATGGAAGAGCTTTTATGTGTTCCACTAAGAAAAAGGATGCTTGGGGTTTGTAATTTTTTCACATAAAAAGAATGAGGGAGCCGAGTGGAGAGTGTTTGAACATGACCTTTTTTAGTAAAACATAAAAGAGTGTCAAATTCTAGAGGAGTCATGAATCTTTCCCCTTGCTATAAGTTTAAATCTCATACTAAAGTATATATTTTAATCATCAAAGAAGTGGCTCTCAAGGTATAGGTAGATAGAAACTCAACCACAAGAGAAGGGGCAAGTAGGAAGGGTATTGAAAGCAAACTCTTTTACTCCTACCTTTAGAAGAATTTGTTCAACCTCTTTAAGACATCTTTTATTCTCAAGTGTACTCTTTGATATGTATCTTGAGGGGATGATATTCCTCTTTTACAAGGTGGTGGTCCTCTTTTTTATTCAACTAGGTTGTAAGAGAAAGGGGGATGGGATTTCTTGGGTTGCACATTAAGAGGTCTCCTTAAAGAGGAGTCTCTTCATGAGGGAGTAGGTTTCTTAGAAGCCATATGAAGAAGAGAACATTTGAGAGATGAAATCAAAAGGTTTTGAGGAGAAGGAGAGTGAAATTTAAAATTTCAGAAGAAGAAAATTTTGTAAGTGTGAAGGAATGAGTAAATAGGAGTATTTATAGAGGAAGAGAGAAGTTAATAATGACCTAGGGACTGTTTATAAGTCGTAAAAGAGTTTGAAACTACTTCTATTTTGAAAAGATGTGTCTTTAAATGATAAAAATTCATTTTCCAAAACCAGTCAAGACTGTGCTTATGATTGTGATATGCTAATCATGATTCATGTCACAATTGTAATGATGACCATAAGCATCTTTGTGTCAGAGACAAACATGTGTCATAATCCGAATCGTCACTAGTAAACGGTCATGACCAAAATATCTTTTTGGTCCTTAAAATTTTAAAAAAGTTGCAATTGGGTCTAAAAAGTTAAAAAAAATTTGTTCAAATTTTCCTTTCTCAAACTAAATCGATAAAATTTCAAAAAAGAAGAAGAAAAGATTATGGTTTTAAGCTTAAAAATCACATTTTTTTGAATCATGCAAATGAACCTAGGAGTCTTGGATATTTTAATATGTGCAAATATATTAATAAATCAAATAAATTAATTTTATTAATTTATTGTTGGAGAGCTTCATCCACCATTTTCGTGGATTGAATGTGATAGCTCCTATGTCGTTAAACTTTTGAAAAGTAAAAAATCCCCAAAGTTCCATTAGCATCTTCGTAAAGAGTGGCAACCTTGTCTTAATAACCTAAACTCTATGCAGGTTTACATTTCTCATATTTTTAGAGAGGGTAATGTTGTGGCTGACAAGCTTTCTCTCATTGGCCTTTCTCTAAGCCAAATTAGATGGTGGAATAAACATCATTCTGACTGTAATGATTTGATTTTGAGAGACCTTTTAGGCAAAGAGAACGTTAGGTTCTCTTCTTAGTTTTGATTTCCATTTTATAGCTATATTTGGTTGTATCATTTCTATTTTTATTAATTAAAGAAGACTATTGATTTATGAAGATGGTGCTATAGAGGTGCCAACCTAGTTGGAATTTCTTGGCACACTAATTGAAATCATTTCTAGTTGAATATTTTTATAATTTTTTTATTGATTTGTTAATAATTTTACTTTAAATTAAGCATGTGAATTTTCAAGGAACAATTCAAACAAGTAAGCGTATAAATAATGCATTTATTTTATGCTAGAACCGTTAAGCATATTAAGCTCAAAACTGATAAAATTGTGTCTTTCCTCATTAAGAGGTTTTATGAAAATATTGGCCAATTGATGGTTTGTGTCAACAAATTCAAGAGTTATGTCACCATATTGTGCATGATCACATAAAAAGTGATGTCTAATATCAATATGCTTAGTCCTAGAGTGTTGAATATGATTCTTACTAAGGTTTATAGCACTTGTATTATCACATTTAATGGGAATATGATTAATGTCAATGCTATAGTCCCTAAGTTACTATTTTTGCCACAAAACTTATGAGTAATAACAACTAGTTGCAACATATTTAGCTTTTGTCATGGACAAGGCAATCGAGACTTATTGTTTACTAAACTAAGAAACTAAACATTGTCCTAATAATTAACAAGTTTTAGAAGTGCTCTTTCTATTTAGTAAGTTACTGGAAAAATCTACATTCGAATAGCTACCAAGGTCAAAGTTTGAGCTCCTAGGGTACCAAAATCCTAAGTTCAATATGCCTATGAGGTACTTAAGGATCGTTTTGCTAGCATTTAAGTGTGACTCTTTAGGACATGATTGAAAATGAGCACATAAATATATAGCATACATTATATCTAGTCTACTTGTAATTAAATAAAGTAGAGATATGATCATACCTTTATACCACTTTTCATCAACTAGTTTATCACTTTCATCCTTTGAAAGTTTGATTATTGTACTCATGGGGGTATTGCTTGCCTTAGCTCCCTCCATGCCAAACTTCTTGAGGACATCTCTAGCATATTTAGCTCGATTGATGAAGATTCCATCCTTACATTACATGATTTGGAGTCTAAGGAAGAATTTGAGCTCACCCATCATGCTCATCGCAAATTCACCTTGCATGAACTTAGAAAACACTTCACATAAGTAATGGTTAGTGGCACCAAATATAATATCATCTACATAAATTTTCACAATGAGCAAGTCATTGTTGGATTTCTTAATAAAGAGAGTTATGTCAACCTTTTCTCTATTAAAAAGGTACTTAACCTTCCATATTAAATTCTAGGAGCTTATTTCAATCTATACAAAGTCTTGGTTAGTTTAAAAATATGATTTGGAAATTTATGATTTTTAAATCTGGGAGGTTGTTTAATCTATACCTCTTTTAGAATAAATCCATTAAAAAAAAACTTTTAACATCCATTTGAAAAAGTTTGAAATCCATATAAGATGCAAATGCTAGTAACATTCTAATGGCCTTTAACTTTGTAATCGGGGCAAATGTTTCATCATAATCAATACCTTTTTTTTATTATAATCTTTGTCCACTAACCTAGCCTTATTTCTAATAATGACACCTTGTTCATTTAGCTTATTTCTATATACCCACTTAGTGCCTATAATGGGATGATTCTTAGGTCTTGGAACTAAGTACCAAACCTTATTTCTTTCAATTTGATTGAATTCTTCTTGCATAGTAAGAACCTAAAATGCATCTTTCAAAGCCTCATTAATGGACTTTGGTTCAATTTTAAAAAGAAAAGCTAAATTAACTAAGGGTGTCTAAGATGAGATTTAATAGTTACCCCTTTTGATGTGTCACCTATGATGTGCTACTTTGGATGGTCCTTCTTGGATTTCCAATCCTTTGGTAGCTCCTCCTTTAGGGTGAGTTGAGGTACATCTTCATCCTCTTCCTTATTAGGAGCTTTTAGTTCTAAGGGCATGGTTGCATCATTCTTTTGAAGGTTCATCTCCAAGAAGTTATGTACAATATCATTAACACAAATAATATCCTTTCTCGGATCAAGTGGGTTAGTTTGATTAAAAAAACATGCATGGACTCTTCTACTACTAATGACCTTTTATTAAAAACTCTATATGTTTTACTAGAGGTGGAATACCCTAAAAATATGCCTTCATCAATTTTAAAATTAAAATTTTTAAGGTTATCTTAGTGTTTAATATAATGCATTTGCACTCAAACACTCTTAGATTTAAAATCTTAAAATTTTTATTATTCCATAGCTCATAAGAGGTTTTGTTCAAAATTAGTCTTTTGAAAACACGATTTGAAATATAAAAAGTGGAGTTAATGGCTTTCACCTAAAAGAATAATGACAAGTTATACTAATTAAGCATTATTTTAGTCATTTCCACTAAAGTTCAATTCTTTCTCTCAACTACCCCATTTTATTAAGGAGTTCTAAATGAAGAATAGGTGTTAGAAATACCATTATTATAAAAATAGTTTTTAAAAAATTCATTTTTAAGATGATCACATCTTATAGTTGAAATACAAAACCCCTTTTTTTTTAACTCTTTTAGTAAAAATTTGAAAAACATTGAAAGCATAATTTTTATGAGCTAAGAAACTAACCCAAGTAAATCTAGAGTAATTATCAACAAGCATAAATGCATAATGCATTCCACCCAATCTAGCTACCTTAGTTGGACCAAATAAATCCATATAAATTAATGCTAAAGGCCTAGAAGTGGACACCCTATTTTTGAGCTTAAAAGATGACTTAGTTTTCTTTCCTCTTTGACAAACATTACAAGTCTTGTTGTTAATGAACTTGAGTTTGGGCAATCCATCCATAAGTTCATATTTATTAAGGTTATTCAGAAGCTTAACATTAGCATATCCTATTCTTCAATGCCAAGTCCATATATTATGAAAAATAGACATTAAACACTTAAGATTTTTTTTTTATATTTTTTTTAGGTTAATGACATAAATATTGTTTAACCTTTCACTACTAACAATTACTTTGTCATTACCAAGCTACTAGCAAAGCAATTTCTAGGATAAAAGGTTACCTTATTTTCCATGTCACATAATTGACTTATGCTAAGTAAATTATGTTTCAAGCCATATACTAAGAGTACATATTTAATATATAAAGGTTAGGGGTTATTGAATTCTCTAATGCCACTGATTTTCCCTTTAGCATTATCTTTCAAGGTAACACATCCTCCCTCTTTAGCTTTAATCTTTATCACCTTTTATATGCCTTGAGCATCCACTATCTAGATACCACTTGCATTTCTTCTTTGTGGATTGAAGGCATGCCTACTTATAAGAAATTTAAACACTCTTTTGAACCTAAACCTTAGTTGGTTTAGGTTGGTTAGTATTAAAGTAGTCCAAAGGTAATAGTTGCAAGTGTAATTTTCTATAACAACACACATTACTAGTATGTCCTCAAGTCATATAATAAAAGCATCTTACATTTGCAAACCTTTTGGATTTAAATGCATATGAATGTGTCATATTTGAATAGTGCACATGATTCGTATTAGGTGTATATCTTATAAATTATGTAAGAAAGTGGAAGGTATATTTCCTAAAAAGTCTTTATGTTTTAGGATGCATATGAGTCATGCAATCATAAGTGTGTATGAGGTATTATGAGTAAGTATGCCTTGGTGTGTGTGCTTTTTATAGTACATGAAGGCATGTTTAGGTTGTGGTTTTTTTATTTGAACCTTAGACCTTTGAGCCTTAGGAGGAAGATTCTTTTGAGACTTAATATTGTCTTTTGGTGATTTAGGCTTTATAGCTTTAGAAGTTTGAGCCTTATTTCCAATAATTACTAAAGAAGAAGAGATGATTCTTGGTTTTAATAAATATGGTACAAGATGATGATGATGAGGAGGATGCTCCATTTGAATGACCCAAACCTTGTGTATTACCATGAAATCTTTATGACTCTAAAAGATTGTTTAGAGTTTCCTTCCCCTTTTTAAACTTGGAAACTAAAGATTTCAACTCCAAGATCTCTTGTGAAAGCTTTTCATTCTCATGTCTCGCTTTCTCAAGTTTATCTCTTGAGGGAGAGGAGTTTTTCAAATTATTTTCAGTTTGCTCATTTGATAAACTAAGTTTAGAAAATTCATTTTTCAAACTTTCAAATTCTTTAGACATTTTTGAAAGTTCAAGTTTGTAAAGTTTTTTTCTTGAAAATTAAATTTTTGCATTTAATTATGAGTTTACTCATAATAGAGCTCTCATTATCATCTTCATCATCATAATGCTCATTTCAAGAAGAGTGAGAAGTAAAGGGTACCTCATTGGCTTCTTCAAGTTCCATGAAGTGAAGGTTGACTACTTCATGTTGCTTCTCTTCTTTTTTTGAATCAGAAGAGTCATCCTATGTTGCCTTGAAAGCCTTCTTCTTATTCTTTACTCCTTTGCCCTTAGAGTTTAACCTTAGGCACTCACTTTTTAAATTATCTAGCTTTTTGCATTCATAGTAAGTCATCTCCTAACTCTTCTTAGTGTCATTCTTCTTCCCCTCTCTTAATCTTAAAAAATTCTTCTTCCTTAAGAGCTTTTTAAAGTTTTAATGTGCATGGTGATCTCATCATCTTCCTTACTAGAATCCATAAGGCTCTTATCTTCACTAGCATCTTGAGAGGCCTTTAAAGAAATTCCCTTCTTCTTCTCATCTTTATCTTCCTTTTCATCTTCCTTTTATTTCAAGGTGAGCTCATGAGTTAGCAACTTTCCAAGGAGAATATCAGTGGAAAGTTTTGATAAATCACGAGCTTCTTTTATTGAAGTGACTTAAGATTCTCAATCCTTCTTAGGTAGGATTCTTAGAATTTTAGTGCTCACTTTCTTTATTGAGTAGTTCTTCCCAAGCTTCTTTAAGGTTGTAAGGAGTGGATTAAACCTATTTGTCATCTTAGTGATGGAATTTTAAGACTTCATCTTGAATAGTTCATACTCAAATACATGAAGTTGAACTTTCATGCTTCTTACTTGTACATTGCCTTCATAGTGGTTCTTTAGAGTCTCCTATATTTTTTTTGTCAATTGATAATATTGCACTTTACCTCCCTCTTCTCTTAATATAGAAGCAAGTATGATGGTCATTGCCTTCTTGTTCTTGTGATTTGTGTCTTTTGGGTATTGTGACCGTTGGCTTTTATTAATAGTGAACTTAACATTGTCCACTTTTGCCTTATGAGCTTTCCAACCATCTAATATAATAACCCATAATCTTATAGGGTCATTATCAAGGTACAATTTCATTTTGAACTTCCAATGGAGGTAGTCACTCCCATCAAAGAATGGTCTCAGGGAAGAAAAAATTTATAGCTTCACTCCCCATGATCTAATCTTCTTGTAATTAAATTCTAAGAAGTTTAGCTCTGATACTAAATGAGAATAAAGCTAATAAAAATTTTGAGAAATTAAAAGGGAATTAAAAAGATCTTAAGACTTAAGAGGATTGACACAAGGAGATTTAAAGAGTTTAGTTTCTAAACAAACCTACGTCTTTACCTAAGTTATCCCTAAGTTAAGATTTTTAACCCACACTATTCTATTCACTAGATTGAGATTACACACTTAAGTTTTATGGGGTTACCATATGAGTAATGACTATTGGTTATGATTGTGATCTAGATCGTGAAGGTCACTATCGCTTTTGTCTTCTATGAGATTTTTAGGTCTTGCTCATGAGCTTCTTTATAGATATAATCACTGTCATGACAAGGACCCTGAGGGTCACTGCCTCTTTTAATCTTCATGGTCTTTTGAGTCATACTCGTGATCCTCATTCATGACTTATGTGGTTGTGATCAAGCCTGTGAGGGTCACTAGACAAAACCTTCTTCTCATCCAATTTAATCATAATCAGGCTTGGTTTGATCACTTTCACAATGGTATCATCATGAATTTGATCATAATCGTGATGCCAAAACTTAAGGGTCATTGTGTCTCTTATTTAATTAAGTCCTTTGTGATTCTTTTACTCATGAGGATGCTTATGATCATGAGCATCCTAGTTTTGATGTTTTGCTTTTGATTTTAAACTTGAAATTTTTCCTAACTTTTACGCACTTAAAGCAAACACATTAGTGACTCAGACTTACTTTGTTAAAATCAAAATAAAAGTATATTAGGCCTTAATCATGCAAATAACCAACAAAGAGCTATAACCAAAAACTTATTAGCATAACTTTACAAGTGTACTGATTATGGCAAGTAATAAAGTGATAAGTAGAGTATCATTCCCATGAGGAAAGTGTACTAAGTACTAAGTGTCTATCGATTTTCCCTAACTAGCATAAATCAAACTAAATTACAAGAATTAAATTCAATAAATTAAAATAAACTACCTACTCTAATTAATCTAATTAAATCAATGGGCATGAACTAGAGATTGGGTTTGTTTCACTAGTTAGGACTTGAATAATAAAATTAAATTCAACTATTTCATTGCTCACAATTAAGGGTAAACTACTCTAAATTACTTAAAGTCTCATCGAGATCATTTAAGCAGGCCAAAACTAATTACCATATATTTTCATGGTCAAGTCAATCAATTAAGGCTCATTAATTTCCATAGCAATTTATTGATCCCCGAAGGATTCATCTACTTTCATGACAGAGGTTCCTAAATCTTATGAGTTATAAGCTAGTAAATTACTTAACTTTTATTGATAGTAATTTACCCATAAACATGCAAACAATCGGGCCTTTAATTGAATATAAGAAATTAAGCACAACTCATAAAATTGATTAAAAATCAAATTATTAATAAGAAATAAAAAATCCTAACAAGTCTAAATAGCTACTCCCAAACCAAACTCTAAAATATAGTTTAGCTAAACATGACTTTAAAGAGAATTACAAACATAAAATAAATAACAAAAAAATGAAGAAGAAGAATAAATAAAACTTGTTTGAGCACGCTTCAATCTTCAAACCCTTGTTCGCCTTCTTGAGCTTTTATTTGTAATTTTAGTGTCTAATCCCCTTCGGTTCTCCCCTTAACCTAGAGCCAAAATTCTTTATTTATAGAGAAAAATGCCCAAAGTTTATCCAAGGACAAAAAAAATAATTTTTTCTCCTTTAAAACCTCCTCCAATTAGGAAAATAATTTTATAAAATAGCTCCTTAATTATTGGCTTAAATCTCAGACTCTTTAGGAAAGCAAAATTCATACAAAAACATACCAAAATTGCATAAATTAACTAGGCAACTAAAAAGGAAATAAATCAAGCTAATAAACTAAAATCTTAATAAAACACTAAATATATATATTAAACTAAATAAAATAGAAAGAAATACTAATAAATCCTATAGAAATTATATAGAAAAACTATATAACAATTGACACTAACAAAATGCATAATAAATTTCTAATAGTAAATTTGCTCAACTAAATTATTTCACATTTTAAATGAGCTTCCAAGGTTATTTATATAGTTGGAGCATAAAATATTATTATTGGAGTTCATTTAGCTCATCTTTAACCTCCTTCTCCTTCATTAATTAAAGATTTAGCTTTTTGTAAAGATAGGACTACTCACAATCATGAGGGGCATGCACACGATCGTGAGGAATGAAAAACTAGCTGTTGAGGACTTTGTGTGTCCATTGGGGCTGAGAAGAGCAGACCTCATGATCATGATAGACTACTCACGATCATGAGTGGGTGCCTCATGATTAGGAGCAGGGATCATGAGGGACTCAGACATGTTCCTTCTTTAGGTTACTTATCATCACAATTGGGATCAAAAGCTCACTATCGGGACTAGACTCCTCATGATCATGAAATCAATCATAAGGGCATAGAGTTTTTTTTTCTTGATTTTGGCTAGCAATAGGCTTCATAATCATGACTTCAGTTTATAAGGACATGATGAGGCTTGCAAATCCATCATTTTGACTTCCATTAAGTCGTCTCTTGATCCATAACTTTTGGTGGGACTTTGATGGGCATGCATTGAGATATTGGGAATTTTGAATGAGGTTTAATTATTAAGAATGAGTTCAATGATTCTAAAATGATCTTCAAGGGATTTATTTAGTTATAATTTGCATCTAAACATGCTTAAAGAAACATGAGTACTTTTAAATTCTTTGTTAAAGTAAAAAACCTTAAAGATTAATCATGCAAATGCTAAACATTTCATAATCATTTATTTAAAAGCATTTAAAAATATTTAGGTTTATAATGAAAATACATAAAACTTCATTTCCATCATCTCAACATTTTTTTGTTTATTAGTAATCTAAAGCTTAATCACTATCTTCCCTGTAAATATACAAAAAAAACTTCATTTTCTCCATTTTTGAAATGGCTATAATGCCTACTAAGGAGATTAATTCACCAAGCGATAAATCTCCTACTTCCATTGAATTTGATAACAACATTATTGATAATGATAACAATCTTAGCAATCTTGATTCTACTACTAAAGACATTATACCTGCCACCATTGATCTTTCATCTAAGATTCCAATGAAGAAGTAATCAACATGATCCTCAAGTTCTCCTTTAAACCACCAAAGTCTTAAAAAAAGTTGTACTAATAAAATCTAAAGGATATTCTTCAAAGAAACTAGACTTTCCACCATTGACCTTTCATCCAAGATTTTGGTTCCAATAAAAAAGTGATTGATAGTACATGAAAAATCCATTCAATTGTAATCAGACACGTGTACCATCAAACCTAGTCAATCGACCACATCATTCAGTTGACTAGTTAAAAAGTGAATAAGTGAGCCCACGAGTGTTAGCTGGTCAACGCAGGACTAGAATTGGTTAAATTCGAAATCAACTTAAACCAACTCAGAACCATGGGGAACCAATTCAGGGTTAGTTCCATACAAACATAAAATATGAACTAACAATTCTAAACCAGCAAATTAAAAAAAGAAATAATCTTTTTACCATTGGGGGGCAGGGCGGGCTGTATGCCTTTGGGCCCCTAAAGTAGCCTTTGTGTAATGGTTTGTTTAGGGGGGGAGTTAAGGCAGGTAGCCCCTTGCCACCATTAATCTTTCATCCAAAATTTGAGTTCCAATGAAGAAGCAATCAATATGATCCTTAAGTTCTTCTTTAGACCACCAAAGTCTAAAAAATAAAGAATGTTCTTATGAAATCTAAAGGAGATTCTTTTGAAGACACTACACCTGCCACCATTGATCTTTCATCCAATATTTTGGTTTCGATCAAGAAGTAATTGATGGTACATGGAAAATCCAACCAATTGTAATCATACACGTGTACCTTCAAACCTGGTCAACTGGCCATATCATTTAGTTGACTAGTTAAAAAGTGAAAAGTGAGGCCCATAAGTGATGGCTAGTTTGGGCTAGATCAAACCCAGGACTAGAACTGATCAAATTCAAAATTGGCTTGCACCAGCTTGGAACCATGGGGGAATTGGTTCAGGATCGGTTCCACCAAGACTTGATCTATGAATCATCAGTTTCGGTTTTGAATAAACAAAGTCACAAAAAATTTTCTCATGAAATCTATAGGAGATTCTTCAGAAGACACTTGACCTGCCACCATTGATCTTTTGTCTAAGATTTCAATTCCAATCAAGTAGCAATTTATGTTACATGAAAATCCATCCGATTGTAATTAGACATGTGTACCATCAAATCTGGTCAACCAACTATAACATTCAGTTAACTTGTTAAAAAGTGAGGCCCATGAGTGCCACATAACCAAGGATAAGTGTCACGACCCAAAACAGGGGCCATGACCGGCGCTAGGGAACGGGAATTCTTTCGAATCCGGAACCCGTAGCAAGCCTAAAAATAAAATAAATAT
This sequence comes from Mallotus nudiflorus, assembly GCA_947683625.1. Taxonomy (NCBI): domain Eukaryota; kingdom Viridiplantae; phylum Streptophyta; class Magnoliopsida; order Malpighiales; family Euphorbiaceae; genus Mallotus; species Mallotus nudiflorus. The sequence goes on from CANTUR010000066.1 coordinate 4,026,206, forward strand.
GCAATAATAACCATAAAAATATAATATGCAGCGGAAAATAAAAATCATAAATATTACAATATCATCCATATCAACTGGATTTAATTCAAAACTCATCACATCGCATATATAATCTCATAAATGTATAATCTTTATACAAATCCAGTTTTACTATAATACATCTCTTTAAAACAAATACTTTAATTCACAACTACTGAAAATCACAACTACTGCAGTGTCTAGATAAAATAAATAAGACTCAAGTATACAATTTACATAAAGAAGCCGGGGCGGAAGAAATCCGGCGTATTGACCTACTACTGAGGTCTGAGGAAGTTGACTCTCCTGAAAAATAGTCAACGGAGGGGAGTCAGACCTCACTGAGTGAATTACTATAATATATATACATACACTCTAAGTGATAATGCATACAGTCAACAGTATATGAGTAATATGTATATATACAGGCAAATTCATACAGATGCAGAAAAATCATTTTATATATTTTGTCTGAAAATCAACTTTTATGAAGGATCACATAGAACCCTAGAATATCGCAACCTCAGAAAATAGTGTTAAACAACACTCTAGCCATACAGGCTCACTTATCCAAATATATCCACTTAATCCATATGGACAGTAGACTGGCCCCGAGACACTAAGTCAATCGAGCTCCAGCAGTCTGACTGCCAGTGTGATTGGCCCCGAGACACTTGGTCAACCGAGCTCCAGCAATCACACCCACAAACCACATCTCACATATATCAATAATCATAATCAAATCGATATCCACAAATAAGTTAGTAATATAGCCTAAAGCTATAGGCGTACCGGTACGTACTCGGTCCTAGTGCTGCCCACTAGGTAGCACGTTCTGGTCCACTAACCCTCGGTCTCGGCGCAACTAAACAAGAAATAATTAATCGACATCAGAATAACCCTAACAAAAATCCTAGAATTAAATCTAGAGTATTCAACACAGAATCGGAAATTAGGGTTCGACTGGATATCACGTTTTACGAGAATTCTACCGGAAATCCGACAGAACCTCCCTTGTAAAACGGACATCTCTCTACTCAAAAGAGTAGAGCCGACCCTGCAAAGAAAATACACTTTAAAAATAAACACCACAATCAATCACAACCCCTCGGTCGGACTCCAGACTACAATCTGTCGACCGGGGTCCACAAACACAGAATATATATTCAAATATACCAAAAATATCCTTAAATCATAAAAATACATTTCATACGTAGAAATTACATAATAAATCTTGAAACACTGTAAAAATCGATTAAAACTCATTTTATTAGAAAAACCGTATATTATATATATAATTGAAAATAATTCCCGGAAAATAGTTTTAATTAGTTAAAAATACTAAATATTTTGTAGAAATCATTTTTATACCTTAAATAAATATTAAAACCAATTAAATTACATTTTTAGACAATTTAGGGTAAAATTACCAAAATACCCCTATATATATATATATACCTAAATTACTTCAAAAATTCACCAAAAATCATACAATTATCCAAAATTAATTTTCTCAACATATTTATCAATAATATCAATAATTAAACTCAATTAACCAATTAAATTCAAGTAAAAACACAATTAACTTAATTTTACAAAATCACATAAACTTCAATAATTAAAAATAAATACTTAGAAATTCATAAAAATTCCAAATAAATTCCTATAATTCATTTCAACACCTAATTCAACCATAAACTCCAATTTCATAAATTAAATAATTAATTTCCGAAAATTAGAAAATAATATTAAAATATTCAAAAATACCCAAAAATCAAAACAATCTCCAAAAATTCTACAAAAATTCATACATGAAGATTAAGCTACCAGGAACAACATTTGTGAAGGAATTTTCCATGAATCATCCAAATCGAAGCTCAAAAAAATCGAAAACCCAAAGAGGCTGAAATCTTCAAATCGAAACCTAAGCAATTCTAGACCATTTTAGCTCAAACCAAAGCTAGAATAACACTCACCGGAGCTCAAGGAGAAGATAGAGACCGGCGGTGTCGAAAACGGTGGCCGGAGGAGGGAGAAACGGCGGTGAGAAAAAAATGGTGGTCGGCGCCCGCGGGAGAGAAAGAAGAAGAAGAAGAAAAAGAAAAAGAAAGAAAAAGGAAAGAGAAAGAAAAAGAAAAAGAAAGAAAAAGGAAAAGAAAAAAAAAGAAAATAAATAAAATAAATTAAATTAAAATAATTAAATATTAATAAATAATTAATAATAAAATAATAAATTTTAATAATTTAATAATAAATAAAATAATCAAATAATAATAAATAAATAGAAAAATATTAGGGTAATAATAAACCCTAATTAAATAAATATACACACACAGGCTTTATTTAATAATTTAAAAATATGTATGAGTTCATGCAAACCCGTAAATACATTTAAAATAATTAATAATACATTGTTTACGTGGAAATTTCCCCGAAAATGAAAGTCCCGGGAAAATTTTACGTAAAACACTGTATATAAGACACAGTAATTAAAATAGGTTTAAAATACATATCAACTCATAAAAATATCGTATAATGCATGAAAATTATTGACACTGTATATCCCGGTACAGTGTAAAAATATTTTTAAAAACACGGGATATTACAGTCTTCCCCCCTTACAAGAATTCGTCCCCAAATTCTAAAAACAAGATTACAGAATCAGGAAGGAAAGAGATACGGGTAAGAAGCTCGCATCTCAGCTTCAGTCTCCCACGTATGCTCTTCAACTCTGTCGCTACGCCACAAAACCTTGACCATCGGAATCTGCTTCGATCGCAACTGTCGAACTTGAAAATCTACGATCGCCACAGGTTCTTCCACAAACGTCAAATCTTCACTCACTTCCACACTGTCAGGTTGCAACACGTGTGAAGGATCTGAGATATACTTCCTCAACATCGAGATATGAAATACTGGATGCACTTGTGACATACTCGGAGGCAAATCCAACCGATATGCAACAGTGCCAACTCTCTCCAGAATCTCAAACGGTCCAATGTATCTCGGTGCTAACTTACCCTTCCTGCCAAATCTCATCACACCCTTCATCGGAGATACTTTCAGAAAAACGAAATCTCCAACCTGAAACTCCACATCTCTGCGCCTAGGATCCGCATAACTCTTCTGTCTGCTAACTGCGGTCTCTAATCTACGCTTGATCACGGTGACTTTCTCTGCAGCATCTTGAACCATCTCTGGTCCAGTCAAAGCTCTCTCACCAATCTCATCCCAACTCAACGGGGATCTACACTTCCTTCCATACAACGCCTCATATGGTGCCATACCAATACTGCTATGGTAGCTGTTATTATATGCAAACTCAACAAGCGACAAATGATCATCCCAGCTACCTCTCAAATCCATGACACACATCCTCAACATATCTTCCAGTGTCTGGATCGTCCTCTCAGACTGACCGTCTGTCTGAGGATGAAAAGCAGTACTGAAATCCAACCTAGTGCCCATCGCTTCCTGCAACTTCTGCCAAAAACGAGAAGTAAACACCAAACCTCTGTCTGACACAATGGACACAGGTACTCCATGAAGGCATACAATATGCTTCACGTACAACTTCGCCAATCTAGCAACTGAATATGTGGCTTTCACAGGCAAGAAATGTGCAGACTTCGTCAACCTGTCTACGATCACCCAGATGGAATCGTATCCATCCTTCGAACGAGGTAAACCGACCAAAAAATCCATAGCTATCCTTTCCCACTTCCACTCGGGAATAGGAAGAGGCTGAAGCTTCCCAGAAGGCTTCTGATGTTCGGCTTTCACTTGCTGACACGTCAAGCACTTAGCAACATAATCGGCAACATCCTTCTTCAATCCATCCCACCAGTATAGATCTCTGATACTGTGGTACATCTTAGTAACACCAGGATGAACGCTGGAGGCTGTAGAATGTGCTTCCTCTAAAATCTCTTCTCTCAAATCATCCACATCTGGAACACACAATCTACCACTGATCCACAACACACCATCATCATCGAGTGTGAAATCAGTGAACTTCCCTGCTCTGACATTCTCTGCAAGCTCTTCCAGAATAGGATCTCGGCTCTGAGCTGCTTTAATCCTATCCCTTAGTACAGATCGTACTTTAAACTGAGCTAACAGTCCACCTGATCTACTGATCTTCATCATCAGACCTTGATCCACCATCAGATGCAATTCTTGGATCAATGGTCTCCTCTCAACACCGATGTGAGCAAGACTACCTGAAGACTTCCTACTCAAGGCATCTGCTACCACATTAGCTTTACCCGGATGGTAAAGAATCTCGCAATCATAATCCTTCAACAGTTCCAACCATCTTCTCTGCCTCAAATTCAAATCTCGCTGCTGGAAAATGTACTTAAGGCTCTTGTGATCAGTAAATATCTCACAAGTCACCCCGTACAAATAATGTCTCCAAATCTTCAAAGCAAAGATCACTGCAGCCATCTCTAGATCATGTGTAGGATAATTCTGCTCATGCTTCTTCAACTGCCTCGAAGCATAGGCTATCACCCTTCCATTCTGCATCAACACACAACCAAGACCAATTCTAGAGGCATCACAGTAAACTGTGAACTTATCCACACCATTAGGCAAAGCTAATACTGGCGCTGTGGTCAACTTCTCCTTCAACAACTGAAAACTATTCTCACAAGCTTCTGACCACTCAAATCTAACATTCTTCTGAGTCAAGCGAGTCATAGGGGCTGCAATCCTGGAAAAATCCTGCATAAACCGCCTATAATACCCGGCTAAACCCAGAAAACTTCGAATCTCCGTAACTGAAGTAGGTCTAGGCCACTCAGATACTGCTTCAATCTTCTGTGGATCAACCTGAATACCTTCTTTAGACACTACGTGTCCAAGAAAAGAAACACTTTCCATCCAGAAATCACACTTCGAGAATTTAGCATAAAGCTGATGATCTCTCAGTGTCTGTAGTACAATCCTCAAGTGATATACATGTTCTTCCATACTCCTCGAATATACCAGTATATCATCAATGAAGACTACCACAAACTGATCCACATACGGTCGGAATACTCTGTTCATCAGGTCCATAAAAGCTGCTGGTGCATTAGTCAAACCAAAAGACATCACCAGAAACTCATAATGACCATAACGAGTGCGGAACGCTGTCTTAGGAATATCAGCTTCACTGATCCGCAGCTGATGATAACCCAACCTCAAGTCAACCTTAGAAAAGAATTGTGCACCCTGGAGCTGATCAAACAAATCATCTATCCTCGGGAGAGGATACTTGTTCTTCACTGTCACCTTATTCAACTCTCTGTAGTCAATGCACAGTCTCAGGGTACCATCCTTCTTCTTCACAAACAAGACTGGTGCACCCCAAGGAGAAACACTAGGTCTGATAAAACCCTTCTCCAACAACTCTTGCAACTGCTCCTTCAACTCTCTCAACTCTGCAGGAGCCATACGATAGGGTGGCATAGATATAGGAGTAGTACCTGGAACCACATCTATACAGAACTCAATCTCTCTATGAGGTGGTAAACCTGGCAACTCCTCGGGAAAAACATCAGGAAACTCACAAGCAACCGGAACATCTGTGAGTGACAACTTCTCCATTGACGTATCCCTAACCAATGCCAAAAACCCCTGACAACCTTTCCTCAATAACTTCCTAGCTGATATAGCAGAAATAAGATTCTGAGGTGCTGAACTCCTGTCACCAACAAACTTAAATTCTACTTCACCAGGAATTCTGAAAGTCACCTCCTTATTCCTGCAATCAACCACGGCATAATGCTGAGACAACCAATCCATTCCCAAAATAACATCAAACTCCATCACATCCAACAAAATCAAATCAACGGGTAATTCTCTATCTCCCACGAGAACTGGACAACCAGAAAGAACAATATCGGCGTCCAAAGAATCGCTCAGAGGAGTGGCAACAGACAAAGGAAAAGCCATCCTCGAAGCTTGCCAACAAGATTTAGAAGCAAAAATGGGAGAAACAAATGAATGCGTGGCACCCGGATCAAACAAAACCAAAGCATCCAGGTAACAAACAGAAAGAATACCTGCCACGACTGCATTAGATGCCTGAGCATCCTGCTGAGTCAGATGAAAAACTCTGGCCTGGCCTCGACCTCCCTGCTGACTGGTAGAAGCCTGGCCAACACCTCGGGTACCTCCTCTCGTACCTCTACCACGACTCTGCTGTGGAACAAACTGAGTAGAACTCTGATGCTGAGCTGGTGGCAACTGAAATGGCACGGGTACTGCACTAGCAATCGACTGCTGTGGGAATCGCGGAATCTGCTGCTGCTGATATCCGGGGTAAGGACACGATCTGGCAAAATGTCCTGTCTGCCCGCATCTGAAACATGTCAACGGTGTCAGATAACACGGTCCCTGATGGACTCTACCACAAGTCTGACAAACACTGGCCGCTGATCCAGAACTACGACCACTGCTGCTGCTCGAAGCACCTGACCCAAATCTGAATGATCTACGCTGACCTCCACGGCCATGTCTACTGCTCCGATGCACTCGCTGCTGCTGTCTCTGACTCTGCTGAGTCGAACCTCGCTGCTGACTACTCGAACCAACATGAAAACTCGAATACGGAGTAGCCTGCAATCCACTCGACTGAACTCCCAACTGGTAATAATCAGGCATCGCTCCCTGCCTAACTAACCTCAGCTCAATCTCCTTAGCTAGCTCAATCACCGACTCCAGAGTAAGACCTGCTGTAGGCATACCAGCAAAAGCTGAACCCAAACCAGTAACATAGGTAGTAACAGCGAAATACTGATCTCGCATCAGATCCTCAGCATATCTACCCAGACGAAGGAACTCTCGGGTATACTCCTCTACTGATCGATCTCCACGAGAAATACTAGTCAATCGAAGACGATAGCTCAAACGAAGAGGCTCTGGACAAAATCTCCTCATGAATCGCTCTCGAAACTGAGCCCATGTCATCATCATCATATAGGGCTGGATCATCTGAATAAACCAATCCAAGGCTGGTCCCTCGACAGACAACTCAATGATCATGATCCTCTGGTACTCGGTATGAGCAGTCCGAGTCCTAGTCTCAATCGTATGCAGAAAATCTAAAGGATCAGAAGTCCCATCAAAAGCAATCCTGCCAACTCTGGCATAGAACAAAGCTGCCTCAGGGTCAGACATACCCTGCTGATAGGCAGGCTGAACAGGCTGAACTGGAGGAACAGGAACATCAAACTCAGGCTCAACAGGCTCCTCGTCCTGTAACTCTCTCTGCCTACGGCGACCTGTCGCTCCTCGAGGTCTACCCCTGCCACGACCTCTACGTCTAACTGGCTGCTCAGGAGGTAAAACCTCGTCCTGAAAAGACTCATCATCCTCGGCCTCAACGACCGGTGGAGCGACACGCGCTGGCCTCCTCATTCTGAAAAGACAAACGGAAAGATTCAGACAAAACAGACAACGGAGGAATAACGCTGAAAACTACAGCAAGGAATACTCATCAAGACATACTCGAACCTAATACACTGCAGTAGTCCAACAGAAAACACAACTTTAAAACTAGGGCCACAACTCACATAACTAAGCCCTGACATAGAACTCCACTCAGATACGAACTTCGCTCTGATACCAACTTTGTCACGACCCAAAACAGGGGCCATGACCGGCGCTAGGGAACGGGAATTCTTTCGAATCCGGAACCCGTAGCAAGCCTAAAAATAAAATAAATATGCAATAATAACCATAAAAATATAATATGCAGCGGAAAATAAAAATCATAAATATTACAATATCATCCATATCAACTGGATTTAATTCAAAACTCATCACATCGCATATATAATCTCATAAATGTATAATCTTTATACAAATCCAGTTTTACTATAATACATCTCTTTAAAACAAATACTTTAATTCACAACTACTGAAAATCACAACTACTGCAGTGTCTAGATAAAATAAATAAGACTCAAGTATACAATTTACATAAAGAAGCCGGGGCGGAAGAAATTCGGCGTATTGACCTGCTACTGAGGTCTGAGGAAGTTGACTCTCCTGAAAAATAGTCAACGGAGGGGAGTCAGACCTCACTGAGTGAATTACTATAATATATATACATACACTCTAAGTGATAATGCATACAGTCAACAGTATATGAGTAATATGTATATATACAGGCAAATTCATACAGATGCAGAAAAATCATTTTATATATTTTGTCTGAAAATCAACTTTTATGAAGGATCACATAGAACCCTAGAATATCGCAACCTCAGAAAATAGTGTTAAACAACACTCTAGCCATACAGGCTCACTTATCCAAATATATCCACTTAATCCATATGGACAGTAGACTGGCCCCGAGACACTAAGTCAACCGAGCTCCAGCAGTCTGACTGCCAGTGTGATTGGCCCCGAGACACTTGGTCAACCGAGCTCCAGCAATCACACCCACAAACCACATCTCACATATATCAATAATCATAATCAAATCGATATCCACAAATAAGTTAGTAATATAGCCTAAAGCTATAGGCGTACCGGTACGTACTCGGTCCTAGTGCTGCCCACTAGGTAGCACGTTCTATTGATATCCTTCATTCTTAAATATAAAACATTCATTCACAAAAATAAATGATGCATGGATATAAATGAAATAGCAATATAAACCATATATATACCGAAAATATACCAAACATAAACCAGGTATATTTTGAGTATATATATGTCAAATAAATCCAATCAAATCATGAATTAAACTAAAAATATATTTAAAAACATTTTAAATATATTTTATTAATAAAACATGTATATAATTTATTATATACCAAAAATATACCAAAAATATACTTGAATATAAATCATGTTATTTATGCATATTTAGTAAAAATAAAACATGCATTTTCTAAATCATGCATCCTAAGCATATATATATAATATAGTAACTCACCTAATGCGCTCCACGAGACAGGTCCGACGGGACTGGTCCACTAACCCTCGGTCTTGGCGCAACTAAACAAGAAATAATTAATCGACATCAGAATAACCCTAACAGAAATCCTAGAATTAAATCTAGAGTATTCAACACAGAATCGGAAATTAGGGTTTGACTGGATATCACGTTTTACGAGAATTCTACCGGAAATCCGGCAGAACCTCCCCTGTAAAACGGACATCTCTCTACTCAAAAGAGTAGAGCCGACCCTGCAAAGAAAATACACTTTAAAAATAAACACCACAATCAATCACAACCCCTCGGTCGGACTCCAGACTACAATCTGTCGACCGGGGTCCACAAACACAGAATATATATTCAAATATACCAAAAATATCCTTAAATCATAAAAATACATTTCATACGTAGAAATTACATAATAAATCTTGAAACACTGTAAAAATCGATTAAAACTCATTTTATTAGAAAAACCGTATATTATATATATAATTGAAAATAATTCCCGGAAAATAGTTTTAATTAGTTAAAAATACTAAATATTTTGTAGAAATCATTTTTATACCTTAAATAAATATTAAAACCAATTAAATTACATTTTTAGACAATTTAGGGTAAAATTACCAAAATACCCCTATATATATATATATACCTAAATTACTTCAAAAATTCACCAAAAATCATACAATTATCCAAAATTAATTTTCTCAACATATTTATCAATAATATCAATAATTAAACTCAATTAACCAATTAAATTTAAGTAAAAACACAATTAACTTAATTTTACAAAATCACATAAACTTCAATAATTAAAAATAAATACTTAGAAATTCATAAAAATTCCAAATAAATTCCTATAATTCATTTCAACACCTAATTCAACCATAAACTCCAATTTCATAAATTAAATAATTAATTTCCGAAAATTAGAAAATAATATTAAAATATTCAAAAATACCCAAAAATCCAAACAATCTCCAAAAATTCTACAAAAATTCATACATGAAGATTAAGCTACCAGGAACAACATTTGTGAAGGAATTTTCCATGAATCATCCAAATCGAAGCTCAAAAAAATCGAAAACCCAAAGAGGCCGAAATCTTCAAATCGAAACCTAAGCAATTCTAGACCATTTTAGCTCAAACCAAAGCTAGAATAACACTCACCGGAGCTCAAGGAGAAGATAGAGACCGGCGGTGAGAAAAAAATGGTGGTCGGCGCCCGCAGGAGAGAAAGAAGAAGAAGAAGAAAAAGAAAAAGAAAGAAAAAGGAAAGAGAAAGAAAAAGAAAAAGAAAGAAAAAGGAAAAGAAAATAAAAGAAAATAAAAGAAAATAAAATAATTAAATATTAATAAATAATTAATAATAAAATAATAAATTTTAATAATTTAATAATAAATAAAATAATCAAATAATAATAAATAAATAATAAAATATTAGGGTAATAATAAACCCTAATTAAATAAATATACACACACAGGCTTTATTTAATAATTTAAAAATATGTATGAGTTCATGCAAACCCGTAAATACATTTAAAATAATTAATAATACATTGTTTACGTGAAAATTTCCCCGAAAATGAAAGTCCCGGGAAAATTTTATGTAAAACACTGTATATAAGACACAGTAATTAAAATAGGTTTAAAATACATATCAACTCATAAAAATATCGTATAATGCATGAAAATTATTGACACTGTATATCCCGGTACAGTGTAAAAATATTTTTAAAAACACGGGATATTACAATAAGCCTGGCCATAGGCCGGTTTAGATTTGAAATCGACCTAGTCAAATTCGGGATTAGAACCGATTAAATCTTGAACCAATTTAAGGGCTAGTTTCACCTAAACATGAATCATGAACTGACAGCTTGTTTTTGAACTAGCAAGTTAGAAAAAAAATAATGTTTTTTCTTTCGTTTAGGGGGTGGGGGGATAAGGGAGAACAATTTTACCCTATACAACAACCATAAACAAGTAATTTATGGTTTATTTTAGGAAGTTCAAAAAATTAATTTTGGTGTGTATAAATAGGGTTGAGGGGGAGAAATTTGTTCCTCACAAATAATTCTCTCTCAGTTTTCAAATTCTCTCTCAATATTCTATTAATATTTTCTTAAAATACTCATTTAAATATTCAATATATATTATCTATTCTATTATAATATAATATTTTATTTATTTATCATTTATATTCATAATTCATTCTTATTCTCTTAATAATTTTTTTTTTTTACTAATTTCGCTCTCAAAGTTTTTAATCACTTTTCAAAATTTTTAATTAAAAAATGGCAAGTGAAAGTGGAAGACCAAAATCACATAGTTTGGTGAATCACAACTAAATATTATTGACTTAGATAATATTATAAGTAATTTGCAAGATGATTATCCAACATAAGAAATTCAAGAACCTTGTGTGGAAGAACTTGTGACAAATATTCCATAACAAGGTAAATAAGAAAAATCTCAATTACAATATAATATTTTTAAATTTCATTTTAAGCGGAAAAGAAATACAGATAACAACTATAATGTAAATTGTAATTATTATGGCGAAAATTACAAAGTTGAAATTGGAGGTGGCTATGACACATTTAGAAGGCACTTGATAAACAAGCATCCAAAACAAATTGGTGTTGAACAAAAACAAACACAAATTTTTGGGTACAACATCCTCTTCTTCTTCTCATTTATCTAAATATAGTGATGAATAAAATAAACTAGAATTAGATAGAATGATTAGTATGAAATATTTATCTTTTAGTTTTGGTAAAAAAGTAGGTTTTAATAATTATTGTCAAAAAACATTAAATCTACAAGCTAAACATATGCCTTGAAATACATTAAAATGTGCATTATTTAATTTATATAAACAAGAAAAAAGAGAATTATAACATTATTGATGAATTTTAATGGACGTGTATGCATATGCAGTGATATTTGGAGTGATCATTGACAAAATCACTCATAAATGTCATTGAATTGATATTGAATGGTTATTACAAAAAATAATTATTGCATTTAAAGTTTTTGATGATTGGAATATTGCCAATAATATTTTTAGAATGATTAAAAATATTTTAAAAGAATATTTTTTAATTAGAAAATATTTTTCAATTTCATTTGATAATGCAGCGATAAATACCACATCGATTAGTCATCTCCAGTCTATTTATCAACTAAATATTGGAGGAAAATTTTTTCATATTAGATATGCATGTCATATTTTAAATTTATGTGTCAAAGATGGTTTAAAATCATTGGATGTGCTCTTATCACCAATTAAAAAAGCAATTTCATTTTTATGAATACATCTATAAGTGATGAAATATTGGGGAAAATTTTGCAAAAAAAATGATAAAAGACCAAAATTTTCAAGAGATTTTCCAACTTGTTGGAATTCAATCTATGAATTATTAAATGAGTCATATAGATATTGAGATTTATTGTGTGCATTTATTTCCAATAATGTGTCACAACTTCATTTATATCCATAAAATTGAGAGGCTTGCACAAAACCTTCACATATTTTAAAAGTTTTTAATGATCCAACTTATGCTTTAAGTGGTGTTTTTTATCCTACATCACATTTATCATTAATTGAATGTTGCAACATTGTTGATGCAATGCAAGAATATGAAAATGATATTGTTTTAAAAGAATTAATTTTAATAATGAAAATAAAAAGGTTAAATTAATTTAAATTCATTCCATTAATTAATCTTGTTGCATGTGTTTTTGATCCTAGAATTAAAATAGATGACTTATATAATTATTTAAATATATACAATGAATGTTTAGGTCTTATGGAAGATAATGATATTGATATAGATCAATAATTAATAATATTAGAAAAATATTAGTAGAATTATTTAATGAATATAAAGAAAATGTAAATATTTGCACATCATTATCATCTTCTTATATTTCTTCTTCTTTTCCTACTAGTTAAGTGGGAGATTAACAAAATAAAATTAATATTAGTTATCGTGTCTTATTACAAAGACACTACAACCTCAAGGATCATCCAGTATATCTCCCAAACTTGACATTTATTTAACAACTAATTTTGAGTTTGGTGATACCAAATCTGGAAAAGATTTTTCAGTCCTTGAATAGTGGAGTCAACACCAAAATATATTTCCAACTCTTGCACTAATTGCTAAACAAATCTTTTCAAGTCTTTTTTCAACGGTAGTCATTGAATAAACATTTAGTGTGAGAGGAAGCATTTTGGATGAGACTCAACCACCATGACTCCCGAATGATTGGAGGTTTAAACATGTGTGGATGATTGGTCTAGAGCGTTATTAAGTACACAAGAAATTGAAAGAGACATAAATGAAAAGAGAAGTACGTAGCCTATGATTCATTTATATTCCAAGAAGATATGTAGGCATAAGAAAATTAAGTTCAAACCTTTTAATTTTTTCAATTTTATATTTCTAATTTAATATATTAATTCATTCTTGTAAATTTTTTTATTTGAACCAATATTATATATAAATTAACTTAATATTTTTGCTTTAATTTTATTTCAATCTTTTTGAATTTTTTTTTATCTCAAGTTGATGTCTTCAACCGGTCTTGAACTGGGATATGGATTGATTTTGGTTCGATTCCACCTAAGATGGAACTATGAATCAAAACTGTCAGTTCTTGAACTGTGGCCAGCCTTGTTGTCAATCACTTTATAGTGGAATGTTTAGTTGATATAGTCTCTTTTGTCAAATAGTAAAATTTCCCCTTTAATTTGGATTATCTTTAATAGAAGGTACTATTATGGAATCTTTTACTTATTTAACTTCACTTTTTTCAATTTGTGTATGTAATGATTTTTTTTTATAGAACTTGTAATAAATAAATTAATAAAATAATGATTCTTTGTCACAAGGAAGGATTGTAGCATGTTCATTTAGCAGGAGCAAGCAATCATGTAACATACTAGTAGTTAACTAGTTATATGAGATTGGGGAAAGGATTGTTATGTCCATTAAACTTGCAAGGACAAATTGATGTCTTTAGAAGAGAGAAACTTTTTGACAATTTAAGTTCTATTGATAGAAACACCAAGAACAACTAAGCTTACCTAGCTATAACAATAAAAATATTGGACTCCCAAAACTCCCAAACCTAAGGCCATCTCCAAACTTTTATACTCCAAAGTATAATAAATTACTCCAAATTATTAATGCTATAGTAAATTTACTCGAACTCATTATTTCATTTTTAACTCTAAAAAAAAAAAAAATATTCTCCACATATTCCTATTTATAACTCATTTAATATTTTCTTAGGGAATAAGGTTCAAATTTTCCCTAAAGTATATCCATAGGCTAATATATGCCCCTAAATTAATTGTTGGCTTAATTTTACTTAAAAATCAACTTTTGTTGATATTTCAGCCCCTATATTAATAGAAGGGTGAAATCAACTGCTAGTGGGCCCAAATAACTATCACAACACCCTATTAAAAAGCCACGTGCTCCGCTTCTTCTTCTTCAAATCGATAACTTTTGGGTCTGCACTAAGGTACATCCAATTTATTTACAGTAAGCAGGAAGCACCATAACAAGAGCATCTACCACTTGTTTAGAAAGAATAAATATACAATAATTCAAGTCATTTGAATTCACAAAACAGAGAGAACAACCAAGGCATTACCCACTATAGTTAACTAGAACTGAGTAAAGAAAAAAATTATTTTCATGAAATTCACACGGAAGCTATAATAGGTAAGAGCAAGGAATCAATCATTGTATGCACTCATTGAGGGCAGCCTCTATTTGAGTCAATTATTCTTCTCTAGCAAATCTCTTTTATAAGGCTCCATCTAGCTCTTACTTTAGAGACACTGCTTTGACTTCCACCTTCTTTCGCCCTATTCATTAACAAATCAACAATTAAAGGGATGGTTAAATTGTTCATTAAAATACATGATTTTACAGAACACATACAAACATTTGAAAACAATTTACAAATTAGCATGACAGAAATTCCTCCCATAAAGGTACTGGAATAGGAAAAGAATTTTAGCAATTTACCTGCAATGGCTTCCTCTATTAACTTCACTTGTTTCTTCAAAAGTTCATCTTTAGAAATGGTAAAGGTTATCACTTTTTTAAATCTCCAAGTCCATATTTAATCTCCAGGATCTTCTCCTTCTTTTCCTTTGCAAATTCAATAATTTTTTGAATTAAAACTTCTATAAAAATATTCATTTTTTTATAATAAGAAACTATACATCGAGCATACCTGCATCGAGAAGAAGAGAAGTACAGTTGCATTTATGAAGAGATTTGCAGAGAGCTCATATTGATAATCCATCCTTCAACACCTAAATACAATTGTTTCAAATACAGTTAAAATTTCAACAGACAAAAAAAAAACCTAAGTGAAGTAAATTGTCACCTTAAGAATGAACTCCGTAGCTTTAAAGATAAAACTGAACCAACCACTGCTTTTTTACAAGGCAAAATCAGTAGAGGTAAAAGCAACAATTGTACCACCAGCAGTAGCAGAGGTCGCGGAATCAACAGTGGCAACAACAACATCAGCGAGAGTGTAGCGGAGGCTTTCAACTCTATAAATAATAACTACAAAATATATAGAAGAGTAAAAGTCAAACTAAGTAACCGGAGGAATTTCATGGAAGCTGAACTTGGCTTTAGTGGAAATTAATCTTTAGTTAGGGAGCAGTACTGAGTGAAAGCCCCCCATGGCGAGAACTTGCGGAAGAAGGGAGAGGCGTGCCGATGAATGAAGGAGATGAAGAGATTAGGGCTTTAGCAATGGGGCAGTGGAAAGGAATCAAAATGATTGGAGATTAAGATTTCATGAGAGGTGTAGCAGTAGTTAAAGGAGTGGTGGAGATAATGGCAGTTTTTTTCTTATTTGAGATTGAAGAAGAAGAAGAGGAAGAGGAGGAGCGGGGAGCATGTGGCTTTTTGATAGCGTGATGTGGCAATTATTAGGGCCAACTAACGTTTGATTTAACACCCCTGTTAATAGAGGGACATAAATATCAATGAAACTTAATTTTTGAGTATAATTGAGACAAAAATTAATTTAGGAGTATATGTGAGCACAGAATATACTTTAGCGGTAAAATTGAATCTTATCCTTATTTCCCACTACTAATATTATTTATTTATACATTTTACATATTACACTAATATTTTATTCAATGCTTACCATATATACCAATACATTTATTTACACTAAAATTTAATATATTAATATATTTAAAAAATAACATACACATTTTTCTATACATATATGCATCTACAATTATTTAAAATTAAAATAATATAATATATGAAGAGAACTAAAAGAAATTAAAATGAATTTACTAAATAAATATAAAATTACGTATTAAAATTAAAATAGTCTATTACAATCGCTAATTAAATTTAAAAATACACAAACACATTATTACTAATTTAATCATTTGAATTATAATTATTTTTCAACAAATGCTCAATTAATGTATTGCGAAATGCAATATGAGCATTTTCGTCCTTAATCTATGTGTGACGAGCAAGAAATCGTTCAAACTGGGTTTTATCATCCACCATCTTCTCAACATCTACAGTTGGAACTTCTATTGCATCAACAATTGGTGCATTTAAATCACATTCGTCATCAATAATCATATTATTGAGAATAATGCACATTGTCATTATGTCATGTAAGTTTTCTTTTGTTTAGAAATGTGCTAGTCCTACCACAATTGCAAAACATGACTGTAAAACTTCAAAAGCACGCTCGACATCTTTTATACATGATTTTAGTTTCATTACAAAATATTTTTTCTTTGAACCTCGTGATTTATATGAATTGTTTGAACAATATTATTCCATTTTAGATATATACTATTAGCTAAATAGTAACATATATCATAATTTTTCTTTATATTACATAATGTGAAGGGGAGCAATACCTTGTGCAAGATCACAATTAAGATGAGATGATTCCAAAACATTGATATCATTATTAATTTTTGACATATCAAACATATACAAAGATTATAGTCGGCAACAACTGTCAAAATTATAGTTGGTGATCCACTACGGCTTGCAGACTGTTCAAATATTAATTTAAAGTGACAATATTAATATTGTTTAAGTTAAAAAAATTTAAATCAAATTTATATGCTTTTGGTAATAATATGATAAATATAATATAAATTTGGACTAAATTGAACAAAATTATTTTAACTACATTGAAACTTTTAAAAAAAGACCATTTGCCGTTGGTGAACAGTGTCCACCATTTGCTGTTGGTGAACAGTGTGTGCTATTTATGTTTGCACTCTGTTCATTGGATGCAAAATTTAAAGCATTTTGCCGCTACATTGGAGAATAAATGCACTCAATCTATGCCAAAATGCAGTGGGTTAGATATGCTCCACGACCAAGCAAGACAAGTGAAAAAACTGGCAGCAACAACAGTAAAAAGCAGAAAAAAAAAAACACCGTACATGCTGAAACTAACATCCTGAGAAAAAAAGGGGAAAAACAAAAAGAACAACCAGCATCTTAAACACAAGGAGAGATCACAGGTGAAGAGGAACATCGCCTTCGCCGGGTAGAAGCATTTTTGCCATTTGAAACAGAGGTTCCCTAAACAGCAGGAGAGACTCCAAGCGATCATGTATGTATCTCATTTTATTCCAGATTGAATGCTTATGCAAACACTATTAAATTGTTACATCGTAGCAGCCCTGAGAGTTGTTTTGTGAAAATGTCCCAGCACCAATTTACCTAGCAGGCTATTCATAGTTAGAGTTTATTTCAATTTCTATGTGCGGAAACCAACATGAGTACAAGAACAGAGATTCATTGAACAGCACAACAATGAGAAAAGGGAGAGCTAAATTCATTAAAGAGCACAACAATAAGCAAGACTGCCAATACAAACACCATTTCAATAGTTCTTGTCATCGAGTTCAGCCCATTAGCAAATATTTCCGTCCAAGAACCACCCAGTTATGGTGGAACATATGTACAATGAAGAAAAAAAATATTGAAAGCATCCAAGTAACAGAAACCAGAGTGATCAACACCATAATGAATGTATACACCATTAATGCTGATTATTATTGCTGCTGATACTCAGGATTAAAAGCAAGAGCCTCCCTGTAAATCAGCTCCTTCATCTGTTCTTCAGTCAAAGCATGCTGTTCAAAGTCAAAGCTGAAGGGAGTCATGCAGACTGGCTCATCGCTTATATCATGAAGTGATGTTAGGTAAGGGTGAGCGAGTGCATCCTCAACTGTAGCATGAGTAAAATCATTGAATATCAAATTAACAATGACTATCAACTTCCCAATAGGATCAAGTAAGAAACCTGAATTGACAAATTTATTCTGTGGAACAACAGAACAGAAACTTGCATTATCTCAATATAATTAAAGGCATAGACAAGTCGAATTACTTGGGCTGGACTTGCCACATGCTTGATGTATTCAACCTTGAGTCTTCAATAGCAACTCAAATTCATGTTTTTGGTATTATAAAATGTGAGTGTGTGCGTGGATGCGCAGCTTGTGGTGACAATACATAACATTAAAAAATAACTTATTGCGTTGGCAATATCTCTAATTCCTTTTACTGTATAAGACAAAGGGATGTCCATCTAATTTCATTTGGTACTATTCAACATTGCCAGTCTGCTACAGAGGGTTCAAAAGAAGAAACAAGAAAGAAGGAAAGAGGAAAAAAAAGCTGGTCATGATAGACTGACGTCCTGAAAGGGGCGAGCCTTAACCAATAATAAATTACAGAAGCATCTGCTGGCTTCTCTTCTTCTTCTTCTTTTGTGTGTGTGTGTGTTATAGATCAAGTCATTAAATGTCTACCCTATATCAGGTTTTTAATCTCCTAAGCATGGATGAAGCCAAGCCATGGATACTTGGTGACTAACTTAGCAATGTGACATATAATCGCAATGGAATCACCAAATGACAATTTGGGGGGGGGGGGGGGGGGGGTGGTTTTCTTGCGACAAATCAATAGAATATCAAGGAATAATGCAGTGCAACTGCACAACTAGCTAATGCTAAATTAGTATAACAGAAAATTACCTGTAATCCTCAGTCTGGGGTCGAATGTCAACATCTTTTCAACAAGATCAATAGCTAGAGGATGGACACTTGGGAACTTCTCAGTGAAAGACTGGCGACGATAAAGAGGAAGTTGTCGAATGTATCTCTTTGCATTTTCATTCAAAAACCCCAACTCAGCCTCTGATGGAGTGCCAATTAGCTGTAAAGTTTCAATGATTGATCAGAAACACAAATATATCTTCCAATTGCAAAACCTGTTTGCATGAAATGACACATGGATATAATAAATTTCACATTCATATTTCTGTCAACAAGAAGACATGAAATTCTAACTCATTAATAATCCAATACCTCCATAAGCAAACGAAGCTGATGCACATGATCTCTGCCAGGAAATAAGGGCTTCCGATCCATCAACTCCATGAAAATGCAACCAACTGACCATACATCAATAGCTGCAGTATAATCTGAAGAGTTCAACAGCAGCTCTGGTGCCCGATACCATCTTGTAACAACATATTCTGTCATGAAATCAGTTTCTGAGGTAACACGAGCCAGACCAAAATCACAAATCTTCAGGTCACAATTTGCATTAAGGAGAAGATTGCTTGGTTTTAAATCTCTATGCAGAACATTTGCAGAATGTATATATTTCAATCCTCGCAGAATTTGATACAGGAAATACTGCACAAGATTTTGAAAATTAGATTGGCTCTGTAGTTCTTGGCTATATTTGAATAAAAGATGAATAAGAGTAAAATATAAATCCAAAGAAAATATACACATGTTAACTAAGAAGAATAATTTCTTTGCTTAGAACTTGGCAAAAACACGTTTACAGACAATCTAGAAAGAAATACCGACAGTCTAATTGCAAAGGAGCAGCTTGTATTGTTTGCAGTATTGGGAGCCATAAAAAAAGATAAAGTTAGACTCCTTAATGATAAATATCATTCTTTTTAGATTTTGTACTTGAGTGAAAGACAATTTTAAGAATAATCAACATGGATCCAAAAGGCAGGTGTCAAACAATTATCAAACTTTTGCACTATGATACAGTAACACACAGAACAGACTCTAGTAACCAAAATTGACAATTGCATTGAAATTGCAATCCAATAACCCTTGGAAAAATGATCTGGGCCTTGATATATGGATTTTATCTAGTCTAATATAGGTTTAGCAGACTAAAAGAAATTACACTATATTTTATTGCAACCATATTTAAATAAAGGATAACTTGGAATAAAATTTGAGTGAAAGTACTTAATTTCAGCCAGCTATTGGGGCAGCTGGAAGCATCCATGAGCAGTAACATAGGGATAACTTGATGATTCTTTATACCAAATCTTAAAAAAAAAACACATTCCACATGTCTAACATCAGAAAATTCTGAGATTTTTATTGCTGAATCCATTGGAAACTGGCAAATCAACTTCATGATAAAACTCTACTTATGGGCACATGCACTGAAATACAAGTCAATGCAAGCTCATCTCTCCCTATGCTACTTTGTTTTTGGTTCCCCTAGGAACATAAAAGTTAGGCGCGTCCAGCAAGTATGGAAAAACTTCAGAGAAAGAAGCATAGGGGCATCAAAGACAGAGAGGCACAAAGAAGTGAAAAAACACATAAAGCAGATGTGTCAATATTTGAAAACTTCATAAACAACAAACACTGAAAAGTTCAAAAATCAAAATCTCCTTTTGCAGTTTATTTGGAAAGTGGTGCTTTTCATTCATTTTCAGATATTTTTGCTTCAGGAGCTTCTCAAAGTTTCATTTTCTAATATTAATTATGAACATAGAGCTTTATCCATTATTTCTTTCTTGATTTTCTGTATCACATGTATCATTATAGACAAAAAAATACCTTATCCTAATTAAAGATTTGGTTTTGATAAAAGGTTGTACTGATACGAAAAAACAATCTAGTAAAGGAAATAATGTATACACAAAGTATCTCTGTGCAAGTCCATCTTTGCAACTGCTTGATTTCAGGATAAAGAATTTCCACAAAATCCAACCAGAGGTTGGCCCAATCTAGTCCAGCCGTACAAAGAGAGAATTTGAAAAAAAAAAAAAAAACTAGGCATGTCAATATTTAGAAATCATGACCAAGAAGTACTATTAAATGAATAATAGAAGGATAAACATTTTAAAAAAGGTAATTTTACTCATGTGGCATGAAATAAGCTCATATGATTAGCAGATAAGCATAATGTAATCTGTCAGCAGTAGAAATTTGACAACCATGGGCATTATGATGTGCCAGACTATGACCATCCTTTTGCAGATACAGCACCAATTACCTTTTTTTTTTTTTTCCTTCTCTCCATAAATATTTGGTTAATTTTTGTAAAACGCATATGATCTACACAAAATGAGAGGCTTTGTTGTGACTCATGAATATTTATCTTTTGATAGCAGCCCAAACTACAAATTTGTGATTTGTGTGTCCTTCACATCATACCATCTACCATAAATGCTTGCATCTGATACATGCGACAAAGTAAGTCATGCAAAAATTTCAACTCCTATTCTATCAGAGCACTAATGAAGTCAAAACCAATGCATCTTCCTACTTGATTGATTAATGGAAATGGAGATCACCATTCATCTATTTTCTACAGATTACAAAAACTTCATCCAACGGATCCTCCTTTCTTCACATGCAAGGACAAAATTATTCCTTTTTCCTGAATCTTCCACAATGGAACCTAAATGCTTAATATAACCACCCTAACTACTTCTAACATAATATCAAAAGTACACCAAACAAAATCTCCCAAGGGAGAAAACACAAAATCCTCTATAGAAAAACTCATTTTCATGTACAAGGATGAGTAATCCAGTGATCATTGATTCCAGAAGTAATTAACCTTTAACCACTGACAAGCATATACATAACAGGAAAGCAACAATGCAGTCAACATATTCATTTCTGACTTTCAAGGACTAAAAGTTATAATCTTACTATCAACTTGGAAAAGTTGGTCAGTATCAATCAAATAGCCAAGAATTATACAAATTATCTGTAAATGCAGCACTAGAGAGAGCTGTACTAAAGCCAGGACACAGCACAATCCCAAATAGACAAAGTAAAACACAAAGTCCACAATTATTTTGCTTTAATTTGCCTCCATTACTTTTCTAATCTCTCTTACACTTAGGAATTACTATCTTCATCTCTTCATGGATTGCTTGTTCAATACTGTAAAATTTGATTTTACCTATCTTTAAACAGCTAAAGCTTATGAAACCCAATAGAGTGAAATCAAGTAAATAAATTCCAACCTGGCAGTGCTCCTCTGATAAGGCTTGATTTGAACGAATGATCTGATGCAGGTCGGTGTCCATTAACTCATATGCGATGTAAACATCATTGAATGATTCCCTCTGGGGCGGTGGTATTATATCCCTAATTGCAACAACCTGCAAGACAAAATGCCAGTGGTGTCAACGATATACAGTCCAACAGTGGCTTGCTTCTCCTAAAAAAGTTTTGTTTGAGTTTTTAGTACATGTGGCAATTGGCCAAGGCAAATATAATACACAAGCCAAAGGACGAAGATCATACACTAAGGATTGTGCAGATATAATGTGATTCCATTTCCAACCACAGGAAGTCAAAACTAAATTATTTACTTATCAAATTGAATAGCGCTGCTACTGTTAAGTAAACAGGTTGAAAGCATTATCATGAAAACTCTATGATCCTAATATCAGATTCCTACTATAAGCATTTAAAGATGATAATAATAATTTAAAGCAACAATTGTAAACATTTTTGGATAATAAAATTAAAGTTGCATTCCAATTTCCTAAAATTTTTATTCAATACCAATCCAAACAAACAAAAATCACTCACTGACGTTTTCATGATCCATATGACGAAGCAACTTGATCTCCCGAAGAGTCCTTTTGGCATCAATTTTATTATCAAATGCATTCGCTATCTTCTTTATAGCTACATGCTCTCCCGTTTCCGAATTCAAAGCAGAGCTACGATCAATCAATCAATTAATCAAAATCAATCACCAAAAAAAATCCCAGAATTTAGAAAACAGAAAATTACCAAACGATGCCGTATGCGCCCTTTCCAATAGGCATAATAGGAGGTTTATATTTAGCTGTGACCTCAAATATGTTACCAAAGATATTGTACTGTATGAATCTTCCGCCATGGCTGAGTGTCGCCGGAATATTCTCCATACCTGCTCCTGCTCCTGCTCCGGGGGGAGGAGGCTGAGGCTGGTGAGGCTCGGAGGATGGTGCTGCGGCGGTGGCAGAAGCAGGAGGAGGATGAGCGGCGGGAGCATCCTCCATCTCGGTGTCAGGTGGTCCAGCGGCGGTGTCCATTTCCGATGAATTAGGTGTTGCGGTTGTTGATGGCGTAAAAAATTTGATTATGTGGTTTTGTTTTTGTGGTCAACAGATCTGTAGATTTATTTGGGTTAATGTTAAGAGGAGAGAGAGACAGAGTGTGTTTTTTCAGTTAGCTTTTCTGTTTTGTTTTGTTTTGTTACCTTTTTTTTCTTTTTGGTTGCTGTGAAAATTTGAAAAAGTGACAAAGCAGCACGTGACAGACACTTCAATTTCACTGCATTCATTCCCGTTTAATCGAGCCCAACATGCTAATTTAGGATTGATTCGTTTATGATCGAACGAGTTGGAATTGATCAGACTATAAGAATTTTTAAAAAATATAAATTATAAATTAAAATTATATATTAAAAATTAAACAAATTATTTATTAAAAAAATTATAATATATTTAATAAAAATTATAATTTTATTCTAATAATATATTTTTTATAATATAAATTTATATATTATATATTTAAAATTAAATTACTAAATATTAAAATTACAAATTATCTTATAAATTTCTATTCAAATCTGTTCGCGATTTAAATTTTATATAATTTGAGGTTGATTTATTTATTAAATAAATTTCAATATATAAAATTTTTTATCGTACTGAACACTTAACTACTCACAAGTGGATTTATTCATTTACCTACCCAACATTCATCTTAAGAAGCATTTTTTTAAAATGCTCTTTGATTTATATTTTTATCATGGTTAAAAAAATAAAAATATTTCTCATTTAAATATTATTTTGAGTTTTGAATTATAATATATATAATTATTTTAAATTAATTATTTATCTGAGTTAAATTCTCACTGTCAATTTCAATATATATTTTTTCTTACTATATGATTGAGTGATAAAAAAGAAATTAAAAAATTACATTGTTAGTCCAAAATTTTCATATCAATATATGGATAAGGTAAAGTTGTCTCTCTAATCCCTTCCAACTTTAAGCTCTGTTTCAGCATTTGATCTACTAATTAATCCTACTTGTCATTCATGGAGCAACCAAGAGAAATCTTCTTTCTTTTTCTTTCATCTTCTTCCTCTCATCTCTCTTTGATGGTTTTTATAGTCGTTTATAACTTTTTGGATGATTTTTAGCCTTTTTTTTTTCTCTAAAAACCACAATTTCCCTTTCTTTTATTTTCTTTTAGCCTACAAATAACGGATTTTAATTTTATTCTTATATCCTTCGTATATTTTTTTATATTATTAGTGATTTTAGTCTAAATCAATAGATTTAGTGATTTTTTTTGGATATTATAGTTTTACAGTAGTTATAGTGTCATGACCAAACCATATCATAAAAAATTGATTGACATCTGCAGGTGAACAGGGTTTTTTTTTTTCCTTCACCCAATTGAGAGGTAATTTTTTTTTCTCCTCCTTTTTCTTCTTCTTCAACTTCTACATCCTCTCTGCAAAAAAAAAAAAAAAAAAATTCTTTTTTTCCCTCCCATTGATTTCTTTCAATGTGCATTCAGCCATGATCACCTCCTCTTGATGCTTTCTTTCAAGTTGTTTAGCATGAGACAATTTTGTTGGTCTTAGTTGTGGATTTTAAAAAGGATTCCTTATATTTCCAAATCCTGATGAAATTTTCAAGGTACTATTTGAAAATGATGTCATGATTCTGAGGCTTTTGAATTTGCACAAATACAACGGAAGGAAAGAACAGATGAACCAGACCACCAAAGACAAGCCCAGAAGGCGAACCTTCCAGTCTTCGCCTCCCAGACCACCTCGAACGACGACCACCAGCAGCTTCCCCTCTACACTCGACTCTTCTCCGCCCAGGTCTCCTCAGTCTGCGCAAACATCTTCAGCCACTCTCCTAGATCGCCAGCTCTTGCCCACTAGGCCATAAACGCTGAACAACTATTAATACAATGTTCTTGTCAAAAATAAATAAATAAAAAACTACTAGTACAATGTTGAAACAACGGGGATGAATATTAACACCGTGGCTGGCCAACCCCTGTGAGATAAATAGCAATTATTCCTCAAAAATTGAAGGCAGTGATAAAATTGCCAACATATGAAATTTTTTTTTACTTCAATAAGCTTTTTGCTTTTTTAATAAAATTACGTCAGGTTCTACTATTTACATGCATGATATATATATACAGGTGTGTGGCCTGAGTCCGAAAGCTTCAATGATAAAGGGCTGGGACCTGTTACATCAAGGTGGAAGGGACACTGCGATTCAAACGATGGAATTAAATGCAACAAGAAGCTAATAGGGGCATGATACTGTTAATATAAGTTATGCTCCAATGGTATTTTTATAATTATTTAGATATTGTATATAATTTTCGTGATAATAAAATATTCTTTTAAATAAATATATTAATTTTTTAAGTATTTTTTTTAATATTATGTTGAATAAATTTATTATTAAAAAATTGATAATATGAGTTACAAATTTATTCAGTACATTTACTATAAATTATTCGTAATCGATTAATTAATATTTGGATAATATTAATTAGACTATTATCTTTGTCTATTTTTCTTGATTAGTGTGAGAAACTAATAGTGGAAGGTAGTGAATCTCATGTTACTTGATATGAGTGATCGGAATAAACATGTGGATACTCATTGAATAAGTTAATTGAACAACGACATTAGTATTGTGATCGCAAGGATATTCACATATAATTAACAATCACAATCTAGATTATAATGATGCATATAGTCCTTCGACTTGAGGTGACATAGTAATACACATTTAGGTGGTTAGAGTTTGTCACCGCTTACATACTTGTATTAATTATCACATAGGTATATGGGGTATGATGGCTCTAATTAGTTAAATGTAGGGATAGATGTTTAATTAAGATGAAATTCATTACTTGATGTGAACCGGGATAGATCCTATGCTATCTAAGTTTATTCTTGATGAATAAATTCCTTGCTAGGATAAATACAACACAGTTTGAAAAAGAGTTTTAGTATTAGAAAGAATTCTAGTATTTGTTGTATTTTATCAAGAATTAAAACTTAAGATGAGGTCATATAATAATGCTTTTAGAGTTTGATAATACCTTAACTCTAGGCTATATTGGGATATTTAATGAAAGGAATTTAGTGTACGGTAATTATGATTAGGTTTGTGCGAATCATAATATGTATTAATTTCCAATTGGGCAGCTGTGATATCAATACTAGGGATCACTTACAGCTTATGAGAACTAAATGTGAATAATTGAGACTTTCACATTTAGAATTGAAAAGAGTTTCAAATAATATTAAATGTTAATATTATATTTTCTCATTGTCATTTGGACATGAACCTAGTAAGTTACACTTAATAGAGTTTTATTTATTAACTATAGTATTAATCTAATTATTGATTAAAAGAATTTAATCAATTACTCAAGATTAATAGAATTAGATTTATGTTTCGAACAATAATTCTAGTATATCATGAAATCTAATTCAAATAAGAGTATTATTTATTAATTAATATTGGATATTAATTAATATATATTAAATTAATAAATATATATATGTTGTTATTTATTTATGGACTTATATTAATGGTCCAAATTGGTTTGGACATAGGCCAAAAATTTATTTTGCACCAAAGATTAATTAAAGTCCAAATCTATGTATATGTATAATTTAATATGTAAAATAATACATTTGATGTATACTTTACATACAAATTTATACATTAATATGTGTAGGTGGCAAGCTCAATTATTGAATTAAGTAAGGAGGCATATTAATTGAGTGAATATTTTTAAAGTATGCCTAAGGTGTCATTTTAATCATTTGGATGGTTAGGTGTATATCTAAGGTGGCATACTTAATAATCACTTAATTAATTAATGCATATTTTTCTTTAGTGGAAAATTACTACATATATATCATTTCATATATCTAAGGGAAGTCAAGTAACTTGATAAGATAGTAAGAAGCAAAATAATGCTTAAGTGAGTTTTTGCTTAAAGAGTTAAGAAAAATCGCTAAGTGATTTTGGTTATGATAAGATCATAAACCAAAAATAAACACAACATTTACTAAACATATACTCTACACTTGTGCTCTTAATTAAATCAGTACAAGTTACTAATTTAATTAACACAAGTAAGTGATAGATAAAGTTTTGATGTTTCAAACTAGAGGCCTTACATTTGGAGGGCTAAGCATTTGATTCAAGGAATTGAACAAAAGGAAGACTAAGTTCTACAACAAGTAAGTTTATAAACTTATAATTATTTAATTATTTGTTTGTATATTGCGTAATTTATTTAGTTGTGTATTTCAATGCAATTTGAATCCTGGGCAAATGAAATTCTTCGTTTTGTGAAGGGTTATGATGAGTAAATTTTTGAAATTTACTCTATTTAGACTTGTGCTTAATACACATGTATTTATGTCTAAATACTATAATTGATTTCTAATAGTGGTATCAGAGCCCCTTTTTGCACTTTATACATACTAAATAAATTGTTTAATTACAAATGTTGTGATTAAAATATGTTGGTTGCAAGTTTTGTGGCTAAAATATGCTAAAAATGTATTTTGTATGTTATAGTACTGCTATGAATAGTGGTATTGTAGCAGTAAATAGTGGTACTGTAGCAAATGTTTTATTTTTTTTATGTTTGCAAAATTATTATAACATGCAAAAGTTGCATTTATTTAATTTTTGCATGTCATACTTGCAAGTAGTGATCATGGACAAGGTTTTACATTCTAGTATTGTAATAATTAATTTTATTATTGTTTATGTAATTAAATGTTAATTACATAGTATTAGGATGTATTGATAACCTTGGCATGTCAATGATTATTTGTTTGTTGCAAAAGTTGTAACAAGGAGACTTGAAGGAGTTCAAGGAGCAAATCTATGGAGATGGTGATAAGGATATTCATACTTGAAGTATTCATTGGCAAGAATAATTTTTGTAATTTATTTTAGTATTAAAATAGGTATAAAAATTAGTCCATGATCACTCCTTATTTGTGCATTCATATTTGCATGTTTTATTCACATATGAGATATGAATGTTTTATATGCTTTTATACATATCTGTATGTATAATTGGATGTCGTACAATTTATGTATTTGATACGTATAAATTGGTTAATGTGCAAAGTGAGACCCAAAAATCTTCCAAATAAATTTAAGTCTAAGCTCTCCACTGGAGTAATAAATTGTATAATTTTGGATTATGTATATCGACTACGGACACATGGGGGTATATATAAATCCAAGAGATTTATACAATGTTATTGTTAAGCATAGTGATATTCTAAGTGTATAAATATACTACATGCCAAGAATGGCAAATAGGCGTACCCGAGGCATGTAGTATTCAAATTTATACATTTCATAGTGCCAATGGTATGGACTTAATTAATGCCAAGGACCAAGAATGGCAATGGGTACCTGAGGTCCGTATGATTAAGAGCTTGATTGATGAAATATCACATAAGATGTGATGATGGGAAAATATGACTTATAAATTTTAATATTTCAAGAATGGAAAAGGGTACCTGAGGAATATTATAATTTATTAAGAACTTTATTACCCACTAGAAATCCATCCAACAAGGGATTTTTATTTCCTATTTATAAGAGTAGGATCCGCTAAATTAGTGGGAGACCATTAAGATTAAAGACCAAATCTAATGATTATTTATACAATGTCATTTAACTAACTAGTTTTGTTATCTTTGTAGATAATTTGATGGTATGAAATCATCAAACCCACTCTCTGTCATACTAGACCAACATAGGCTCACGGGCCCAAACTTTGTAGATTGGCTAAGGAATCTAAAAGTAGTTTTAGCTTTCAAAGAAATACTATATGTATTAGATTAACCACTACTTGGTTCACTTCCTGCGAATGCTTCTCAAGAGGAGCAAGACACTCTTAAAAATTGAAAAAAGCATGATTTGCAAGCACGTTGCATTATATGGGCTTCTATGAGTACCGATATCCATCGACAACATGAGAAGTACAATAGTGCAAATGAAATCCTACTTCACCTGAAAGAGTTATTTGGTGAACAGAGTAGGACCGCTAGATATAAGATATCAAAGTGGCTGTTTCGTGCTAAAATGAAAGAAAGTGAGGATGTGGCAGTCTATGTGAACTCAATGATAAGATCAATTAAGGAACTAGAAAGTCTAGAATTTTGAATGGACTTCCATCTCCAAATGGATTTGATCCTGCAATCACTTCCTGAATCATTTGGGCAGACCATAGCAAATTTTCATATAAATAAAGTAGAGTGTACACTTGCTATATTATTGAACATGCTTATAACAACCCAAAAGGCAATAAAAAGTAGCAAAAGGAAGGAGACTACTCTTATTGCTTCTTCTCGTAAGACTAAAAAGAAGAGTTATAAGAAAAAGAAAGGCAAGAAAATTGTTGTCAAGCCTACAGGTAGGATAGCCAGGCAAGGGACAAGTGAGGGAAGACCCAAACAAGGGTAATTGTTACAATTGTGAGGGTAAAGGACATTGGAAAAAAAATTTTCCTAAGTACCTTAAGTCTCTACAGACTAATGGAAAGGATATTATGAAGAAGGTATGTTTTTCTCTAATTTTTCTAAATGTTCTAATAGTTCATCAAATGCATGGGTATTGGATACCAGTGCTAGTTCTCACATTTTTTTTTATCTTTATAGGATCTAGCAAATAAGAGAAAGTTGAAGCCTAATGAAGTAACCTTAAAGCTTGGAAATAGTGCAACTGTTGCAGCTAAAGCTATAAGGTTACCTTCAATAGATATTTGTAATCATATTTTATTATTGGATGATGTATTATATGTACCTAATTCTTATAGAAACATCATCTCTATTTCTAGTTTGACTAGAAAAGGTTATGAATTTTTATTCAAAAGAGATATATGTAATATTTACTTTGGAAGTAATATTATTGGCTTAGGTTATTTAATACGTGGTTTATATTATATTGATAATAATTCAAATAATAATGAGCTTCAATTTATGAGTAATAAATATGCAATGCTAATTAAAAATACTTCTAATTCTAAACATCTATGACACTTAAGACTATGTCATATTACTGAAGATAGGATTACTAAGTTAGAAAAGATGGGAATCTTGAGCAATCTTGAATCTACATCTAATCTAACTTGTGAAACTTATCTTCAGGGCAAGATGACTAGATCACCATTTATAGGACAAATGGCTAGAGCCATTGATATATTAGAAATTATACATAGTGATGTATATGGGCCATTTTCTGAAATGGCTAATGGTGGTTTTTACTACTTTATAACCTTTATAGATGATCTATCAAGATTTGGGTATTTATTTCTTATAAAGAATAAATTTGAATCTTTTGAAAAGTTCAAAGAATTCAAAGCCCAAGTAGAAAACCAAACTGGGAAAAATATTAAAACTCTGAGATCAGATCGAGGAGATGATTACTTGAGTATCGAGTTTATTAAGTTCCTAAAGGAACATGACATTGTGTCTTAACTCACACCACCTGGAACACCTCAGTTAAATGGAGTGTCTGAAAGGTAAAATCGTACTTTATTGGATATGGTACGATTGATGATGAGTTATACGGATCTTCCTATATTTCTTTGGGGTCATGCACTCCAAATTACCTGTTATATCCTTAATCGTATTCCATCCAAATATGTTTCTACTACACTATATTATATATGGCATGGTAGAACACTAAGTCTTAAACATGTTAAGATTTGGGGATGTCCAGCTTTTATCAAAAGATTAAAGTCGGACAAGTTGGATGTGAAATCGATAAAAGGAAGGTTTGTTGAATATCCTAAAAATAGTTTAGGATATTACTTTTATCTTCTTGTTGAACAAATAGTTGTTGCAAGAAGAGATGCCATTTTTCTTGAGAAAGAATTTCTAAAGGAAGGTGGTATAGGAAAGAAGATAATATTAGATGAAGAGTCATCTAAAGAAACACAATAAACTAATCAAATGAATATTGATCAACCCGAGGAGCCTATTCTAATTGAAAATATCATCACACAAACTCCTACAAAATCTAGTAGGGCATCTCATCCTCCGGAGAGATATGGCCTTCTACATGATATGCAAAAGTTGCATGCTCATGAAGATAGTATTCATATAGATGATCCTACCACATATAAAGGAGCTTTATCTGATAAAAATTCTTCTAAATGGATTGATGCTATGAGAACCGAAATGGATTCCATGTATACAAACGAAGTCTGGACACTTGTTGATCCTCTAGAAGGTATTATACCTATTGGATGTAAATAGATCTTCAAGAGAAAGACTAGTGCAGATGGAAAGGTTAACACTTTTAAAGCTAGGCTTGTAACAAAAGGGTTTCGCCAAAGGGAAGGGATCGACTATGAAGAGACCTTTTCCCTAGTAGCCATGCTTAAATCCATTCAAATTCTTTTAGTTATAGCCACACACTATGATTATGAGGTTTGGCAAATGGATGTCAAGACTACTTTCCTTAATGGTTATCTTGAGGAAGAAATTTTCATGGAGCAACCCAAAGGTTTTGAATCCAAGGAAAGTTATAAAGTGTGTAAGCTTAATAGATCAATCTATGGCTTAAAGCAAGCCTCCAAGAGTTGGAATCATCATTTCGATGAGGCTATTTGTTCTTATGATTTCATAAAGAATAAAAATGAGCCCTGTGTTTACAAGAAGGTTAGTGGGAGTCAAATCACTTTCCTAGTATTGTATGTGGTTGATATTTTGTTAATTGGAAATGATGTAGGAATGATGACTTCTGTAAAAGTCTGGTTATCTAAAACTTTCTCTATGAAGGACTTAGGGGAGGCAACTTATATTCTTGGGATTCGACTCTATAGAGATAGATAGAAGAGAATGATAGGTTTATCCCAAATTCTTTAATTGGAAAAGATATTGAAGAGGTTTAATATGCTTGAATCCAAGAGAGGATTATTACCATTTAGGCATGGTGTTCATTTATCCAAGGGTATGTCTCCCAAGACACCCTAGGAAATGGAACAAATGGCTAAAGTTCCTTATGCTTCGGCAATAGGAAGCTTAATGTATGCTATGTTGTGTACTAGGTCTGACATTGCCTATGCTTTTAGTGTAACTAGAAGGTTTCAATCCAATCCAAGTTTAGAACACTGGATAGCTGTTAAATCAATCTTTAAGTACTTGAGAAGAACTAAAGATTTGATCTTAACTTATGGAGAAGGTGATTTATAGATTAATGGCTTTACAGATTCTGATTTTCAATCAAACATGGATGATAGAAAGTTTATATCCGGGTTTATTTTCATCTGTAATGAAGGTGCAGTGAGCTGGAAAAGTTCCAAACAAAGTATCACTGCTGATTCCACTACAGAAGCTAAGTATATAGCTGCATTAGATGCTGCTAAAGAAGCTGTTTGGATTAGGAAGTTCATAATAGAACTACAAGTTGTTCCTTCCATTGAGTTTCCAATTTCTCTTTATTGTGACAATAATAGAGCCATAGCATTGGCAAAGGAACCAAGGTCTCACCAGAAAACTAAACACATAGAAAGGCGTTTTCATATTTTTGAGAACTTGTTGGCAAGGGCGATATGGTCGTCCAAAAGGTAGCTTCAGCTGATAATGTTGTTGATCCACTGACTAAAGCGCTCACACAATTACAGTTAGACTATCATCTTGAAAAGATGGGTCTTAAATATTGTAGTAAATGACACTAGTGCAAGTGGGAGATTGTTAGTATAAGGTATGCCCTAGTGGTATTCTTGTAATTATTTAGACATTGTATATAATTCTTGTGGTAATAGAATATTCTTTTAAATAAAAATGTTATTTTTTTGAATATTTTTCCTTTAGTATTATGTTGAATAAATTTATTATCAAAGAGTTGATAATATGAGTTACAAATTTATTAAGTACATTTACTATAAATTGTTCGTAGTCGATTAATTAATATTTGGATAATATTAATTAGACTATTACCTCTATTTATTTTCCTTGATTAGTATGAGAAACTAATAGTGGGAGGTAGTGAATCTCATGCTACTTGCTATGAGTGATCAGAATAGACATATGGATACTCATTGGATGGGTTAATCGAATAGTGACATTAGTATTGTGATTACAAGGATATTCACATATAATCAACAATCACAAGCTAGATTATAATGGTGCATATAGTCCTTAGACTTGAGGTGACATAGTAATCCAAATTTTGGTGGTTAGAGTTTGTTATCACTTACATACTTGTGCTAATTATCACATAGGTATATGGCGTGTGGTGGCTCTAATTAGTTAAATGTAGGGATGAATGTTTAACTAAGATGGGATTCATTACCTGGTGTTAACCTGGATAGATCCTATGCTATCTAAGTTTATTCTTGATGAATAAATTCCTAGCTAGGATAAATACAACACAGTCTGAAAAAGAGTTTCAGTACTAGAAAGAGTTCTAGTACTTGTTGTATTTTATCAAGAATTAAAACTTAAGATGAGGTCATATAATAAAGCTATTAGAGTTTGATAATACCTTAACTCTAGGCTATCTTGGGATCTTTAATGAAAGAAATTTAGTGCACGGTAATTATGATAAAGTTTGTGAGATTCATAATATATATTCATTTCTAATTGGGTAGCTGTGATATTGATACTAGGGGTCACTCATAGCTTATGAGAACTAAATGTGAATAATTGGGAATTTCATATTTAGAATTGAAAAGAGTTTCAAATAATATTAAATGTTAATATTATATTTTCTCATTGCCATTTGGACATGAACCTAGTAAGTCACACCTAATAGAGTTTTATTTATTCACTATAGTATTAATCTAATTATTGATTAAAAGAGTTTAATCAATTAATCAAGATTAATAGAATTAGATTTATGTTTTGAACAATGATTCTAGTATATCATGAAATCTAATTCAAATAAGAGTATTATTTATTAATTAATATTGGATATTAATTAATATATATTAAATTAATAAATATATATATATGTTGTTATTTATTTATGGACTTATATTAATGATCCAAATTGGTTTGGACATAGGCCAAAAATTTATTTTGGACCAAAGATTAATTAAAGTCCAAATCTATGTATATGTATAATTTAATATGTAAAATAATACATTTGATGTATACTTTACATATAAATTTATACATTAATATGTGTAGGTGGCAAGCTCAATTATTGAATTAAGTAAGGTGGCATATTAATTGAGTGAATATTTCTAAAGTATGCCTAAGGTGTCATTTTAATCATTTGGATGGTTAGGTGTATATCTAAGGTGACATACTTAATAATCACTTAATTAATTAATGCATATTTTTCCTTAGTGGAAAATTACTACACATATATCATTTCATATATCTAAGGGAAGTCAAGTGACTTGGTAAGATAGTAAGAAGCAAAATAATGCTTAAGTGAGTTTTTGCTTAAAGAGTTAAGAAAAATCGCTAAGTGATTTTGGTTATGATAAGATCATAAACCAAAAATAAACACAACATATACTAAAGATATACTTTACACTTGTGCTCTTAATTAAATTAGTACAAGTTACTAAGTTTAATTAACACAAGTGATAGATAAGGCTTTGGTGTTTCAAACTAGAGGCCTTACATTTGGAGGGCTAAGCATTTGATTCAAGGAATTGAACAAAAGGAAGGCTAAGTTCTATAAAAAGTAAGTTTATAAACTTATAATTATTTAATTATTTGTTTGTATAATGCATAATTTATTTAGTTATGTATTTCAATACAATTTGAATCCTAAGCAAATGAAATTCTTCATTTTATAAAGGGTTATGATGAGTAAATTTTTGAAATTTACTCTATTTAGACTTGTGCTTAATATACATGTATTTATGTCTAAATACCATAATTGATTTCTAACAGATACATCAATAAAGGCTATGCAGCTCGTTTGGATCTTTTCACGTTATTGCAAATGGGATTCTTGTTGTTTGCTCAATTGGTAATTCTAGCCTTAGAATAAGTAGTGTTTCAAATGTAGCCCTTGGATTCCTATAGTTGTAGCTAGCACAATTGATCACAAGTTTGCTTCTAATGTGGTCCTTGGAAATAAATAGATATTCTAGGTTTGCAATTTATTGTTGATTATATATTAAAATTATGACCCCATATAATGAAGTAGTATCATATTAATTTTTATTTTTTAAATGATCAGGGCCCGAGTTTCAATACCAATACCTTCCCTGCTAAGAAATATTGTCCCTTAGTTTATGCTAAAGTTGCCAATGACACTTTTGATGAAGCTTAAGCATTGTGATTCTTTCCTGCTTTATCATAATTACTTGTTTAATTAGGCATTTCTGAAGCGATGCTTTTGCAGAGAGTTCTGCACTCCTTTCTTGTTCTTCTGCAACATTATTTTTGGAGTCTGAATAGCATTGATATATAAGTTACTGCTTTCAAGGAGCTTTGGGCAGTGGCTTGGAGTCTTGGACAAACCTCATAGTGATAAGAGGTTTGCTGGCTTTTCAAAAGATAACAAACAACTTGATGCTAAAGTTCACCGCAAGTATATTTATGGTGCTCATGTTGCTGCATGCATTAATGAAATTTTCTGACAAGCTACTATTACTTTCACTAGTCATTTGTATCTTTTTTTTTTAAATATGCATTTGTATCTTGAGTTCATTAGTAGTAATAACTAAAAATTTTTATGGTTATAAAATCATGTTTCATTGGATTGCTTTGTGTACTTTCGGTAGACTTTGATAAAAAATTCAAATTTAATAGATAAAATCAAAGCCTCTAAGGTTCTTGGAAAGTAGTGCGGGAAGAAGACTGATGCAACATGAAAAATCTTCAAGCAAAAATATACATTGACATCAAATTTTCAAAGATAATGTGAATATAACATATTTTTACACGAGAATGAAATTCCATGTATTCTTGATTGAAAAAATAATTTCGTATTTCAAGTGAGGGCTTAATACATCAGGCTAAAATCACCACCATAGCAAGGACATTCTGAAGAGTGTGCGGACCAAGGTCCAAAGAATTTTAGCAACTGGATCATCCTCCATGATAAATACTCATTTTGTCAAACTCTTATCTAGTTGGCCTTTCATACAAGTTATGAAGTTGGCATGTATGCATCCTCCGTTTCTCCATGCTTGGATAAGAAGTCTTCTAAAGTATGTGGTCTTGTCCTAATTTCAGGTATCATAAATATGTTAAAGCCTTTGGCTATAATATTTTAAACAGAAACAACAATAAAGTAAAGGGAAAAAAATGCAATATGATTGAATTTTTAGTCCCTAAAATTAATGAATAAAACCAAATATAAAGTTAAAAAAAAATTAAAGTTTGATTGAAGTATATTCATTTTTTATCAAGACAGAAAATCCATAAGGATCGTAGACCTGAAATTGTCATTTTGCTGATCTAGAATCTCATTTAAAAAAAAGGTAAAGAGTATAAACACAAAAAGTGTGAGGCAAGAATCAACCATATTCATAATTTTATGTGCTAGTAAAATTCATATAACACAGGACACACATAATCTAAAACAACAAACAATTTTCTATTAACTAGAATAAGGGAAAGACATACCATTTTTAATCTTCATTTCACAGCATTTAAGCAAATAAAACATGCCAAATAATTGAAACAATCAAGTTAGTTCAACTGATAGTCAAACTTAAAAATGAACAGAGAAGGAAAAGGAACAAAAATTGAAAAATTAGGAGATAGTGAAGCAAAGAAAACCTTTTTAATATTCTGCACAAAGAATAAGCAGCCATGTGTTCTAACATGCTAGACATTATACTGGACCTCCACCAAAAGTTAACATCAATGTTGTTAATAGTATAATTAATATCATCAAACAGTTAATAGGCTGAAGAAAAGAGAAATACAGTACACATAATTCATAGTAAAGCTGAAACAGATTAGGTATATGCAAAGATAAATTTAACTCCAATTAGTAGTAAAGGGCTTAATTGTAAAGATGAAGAGGAAGGTGTTATTAATGGAGGAGAATTGCATGAGAATAAGCTAGCTTATTTTACCAAGACATTGACTCAATATGATGCAAACAATGTTGGAGGTTTCTCAGTGCAAAGATATTGCACTGAGACTATATTTCCACGGTTGGATTACTCAACTGATCCGCCTGTACAAACCATTCTTACTAAGGATGTCCATGGAGAAACATGGAAATTTCACCACATTTATATGGGGACACCAAGGAGGCATCTTTTAACTATAAGATGGAGTACTTTTATGAATCATAAGAAGTGAATTGCAAGGGATTCTATAGTTTTTTTAAGAGTTGATAATGGAGATCTTTGTGTTGGACTTCGAAGAGCTAATATGGGAATTGGAGGGGAATCCGGCCTGTGGGAACTGTGTTATGCCTTATGGAGGATTTGGTGCTTTCTTTAGAGATGATGGGAATAAGCTGTTGAGAA
This sequence comes from Mallotus nudiflorus, assembly GCA_947683625.1. NCBI lineage: Eukaryota > Viridiplantae > Streptophyta > Magnoliopsida > Malpighiales > Euphorbiaceae > Mallotus > Mallotus nudiflorus. The sequence continues at coordinate 4,064,024 of CANTUR010000066.1, forward strand.
ATAGGAATAAGAACTTGTTAATGGTTCTGGTGCGAATGGTGGTTTGATGGGGAAGGCAAAACTGAAGGCTGATTTAGTTATTGAAGTGGCGTATAATCCTCGAACTAGTACTCAGTTAACGGGAATAACCTACTTGCTTTATAGAAAATGAATAGTTTTTTTTTGTCAAATTTAGGTTACAGGTATTTTGATCAATAGTTCTAAATAAATTCTTTAAATTCAATGACTATTATAAAGCCAATTGATGATACCGTGTTATTATGACACCATAAAATTTACCTCTCTTGAAAAGCCAACATCTGAAGTTTGGTAAGAAGTCTGATAGATCTTAACATGTTGATTCAATCTTATAACTCCCGATTATATAGGTTGATGTGAAGCTGTGATTAATTGTTATACATACAGTATTTCACTAAAAGAGAATTTTTTTGGACTAAAATTAGGCTTCAACAATCTTTTATTTTTACATAAACGTACAATACTTTTACAATAGTATAATAGTAACTCAAGCTAATAATTATTTATATTATTCTTTGTACTATTAGAGTGAAAATCTTTTTTTAACAGTCTGTATTAGCTTGTTTTGCTATATATCTATTGGATCTTAGTTAAACTCTTTATCCTTTAAAAAAAATGATCAAATTTATCCCCTTTTGATTCAATTCTCCATTAGTCCTACTTTTAAAATTATATCAATTTAACTATTCAACTTTATAAATTGTATTAATTATATCCTATTTTAATTTAAGGATCTAAATGCATTTTAAAAATTATTTTTAGATTCTTATAAAACAAATTTATTTATTAAAATACATTTCTTTTATTTTTTAACAAAAAATGTAAAAAAATATTTCCAAATGTTGATTTTACTATGGACACTATCAGTTTGATCGGCCTACAATGAAAGTTTGATGATGAGAAAGTTCGGGTTTTGAATGTAAAGGGAGCCAGAAACTTCTCTAAAGTTGACTCTAAAAGGCCAAACACTAATTCAAGCTCATAACTACCATATCCAAGCCCAAAATAAAAGCCTAAGCCCAAGCCTATTGCCTCTTGACCTAAGGACCTTGACCTGGCCCAGGTGAAGAGGCGATCTCCTTAACGAAGAGGCGTCGTCTCTTTACCCCAAGCATTGGTGAGGCGACACCTCATCGAAGAGGTGCCGCCTCTTCACACCCACTCTCTGCAGCATTAAATACCATTAATGATAGTGGTTGGAAGCCCACTTATTGAGAATTTGGTCATTCTTGGATGTAAAAAAAGGAGAAAAAGGCAAGAAAAGCCTAATGAATGAAAAAAGGCAAAGAGAGAGGGTGAGAATGGGGTTTTTGGGAAATTGAAAAAGGTGAGAGGCTTTAAAAGGGAATGTGGGGGCATGAGGGGCAAGGTTGGCAAAGAGTTTGGACATAAAAAAAGTCTAAAAAAAAGAGAAAAAAAGAGAAAAAGAGAGAAGGAAAAGGAAGAAGAAGGGGAAGAGACTTTGAAACTTAGGATACTTAACTCTTGAAAAGAGGAAGGATCTCTTTGTATTCAAAGCCATTCATCCATTAATCAAGCTATGAAGGCTCAATTAGGAGCTTCAGCTCATCCAAGACAGTGAATCTCCCTATTTTTGAGTTTTAAGTTCTTTATCTTCATTAAAGTTGTGATTAGTTACTCTTTGTGTATAGTAATCATGCATAAAATTGAAAAATATAACAAACTAAACAAAATATAACAAGTTAGACAAGGAAATTATGCTAAATACACTAGATAATAATTGAAAACTAAGGAAAACTTCTAGCCAAGGGGCGATGCCTCTTCAAAGAGTTGTCGCCTCCTGACCAGGAGGCGACATCTCGTCGCCTTATTATAAAGAGGTGACGCCTCTATGAAGAGACGTTGCCTTCTCGATAGAGGCAGGAACACTCTATATTTCTTAAATTCTAAGAAACATAATGATCAGGCACGTAAATAAGAAACATAATGATCAGGCACGTAAATAAGAAACAGATGCTAATATACAAATATTAACAATCAATATTCAATATCTCATGTAGTCATACTTCTCTAAGGCTTTAAATAAGTAACATAACTCAAGATTGTTTTTACGCTATATTATTGTGTTATTTCACAGAATATTTTATGAGCTTACTTTTATTTATTTTTTTGTGAATATTATTTGTTGATGATTTGTAAATATTGTTGTTGTTGTATAGAACTAACTAATATTTATTGCAGGAGTTATTTGGTGATTTTTAATAACTATATGATTATTTTATTTATCATATTTAGAGTTTAATTTGTATAATTAATTAGTTTCCTTTTGGTTTATTTTCAATTTATGTATGGTTTATTTTTAGTATTTTTTATATACCAAAAGTTGTAATCCTTAATACCTCTCCCCTTTTATTTGGAATGAATGGTTATAAATTATTTTTATTTATTTTATTTATTTATTTGTGATTGAATACCGGGGATATAAGCATGAAATAGGACTAATGTGCAAACTTGGAATAAAATATAAAATTGGAAACCAATCGCAATTAGCATGTTAATAAGGAAATAATTTAATAATCAAAGGTAATAAAATAAAAAACACATATGGAGACCAGTTGCAAGGTTGGGTGGGTATTCTAAAAGCCCATACCTAGTTTTGGAACTCAATCTCTGATGAAAACTTATGGGAACCTCCGTGGAATGTAGTTGCTATACAGTGTGTCTTGGCTTTTATTCGGATGGCAATTCCATCTCCATTTTGGGCCCCAAGCCTATTATGTATTTCCTAGTGAGCCCCGAGCTTACATAGTGCCATGGTCGCTAACACTTGGGTGTGCAATTAAACCTTGTCGCCTATAGTGGTGACTCCACTGGGGTTAGAGAAACTGATTCCAAGTGTTTTGTAATTTATCATCTTTGATTATTTCTTTATTTCCTTTGAAAATTTTGCAATCACTACACATTTCCATATAATGCACTCTAATTCCCAAAAAAATTGACAGTAATCTCTGCTTTGCTGCCTGTGTTTCACTCAAACCTAGTAGTGAACCTTTGAGTGGGGAGACATAATGGATGTATATAGCTATGGGAGCCTATAAGCACCCAATTTCAGGATGCAATTGTGCATAATTATAATGCAAGCCCCTATGATGAATTTATTCAAAAATTGAACTCGGTTGTCAATTTTTTGGACTTTATGGACTAAATTGCAACATTTTTTAGGATTTGATTGCAAAGAAGTCAATTTTTCAGGGGTCTTTTGGTAATTAAAAATTGATAGGCATTTAATGCCGATCAGCATTGGTGTAATGCCAACCGACATTGTGTAATGCCGATCGGCATTATACAATGCCGGTCGGTATTTTATAATGCCATCGCGTAAAAAAGTCCCATTTTTCAATTTTTTGCATTTTTTTCTTATTTTTTGTCGATTTTTTTAGTGTTTTGATTGGCTGAAATTTTAATTTTATTATTATTTTTATCTAAAAAAGGTTTCAACGCATTCAAAACACATAAATAGCTTTCAAAATTCTTATTAGTTTGTTTTGGAAGAGAAGAGCATTCCTGCAAATTTGGGAAGTCAGTACGCGCAGACTCTGCTTTAAAAAGCAAAGAGTCTGCATGCGTCCAGGGGGGCTTTAGACTCACACAGATGGAGGAACTGAGAGAAACCCACACACACATAGACTGAGGAAAAAAGATGAGAGAAAAAAACAGAGAGACTGTGAAAGAGAGAAGAGAGTTACGTAAAAAACTCTATCGCATAAGAAAACCCTAAAAATCTAGACACGAAGAACACACCCTTATCTTTCAAAAATCTAATTTTGGATACTATCAGTGTCTTTAAATGCAATCAAATCCCAATCCAGAATCAAATAAATACTAGGTCAATTTTAATGGTGATAATCCATTCTGAGGGGCTAAAAAGGGCATTTGCACAACATCTAAAATCATCAGTGTTCTTTTCTATTTCATTCTTTTCTATTATTTTCTTTTGTGATTTTTATTTTATTTCGTTATTGTTTTGATCATTCAATTTCATTACTAATCTGATTATTTCTTTTTTTTGTTTTGTTTTAATGTTTGATTGTGGATTGAGGAGGATACTGCCTATGTTCAAACAAACAAAAGATCCATGGAATGCCACGAAATAATCTGTACTATTTTCCTATAGATATTAGGGTTTTAATTTTCATTTTGCATTTATGTGTTCTGCGTAGTTATTTTAATTCATGGGTGTATAATTGTTTAATTTTAATTTTTGTATGTAGTTTGTAATAGCCCGAGTAGTAGGAATAGTAAAATATTTAATTCTCTGCATTTAAAATCAATTAGTAATTAGGTTCAATTGGGTAAAAAATCAATTAAAATCAATGGTGGTAACAACTTAATTTAGGGTTCGCATGTAATTGATTTAGGTTTTTTTTAGAAAATTACTATAATGTATGTTTGATCCTTTTTTATGTTTTATTTGTTTTGGGTTATGTTTTTGGGTTTTTATATTATTTTGGGTCCCAAGCCCACACTTAGGTCGAACTCACGTTAAATAGGCTTAAAAATGGTTTAGGACTTTAAATAATTAAAATCAAGTTAGGCCCATTAGGTTAATTAGATTTTAGGCCCACTTAGTTAATTAAAACTTGTTTAGACTTAGCTTAGCCCACTTAATTTCATTTCTTTTAAAATAAATAGACCTAAGCCCACTTCTCATTTTAAATAAAACCAAGTTAGACTTAGTCCCACTAATTTAACTTTCCTTTAAAATTGAATAGACTTAAGCTCATTCTTAAAACAAGCTAAAATAAATAGATTTAGGCTCACTAATTAATAAAAAATGCAGGCCCACCTTTAATCTCTTTCTCACTTGTAAATAAAATGTAAATCGAGCTAACTTTTTAATAAAATTAACATGGTTTAAACTTAGGGACAACGCGATATTGAGTGCATTTTTTATGTGTAATTTTATTAACTAGATGCCTAGGGTTAGATGGATGTCAAATAGGGTTAAAATAAAATTGCATGTAATTAGAGGATGAAATAATCATTTATAAAATTATTCTAAATGAACACAAGACTAAGAGAAGTTAGTATTCCGTTCCCAGAATCTCCTGATTGTGGTGCTAACTTTCGTTTAGAGAATCGAGTACCACCAATCAAACTGTCCCAGTTATTACCCTGGTGGTAACTCCTCTTCTCCACACTATGACTTTGTGACATAGTAGTGTGTTCCCTAAGGCCCTGAGCCTAAACAGTGTCGCGGTTGCTAAAATCTTGGATGCGCACTAAACCCTGCCATCTATAGTGGAAACTCCACTGGGGATAAGAGATACTGATTGTACTTGTGTTCTTTAGAATTATTTTATCAATTATTATTTCATTCTTGCATTCATTCTGGATGTCTCTATTAAATCAATGGTGTTGGTTTTTGATTCCATGATTCCACTAGCTTCATGGAGTTATAGATTGGCTAACCATCACTCTTAGCCTTAACTCAGTTCAAGAGAGATTACTGGGCTCATCTGACCAAAGTTTGTAACCCAAGTCCTTAAGGGGGGGTAATCTTCTCTCGAGTTGGTAAAGGATGCTGGGCCCCTCTAACCTTGGCCTGTAACTCAAAGTCCATAATGGAGAGCATCTTGCTAAGGGATCTTTAACATTTCACCAGACCCTAACCACATATAATGGCCTAGTTACTTCCCTTAGGATTTTTACCCAAAGTGCTTGTTTGTTTGAATTGCCATGAGGTATTTCTATTTATAAAAGCCTAGGCCTATACCTTTGAAGCTCATTCAGGCTAATAAGGATTAGGCTAGACCTTTATATTTAGAAATGCTGCTTTTGTGCTTTTATCTTTTAAGAGAGATTTGGCATGTGTGTTGGCTCTTAATATCCTATGTTGATATGAAGGCCAAGATAAAAAATCCTAGGAAAAAAGACTCGCCATTGAATATGTGTGTGAGAGAAATAAGGTTGGAAGGTTTACCTGCATGATGGCTTGTTGATTACTTCTTGATACTTGCTATGTGCCAAGTGCTTGCCTACTACTTGTTGCATAGCACGTGCATCATGCATACATGCACGCATATAGTCCACGCATCATACTAACACCTTGTTTTGTAGCCATCATAGATTCATCTAGGTCTTCTCGTGTTTATGGGCAAAAAGGTAGCAAATTAATAAGAACAGATCTAAGCCCTAAGTCAATAGCTCAAGAGATCCTTCAAGAACTAGAGAAGAGTCCAATCGACCTACTATACCTAGAAGCTGAACCAACTCAGACTGAACAGACTGAAATGGAACAACAACCAGAGATGTGGACCTTAGAGGACATTAAAGGAGCTTTGATGGATGGCATGAGAGCCATGATGCAAGATGAACTAAGACAGGCTTTAGTCAGACTAGTGCAACCTATTATTGAATAACCACCTACTGCTACTATTGAACAACCACCTATTGTTGGAGCTCCACCTATTGTTGTAGATCCTCCACCTATTGCTAATAATGCTGGGGGGCAACCTACTGCTAGAAATGTGCTTGCTACTGATGTGAGATTGGAAGACGTTGAAAACTACATGGTAGAAAAGGCAAAGAGAGAGTCACTTGAATTGGTCCATGATTATGAGTCCAAGCAGATGCAAGCACTGACTTAGAAAGTGTTTAAGATGGAAGAGCTAATTAGAGGACAAGGAATGGGATATTCTTTTAACTTTGATGACATGCTGCAAATGGAGGGAGATAAATTGCTTGAAAAATTCAAAATGCCTCAACTGTAGAAATTTGATGGGAGAGGAGGCCTTAGAATTCATTTGAGCCAATACACAATAACCATGAGCACTATTGAAGCACCATTAACAATAGTTGCTAGGCTATTTGTACTGTCATTGGAGGGAATGACTATAAACTGGTACCATGGGATAGAAAAGTCTATTAGGGCTAACTGGAAAGAACTATGTACTACATTCTTGAAACAATATGATTACAACACTCGATTAGAAGTGTCTATTAAGGATTTGGAGTTGACTAAGCAAAAACCTAATCAATCCCTTTATGATTTCCTCACCAGGTTCATGAATAAAGTAGGACTGATGAAAAATAAACTTGCTGAAAAGGATCAAGTTAGGATGATTATTCATAATGTATCACCTAATTTGGTCGAAAGACTGCAAATGATGAACCCAAAGACCTTTATAGACCTGTATGATTACAGTATACAAGCTGAAGAGATAGAGAATGATAAAAAAAAAGAATTCTAGAGGCACAATAACTTAAAATTACTCAACTGGGGGCACACAACAGGGGAGCACTAGCCGGATTATGGAGGTGCACGCAGTTCAGCAACCTAGGAGATTCTCCAATTTCAATCAATGATTCTCTAAAGTCCTAGAGAGACTAATCCAAAAAGGCCTACTTTGACCCTTAACCTTTTCTAAGCCACCAAACCTAAATGTCCTTGTTTTTGACCCTAACAGTTACTATAAATGCCACCAAGCTGCTGGCCATCCCACAGACAATTGTATTTGCCTAAAACATGAGATCCAAAACCTGATAGACTTTGAAAAAATCACCAACCTTGAAAAATCCAATTATAACCCAAACACTAGAAACAACCCTTTCCCAGACCACCGAAATGTTCCACCACCAGCCACCATGATGATCAACTCAAGAGTTAGCGAAGAAGAAGTGCTAAGCTCCTTCGAGGACTTCAACCCTAGACCCAATGGAGAACCTTTTGGACAGCCACAAAGAGGAGTGGAAGATTTATTGGGCCAGCCCTTATGCAAGTTTAATTATAGAGTATTCTACTCGAAACCACCCTCTGCTGATATACCCATTAAAAAATTGTGCCTACAGGATGGGGCGGTGAGTTTGATGATAAGCTAATGAAAGAAGAGAAAGAACCTGAAATTCCTAAGCAGCCACTAAAAAGAGCAGAAGACTTATTGGGTCAGCCTTCAGGAAAGTTTGACTATAAGGTTTTTTATACTAAACCACCTTTTATTAACATACCTTTCGAGTCGATTGTGCCTACAGGATGGGAGGATGAGTTTGATGATGAGAAGCTACTAAACAAAAAAGAAAAATGCACATTTGAGGTACAAGAAGATGAAGTCATAAAGATAATTAATAGATGCAAGAATTATTGTTATGTCAACCACCTCAAGGATAACCACTATGAGACTCAGCATTCCTAGCATCTAAAATAGGAAATAAAATTTCTTATTGTCTTCTTTAAATAAAATTTTAGTTTCTGTTTTGTCTTAATGATCGATGATATAAATTATGATCATGCTTACTTATGTAATCCTGATAGTTTTATGCATTATAATTTAGATCAGTATGTTTGAAATAAATTCAATTAAATTAGATTCATTTAGCATGGGCATAAATGAAAATTCAAAGCATATACATATATCACATGATGTAACTTCTGAAGATAGAAAATGTGAAAAAAAAGAAAGAATAAATAGAGAATAAAAAAGAGAAAAAAAAGAGAAAAAAGAATAGTAAGGTAAAAATTAGAGAGGAAAATTCATTACTGACTGATAACAGGAGTTATATAATGTGATGTAATAAATGTTCTCATTTTTTCCCTAATGAATGATTAAAATTGAATTTTAAATTTTTGTTCAAACATTGCATATTGGTCTTTATCATACCGCTTAAGTATCTGAATGGAAAAACAATACATGATGAAAGATAAATCAAAGCTATGAGATTACTATTTTAGTTATGTTTTCTTTTTGCCACCTCTTTTGTAATTTTCCTTATAAGCCTAGCGTCCGCTTATACCTTGAGAATTCAGGTGGCTTAGTAACTTGCTTTTCAACCCATACATTATAATTGTCATTAATTATTATCAGCATCAAGCCTCATATTCTGCTCAAGAATTCTTTGAAGTGCAAGTCCAATTGATTTCATCATCTAGAACTCACTTCAATTAGTTCGCCCACTCCTATGCATCTTCAATACATGAGATTGCTGCTAATAGGGTTAATAAGACAAAGGGCTAACAACAATAGTGACCAAACCAAGTCTCTTGTGCACATGAAGAAAGTGATTGCTAGGATGAATTCAAAATGAAGCTAGGGGAAAAATGTAACTCTAGGACAAGTTAGGGGCAAAATAGTAAACACAACAGTAGAACTTTAGAACTTCAAAGTTAGTGAAAATGATCTCAAGGCAGAAAGGAGTATACTACAAGCATATAGATATAATAGTTATCATACAGTAGAAGTAGTAACAAAAAGAAAAGTTTAATAGTGCATCGATCAATCATAAGCTCTAGTGTAAAGCTATGGACCCCTCTCGCTGGCCTGATTATTTGTTTGATAGACTATATCAGAAGCTCAAACATTAGAAGTACCAACAATGAAGCATCAAGTGCTTGAACCTATAAGCTATTGATGAGGCACCTTGTTCTCACACTCCAAGCTGCGAACATAGCTTTGCTCTAAATAGAAGACCTATTAGGATCATGCATGTTATGCATACACTTGTATGCATTTTTATGAAATACTTTCTTTGCATGATAAAGTCTTTGAGCCTAGTCAAGATTGTCCAAACACTTTGCTACTAACATTCAAGATTAGTGTTGTAAAAGTACAGGAAAGTAGTTAGAGTATTCACAGGTAAAGCATTTGAAGGAATGAAAATAAAAGGAGTGACATTACCAAGAAGCATCATCCTGGTGACCTCAAGAGGCTGGATAAGACTTTTAAGCTCCTCAAACTCAGTATCCATCTCTATAGTCTCATCGGGAGTATCATTTAGAATATCTCTCCACAACAGTTAGGGTGTGGAATATGGTAACGAGAAGGTCCAACATGTTAGCGATACATGTGATCGGCCTTAAAAAGGGAAGAATGCACTCAAAACTTGAGACGAATGCACTTTAAAGACTTCTTTGATGGTGAAATAAAAACCTTTAACTCCTAAATTTTTTCTTTTATAGGAAACATTGGGAAGAGGAATGAGGCCCTTTACCAAAGCATCAATAGAATAGTAGAAAGACAAATTCAGCCTAAAGCCACAACCTCAATAGTAGAATATCATGACCTTGTGATCCGAGACGTCATCACCATAATAAAAAAGGGAAGAATGCAAAAGAATAACATTGCATTTTGATAAAATTTCTTCACTTACAAATAAACCATACTAACTTATGGTATTTTGTGCAGGGAGAATAAAAGAGAATGAAGAAGATGAAAGGAATTGATACATCAATAAGAATGACTAGGATAGCAAATGCCAATCACTCGTCAAAATCTCACTTTGTGTGAAAAATTGCCTGACAAATGGCAAAGGAAAGTAGTATAACTCTATCTATTTTGATTCTACAGTAAAGTAAAAAGAAAATTTATAAAATTAAGAGTAAATTCATCCACTTCATGATATCATATGTGAAAACTTATCTCATGACTTTTGATTTTAGTGGCTTTCTTTTATTAGCCTCGCAGAATTTAGATGTCTTATTGATAGTTCTATGCTGAGAGTTTCTAAAAATCTAATCAATCTAATGCTTACTTTACACCCAAACAAGGGGAAGAATATGCAAAGACAAAATCTATGGACTTGCAGTATAAATTGGTTGAATTTCAAAGTGTCATTTTAGTCTTTTAAATAATAAATGTGCATATAATCTACTCCAATGCTCAGAAATGAGTACGACTACAAATCCCTTAACAGTATCCATGCTGAGTAATATGAGAAAGGTGGGGGAACACTAAGAGGAGAATCAGAATAAGAGCAAGCATAATGTACTCTAATGCCCAAAAATGAGTAAGAGTATCAACATGAACCTTTGGCGGTATCCACGCTGAGTAATACAAGAAAGGCGGGGGAATACTAAAGGAGGACCCACATTAAAAAAAACTTGCTCTATTTACTCCAACGCTTTGTAAGAGTATGAGTATCCAAAGGACCTTTCCAACGGTATCCACGCTGAGTAATATGAAAAAGGTGGGGGAATACTTGGATAAGGAAGAAAAGCACAAAAATAATTCAAAGACTATTTTAATACTCTTAATTTAATATTTTTATGCTTAATTTTCACAAGTTTTGTTTAGCAAATTCTCCCTAAAATTAGGTGTGGAAGTAAGCTCTTCACTTGGTAAAAGATACACTCTCAGCATAAGATGGTTAATGATGCCTCTAACCTTTGCAAATGGCAAATAAGTGATAGTCATGAAAATAAAAAATAATGAGATTTGTTAAGTACATGCTATCTCATGATAAAAGGATGAATTTTCTCATAAATTTTCAACATTATAAAGTACTTTTATACATTCATCATGGTTGAAACTAACTTCAATAAGTTTGTAGGAATTGTAAATCCAGAAGGAAGTACATCTAACTTGTAGAGTTGGTTAACACAACAGTATGATAGAAAAATCTGATAGCCTAAATCAGTCATCCTGAGCTTTAGAATTTGGCCATGGGCTCCGTCCTCTAGTAGAGTCATCACAGTGAAAGATGTCCGAAGGTTTGACAATGGCAGTCCCAGCACTGTAAGGATCAATGCCCGAAACTACAAGCTATCGATGAAGCATCTCAATCTCGCGCTCTAGACCGCTCGAGTAGCTGTGTGATATTTTTGTAGAAATACATAGAAGCAAGAAAAGTTATCTCATTACCCACATGTCTACACTTATGGGTATGTAAATGAGTTAAAGGAAAGATAGTTGAGTCTTCTCGAAGTCTAAGATCATTCTAAGGAAAACGAGGAGGCAGAGCCCTCTGACATTCTGAAGTCTCAACTCTCTCATGTTGTCTATGTGACGAGGAGGCCATAGGATCAGATAAATTGCAAATCAAACGTTAAATGATGAAGAAATCAAGGAAAGAAAATCAATGAAAAGAGAGAAAATGAAAGGAAAGGAAAATGAAGAAAGGAGATAATGGAATGTTACATGCAAAAAAGGAAAGTATATATAAAGTGAAAAATATCCACTTTGGTCCTTATACATGGATCCAAGTTCTTTCATTGCAATTTGGTCCATAATTACTTTTTGATTAGGAATATATTCCTAATTAAATCATGACATTCATTAAATTAATAATTCATTGAATTATTAAAACTGCATAATCAATCTATGATTTTGAATTTTTTGTCAAGTACAAAATACATAACAAGATTACGGAATTCATTTTTTTCATTTTACATGCATCATTTCAATCAAAAGATTCATATGCTACATAGTAGCTATGATATGAATTTCAAATGATTATGTTATTTGTTGCATAGTAGTCATAACCTTCATTTTGTTATGTACTGCATAGCAGTTATGACATAAACTTTCAAATTCATCAGTGCTAGACGTTCCAAAGGAACTATAGCAAATTTTCAATTCAACTTCACTAGATGTCCCTCAGGGAATATAGTGTTCATTGTTAGACGTCCCATAGGGAATATAATGAAATTCATTACTGCTAGACGTTATACGGGAACAATAACAAGTTTTCAATTCATTATCACTAGAGGTCCCACAGGGAATATAGTGTGCATTGTTAGACGTCCCACAGGGAATATAATGAAATTCATTACTGCTAGACGTTATACGGGAACAATAGCAAGTTTTCAATTCATTATCACTAGAGGTCCCACAGGGAATATAATGTGCATTATTAGACATCCCATAGGGAATATAATGAAATCTCATCATCACTAGACATCCCACAGGGAATATAGTGTACATCGTTAGACATCCTACAAGGAATATAACGAAATCTCATCATCATTAAATGTCCCATAGGGAATATAATAAAAATCATCAGTTCGAGACGTTCAATAAGAACTATAAAAGATTTTCAATTAAACTTCACTAGATGTCCCATAGGGAATATAACGAAATTCATCATTGCTAGAAGTGCCACAGGAACTATAGCAAGTTTTCAATTTATCATCGCTAAACGTCCCACAGGGAATATAGCAAAACTCATTTGCATAAAGTCCACTAGACGTTCAGTAGGAAATCTAGTGAGACTTGTCAAACATCATATCTTGCTTAGCAATTTGAGCATCAATCTATCATTTAGGGTACAATTAAGTGTCCTAATTTCTTTCTTTCGAAATTATGTTTTTTTATTGCTTTATCGCAATTTGTCAAGCAAACAGCGACAAAGGGGGGGCAACTATAAGCACCCAATTTTGGGATGCAATTGTGCATAATTGCGATGTAAGCCCCTATGATGAATTTATTCAAAAATTGAACTCGGTTGTCAATTTTCTGGACTTTAGGGACTAAATTGCAACATTTTTTAGGATTTGATTGCAAAAAAGTCAAAATTTCAAGGGTCTTTTAGTAATTAAAAGTTAAAAAATTAGGATTGGCATTTATTGCCGATCGGCATTCTATAATGCCAATTGACATTATACAATGCCGGTCGGCATTGCACAATGTCGACGAGTAAAAAAGTCCCATTTTTTTATTTTTCATGTTTTTTCTTATTTTTTATCAATTTTTTTAGTGTTTTGATTGGTTGAGAATTTAATTTTATTATTATTTTTATTTGAAGAAGGTTTCAATGCATTTAAAATGCATAAATAGCTTTCAAAAATCAAAATTCTTATCAGTTTGTTTTAGAAGAGATGAGCGTTCTTGTAAATTTGGGAAGTCAGTACGCGCAGACTTTGCTTTAAAAAGCAAAGAGCGTGCATGTGTGCAGGGGGGTTCTAAACTCACACAGATGGAGGAACTGAGAGAAACTCACTCACACATAGACTGAGAAAAAAAAAGACAAGAGAAAAAAATGAGAGACTGTGAAAGAGAGAAGAGGGTTGTGCAAAAACCCTATCGCATAAGAAAACCCTATAAATCTAGACGCGAGGAACACACCCTTGTCTTTCAAAACTCTGATTTTGGATACTGTCAGTGTCTTCGAACGCAATCAAATCCCAATCCAGAATCAAATCAATATTGAGTTAATTTTAACGATGATAATCCAATCTGAGGGGCTAAAAAGGGCATTTGCAGAGCATCTAAAATCATCAGTGTTCTTTTCTATTTCATTCTTTTCTATTCTTTTCTTTTGTGATTTTTATTTTATTTCATTATTGTTTTGATTATTCAATTTCATTACTAATCTGATTATTTTTTTATTTTGTTTTGATGTTCAATTGTGGATTGAGGAGGATACTGCTTATGTTCAAACGAACATAATATCCATGGAATGCCACAAAATAATCTGTATTGTTTTCCAGTAGATATTAGGGTTTTAATTTTCATTTTGCATTTATGTGTTTTGCATAGTTATTTTAATTGATGGGTGTATAATTGTTTAATTTTAATTTTTGTACGTAGTTTGTAATAGCTCGAGTAGTGGGAATAGTGAAAGATTTAATTCTCTGCATTTAAAATCAATTAGTAATTAGGTTCAATTGGGTAAAAAATCAATGATGGCAGCACCTTAATTTAGGGTTCGCATGTAATTGATTTAGGCTTTTTTTTTTAGAAAATCACTATAATGTATGTTTGATCCTTTTTTATGTTTTATTTGTTTTGGGTTATGTTTTTGGGTTTTTATATTATTTTGGGCCCCAAGCCCATGCTTAGGTCCAACTCACTTTAAATAGGCTTAAAAAATGGTTTAGGACTTTAAATAATTAAGATCAATTTAGGCCCATTAGGTTAATTGGATTTTAGGCCCACTTAGTTAATTAAAACTTGTTTAGACTTAGCTCAACCCACTTAATTTCATTTCTTTTAAAAAAAACATAGACCTAAGCCCACTTCTCAATTTAAATAAAACCAAGTTAGACTTAGGCCCACTAATTTAACTTTCCTTTAAAATTGAATAGACTTAAGCCCATTCTTTAGAAAAACTAAAATAAATAGATCTAGGCTCACTAATTAATAAAAAATGTAGGCCCACCTTTAGTCTCTTTCACATTGGTAAATAAAATGTAAATCTAGCTAACTTTTTAATAAAATTAACATGGTTGAGACTTAGGGACAAAACGATCTTGAGTGCATTTTTTATGTGTAATTTTGTTGACTAGATGCCTATGTCAAATAGGGTTAAAGTAAAATTGCATGTAATTAGAGGATGAAATAATCATTTATAAAATTATTCTAAATGAACACGAGACTAAGAGAAGTTAGTATTCCATTCCCAGAATCTCCTGGTTGTGGTGCTAACTTTCTTTTAGAGAATCGAGTACCACCAATCAAATTGTCCCAGTTATTACCCTGGGTGGTGACTCCTCTTCTCCACGCTATGAATTTATGATATAGTAGTGTGTTCCCTAAGGCCCTGAGCTTAAACAGTATTGTGGTTGCTAAAATCTTGGACATGCTCTAAACCCCACCATCTATAGAGCCAAAGCTTATTACCTAAGAATCAGCTCATATAATGACCTAGCAATTTTCACTAGGATTTTTTGCAAATGCATGTGTTTTATGCCATTTAGTAATCCTTTAAATAAGACTTAAGCCCATTATAAATAAACCTTGACAAGATGGGCCTCTCATGCCTATTGTTAGCCCATTTCAAAGGGATCTTGACAAGGTGGGCCTTTGATATCATTCTTAGCCTGTTTATAATGGACTTTGGAATTATTTGGAGGAATTACCACTTGTTTGTACTGACTTGAGAGTTAACTTGCATCCACAGTTTTATTATCGCCCATTGATAATCAAAACCTAGAACAAAAATCTTAAGACAAGAAACTCGCCATTGAACATATGTGTGGGAGAAATAAGGGTGGAGATACTGTTTGAGAGGTTTTTCTTTTTTTCTTTTAATACATGCATATATGTTTTTTCTTTCTTTTTACCAATAGGTTTGCATTTCATGCATACATGACATGCATGTTTTTTGACCTTCCATGGTTACAGATATAGATTCACAGTAGTTTGGCAGTTGGAAGCAATCTGACATTGGCTGCTTGGTTAGAATTTCTAGAGAGATCAAGATGGCAAAATTTGATGCCAAATCCTTCAAGGAACAGTTAAAAGTTGAAATGGCTAAACAAACCAGGGCAATTATGAGAGAAATTATAGGGGAAATGATGGGTACAACTAGAGGGGAACCACCAGCACTTCAATGACTAGTGCCCCAACCACCAGTACCTCAACCTCAACCTTTTGATTTGGATACTGAGATCCCTGAAAGGCAAGAGGTAGAGGATGATCAATAGACAGTATTGGCAGAACTCGTTATTCGTCAAAAAGAGGATGCCTTAGGAAATGTAGAGAGGCTAGACTGGGCTAAACACCTTGTTAAGTTTATGGCTTAAATGCAGTTGATAATGAAGGAAAAAGGGATCGATGCCCTAATAAGCTATTCTAAGCTGAGCTTGGATAAGTATGATGATCGTTTACCATAAAAATTTAAATTCCCTAACATAAGGAAGTTCACTGGCACAGAGGACCCCCACTTCCATTTAAAGTAGTATATAACCCATATGAAGATAACTAAATTGACTAAAGCACAGATTATGAAGCAATTCTCTCTATCTCTAGAAGGAGCACCCATCATATGGTATTATGCTCTAGAATCCTATATTCAAGCTGATTGGGAGGAATTATGCACTACATTCATCAAGCAACATAGTCTTAACATCCAGATGGAGACTTCTTTGAGAGACTTACAGAATGTGAAGTAGAAGTTCAATGAATCATTTATAGATTATTTGATCAAGTGGAGAGCAAAATTAGCACAAATGAGCACCGACCTGTGGAATATGATAAACTAGTAATAGCTATGGAAGGATGTGTACTCCCTCTCTTCAAGAAGCTGAGGGATTTAGGGATTCAAAACTTTAAGGAGTTGTATAGGTTTGGAGTACAAAAAGAGCTTGCATAAGAAAAGAAGTTCGTCAGTGGAAGATCTACGAACAAAGAAGGGTTTAAATTTGGCAGCGGAGTAATACAGATCAATACAGTCAGACAGTCCCAAAGGTTTTCTAATTTGGGTAGACCCCTCTCTAAAGTCTTAGAAAAACTGGTAAAGAATAACCTTCTACAACCCTTACCTAAATGACCTCCTTTCCTAAATATCAACCCAAAGTTATACTGCAAGTACCACCATAATATTGGGCATGATACAAAAAGTTGCACTCGCTTGAAACACGAGATTTAAGATTTGATTAATTTAGGCAAAATAATCTACACGAAAACAAAAAAACCAACACCAAAAATAACCTTTTACCTAACTATCAAAAGGTACCATGACCAAATCCCCGTATCCTGATGATTAACACGGGTCTAACAGAGGAACAAGTCATTATTTACTTTGTTGATGTTGTACCTACCCTACTAAAACCATAACCAAAAGACCTGAATCTAAGGCAATAGGCCATTGGGTCTCATGTAAATATGTTGGATATCTAGAGTTCTAATGACGAAGAGGGAGAAGCAGTTGATCTGTGGAAGAATAATGAGAGGAGAACAACACAATCCATTGAGAAATCAGAGGAGGGGGAGGAAGAAGTGAAGAAGGCTGAGGCAGAGAAAGGGGGGAGTAATTCAAAAGAAGGATAAGAGAAAGATGAGAAAGCTGAGGAGATTATTGAGGCCAAAAGAGATGAAAAAACTTTTATTAGTATTTGGGAGCTGCTTATGAACTCCTGGGCCCATTGGGAAGCACTGGTTTTGGCTCTTGATCACAAAAAGATACCTTCAACACACACTCCAGAGCAGATGGTGAAATCACTAACTGAAAGCCCTCAGAGATCAATTGTGTTCATAAATGATGACCTGCCCTTAGAAGGAAGGGATCACAGCAAAGCCTTATGCATTAATGTTGAAGTAAAAGGAAAATTGACGTGTTGTGTTATAGTTAATAATAGGTCAGCCATTAATGTATGCCTCTAAAGATTCTACCAAAGTTAGTCTTAACGGTAGCTGATTTAAAGCCCTATGATATAGTCATAAAGGCTTATAATGCTACGAAAAGGCCAGTTGAGGGAACTTTCCGGGCTTTAGTTAAGATGGGACCTATTGAAGTTTGGGTCAACCTCTATGTAATAGATATTCTAGTCACCTTTGCTATTCTCCTAGGGAGACCATGGTTCCATCCTTTAGGGGGGAGTGTCATCTACCGTTTATCAAAAAATCAAATTTCCACATGAGGGAAGGGTGGTTACTATAATGATTGAAATAGAGGCTACAGTTCCTGCATTGAAATTAGCTCTTATTAAGATCCCAAACAACCCAAGTTTTGAAGTCTACATAATTTATGAAGATGAGCTAAACTTAAAGATTGTCAATATGATGAAGAGCATGTAGTTCATGCCTAGGATGGGATTAGGAAAGAATCAGTGGGGCCTACTGGAATTCATTGAACCTAAAGTATTGATCTTAAAACACTAGGTAGGATATTCATCAGAAGATGAGTCTGATGAAAAGGAAGAAGCCAAGGGCAAGTCTCAAAAGGACAGATTAGGGCTGAGATGAAGGAGAAGATGCTCTAGGAAATATTTATGAAGGAAGGTGCCAATTACCCCTACCAAGGAGCTCCCGAGCCTTTAATGATCATTGATAAGCTGGTTCCTGGGTTTGAATCTTTGCTAAATATATGGATGGGATCAAAGAACCTGTGGTTGAAGAGCTTATGGTAGAAGAGTTGGTATTAACTTCGGAATCAAAGGGAGACATTCCTGTAGTGGAGCTGAAGGACGCTGCAGACCAAGAAGAGGAATTCAACTTCGAAGCCTTCTTTCTTTACTCTATTATGGATGTTTTCTATGATGACATTGACTTTTCTCTTTTTAATTTGTTTGAGAATGATGACATTTTTCTTTTAAAGTTAATGTGATGAAGTCTGATTATGCTTACTTGTGCGATGTGTTTCCTAATGGTTATGTTGTGTATAATGATCATTTCATGCATATGTTTGACATTAATTTAGTGCAAATTAAATTATTTAATCTAGTTATAAGTGATAACCCTATAAATATACCAATTGTTTCTAATTTAGCTCCTGATGAGTGAGAAAAAATGAAAGAAACTCTTAAAAGAAGATAGAAAGTATTTTCTTAGAGCTATGAGGATATGCTTGGGATCGATAGAGAGATTATAGAGCACAGGATTCCCACGTATTCTCACATCACATCGATAAAGTAGAAGAAGAGAAGATTAAGGCCAGAATAGGCTCTCCTAGTCAAGGAAGAAGTAGAAAAGTAGCTAAAAGTGAAGTTCCTAGAAGTGGTAGATGACACCCAGTGGCTGGCTAACATAGTCCCAGTTCCCAAGAAAGATGATAAAGTCAGGATGTGTGTGGACTATAGGGACTTGAATAAAGCTTGTCTTAAGGTTGATTTTTCTCTATCGCATATTGACACCTTAGTTGATAGTGCAACTTCCAGCACCATGTACTCCTTTATAGATGGCTTCTCAGGATATAATCAGATTATAATGGTAGTGATTGATAAGTTGAAGACTTCTTTCATCACTAAGTGGGGTGTTTACTATCGCACGGTTATGCCATTCAGGTTGAAGAATGCAGGGGCTACTTACCAAAGAATGGCTACTAAGCTGTTACATGACATGATCTATAAAAAGATAGAACTCTATGTAGATAACATGATGGTGAAATCTTTGACCAAGAAGGGCATTTTAAAGCCTTAGACAAGTTCTTAGCAAGAGCTGAAAAGTACAACCATAAGCTGAATCCGAAGAAGTGTGTTTTTAGGGTGACATCTGGGAAACTATGAGGACATATTGTCATTTCGAAAGGCATAGAGGTGGATCTAAACAAAGTTAAAGCAATTAGAGAGATGCCTATACTAAAGAATAAGAAAGAAGTCAGAAGGTTTATATGAAGGCCATAGTAGATCTGCAGGTTCATAGCCAAAATGACTACCACTTGTGAGCTGATCTTCAAGCTCTTGAAGAAGAATAAGTTGATTATCTAGGATGATAAGTGTTAGCACGACTTTAAAACTATTAAGCAATATTTGATGAATCCTTTAGTTTTGTAGTCGCCAAGACCAAGGAAGCTCCTAATTCTTTACCTGATAATAGAGAAAGATGTGATTGGTGCAATATTGGTTCAAGAAGGAGAAGGAAGAGTCGAGCATGCTATATATTATCTGAGTAAAAAGCTTTTACCCTATGAAGCCAATTACAGTCTAGTAGAAAAAACCTAATTGGCTATAATTTGGGCAACAAATAAGCTACAACATTACTTCTAGTCCTCTAGGATTTAGAAGATTTCTAAGCATGACCCTCATAGATATCTCCAGTAGACTCCGTTAGTAAAAGGGAAATTGGCCAGATGTTTAGTTTTGCTTACAGAATTTGACATATATTATGTTACTAAGAAAGTGATAGAAGGAAGAGTTATAGCAGACTTCTTGGTCCAAAATTTGATAGATGATGGACAAGAATGGGAGTTAGAATTCTCGAATGAACACTTAGGGGCAATAGAGATCCAAGGTAAGCATTAGTGCAATTGTGGTCTTGCCAAAAGGAGAAGTAATTTCGATGGCAAAAATGCTAGAATTCAGGTCACTAATAATCAAGCTGAATATAAAGCCTGCATTTTTGGTTTATAAGCACTTAGGAATGTGGGGGCAGAAGAGTTGACAGTGTATGGGGATTTGATTATGGTAGTGAAACATGTTGCCAAGGAGTGGGAAGTAAGGGAAGATAAGTTAAAGTCATATTGGGATTATTTAGCCATGATCCTATTGTCCTTCACATAATACATATTCATACACTTGCCCCGGGAGGAGAATCAGATGGTAGATGCATTGGCCACTCTAGCTTCAACATGGGAAGGATGTTGTACCAAAGGATGTTAGCTGGAGTGCACCTAAGATGTGTTGTTAAAGGTGAGGTGTAGAAAATCATGGAAGTAGTTCATGAGGGTGCATATGGGCTGCATATGAATGGGATATTCCTTACTAAAAAGATAACCTGTTAAGGGTACTTTTAGCTAACAATGGAGGTAGATTGCATTGAGTATGTAAAGAAATGCTATAACTACCAAGTGTATGGGGATGTGAGCCACCTGCCTTCTATGAAACTTTAAGGATTGACCTCTCCTTGGCCATTTACAATATGGGCAATTGACATTATCAAAGAGATAAGGCCAAAAGCATCCAACGGTCATTGTTACATTATAGTGGCAATTAACTATTTCTCTAAATGGGTAGAAGCAAAATCATTCACCATTGTAGGGGTGAAACAGATGGCTAGGTTCATAGAGAATAATATAATTTGCTGGTACATGTTGCCTCATCATGTCATCACTGATAATGATGTTCAGTTTAGGGACAAAATGACCACTCTATTGGAAGAATAAAAAATCAAGCATCATAGGTTATCCTCTTATAGACCATAGGCGAACGAGGCTATAGAAGCAGCAAACAAGAATGTGAAAAGAATCTTGGCCAAGATACTAGAAAATTATAAAGACTAAATGAGTTACCTATAGTTTGCATTATAGGGATACAAAACCACTGTCAGAATGTCAACAGGAGCCACTCCGTATTCTCTGGTATATGGATGTAAAGCTATTTTGCTAGTTGAGGTTGAAATTTGGTCATTAAGGGTTCTCTTAGAGTTTAAAATTCCTAAGTATCAGTGGGTAAAAAGTCGATTGGCACAACTAACTTTGGTGGATGAAAAGAGAATGAAGGCTAGGTATCACTCTCAGTTGTATGATAAGAGGATAGCCCAGGCTTATAATAAGAAAATTAAGCCAAAAAAGATTAAAGAGGGTGATTTAGTTTTAAAGCTCACTAGGCTAATCATGACTAATCCACGAGGGAAGTTCAAGCTGAATTAGGAAGGTCCCTACCAAATGATGAATATATTTTAAAAGGGCTATTATTCTATCTGACTTAGAGGGAAATGAATTCAAAGAGCCCATCAAAATGGACAAGCTCAAGAAATACTTTTTGTAAAGTCCCGCTAGGGAGAAAACCTTAAAAGAGGATGCCTAGGCAAAAGTTAGAGATAAAAAAAGGAAAAAGTAAAAAGTCCTACTGGATTGAAAACCTGCAAAGGCAGTCTAGGCAAAAGTAAAGGACATGTAAAAGGAGAGAGAGAAAGAGAAAATAGTTAGTTGGAAAACTTAAAAGGGCAAGCCAATTAATGACAGGAGATATGTAAGAAGCAAAATTATATAGTCACATTGTGCTTAAATTAAATGGAATGGATTGCCTTTATTATTGTAAACATTGCATTAAATGCTTATTACACATTGTCTAACTCAAAAGGAAATCCCATTTGATAAGAAAGTACATAAAAAGGCTAAATTTCATAAACTAACGTAATACTGTTTGCTTCTCTTATAACTTCCTTGGGCACTCGATGCCTGTAATGCCATTGTCCTTTTATTTCTTGTAAATTCATCCTTTTTTACCTATTGTAGTTGAATCCATGCCTTGTACTGGTCATCAGTAGACTAATCTCCATTGTAGTTAATAAACTTATAGATGGTTCTTTGAGGCCAAGTAGCAATCAAGTTATCCAGAAAGTTTTAAGAAAGAGGTATTAGTTCAAAATCATGCACTAGTTCCATAATCCGCTATTTCTATCCATATTGCTTGCAAAGCTAAGCCAAATTGTAGAAGGTGGCAAAATGGAGGTCGGCTAAAGGAACACAGTAGGTGTAAGACCGGAGGGTCATATGCTGCAGTCTTCACCATGAGTATATCCACTAAATCAGAGTATTAAGGAATGTAGACAACCAACCATGAGTATCTTCTGGGATAGGATGAAGTCTCCTAGTGCGATAATATTTGGCCTTGTAGTTAGCAATGTCCCTAAGTGGTTTGAGCAACCTTAGTTTCTCTTGCAACCAAGCCAGTAGAAGTGACAAATGGGTAAGAATGATGGAAAGCAAAAGATGATAAGAGGAAGAAGAGACTCACCTCAAGCAGAAAAGGACTCCTAGAGAATCGCCTAGTCTCAAAGAAGTTATTAAGCCCGATAATAGTCTTAACCAAAATGAGAGGGAAAGGGTTCAGTCCATTCTCTACATCATCTAGAACATGTAGGATCTTCGGGTCATAGTTGCCAAAATGGGAGACTAACAAGAATAGAGCATACAAGCAAAGTGCTATCATTTGAGGCCAGGGAACCTCGCTGCTATCTACAGCTGCTATCGTCTCTATAAAAGGGCTAATCAAAATTTTATTGCCAAAAATGTGGCAAAGAGAGGACTGAGGGGACATGTTGAACAACCTTGCCATTTGATATTGAATGGTGTGCCAATATAGGGTTGTAACTGAAGGAATGACAATCTATCAAGCATAATCTATTTAGGAGCCCAAGATAGCTTCAAATTCCTCTAGTAGGGGAAAATCTCCATTGTGTTGAACTGAAAAACATGTTTTTGAGGATCCTAAAACTGAGCAAGAACATGGAAAAAATAAGAAGTTGATCTTCTTAGCATGCAAAGATCAGAAGGTGGATAGGTGAAATAGCTCTATTCTAGTCCATGACTCGCCATCCAGGCTCTTTAGAATCGGTTGTAGCTATTTCAAGCTTCTCTCAGTCATGATTAGGGGTTAGAATGTTGTATGGGAGAGAAGAATAGAGGGAAGTGTAGTACAGACGTGTAAAGGCGATCGCCTCTACGTTCAGGCGATGCCTCTATGAGAAGAGGTGAATGATATATTGCCTCTGCACATAGAGGTAATGCCTTTACGACATGCAGAGCAGGTCTTCACATTACTAGAAATTCTCTGGGTTGTATATATAAAGTGAGAGCAGAGCATTTCAGATAGTAAGAGGACATCAGACATGCATTAAAAATTTTGCTAAAAATTGAGTTTATAAGCCACAATTATCGTCCATCTAGTGCAAAATATAAAGGCATAAAAATAAAAAATATCAATTCAGATAGTAAGAGGAAAATAATGTAAAACATCTAATGTTTCTAGGCAAGAACACCCATATGCTAGCAAAAATCTATAAGAGGGTCCTCTCTACTCATCACTATCAGACTCATCGACCTCCTCATCAGCTTCCTCATCCATATGCTCATCAGTTGGCTCATCTACAGAAGCATTAGTAGGGTTAGTCCTATCATCATCATTGTTATCCTCAAAATCCTCATCGATTGCCCTCTCCTCCTTATCACCCTCGACTTGAAGAGTGGTGAGCTGGCACTCAAAGGAAGTGATCCTAGCTTGGCTAGCCTCATCTTGATCTTGTCACAGCATGATAAAAAGTAACAAATCATGAAAGCATGCATACATGTAAAAATAAAGCATATTTTATGTTTACCTTCCATTATTGTGTCACCTGCATCAGGAAGTCCCTGTGGGCCTCGATCACTCGGTACATATACTCCTTTTGATCTTGAGGTATATGTTCTATTAATAATATTAGAACTAACCATGTGTTAAGTAAGGCTTAAGGATATGATTTTGAAAAAGGAAACTTACATAAGTAGTAGCCTTTAGGAAGATTGTTAGCTCCTGGGTCATATCTAATGTCAGAAATTGACAAGAGAGCTCACCAGAAGGCACCTAGTAGTGAGTCGGTAGATAAGGAGTAGTAGTGAGTCTGCTGGCCACTACTTAGGATTAAGAACTGGAAGGAATTATAGAGGAGGGTGCCTTAAAAGAAGAACGCTTACCACTAGCAATGATGCAAGGATGCTAATGAGGCCTCTCTTGTGTAGAGGGCCTAGGGCGAGGAGAAGGTGCCCTAGTAGCTGCCTAAAAGATAAAAGATAAGTTAGAGAATAACATATGTAAGTAAATATAAAATAAGTAAAATAAAACATTGCATGCTCACTTAAAGTGCAGGTGTAGGAAGAGGCACTCGTTGTAAAAGATGAACTTGTGTAAAGTCCACATAGCAAGACTTCCTCCACTTGCAATAGTTTGCAACATCCTGTCCCTGTAGGGCATGATTGAGCTCATCTCCCTTTAACTCATGAACTAAGAAGATATGTCAGGGAGGAGTAAGAGGTGGATGCCTCACTCGGGCACCTGACCACTACTGATGTAAACTCTCCTTGAGGAACTAAACTTTGTAGTCAAGGCCTTTAAGCAAAACCTCTTCCTAAATAGAGGGATGGAACCATAGCCTATGTCTACCCTGCTTGAGGGCCCCATAAGTCTGGACATTTACAAGAATAAATAAGTGGATGAATTTGATTAATAAATTTATTGCTAATTCTAGTCACATTTATAGGTACCTACCTTGTTATAAGTGAGTGTGTTTAGTTGCTCACGATGGATATGAACATGAGCCACAAGCATCCTCCAAGCTCGGTTAGGACCCCACCTCGCCATCGTAGGGAAGGGAGTATCACAAACTCTAATGATCCCCATAATCAACTCTAGCTCTAGAGCCCAATCCTACAAAAGAAGCAAAAGGTTGTTAGTAAAATTGAATAGCAATAGTTGGGATGGAATATAAAGGAAAAAGGGAAATTAAAGTACCATTATCGCGTGCCAAAAATTGCAAAGTCGCCTATCTCCGCATACTAGCTCATCCATGCTCTTATAAAGATAAACTAAGGCACATCTGCCCTAATCATAGGTCACCACCAAATCTAGATCCCTCATAGGCATCAGGAAGCTCAAGTCCATGAAGGTAGCTATATCAACGAAGAGCGCAGTGCCTAGTAGATAAATGAGGAAAGCACACAACACCTGGTCAATCTATAGGGGTGTAGTGGTTGCCTCAACTCTAGTGCTAGTGTAAAATCTCTTAATTGAATCGAGCTTCACTGTATGGGTCCCTTTCATATTTGGAACCATGCCAAGCAAATGCTCAATGAAAGCAAGATGGTTATGAGATAACTGGTGGAGGCTGGCATTGAAAGGAATAGAATCCCTAGAACAAGTAATGCCAGTGACTGCAACAAAGGCCATTGAGTCCAAAGTGAACTCCCCAAAGGGAAGATGAAATGTGTGGGTGGTGTCAGACCATCTCTCTATCAGGGCATGTAGGGGCTGGTAGTTTATACACCCCTATCGTGCTGGGAGTGCCAGGATAAAGTTAGAGAAGTTGGTATTATGAATTCAAGTCTACTCAGAAAGCTCATCATACTATATGCGTGCACCACTAAAGTTCCTAACACCCTTGAGGGTGTGGCATTGAGCTGAGGGAGTAAAATAGGGAGTAGAGTTGTCATTTTGCATAATAAAATTCAAATTTTTTTTTCTGAGTCCTGTCGCATTACCTCTATTGAAGAGGCATCGCATTACCTCTATTGAAGAGGCGTTGCCTCTATCGAAGAGGCATCGCCTCCTAATATAGAGGTGATTGCCTTATAGAGAAATTCCTAACTTGAAGAGGAGAATGCCTCTTCATGAAGAAGCGATCACCTGATTTAAGAGGCAATTGCCTCCTCGAAGAGGTGATGCCTCTTCATGTTGGCAATCTGATAGTGTGATTTAAGATTTTAATTTTCAATCTATAAAATTTGATTTCTTTTGGTTAAATTGGTAAATATATGTGTATAAACAATAACCTGATATTATTTGATGATATTTGCAAAAAAAATTGAAGAAATTGGGTACTAACCTCTCTAATGGCCAAGCCGCAGATATAGGATCACACGTCCGTGAATAAAGGGATCTCGTCTTCAATACTGAGCCTTAAACTATGAGAGGGATGGACTGTAGGTATGGGCAAATTTGCGGTCCGTGCGACATCCATATCAGGGAATATGGAGAATAAGAGATAAAGAGAAAGGAGAGGAAAAAATGGTGAAATGAGAGAATTTAAAAAGTGAAGGTGACTTTTGGAAAAGAAAAGCGAGAATTTATATGATTAGGGTGAGAGAGGAAGATTAAAAGAAAAGAAGATGAGGAGAAGAGGGTAAGACCCACTTGATGAAATAAAACACAAAATGACCCATGGCCCGCTTAAAAAAAGGAGAATTTTTGCATCACTACTTGGGTATACCCCAAGATCAATCTTCGGATAAGAATATTTTAATTGAAGCATTAAGAAGACTAAGCATCTGGTCAGGTTTGAATCCTTGAAGTGTGCAAAAGACCAAACATGTGGTTGGATTTGAATCCCTGAAGTATGTGAGAGAACAAGCAGTTGGTCAGGTTTGAATCCTTGGAGTGCGTAGAAGAATAAGCAGTTGGTCAGGTTTGAATCCCCAAAGTGCATGAGAGAACAAGCATCTGGTCGGGTTTAAATCTCCAAAGTGCATAGAAGAATATGCATTTGATCGAGTTTAAATCCCCGAAGTGCATGAGTTAACAAGTCTCTGATCGGGTTTAAATCCCTAAAGTGTGCAGAAGAACGAGCGTTTGGTTGGGTTTGAATCCCTAAAGTGCATTCTTCTTTTACTAAGTAACTCTTGAGTTAGGAAAACCCGAGTTTTATGCTAAACTATAATGATTAATTGATCGATCCAGGAAAACCTGAGGAACACAGTTATGTTTCATCTCTTTTTATTGAGTGGAGGTTGGGCCATGCTCAAGATTCTCACCAAACTATAATGAGTAACTGATTGAGCCAGGAAAAATCGAGGAACACGGTTGCGTTTCATTTCTTTTTACTGAGTGGAGGTTGGGCCATGCTCAAGATTCATGCCAAATTTATAATGAGTAGCTAATCAAGTTAGCTTAACCCAAGGATCGTGTCTACGTTTCTCTTATGTCTCTACTAAGTGAAGATTGAGCCATGCTCAAGAATCATGACAAATTTATTAATGAGTGGCTGATCGAGCTAGGAAAACCCAAGGAACATGGTCATGTTTCGAAGATGAAGTTCAACCTCTTGGGTTTGAATTCCCAAGGCTAATGGCCTGAGTGAAAGCGAAGTATGTCGTTCTTACTTTTTATTATTTGATGTGCATGTTGCTTTTTTAAAAAATTATTTTTAGAAATTTCAATTTTTTAAAAAACCAAAGGGGCAAACTGTGGACACTGTCAGTTTGATTGGCCTACACTGAAAGCCTGATAATGAGAAAGTTTGGGTTTTAAATGCAAGAGGATCCCGAGACTTCTCTAAAATTGACTTTGAAAGCTCAAACACTAAGCCAAGCCCATAACTACCATATCCAAGCCCAAAATAAAAGCCCAAGCCCCAGCCCATCGCCTCTTGACCTAAGGGCCCTAACCTGGCCCAAGTAAAGAGGCGATCACCTCAACGAAGAGTCGTTGCCTCTTCACCCCAAGCATTGGTGAGGTGACGCCTCATTATAGAGGTACTGCCTCTTCACAGCCACTCTTTGTAGCATTAAATACCACTAATGATAGTGGTTAGAAGACCACCTACTGAGGATTTGGTCATTCTTAGATGTAAAAGAAAGGAGAAAAAGGCAAGAAAAGCCTAGGGATTGAAAAAAGGCAAAGGGAGAGGGTGAGAATGGGGTTTTTGGGAAATTAAAAAAGGTGAGAGACTTTAAAAGGGAATGTGGGGGCATAAGGGGCAAGCTTGGGATACATGATTCTTGAGAAAAGGAAGGATCTCCTTGCATTCAAAGCCATTCATCCATCAACCAAGCTCCGAGGGCTTAGTTAAGAGCTTTAGCTCTTCCAAGATAGTGAGTCTCCCCATTTTTGAGTTTTAAGTTATCTATCTTCATTAAAGTTGTGATTGGTTACTCTTTGTGTGTTTTTCTTAAGTTATGTTACTTATTTAAAGCCTTAGAGAAGTATGATTGTATGAGATATTGAATATTGATTATTGATATTTGTATATTAGCATCTGTTTCTTATTTACATACTTGATCATTGTGTTTCTTAGAATTTAAGAAATGTAGAGTGTTCCTGCCTTTATTAAGGAGACGACATCTCTTCATAGATGCGTTGCCTCTTCATGATGAGGCGACGAGATGTTGCCTCCTGGTCAGGAGGCATCGCCCCTTGACCAAAATTCTGCCTTGGTTTTCAATTATTATCTTGTGTATTTTGTATGATTTCCTTGTCTCACTTGTTATATTTTGTTTAATTTTTTATATTTTTTGACTTTATGCATGATTACTATGTTAATCAATATTGTTTCTATGCTATGGTATTGTTTCATTTCATGGACTATTTTATGAGCTTATTGTTATTTTTTTGTGAATATTATTTATTGATGATTTGTAAATATTGTTGTTGTTGTTATTGTATAGAACTAACTTGTATTTGTTGCAGAAGTTATTTGGTGATTTTTAATCACTAGATGATTATTTTATTTATCATATTTAGAGTTTTAATTTGTATAATTAATTAGTTTCCTTTTGATTTATTCTTAGTTTATGTATGGTTTATTTTTAGTATTTTTTATATACCAAAAGTGGTAATCCTTAATCCCTCTTCGCTTTTATTTGGAATGAATGGTTGTAAATTATTTTTATTTATTTTATATATTTATTTGTGATTGAATGTCGAAGATATAAGCATGAAATGAGACTAATATGCAAACTTGGAATAAAATATAAAATTGGAAATCAATTGCGATTAGCATGTTAATAAGAAAATAATTTAATAATCAAAGATAATAAAATACAAAATAGACACAGAGGCCAACCGCAAGGTTGGGTGGGCATTCTAAAGCACATACCCAATTTTCGAATCCGATATCTGATGATGACTTTTGGGAACCTTCGTGGAATCCAGTTGTTGTACAATGTGTCCTAGCTTTTATACGGGTGGCGACTCCATCTCCATTTTAGACCCCAAGCCCATTATGTATTTTCTAGTGAGCCTCGATCTCAAACAGTACCACGGTTACCATCATTTGGGAGCGCGATTAAACCTGCCACCTACACTTACTATTTTTTTAAATAAAAATTTGAAAATATTTTCATAAAATTAAATTTTACATGATTTTATTTTTAAAATTTTTTATATTTTAATTTTTCTAAAAGTCATTTCTCAACTTTTAATTATATTACTTAAAAATGTTATAATAGAGATTGAACACAAAATATAATTTGTGAAATGAATTAAAAAAAAGAGAGAATTAGAGATCTTAAGAATATTAATCAATAATAAAAAATTATATTTTTTTAAAAATATTTTTTAAAAATCTCACAACACAAAAAGCACAACTTATAAATTGACTATTATATACTCTAATATTAATAAGAATAAAAATATAAAGGAAGTTTTTTTTAACTATCACTATAAAAAAAAATAATGGAAATTTTAAGTAGATTATTTTGTCCCAAAAAGATCAAAGCTTCTTTGTATTCTGGATCAATATTTTCAATATCTCTAATGTTTTGTTTTCTTTTTCACAACTTTTTTTTAATGTTTCATCTCTATTATAAAATTTTTGAATAATATGGTTGAAATTTGTGAAGTAAATATAAAAAATAAAAAATGGGGCTTTATATAAAATAATATAGAAAAGTTAAAAAAAAATTTCAAATTATTTTAAATTTAATTTTTTGAAATTATTTTGAAAGTAGAAAGATTAACATTGTAAATATTTTTTACATTATTTGGTTAAAAAAGAAAAAAAATATGGAAATGAGTTTCAGAATAATAATGTAGAAAAGTTAAAATTTTATT
Organism: Mallotus nudiflorus; assembly: GCA_947683625.1. Taxonomy (NCBI): domain Eukaryota; kingdom Viridiplantae; phylum Streptophyta; class Magnoliopsida; order Malpighiales; family Euphorbiaceae; genus Mallotus; species Mallotus nudiflorus. Next base: position 4,094,394 of record CANTUR010000066.1, read on the forward strand.
AAGATATTTCAAAATTAATTTTTTGAAATTATTTTAAAAGTAGTAAGATTAACATTAAAAAATATTTTTTATTTTTTTAAAAAATAATTTTTTATTGATTAATATTCTTAACATCTCTAATTATTTTTTCTTTTTTACTTCACACATTATATTTTGAGTTCAATTTCTTAAAATTTTCAAGTAAAATAATTGAAAGTTGGGAAATGAGTTTTAGAAAAATTAAAATGTCACGACCCGAACCCCCTAAAGGTACATGACTGGTATTGGGGAATGAGAAAGCAATAAGCTTTCAAAACCTGTAATAAGCCTAAAGGAATTTATTATAAAAATAAAATTAACTTTAAAAATTCTAAAAAAAATCCGGTAGAGTTTTCTCTATATTGGGACACAATTAAAACCTGTAAAAAAAAGTAAATACACTCCCAATAACATATACACTCAACCACCACAACTCCAATGTCATCAAATCACCAACATCTCAACCCAAATATATAAAAATTACATATTACAATGCAATACAATTACTAATAGAAATGCATAACAATAATTCCTCCAATACTACTAGGGTGTCTAGATTAGCTACAAATCATTCCACAAATATTAATAACATTACAAGGACCTACATAATACCGCAATGAAAAATGAGTCCGACATAGGGGAGGTGAACTAACTGAAGACTCTCAGATTCCTGGAAAAATAGTTGAAGGGAGTCAGACTTCATTGATTAAACTAATATAAAGAAATATATATTACTTTGAAAACCTTCTTTTATTAAAACATTTATTACAAATATTTATTGTAAAATTGTATTTAAAAAAATCATTAATTTATCAAATACTATATATATATATATATATATAATTACACCAAATATTCATTGGCTAACTTCCTTAAAAACATAACTTCCAAATACCAATTGCTTAAACAAATATATAATAAGAAGATAAAATAATAAAATAATGTTAATAAATAATTTAGATGGAAACGAGTGGTAGAACCCTAAACCACAATTCTATAAAGTCATTCGGCTCACTTATTTATCCAATGATTGCTAGTTTTCGAGACCTAAGCTTCCACCAAACTACTAGCAGCAATCCATTTCTTATTTCAGTATTTACTGGCATTTCCGAGAGCTAAACAACAATTGAGCCACTGGTCACAGTAATAACTATCCATAATACATACATCTTGCCCAAGAGCTATGCATCAACCGGGATTCATAATTAAATTTCTCAATAAGGGCCCGTTAATGACCTAATATTTTTAAATAAAATAATATTATTTTTAGATTTGCATTGTTAATAAAATTTTATATTTTATTTATAAATTATTATTAAATTTGAATATCATTCATTTACGTTATTTTAAATATTTTATTTATGTAAAATAATTATTTTTGGAGGTTTATTATTTAAATATTAAGGTTAGTATTGTTATTATTATTATTGTCATTGTTATTTTATGTGAGTTATTATTATAATTATTGTGTGTTATTATTATTATCATGGTTATTATTATTATTATTATTATTATTATTATTATTATTATTATTATTATTTTATTTATTCTCATTATTATTATTATGTATTATGTTGTATTATATTTAATTGAATTAAGTGCATGTGTGTATTATGTGTTATATATATAAGCATTAGAAATCGGGTCAGGACAAAAGAATTGTTGGCCATTCTTTTCTTTTCTTTCTCTTATGTTTCTGTGTTTTATTTTCGTCCTGTCTCTGTGCAAAAACCGAACCAGAGTAGCCTTCACCTGCACTTCTGATGCCAACACCTGCACCATCCTTCACCTCCATCACCTCTCTTCTTCTTCTTCTCTTTCGCCACCTTCTCCTGCCTTTGTCGACGTCAGATCGGGAGGAAAACATCAACGATAGTAGCAAGGTTCTTCACATTGCCAGTGACGTTCCCAATGGGGAGAGCTCATGTTCTTCAACTTGATCAACTCCTTGAGCTACGGAGAAGATGATTCTAAGCTCGGTTCAAGCTCTAACTAGTTTGATTGTGAGTTTTGTTTGATTTTTTTTTATGACTTATTTTTGTTTTTATTTTTTTAAGCTTGAGTGGGTATGACTTATGCTAATCTCTTTTTGAAATAATGATGTATGAAACTTAAGCTTTTCAATTATATTTTTTGTTGATTTTTTTGAATTTATTTTATTTATGGGTAAATTTTTGATATTTTAATAATTAAAAATGAATTTTTGTTAATTAGATTAATTAATTATTTTGAATAAAAATTTGGTTAATTTAGTGTTATTATATCATGTTATTAATTTTAGTATTGAGAAAATAATTTTTGTATATATTATATAATTTTTTAAGGAATAATTTTGTATTATGGGAATATTGGAATAATGTGTTAAATATATATTTTAGTTGAAAATATTGTTAAATAATATGTTTTATATAATTTTGGTATAATATATGGTGATAAAATTATTTTAATGATTTTATATAATTTTTGAGAAAATTATTTAGTATTGTGTGATTTTTGATTTTATAAGTTAATTGTGGGTTTTTGTCGAAATTATAATTAAATAGTACATTTTAAATGATTTTGAAATAATAATTGATATTAAAATGATTTTTACAAATATTTACTATTTTTAATTAATTAATATTAATTTTTCAAAATTATGTTCAAATAATAATTTTGTATACTATTTTGTGATTAAATGAGTTTTTAACTATTTTAAAAATATATTTGGACTATTTAAGTAGTTAATTGTGATTTTAATAATTATTTGCAATTTATGTTAATTTAATTGTAAAATGGGAATTTTATTCCATTTATGAATTTTATTATCAAATATTATTTAAAAACTAGAATTTTATGTTTTAGTTGGAAAATAAAAGGTTTTTAATATTTTTATGGATTTTTGATGATTTTTATTATTTTACAATTTAATATTATTGATTTGTGATTTGTGAACCTTGGTTGGGAATTTGTGTAGTTTGGGGTCCTCACCCGAGATGGTGAGCTTTGTGATTTTAAAAATGTGTTTTCTATGCAAAATTAGCCCTACTTTTATAGGGAGACGTCCATTTTACAAAGGAGACTCTGCCGAATTTTCGGTATATTTCTTATAAAACGTGACAACCGGTTCGAATCTAGTTTTGGAATTTTGATAGAGTCTTTCTATAGTAATCCTAAAAGCGTAAAGTTGGAAATTTATTCTGATTTATTATTATTTATTTTCTAGCTACACCGAGACCAAGACCTATTGGATTAGGCCCGTCGAGTCAGTCTCAAGGAGCACAAACTTGTGAGTTATTATACTATATATGCATTGCATTTAGGATGCATGATTAAAGATCTTACATTTTCATTATATGTTTAAAAGTGATATAATTTATTAAATTATTTGGTATATTTTTAGTATATTTCAATATATATGCTTGTATATTTTCAGTATACACTTAGTATATCTTCGGTATTTTGGTATATGCATGTTATATAAATTTGGTATATTTTCAGTATACCTTTGGTGTATTTTCAATATATTCTTGTTTATTGTATACCATTTTATTTTAATTGTGCATTATATTATTTTCCATAACTATACGTGATTTTTATTTGAAGGATATCAATAGAACGTGCTACCTAGTGGATTGCACTAGGACCGAGTACGTATCAGTGCAATAGATTTTAGGGTTGAATTATTATATCATTTGAGGTACTATTTGATTGATCGATTATTGAGAATTGATGTGATTGAGTTGTGTGGTTGCTAGAGCTCGGTTGACTTAGTGTCTTAGGACCAATCACACTGACAGTCAGATTGCCGGAGCTCGGTTAATTTAGTATCTCAGGGCCAGTCTACTGTCTTAAATGGAATAAGTGAATTACCTTGGAATTAAGTGAGCCTATGTGGCTAACACTATTTTGTGTTTGAGGTTTTGAATATTAGGGTTCTATTTGATCATTCATTTATTAAAATAAACATTTTCTACAGTTATTATATATATAAAAGTAGAGTTTGACATTTGTGTGAAATGCGTGTATATGTATATATATACGGATGCCTGACTGTATACGGTTTAGATTGCATGTATATATATTATAATAATTCACTCAGTGATCTGACCCCCCTCAGTTATTTTTTCCAGAAGATCTTATATTGCTAGACCTTAGTAGTAGAGCTCTTTATCGGTGTTCTTTCGTCCCAACTATTTTATGTAAATGTATACTTAGACTCTGATTTGTAATCTATAAACTACAGTAGTAGTATTGTTGTAGTAGTTGAGTTATTTGTATTAGAGAGTTGTATTTGAATATTTTATGAATATTTTTATTTATGATATGATATTGAGTGTTATTTTATATATCGTTTTGAAAAGTTTTAATTCTGTCATATTTTTATTTACTTAATTGCATGCGCTTTTAATTTTTAAGGCTTGCTACGAGTTCCGGATTTGAAAGACTTCTCGTTCCCTAGTGCCAATCATGACTCTTGGGTTGGGTCATGATAGCTCGACTCTAAATCATTACTTGTATGCACACGGTCATGATGACACCCATTAGATGGCCCGTTCTATCAGTCTTTTCCAAATTCTTTTTATATATAAAAGCATAATAAATTCTAAGGAATATTGATACTGGAAATAAAATACTTTGATTTTTATCATCCACAATATTATTAACAATAACAATCTTATTGACAATAATTATGCAAGACAGTATTGATAATAATAATCAAAGTATAATCAACATCTTTAAAATATCAAATGAACAATATGGATATTTCGAATATTAACAATATAAATTCTTTAATTAATTTTTTTTTTATGTATACTAGAGAGTAAAATTTCAAAGAACTATAATAATTGGGAATGAAACACTTTTATTTTATTCCCCATAATATCTTTATAATTTGAAATCATAATAACAAATAATAGCAATAAAGCATCAATAATAATCATAACTTAATTAGCATACTTAAAATATCAAAATCAATATTATGGCCATTTCAAATGTTAAAATATAATTTCTAGAACTAAATTTCTTTTTTTAATTATAATTAACTAATCTAGGTTATTACGCATAAATCTAACACAAATTTCTAAATATTAATTTACAGGTGAAGTGAGCACGGTGATGTATGCTTATTCGTCTATTACTCAATGCCTCCACTTCGGTGTACTATATATATATATCGGTGTACTATATATATATATATATATATATATATATATTCCTAATAACTCTAAAAAATTCTAAAAATTTATAAAAATGATAGAATCATGGAAATTGACTTAGGAACACTCAAAATGATTAATTTGAGGTTTAAGAATTATCTCCGACAATTAAACTAATTTAAATATAAATTAACTAATTTCTTTTGCAAACTTTTCAAGATTTATTTCTTAAAATCCGTAAAGAATTAAACTAAATTCTATTTACAAAAATTGATCACCACAATTTATACTATTTATTAAAAATATTTATTAAAAATAGTATCATAATTATTTTTGGATCGGTAATATTTATCCACTGGATCTCAGGTGGGACCCACTGGATCCTTACTAGAAAACACAGTAACCATGATAAACAAATTATACCAAAATATTCAAAATAATTAGGAGAACACATCTAAAGCCTCAAACAACTCAAATTATACACGGAATAAAAAAATCGAAATATAAACTAAAGTTATCTAAAAATATTTGCCAAATATTCTATAGATATAGATTGGATGTGTGATCAGTGCCTATCGACTCCTGACAACAAGAGGATCGTAATGGAAGTGACCACATTGTCTGAAACTTGTCAGAATTGTGCCAAAATGACAAAAGAAGGCCAATTGTTCTATCCCATTTCTGGGGTTTTTTGGACAGATTTTTTGTGAAATAAAAGGTATGGAAACATAGAAGAGGATGAGATGAAGTTATAAATCAAATTTGGAGTCGATTAGAGATTGTTTAGATGGTTAACGAAAGAAAAGGAAAGTTCAAAGACCAAAATGAAATTTGCCCCACAAATTTGTGACTGTCCCGCTGCTTCTCCTTTTCCTTCCCACGCTGCAGACCGATTCCCCTTTTTAATGGGGACGGACACATTGTCCCTTTTTTAATAATAATAATAATAATAATAATAATAATAATGTCAACAAAACAATAATAACAAAAAGACAACAACAATCATAATAATAAAATAGAATAACAATATTAATAATAATAATACTAGCAAAGATAAATATGATGATGATGATAATAATAATAACAACAATAACAATGGTAATTATAAAGCAATAATAATATTAATAACCACACAAATTTAAATTATTACATAAAATATGAAGAATTTTAAATATAAAATAATGTAAAAAATTTAATTTTAGAAAAATATTTTAAATTAATTTTTAAAATTATTTTGAAATTAGTGATTAACATTTAAAAATATTCTTTTACATTTTATTTTTTGTTAAAAAATAAGAGAAAAAGATTTTAATAAATAAATTTATTTTATAAAGATCTAAAAGTTATTTTTAAAATACATTTAGATCTTTAAATTAAAATAGGATAGAGTTTATACAATTTGTAAAATTGAATAACTAAATTGATAATATTTTAAAAATATGATATAAATGAAAATTGGATCAAAGTTGTGCTAGATTTGATAAAAAAAAAGAGAAATTTTCATTTATGAAAAAAAAAAAAAAATCCTACTCATCATTCCATTTTAGGCCGTTGTTGTGGAATATGAAGTTAACAGAATAGTGGAAACAATAATTGATAAAATAATTTAATCTCATTGTCCATGTTACCATATAAAAAGATATATAGTTAAGTTCAAATTTATTAATTATTTTTTAGATAAAATAAAAAGAATAGAATATTATGCAACAAATTATATATATATAAATTCTATCAGAAAAATTTTGTGCGTAAAATTAGGCAGCTCAAAATTAAAATTATCAAAACAAAAATTTTAAAATGCTGCATTTTTGTAGTATTATGTTTTTCTTCTTTGGGTGAAAATTATAAAAAAACTTGATTGTGTGGCTTTCAATTGGGCTATTTATTTACCAATTTATGGTAAAAAATAAAAATATTTTCCATTTTATGGTACATTTAATTTTTTTTTTCTTTTTTTTTTATGGTGAATTTTGAAATAATTTTCCAATTTGTGGTACTTTTTACTGAGGTGAAGGGAAAAGAAAAAATTTACTGTCCATACTGTCACTAGCAGTGGCTGAAATGACATTATGCCAACTCCAATACATATATTTTTTTGTTATTTAATCCAATAAGCCTATGTTAGTGACGGAATTGGTAGAGTTTTTCTCCAGCATAATTTGACACCTGATGTGACAGTGTCTATTGACCATAGCAAGTTAAAAAATCTTGATTTTAATCTTAACAAACTTAATTTTGAGCAACTAATGTGTTTGCTTCAAGTGTATATAAGTTAGGAACAATTTGGAAGTCAAAATAATAATAAAATATCGAAGAAAAATGATTTCGGAAAGCCATTGCAAGCTCTATCTCAACTAAACTCATTATAGGGACTAAATTGTACAAAAAGTTACAATTTTGGTTGAAGTCCTTATTAGGACCAAAGTAGTCCCGAGCAGGACCAAAGTGAGCAAAAATTGGTAAAATTGGAAGAACCCATCCTGATTAGGACATGTCCATTTTGATCGGGATCAAGGCAGCATTTCAAATACAACGGCTTGTAATGACTGTTTGGTACTAGTCCCGACTGGGACTGATGATATCCTGATCAGGACCTAATACAGTTCAAAAGTCTAAATTTTCATTTAAAAGGACTTGAATAGTAATGGGAACAAAATTATTGTTTCTAACAACTATAATTGGATTTCTTAAGTATAAATAGGACCTCTGAAGATTATTTTAAGGTTAAGAAACTTGCTCATTCATTTTATACATTCAAGCATTCAATTAAAATCTCTAAACTCTTCTAAAATTCATTTTTTTATATAAACTCTTGTGAAAGTTGGTGAGTGATTAGAATAGACATTCTTGTTCTTCTATTTTCTGGGATTAGAAAATGAAAAGTGATATTCTATTATAAAGGAATTGGTTTAAGTGTTTAGCCTTCAAAACACTTGGGATTTTGATTTTTAGCGTGATCCTTGAAAAAACTTATAATTTAATTGTTGAGTGAGTCTTGAAAACTCAAGTTGTAAGGTTGTAAGAATGAGCCATAAAACTCTTTTGTATTTTTAGTCTTGTGAATAAGATTATGGGTGATTGAAAATCCTAACTTGGGGATAAGTTAGGTGGAGACGTAAGATTATTGTTGAATTCAAACTCCTTAAATCTTTGTATTCTTCATTCTTTGTTCTCAACTTTCATTTCAACTACTGTTAAAAATTCTTTTAATTTCTCAATTTTGCTCAATAGTCCTATTCACCCCCCTTTAGGACTCTTTTAGTGTCCTCTTAATATATAAATTGATTATTTTAACTTTTCTAATATTATAATTATATAAGTAACTATTTGGTTATGATTATGTTATTTTTAAAAAAATAATTTTGGTAAACTTATTGAAACAAACAAAAAACTTGTTAATGATGCAAAATCTTCTAGTTCTTTGGAAGATCAATTTAAGAAAGTAAATGATGAAAATCATAAGCTTTCTAAGGAGATCTTAGAATGAAAGAATTCCATTGCTATATTTAAGAGAGGAAAAGAAACTTTAGATAGTATTCTTAACTCTTAAAAATTTCATGGAGATACCCATGGAATTGGATATAAGAATGGAATGTATTCATCATCTTCATCACATATTAATTTTATGAAAGCTTCATATGATTCCACTCCTTAAACCTCCAAATCAAATAAGACTCAAGCTTTCAATGCTAAAAGATATCATGTGTTAAATAATAAGGGAAAGTCTCATAAGACTCACCCATCATTAACACAAAGAGTTAAGGCTCAAACTAGAGCACCTTAACCCAATCATGCTTATATGTACTTTATACATAATCATAGTAGGCATGCTCCTCAACACAATGCATATAAACATGTTAGATATAACTATCAAAATACACATTGCCATTGCCAATACATGTCTCACACAACAACACAAAATAATAGGAGATATACACCACCACAACACTAAAGACATGGTGAACACACTAGTTATTTTATCCTAAGAGAAAGAAATTTGAAAATGTAATATGTTCATATTGCATGATTAAAGGACATACTAATAATGTATGTTTTTATATAAGACTACACATGAATTTACTTCCTTCGGATTATCTTAAAACTAATCAACCTAGACCAAGAAAAGTTTGGGTCCGAAAGAATACTTAATTTATTTTATGTAGTTATGCTTGAAATCCACAAGAATAAAAACCAAGCGATATCTTAATAGTGGATGTTCAAGGCATATAACGAGAGACAAGGAGGAGTTCAACAAACTTGATGCTAAGGATGGAGGACACATTACATTTAGAGACAATGCAAAATGAAAAATTATTGGCATTGGAGAAATAGGTAATCCTTAATTCTTATCTATACATAATGTATTTTTTATTAATGGTCTAAAGCATAATTTACTTAGTATAAGTCAATTATGTGATATGGGAAATAAGGTTACTTTCTATCCTAAAAATTTCTTTATTAGTAGTCTTGATGAAAATAAAGTTATTTTTAGTGGTGAATGAGTAGATAGTGTTTATTTATTGATTTGAATAAAATTGATAACAAAGACATAAAATACTTAATCTCTATTTCCCATGACATATGGACATGGCATAAAAGATTAGGACATCCAAATTTTGATCTTTTGAATGATCTCTGTAAATATGAACTTATAATTGGTTTACCTAAGCTTGAATTCACTAAGGATAAACCTTACGATGCTTGTCAAAAGTAAAAACAATCCAAGTCCTCATTTAAGCTTAAAAATGTAGTGTCCACTTATAGACCACTTGAACTTATATATATGGATTTGTTTGGACCAACTAAAGTTGCACTATACATATGTATTGGTTGATGATTACTCTAGATTTACTTGGTGTGTTTTCTTGCTCATAAGAAAGATGCTTTTAAAGCTTTTGAAAATTTTACTAAAAGATTTCAAAAAGAAAAATGTTTTTGTATTTCATCCATTAGAAGTGATCATCAAACCGAATCTGAAAATGAGTTTTTCAAAATTTATTTCAATGAAAATGGTATTTTACATACATTTTCTTCTCTTAGAACTCCTCAACAAAATGGGGTAGTTAAAAGGAAAAATAGAACTCTTGTGGAAATGGCTAGAACAATGCTTCATGAGTATAATTTACCTCTATACTTTTAGGCAGAAGCTGTTAACACATCTTGTTATATTTCAAATCGAGTTTTCAAAAGACCAATTTTAAATAAAACATCTTGTAAGCTATGTAACAATAGCAAACCCAAAATCTCATATCTAAGAGTATTTGGATGCAAGTACTTTATATTAAACACTAAGGATAATCTTGGGAAATTTGATTCTAAAGCTAATGAAGGAATTTTCCTAGGCTATTCTATTTCTAGTAAATCATATGGAGTCTTTAATAAGAGAACTCTAGTAGTTTAAGAGTCAATGGATGTTGTATTTAATGAATCAAACTCACTTGATCTTATAAAGGATATTTGTAGTATTGATGATCTTATAGGTGAAATTAAGATTATGAAAACTCAAAAGGAAAATACTAGTAAGCCTTTGGAACTTGAAGGTTTGAGCAAGGAGGATATTGAGGATACATCTCAACTTACCTTGAAGAATGAACTTGTAAAGGATTGACAATTCAAGAAAGATCATCTGTAAGATCTTATCATAGGTGACACTACAAAAGGGGTAACTACTAGATCTAAACTTAAGTCTATTGTTAATCTAGCATTCATTTCTCAAATTGAACAAAAAAATGTTAATTATGCTTTGTGTGATGAATTTTGGGTCCTTACTATGCAAGAAGAGTTAAATTAATTTGAGAATAATAGGGTTTGGACCTTAGTTCCTAGACTAAAACATCATCCTATTGTAGGCACCAAATGAGTGTTTAGAAATAAAATGAATGAACAAGGTGTCATACTAGGAATAAAGTTAGACTATTAGTTAAAGGTTATAATCAAAAGGAAGAAATTGATTATGATGAAACCTTTGCCCCAGTTGCAAGGTTGGAAGCTATTAGAATACTACTTGCTTATGCATCATTCATGGATATTTAACTTTAATAAATAGATGTTAAAAGTGCATTTTTAAATGGTTTTATTAAAGAGGAGGGGTATGTTGAATAACCTCTGGGTTTTGAAAATTTTAATTCTCCAAATCATATTTTTAAATTGTCCAAAGCATTGTATGGATTGAAATAAGCTTTAAGAGCTTGGTATGAAAGATTGAGCAACTTCTTACTAGAGAAAATGTTCTTTAAAGGAAAAATTAACACAACTCTTATTATAAAGAAATCCAAACATGATTTGTTAATTGTTCAAATATATATTGATGATATTATTTTGGTGCTACTAACCATTGCTTGTGTGAGGAATTCTCTAAACTAATGCAAGGAGAATTTGAGATGAGTACAATAAGAGAACTCAAATTCTTTCTTGGACTTTAAATCAAGTAATGTAAAAATGGGATTTTCATCAACCAAACCAAATATGCAAAAGACATTCTTAAGAAGTTTGGAATGGATGGAACTAAAATAAGTAAAACTCCAATGAGTACACAAACAAACTTAACAAGGATGAGAATGGCAAACCGGTTGATGAAAAGAAATTTAGAGGTATGATCATATCCTTTATTTATTTAACTGTTAGTAGACCTGATATTATGTTTGCTACTTGCTTATGTATTAGATTTCAATCAAGTCCTAGGGAATCTCATTTGAATGCTATCCAGAGAATTTTCAAATATCTTTTTGACTAATGCATTTAGGACTTTGGTATCCTAGGAGTTCTTTCTTTGACTTGATTAGTTATTCGGATGTAGACTTTGCTGGTAGTTTACTAGATAGAAAGAGCACTTCTGAAAGTTATCAATTTTTAGGATAATGTTTGGTTTCTTAGTTTAGTAAGAAATGAGTTTCAGTTGCCCTGTCCACTGCAGAAGCTGAATATATTGTAACAAGTCTTTATTATTCACAAGTTTTATGGAAAAAACAATAATTAATGGACTATGGTATAAAAATTGATCACATTCCCATTAAATGTGACAATACAAGTGCTATTAACCTTAATAAAAATCTCATCCAACATTTTAGAACTAAGTATATTGACATTAAACATCATTTCTTATATGATCATGTTTAAATTGATGATGTCACACTTGATTTTATTGATACAAATAATCAACTTGCTGATATCTTCATAAAATCTCTCAATGAAGAGAGATTGAACTTCATTAAACATGAACTTAGCATGATTGATGGTTCTAGTTTGTTTTGATTTTAATAGAACCTTAAGTTATTTTCTATTTATGTTTGGTATATAATACATGCTTATTTGATTTTTTTATTTTATTCTTCCTATTTTACAAAAATAATGATTAATTTATGGAATTTTCATTAAATTAATTATTTATTTTAGTAAAATAAAATCTTTTCTAAAATGAGTCTAACTCATTTACTCATCTATTTCCTTCAAAATTCATCAATTTTGTCCAAATTATGCAAGTTTATATTATAAGGACTTAATTAAAAATCACTTTAACCTATTTGAAATAATTCCTCAAACTTTTTGAAAAACTACCCTGGTCCCGAGTGGGACTAGATCATGTCCCGATTAAGACATGATCGAGCATTTTCTGTGTTTTACACCAAACTTATCCCAAATTGATGTCATGATAGGACATCCCTCGGGATTGTATGTCCTGATCAGGATGGGAGTACATTCTGACTGAGACACTGCTCCTGACATAATAAGGAAATTCAATGTTTTCACCTATGTGACTCTCCAATTATAATCAGGAAAGAATTTTAATGTTCCTATTCAATTCAAATTTAAATTCCACATAAGTTCCAACCCTAATCTCATGCTTATAAATATCACTCTATTCATAATTGATTTTTCATCTCAAAACTACTCTTTTCTCTCTACAATTCCACTTTAAAACCTTCTCAATATAGCTCCAAAGAAACCTAACAAAGCCTCTTCATCTTCTCAAGCTCCTCCTTCTTTAAAGAAGGACAAACCTAAGAGGACTCACTCTCCCTTCTCTTATTCCTAATAATAAATCAAGAAGAGATGTCCTTATTTCAAAAAAGAGCTTTCATTCCTTCACGTTATATGCATGAAGACACTCTCAAGGCCATTGGTTGCTTTAATGAAGTTAAAGAACTTTTATGCAAAGGTGGGATTTTTTATTTTGCTTTTTTTCTTTTTCCTTCTTATCCCACTCTCATAATTGAATTTCTATCTTCTTTTACCCTTTAATCCTTAAAATTTAATGATGAAAATCCCTGCTTTTTTATAAGATTTAAATTGAGGGGAGAGATCGATTTATGACTTATCAAGAGTTTGATACTCTTTTTGGGTTTTCATAAAAGGGACATATTAAAGTAAATCCCCATTGGATTGCTACTTCCTATTGGGATCATATCAAGGCTCCTAATGCACCTCAATTTTTCATTGGGATCATATCAAGGCTCCTAATGCACCTCAATTTTTCATTGGATACACTAAAGCTTCCTTTATCAAATCCAAAGCTCTTTGGTATGTTCATCATTTTCTCACCTATTTAATTAATGGTAGAGCCTTCTCTAATGAAGCAATCTCTCTTGATGACCTTTTTATGCTTTATTATTTTCATAATAATGAGAGTATTACTTTAGGAAGATTTTTACAATGGAGAATTTGGCTAGTTAGTGACATGCAAACCAGTGCTATTTATATTGGTGGGATTGTTACAAAATTAACTCAGTTCTTCAAAATTAATCTTGATTCCCTACCCTCTATAAAACCTTTGCTTCTTGATGCCACCTTCATCCGAAACTCCAAACAATTCACTTTTATCAATGGAGTTAAGGTTTATAAACATGATCTTGGAGCTATAGAGAACATTGAAGCTATGTTTCAAGAGTTAGATGAGCAAGAGGGTCAAGAAGAAGAAAAAAAACTCCTCAACCTCAAGTTGCTCCTCTAAGAAAGAGAATAAAGAGTAAAGGAACCTCAAGTGCAAAAGCTTAAGAAAATGAACCTTCATGGGTAAGGAAAATTTTTGAGCACATGTCTATCATGTAAACTAACTTCAATGCTCATTTTGATGAAGTTGAGACTAACTTTAATATGCACTTTAATTAAGTTGATGCAAATATTGCTCATCTTCAACATGATGTTCATCACATCTATGAGTAACAAGGCTACACATGCAACTATCCTCCTCCTCCTTTCCCTCCTTAAGAATAGCTTTTATTTGTATTTCCATTTGTTTTATTTTTGGTTTTCTTTTGGTTTATTTTTGGTATATGAGCCTCTAGCTGTTAGTGTTTTGTGTTAGGCTTGTTTTATTCTAATTTATGTTTAGTTTATTTCTCGTTTATTTTTAGTATTCTATCCTTACTGCATTTTTTAATTAATGCAATTTCCCCTTTTTCAATTAAGTTATTTAAAATTTTATTTATTTTTGACTTTTGTCAAAGGAGGAGAAGATACATGAGTTTAATATTTTGTGTTTAAACATTATCATAACATGATTATTTACAATACATACAAAATTTTATTAATGTATAAATTCCTTTTAGGAATTTTTTTGATCTTGAATAAAGTTTGCATGTATACTTAGTTAATTATCTTATTTAAAAAATGTTAATTGTCTTACTTAAAAAATGTGCTTGTATAAGTGACATAACTATGTAATAGTATGTCCTTAGTATCAATTTTTTTTCAAAACATTGAATAAATGGCATCTTTATTTCACAAAGATTTTTAATATATTTGCTTTTTCATTGTTTTAGATTATGGTCTTTTATTTCCTTTATTGTCTAACAAAGGGGGAGATAGAATAATAAATTTTTTAATATTCATGATTGTAACATGCTAAGTGCCACATAATTAATTAACTAGCTAAGCTCTATATAATCATGTATGTTCTATTTTGTGATTCATTGCATATGTTTGAAGTTATTTCCTTCACATTTTCAAATATTCCTTTTATGCCTTGAAGGACCATAATTCTTGTCATGTTATATGTCATTTAAAAATAACATTTATATTTCTTATCATCTCCATATACATAGGGGGAGAAATATATTTTTTCTCATTCCATATATTCATTATTAAAAATTGTTCACACACTACTAATTATATTTTTTATTAAATTCAAAATAAGTTTGTCAAAATTAAAAAAAAGGGAGATTGTTTACCTTAACAAGTTAAACAATCTTGATTTTGATTTTAACAAACTTAATTTTGAGCAACTAATGTGATTGCTTCAAGTATGTATAAGTTAGGAACAATTTGGAAGTTAAAACAATAATGAAATATTGAAGAAAAATGATTCTGGAAAGCCATTGCAAATTCTATCACAACCAGACTCATCACAGGGACTAAATTGCACAAAAATTTATAATTTTGGTTGAAGTCCTGATTGGGACCAAAGTAGTCCTGAGTGGGACCAAAGTGAGCAAAAATTGGTAAAATTGGCAGAACCCATCTCTATTGAGTGTCTCGATTGGGACATGGCTCAAGACAGGGTAGTTTCGATAAGGATTAAGGCAGCATTTCAAATACAAGGGCTTGTAACGACTATTTGGCACTAGTCCTGACTAGGACTTGACAAAATGTAGCTCAAAAGTCCAAATTTTCATTCAAAAGGACTTGAATAATAATGGGAATCAATTTATTATTTTCAGTAGCTACAATTGGATTGCTCAAGTATAAATAAGACCTTCGAAGATTATTTTGGTTAAAAAACTTGCTCATTCATCTTATACATTCAAGCATTTAATTAACCTCTCTAAACTCTTCTAAAATTCATTTCTCTATATAAACTCTTGTGAGAGTTAATGAGTGGTTAGAATAGACATTCTTGTTCTTTTATTTTATAGGATTAGAAAATGGGTAGTGAGATTCTATTCTAAAGGAATTGGTTTAAGTGTTTAGCCATCAAAACACTTGGGATTTTGGTTTTTAGTATGATCCTTGAAAACTCAAGTTATAAGATTGTAAGAGTGAGCTATAAAACTCTTATGTATTATCAATCTTATGAATAAGATTGTGGGTGATTGAAAATCCTAATTTGGGGATAAGTTTGGTGGAGATGTAGGATTGTTGTTGAATCTGAACTCCTTAAATCTTTGTTTTCTTCATTCTTCCTTCTCGACTTTCATTCAACTCTTGCAAAAAAATTAATTTAATTTTCCAATTTTGCTCAATAGTTCTATTCACCCCCCTCTAGGACTATTTCATTGTCCTTTTAATATATAAATGATTATTTTAACTTTTCTAATATTATAATTATATAAGTAATTATTTGGTTATGATTATGTTATTTTTAAATAGATGGTTAGTCACAAATCATTGTGTAATGATTGTTAATAATAATAATAATAATAATAATAATAATTATTATTATTAATAAATTTTTGAGGTTATTTCAGTTAAATGTTTAATATAAAAAGAGTAATTTTAATTAATAATAAAAGTTATTATATAAAAGTCATGAATAATAACAAGAGTGCATAATATGTGGATACATATAATTAAAAAGGTAAAATTTTTTTTATTAGTAATTAATTGAAATAACAACACTGTTAGTCTTATAAGTTATATCATTTTTACAATTAAGTCCTACAAAACTTTTTTTTTACAATAAAGTTTGATAAGTTTTAAAAAGACTTTTCATTAGTCCTATCCACTAGTTAAAGCAATTTTCAGTTAGTCAACACTTAAAATCAAACTTTTTTTTTTTTTACATTTTAGTCCTAAAACTATTAAAAAAAATTGTCATTGTTGATATTTTACATAAATAATATTTTTATTTTTTTGACTTCTTTTATTATTTAACCTTCATAATAACTATATAATTTAGTAAAACAATTTTTTAAAAATAAAAATAATATTTTTTCTTAAACTATTAGTTATATTGGCAATGATAAATAAAAATAATTAAATATTCTTAATTATTTTAAAATATATAATTTCAATTAACATATCATAAATGAATAATTAATTTTTATATGGAAAAGCTCATCTAGTTTTATCAATGTTATGATTTGTGTTAAATTTCAAAAAGCTCATCTATTTTTATCTTAAATTAATTTTATTTTATATAAAAATAAAATTATTAATTAAAATTTATTATTCTTCAAATATATTTCTATAAAATTGCCTAATTTAAAGAAATATCTATAAAATGTAACATAAATTATAACATTAACAAAACTAATTGAGTTTATCAAAGTATAACAAAAATTATTCATTTAAGATATATTAATTAAAATTTATATTTAAAAACAATTAAAAATACTTAATTAATTTTATTTATTATTGTTAATAAAATAATAATTTAAGAAATTATTTTAGTGAGTTATATAGTTATTATGAAAGTTATTCTATTGTCATAAATAAATAAATAAAAATATTATTTATGTAAAATATTAAAAATGACATTTTTTTAAAAAGTAGTTTTAGGACTAAAATATAAAAAAAAAAGTTTGATTTTAAGGGTTAACTAATGAAAAATTATTTTGACTGACAGATAGAACTAGCAGAAAGCCTTTTCAAAACTTATAGAACTTGATTGTAAAAAAAATTCTTGTACGACTTAATTGTAAAAATAATATAACTTATAGAACTAACAATGTTGTTATTCCTAATTAATTTATTAAAAAAGTTAATTAAAATGTGATCTTGAGGAGGTGACTTGTAACCAAAAAATGCATGATGTCTAAAAATAATATGATTTAATATATTGAATATTGGTAAAAATTGTTATATTTTATTAGATATATTTGTTAGTAATATATTTATGGATATTTAATAGTAAATATGTTTATGTATATGTATTAGTAAATATATATGTTGTATTTAATTAGTGAAGAACAAATTATTTAATTAGTAAGAAAAATTTATTTCTCAATTTAGTGAAATAAATTTATTTATTTAATTAAAAAAACTTATTTCTAATATATGTGTTGTTGTTGTTGTGATGAATATTATTATTATTATTATTATTATTATTATTATTATTATTATTAAATGAGAGGGTAAAATGGTGAAAAGAAAATAATAATGATTAATATGTAATATTTAGTATTAGAACAAATAAAATATAATGCTAGAAAGCAACAAATGAAAATAAATAAGTCGCATTTTTCAAAAAGAGAAAAGAAAAAAAATTAGGTGTCATAGTGTCTATGCATGCGAACTCTAGAACATAATCTTAAATTCTAATGGTAAGCAACTCATGTAGAGCTTATATCAATGAACTGAGATCCACCACTATGAGAATCATCACCATCATCGTCGTCATCGTCGACATCATTATCATCAACATTAGTGTCACCATGCATATACATATTGAGATCAGGTGGAGATGTGCAATGTGATGGAGTAGGCACTTTATGAGGTTGAGAGGTGTTAAATGAAAAGAGAAAATTTTGGATGGAGGAAGAAGGAAATGATAGAAAATTAGGAGTTTCCATAGTTGAAGCCATTTTTGATGAATTCAATATATAAGTAAATGGAAGTTGATTGAGATAGAAGTCTATGAATTGTGAGGGGACAGAGGGATAGGGAGTATGGTGTTATTAAAAAGGAATGGATGGAGTAGAAAAAAGTAATTGGGTACGAGGAGTGAGAGCTGAAGTATGAAAGAATGGACTGGATGGATAAGTAAAAGAAAAATAAGGTAGAGGAATGAATGAAGTGCCTAAAGGACCAACTTTTGACACTAATGTCGATGATGTGGTGGTGAAGCCCTGGGTGGAATGTCTTGTGTGGAACTTAATATGAATAGAGTGTGGCTGAGGAACGGGAATACATGCAGCATTGACAGGTTAGGGTCTTAGAGTGGTAGCTTATCGACATGCATGATGTTGATGACGCCGCAGTGTCTCTTTATCAATAAGCCCAACATTGATCAACTGTTGCGAGAGTGGGGTAGGCTGTGGTGCAGGATTAGGGTGTGGCACAACATTAGTAACTCATTACCTATACTCATTAATTACAATTTTGGTACTATTGGCAATCTGATATGCTCCAATGCATTAGCTTACACATTGTAAAGAAATACATTTATAAAAAAAATTGTACAAATGATTACATAAGATTTAAAATGGAAAAATAAAATTAAGTACGTACAACTACTCCTAAGCGAGCACTAATGGGTGAGATCCAATGACATGTCACTGAATGGTACCACTCCAAATATCATGAATGGTAATGTATGGATCCATGTGAAGGTTCCCTTACCACAATATAATAAGCTCGGTGGCCCCAAAGCTCAATCCATTGGGCATGTTTTTCCTCTCAATCTATGTTATGATCCCATAAATTGTTTATGATGTAATGCATCAAAGCGAAAATTAGGATGAGGAATGGATTGTACACATTGAAATTTTTGTAGTACCCTATTAGGGTAGTGCCATTCAACAATATAAATGTATATGAGGGGTACTATCGACCGCTATATGTCACACCCGTGTAAACAATAAGTAGATAGTTGTTGAATAACATCCTCGGTGTATGGCTCTAGATAATCTGTATAAAAAAATTAAATTTTTACCACATAAATTGCTTAAATTACATAATGAATTATAAATTTGCCATAAAAATTTGCAAAAATTATGTAATTAGAAAAATTAATTAGGTAATATTATAGTGAAAGTTTTACCTCATCCTTACATGCATTATCTAGTATGAGCTGAATGTTGGTAATGACATGTGTAAGAATAGCTGTAATCCCATATGGTCGGCTTCATTTGAAATAATTATATGTCGTGTGTTAGTAAAATAATATTTTAACTAAAATTTATAAATATAACTAATATTTCTATGACCCAGAGGTGCATGTGATAGAATCGACTAGTCACATAGCGTAGGAGCGAGAAAGGGAAATCGCTCTCAAGCCTATAGTTAAAGGAGAAGGAGTGGGCTGCCATCTGTGCCACTACCAAAAGCCTCGATGCAAGACACAACTCTCTATAGGAATGCCAAACATGCAGATCCCTAATTGTAATGGCCTATTAATTCAATATTGTCCAAGTATTGAAGGAACTACAAGCTGACTTTACCAGGTTTACTAGTAAGGAACAATACCAACAAACAAAGCTGTAATATGTAGACACATGTGTAGATGGCAAGGTTTAGTGCATGTCCAAGTATATTGCAATTGCAACATTGTTTCAGCTCAGAATCTAGAGAACACACTACTATATCACAAAGACATAGCATGGGGATGAGGAGTTGCCACCTAGGTTAATAACTAGGACAACTTATGAGTGGTGGTAACTCAATTCTCTAAAAGAAAATTAGCACCACAACCAGGAGATTCTGGATACAGAATACCAAATTCTCTTAATCTCATGTTCATTTAGGATTAGTTTATTAATTACTAGATTATTCTTTAATTACATGCAATTTTATATAAACCCTAATTTAACGTTTATTTAACTCCAAGACAACTAGTCATAAAATAACATATAAAAACAACATTCACACAAAGCGCAATGTCCCTAAATTAGTCTAGTCTACACTAATTTTAATTATAGTTAGCTAAGTCTACATATTTTACAAAGTGAAATGGAAAACTAAAGGTGGGCCTACATTTTAATTAAAACCTAAATTTATTTTTAAATGCCTATTTTATGTGGATTTAACCTAAACGTATGCTTGGGGACTAAAATGAATAAAAAAGGAAAATAAAATCAAATAAACAAGTAAATATAAAAAAAATTCATATTGTGATCTCTAATCCTAATTCAATTTACATGTAACCTAAATTAACTAAAGCCATCATTGATTTTAATTAGGGTTTTTACTAATCGAACCTATTTTACTAATTAATTTTAAAGTGCTGAAAAATAAATGGTTCCACTATATTCACACTATTGGGGCTATTACAGTTTTTACGTACAAAATTAAATAAAATTATATAACCTAATAAACCAAATAAATAAAACAACTAACAAATAAAAAAATACACATAAACTCTAAAAATTAGATTTAAGTACAAAATTTAATCTATGACATTACACGAATCTTTATGGGATTTTTCTTGGTTCAATTACATGTGACACAAAAAGTCATCCATCATAAACGTAAAAAAAAATAATAAATAAGATTGGTAACTAAGTAAAATTAAAATTAAATAAAATAAATTAAAATCAAATAAAATAAAAATAATGAAATAAGATAAATAGAGAATAATAAAATTAAAAAAATGAAAGAATAAAATACACAAAAAATGAACAATGAATATAAAAATTAGTAAAATAAATGGATGAAAAGGGAAACTAAAAAATAAAGTAAGAAAAGTAATTAAACAAAAAAAATAATAAAAAAGATAGAACAAGGAATGATTACACAAAAGGAACGAAACAACTGAAATCTAAAGTTGGAACAAAGGAAAAAAAAGTGAATGAATTAGTAAAAGCAACTGACAGTTATATTTATGATGGGAAATTGATTTTTCTCATTGCAAATAAACTAACACAAAATCAATAAATAATAAACAAATAACATTCAAAAAGAAAAAAGAGGTGAAAAAAAAAAATGGATATAGTATTGATTTCTCTCAAAACAATAATTATCATTTAAGAAGAGTCTGTGATTTTTTTTTGTGTGATTTTTGATTGATTTGGATTTGATTCATGGTAAATAATTAAAAAGTATGTGAAAATTAAAAAGGGAAAGCATTGTATTTTGGCTCATGACTAATATCAGTAATGTAGAGAAAAAGAATTAAAAGTCAAGAGCAGCCTTTCCTTGTGAAAAGAAAATAATGTATTTACAAACAAAACATGTAACCCTATATTCGTTACATGATAAAAATAAAATAATATATAAAAAATTTACTTATTTTTTATTATTTACCTAAAAAAATAAACATATTTATTAAATAAAATAATAAATTAAAATTAAAATAAATAAATATATAAATAATAATAAAATAAATAAAAATTATGGGACGGTAAAAAAAGGATCAGAAATATAAATTTCCAGTGAAAAATCTATATTTCCGGTTGGAAGTATAGTTTTCCGACCAAAATAAATTTGATACCCAACAGTGGCCATTTGTGGGCACTTTAAATTGAAATTATTTTGGCCATTGGCCAATCAAATCAACTTATTTTAAGCAAACTTTTCATTTTCAAATTTAATTTGGCTAAATGGGCCAAACTTTGGCCCCTTTCATATATATATATTTTTAATTTCCTTTATTTATTTTTTTGAATTTTTTAAAAAAGAAATAATTGAAATAAATAAATGAATAAATAAAAAAATTAAAATAATAATAAAAAGAAGTCCTAAACATAATTTACACTTTAGTTCAAAACCAATAAATCAAATCCAATAAATCTAATTTCACAATCAATTTTCATCATTGGATCCTTTATTGCATCAATGTATTTGGTGTCCTAAAATTGTGTGTTTACAATGTGTATGCATGTGCAATGTTATCTGGTTAACTTGTTGAGGCAATTATATGAAGTGCTCCTTAAACCACAAATTGCAAACCAATGAGTAATGAATGTCCCTTGCTTTAGGTGAAATCCTTAGAAGTGATTGGCATAAATCTAGGTAATCATGATAAACTTGGCTAGTAATAGGATGACCATTAATTGGCAACCCCATTAAAATATTAACATTTTGGAGCATGATTGTGCACTCTTCATCTGGAAGATGGAAAATATGTGTCTACGGTCTCCAATGCTCTTATAGGGTAGAAAATTAGGTGCCAATCATAATGACACTGGTGGAGGCATGCAACTTCAAGAAAGCCAACATCTCTTAATAACGTCTCCTTGTTAGGAGTCACGTTTGCATATAAGTTATTCATCAGAGCCATCTGCCGACATGTTATGATAGGATCTTCCAACTGAATATGTAACGTTTATAATTAATAATGACACTTTATTTTGCTAATAATCTAATCCCTATATGTTTCTGAAAGTAAATATTCCTAAATTTCATAGCTATATGAATTATTCCTAATAAATATGGATATTATAGATATAGTAAATATTCTTAATAAATATTCCTATATAAACATTCTAATTACCTGGTCTTTCCATATAGCATGTGATCTATGCTTATTTTGTAGGTATAGTAATGAGGCATCGTAAGGCCCAGGCTGGATGTAATCACTTGGCATGAAATTTTTCTCCATATCTACAAAAATAAATGAGAAATAATATCACATCATAATGTTTAACTAATAAAATTATCTTTGTGTAATGTATATACATGTATTGACATGACAATATATTCACATCTTATTTCACAATGACAACTCAATAAATTTTTTTGACAATTAATAATAGAACCATAATCCAATCACATGTGATACACACTAACATAAAGAATTACTCTACCACATGTTATGGAAGGACATAAAGTATATTGAATGGACAACACGAATGACAATTAAATAAATTGATTCAAAATTAATCATATAACCATAACCCAATCACTTGTGATACAAATTGACAGGAGCAATTATAAGAATCACGTGTTATGAAATGACATAAATTATCTTGATTTGACAACATGAGTAACTTGTCTATATTAAATCATATATGGTCGTAAATGTGACCTAGTGCTCTGCATGAGCATTTTTATTTGCTGTCATTGATATGTATTTTAGTAGTATACGTACATATGCAATTATGCTTCATAATGAAACTACATTCATATACACATAAATATATACACATACACATACATATAATTTCTCATCTATATATGGCGGTAGAGGTAGAATATGGCTACTACCAGAATATGATGATGGGTATTGCCATGTAAGAGTGTCAGATCAGAAAGAATACTATGTAGGACTACAACAGGAATGGGCATTTCAAGATGATGAAGCTGAGCTTGTAGTTGAACAACTATGTGAATTGAGAGCACCTTATATCAGGTGTTTGTCATTATCAATGCAATGAAGAAATTGATTAGAGTATAAAGTTACTGTTAGAAGAATTTGAGAAGAGAATAATTGAATGTTTATAAGAAGATCAAGATATTATATGCTAAAGCTTACTAATAATCAAGCTAATATAATGGGCATGACACATTCTATGACAGAGGTTAATAATGTTCTTAATAATCCCGCATGCATTTCTGAGTATGAAATGTTTGATGAAGATTATATTTTTAAATGTAATTTATTATATTATGTTTCCGCTTCTGATATTTCAGTATCAGATGAACATTTAGTTGAGTGCAATATTGAATTATATAGTCTAGCTTATTATATATCTTCATCTTTCAATAACTCTCGTGTACACCATTTAAAGAATTCTTTATCCAAATGTATCTTGACATGATTGTTCTCCTCTTTAATACAATACAAAACATTTCTTATTTCATCCATATTACATAATCTTATTCAAATTGCCCATGCTTTAGGTACAAATATATTAAGTTCTATAGCTTCTTCCCTAAGTGCTTCTAATTGTCATAGATGATATTGCCATTCTTCAATCATTTTTACTAAAAGAACATGACTATTATATTGGCATGGATTCACTGGATATGAAAAATCATCATATAGAGCCCAATGATGTCCTGTGGCCTTGAAAATATCTCTTGGAGAATATATTGTAGACATTGTACCTAAAAAATATATTCATGTGTCTAATGATTCAAATTATTATTTTATGCTATTGATTTCATACACAATATCTTGTTTTAATACATATTAATAATATTTTAGTAAACATGAAGGAAGGTAATTTATAAAGTCAGTATCAATATCATTATAATATTCTATGACCTCGGTATCTATGTCACCTAAATTACATTTTGGTTCTATTAAAGACTGTTGTTTGAATGTGTCATTGTTCATATGATATTTGTCGAGATGATTATTCATCATAACAATCTCCTTCTATAATTAGTTAACTACATTATCTTCTTCATTACTGTGTCTTTGTAATGTTGCTAAAATTTCTTTTGGTATTGGTAACTCATGTTACCCACAATAAGCTTGTAATTCATATCTTATTTCCTATAAATGACCTCATTTTGGATATGATCTAATAATAATGTTACATGACTATCCAAAATCATCTATATTTGTTGTATGATACCCAACAAACATATGATTTGCACATCCTGGTTCAAGATATGAATAAGTTGGATGATTATCAAATGACCTTTTAGTTCCATACTAAATTACACCATTCGAGTCTTCATATTTATCAATAATTTTCAATTTCATTTTACCCTGTGCTCTATTTGAAGAAGTTGATGATCCTACTTTTTTATTTTCTCTTCATTATATCTTTGCACGACATGCCCATTTGCCTTATCTATCATATATGTATCCTCGGACATGCTAAATTGAAGATTTATTATTATTAAATAATTAATTAAGTAATTAATTAAGTCCTAAATTGATGGAATTGACAATGGAAGGGCTTAATTTATATGAAATAAAAGAAATAAGGGTGTATTTGCAAAGAGTGCATAGGGGTTAAGTGAATTACATGAAAAGGACACACGTCGCTTTGTAAATAATAATAATAATAATAATAATAATAATAATAATAATAATAATAATAATAATAATATTATTATTATTATTATTATTATTATTATTACATAAAGGATATTTTGGTGTATAATTGATGAGCTGTCAAGAGGCATGTGAGTCTCTTCTTAAACTTAAACATTTGTTAAAAAAAAAAGATTCTTCTCTACGTTAATAAGAGAGGAATGTGAAAACACAATGACAATGGGAACCGAGTCATTTTGCATGTAGATGAAGAGGAGTCTCAATTCTTTGTTTCTCCTCTAAAAGCAAGAATAAAAAATCAAATCACTTTGGAAGTTGAAGATCAAGTGAGCTAGATTAGTAAAGAGATTAAAAAAAAAAGAATTAAAGCTTTGAGTTGGATTGAGTTTCTGGTAGATCAAGGAAGCATTAAGGTAAGAAAATTGAAAGATTAGAAGGATTAATATAAAATGTATATAAGCTTAGATTAAAGTTACATGCAAAGAGATTTAGATAGAGAATTAATACAAAATTCTTGAAGTTTATATGTTGTATATATTAAGTTTGAGCTAGAACTAAAAAGTTCTTTATAAATGATGATTAGGAGCTACTTGTGGCCTTAGAATAAAGTCTGTTAAAGCAGTGAGAGGATAAAGAGAAGGCTAGCATTGAATGTGAGTGGTTTTCATCAAATCCTTAATATGTTTTTGATTTTTAAAATCAATTGTACGCTTGAGTTTTCGATGTTGTTCATCCCTGTGATGTTTAAGTGCTAATTTTGGCTTAGTTATTTCAATTCAACATTGATTTCTGCCTCATTTTATTTAGTTGAATTTGAATATCAAATGGCTTAAGTCATGTTGCTTATCTATGTTAATTCTCTCAAGTTCTAGCTCCACAAATTACTTTAAAAACATGGTAATTATCTCAAATCATCAATTCTGTTGTTAACAAAAAATTTTCTTTGCTATGTTAGAATCGCTACCGAAATTAAATTCCTAAGCAGCCTGAAAGTCACTTGATTTTGTATTAAATCCTTAGGAATTTGCTAGTACAATCCCTTCGAAACATGTTGAGATAAACCTTCTTGACTTACCATAAATCTTGAAATTTTCATTGATAATCCATTACTATTATACATATTGATTAAAGTGAAGAATTCTATGAGATTAAAGTGCATAATTTCATAGGATTGAAGTGTAGAATTCTTTGAGATTAAAGGGAAGAATTCTTTAAGATTAAAGTGCAGAATTCTGTGAGATTAAAGTGCTGAATTCTGTGAGGTTAAAGTGCAAAATTATGTGAGTTGCAAGTGTAGAATTTGCTGCTTAAATAATTTAATTAATAATGCTTTGTAACTAAATAAGGAAATAAAAGATTAAAACAAAAGAGAAACATGCTTTTACTACTGAAGCATTCATCTATTGAAATAAGAAAGTTTTCCAAAGATATGTATGATTAGGTTGGAATCTCATAAACTTTATGAGTGTTATAAGGTTTAACTAAGATAGCCTTCTTGTGGCTGTTGGGTTGATCAATTGTTCAATTGTGAGTTTTACAAGATTAGTGATGCTTTTCTCAAGCTTAAATTGAATTTAAGTTAAAGATTAATTGTTCTATTTTTGGTTATAAATGGTTTGATCGTATTATAGTAAAATGTAAAAATTAATAAGTTGAATAATGAACACTAGTTGAAGTTGCACTAGTTATGATTATTAATCAAGTGATTTGAAACCTATTGGACTTGTAAGATCTCAATCAGAATTTTACATACTTGAGAATTAAATACTTGAACTTGAAGTTATATATATATATATATATATATAAAATTATTGATTATTAAATTAATTATGCTTAATCAAGCTACCTCCTATTTTATTTTAATATGGAATAATTTTGCAATTAAATTTGTATATACATACATATTTTATTTAAATACCAATTAAGGGAAATATTTAAGATAAATATTTCTGGTATGTATCTAAATTAAGCATAATTATAGACATTAATCTGTGAAAGATAGACAAATAATTAATAGCATAAATATTTTAATGCTTTCTATCTAAACCTCTTGTTTAAGAATTAAATTCTGATGAATAATTATGGAATGTTGGTGAACTTGATTTATTTATTTTGGGTATGTTGAGAATGCTACTCTAATATAAAACTAAATATCCAGAAGAATTTACTAGCAGAATCCTCATTCTTGAGCTAATATCTTCTGAAATAGAAAAACTTTATAATGAGCTATTAAGAGCACATATGTATGAGTTTAATAGAGTATATCTCTATTATTAGAATATGATATTTGATTATAAATATTTCTATTCTATGACTGTCACGTCCAGTTTTGTCATGGTGTAATTTTGAGTCTTGTCTAAGGTTTTATTTATAGTTTTCTATTTAAGATTGTTAAGAGATGAGTTGATTATATTGGCCAACTAATAATAACTGTCTTGGGGACAACACATAAATTAATTATGCTGTTGTGGTGAATTTATGTGGTTAACAAGTATGCATATTGAATTTATAAGTTAATGTGCTCCAAGAAGGAGTTACATTTCAATTTTGCTTTAAGAAGGAGCTGTTATTTAATTTTCTTTAAGAAGGAGCTATATGATTATTTTACTCTAAGAAGGAGTTAACTATAAATTTCTATTTTCAAAAATACAGTATATTCATTTATATGTCATGTTTAGTATTGATAGATGAGTCAAAGTAAATTATATTTAGACATGAGTATTTGTACTTTTATGCTCAAGATTTTTATAGTCTATGGAATATATTCTATGTAAAATTACACTCCAAACTAGATTATGTGGAAACTTGATAAAAATAGAGAAATAATTATTTTGATATCTTTTAATCAATAAAATCATGTTTAATATTTGAACCTTTCCTTGAGTTGCAAATCCAATCTTTGTGCAATTACTCTCTTATTATTATTTATGTGTTCATGATTTATTCCATGTTCAGTATTCTCGTTATATATTTCTTTAGTCACTCACTAGGTAATTTCCTTATAAAATTACTCACACTTACTTTCTTGTATATTTTTCAGTATAGGATATATATATTAGTTGTATAGCTAGAGATTTTCAAATCGCGATGCAGTGGAGCACTAGGACTTATGAGGTTTTTGAGTTAGAGACAAATGTGTAGTATGTCATATGTCATGACACAAATGCTGAGTTTGCATTCAGAGTTATTGTAGAGCCTATTGGGGTAGATGTTCATTATGACACTAGCATTGGAGTTTAGATCTCTCTGACCTGAATATGAGTTTAGACATTATGTGATCCACTTTTGTCTTTTGCTTTTGGCCTAGCTTATTTTTCCCTTTGGACTATTATTAATTTACTTCTTTTTGCTTAGATTTTGAGAAGGGGTTGAGTTTTTCTATCACCTATGGTGTGCTAAAGGATAAAGCACACTTAACATGCTTTAAAGGAGGTGCTATCAAGAGAGGGTTATCGAAATATTTATATATATTTCTTTTTTCTTGTATTTTTATATAACCCGTACTTAAATATTTGTATTAAGGATGTTAATGCTAAGGTGAAAAGACACCTTACCTACCATATATATATATTTGTTTTAAATTAAAAAATCAAGTACTACTTGCCATCGTATAAATTTTTATAAGAGTTGGTTATTGTGCATGTGTATAATTATTTTATTTACATATTCAAGTGATATATATATATAGGGGAGGGGTGTTACAGTTTAAATTGGTATCAGAGCACTAGGTTGCTAGTTTCTGTAGACAATAATAAACACTAATTTTAAAGGGTATTATTTATGAGTTTAAGGTTGATAGTAAGTGATACTAAAGTATTTAATTTTGAATTTTAGGATATTGATAGATGGCAAGAATTAGACGTGGTCGTATAGGAGGTCGAGGTTCTGGCTGAGGTCGTGATAGGCATAGAGACATAGGTTGAGGAAACTAACCTGATAGAGAAAATCTTATAGAATGGGCTATTCATTTGACTAGGAATTGAGCATTACAATGAGAATTATCTCCATCATTAGTGTTAGTAGGCAATGATGATGAATCATTAAATGGTTTAGTAGGTAGCCAATAAGATAATTATGTATCGATAGTGTTTACATTAATTTTTGAGAATGTGCCTAGGAGAGCACTTAATATGTCAACCAAAATTGCCTATAGAGTAGGTGAATGTGTCAAATCCATAAGTATCGCCAATATTACATATAGATGCTACTAACTTGGCATGTGCTATGGCAACTGTGATTGCTGAAAAAAAGAACTATAAAAAGCCAAGAGATATTATTGAACATGCCAAGAAATGTGGGGCATATGATTTTCATGGTATGTTATACCCTGGTCAAGCTGATAAGTGGATCAAGATAATAGATGAGTCTTTTACCACATTATAATTAATAGATGAAGAAAAAGCCAAAAATATATATGGCTTAATGTTTGATAAGGCTAACAAGTGGTTAACTTGAATTAAGAATCTGTATTGACAAACTTTTACCTAGCAAGTATTTAAGGAGGAGTTTAATAAGGAATACTTGATTGAAACATATCAAAAGCAGAAGATGACATCTTTTGTGAATTTGGTGCAAGGTTCTATAACTATTAAGGAATGTACTGACAAGTTTAAAGACTTGTACAAATATGCTAAGGATGTCTATCCTACTGAGGAAATGAAAAGTGAGAAATTTCAAAATGGATTGAATATCTCTTTATGTGGGAAGTTAAATTTTTATGTTGGCACATGTTTTAGAGGTTGGGATGAGAATGCCATGGAATAAGAGAGATTGGATAATGAATTAGAGATTGCTAGTCATGCAAAGTCTCAACATCATAAAGGAAGTTCTAAATAACCTTGGAGGAGAAGTGGAAATAAGAAGTCAAGATTCTTTCCATATTCAAGGAATAATATGGGGATAGGAAGAAATAACAGGCCTCAGGGAAGTGGTACATCTGTAAGACAACCAATGGCACCACCCAGGCCAGTTCATGCTCAGTTTAGGAGAACTATTGCTCCTTTGTGCAATGTGTGCAATAAGAATCACTTTGGTAATTATGGGAATAGTGGAGTGCAATGTTATAAGTGTAATGAAATGGAACATTATGCTTGTGAGTGCCCAAAGAAAGTATTGAGAGAACAATTAGTTCAAGGCTTAAATACTGTAAGGAATAGTAGAGCTGGAAGGCCACCAAATTTAACTAGACTTGCAGTTGTGATAAGTGAAGCAAGCCAAATGGCTCCAACATCCCAAAATAGAGCTGTTAGATAAGCAAATGCACTTGGGAATGTGTAATAGGCAAGGGTGTATGTAGTGATAGAGCGTGATGCCGAGAATGCACCAGATGTGATAACGAGTATGGCTAATATATCAAATAAGTTAACACATTTTTTAATTGATCCTGGTGCTACATTGTTATTCATGTCATCTACATTTTCCATGCATAATAATCTTAAGTCATTTGGTAAAATAGATCCCATATTTGTGAGTATACTAATGGCAAGGAGTGCAATTTATGAGTTGGTTATCAAAGATGTCTATATGAAATTGGGAGAAGCTGAAATGAAGTGGAATTATATACTTTTACCAGTTAATGAGTTTGATGTTATATTTGGCATGGATGGTTTGAGTCAATATTAGGAAAATGTGAATTATTATGAACGAAAAGTAGATTTTAAAATGGAAGATGGAAGGAAAATAAGTTTTGTAGGGGAAGGTAAGAGAGCATCCAATAAGATCATATTAGCCATGATAGCGATGAAGTATTTAAGAAAAGGTTGTGAAGCTTTCCTAGCTTATGTGATAGATAAAAGTAAGGAAAAGGTGCTAATAAAAGAGTTACCTATTATGAATGAATTTAAGGATTTAGTTCTAGAAGAATTGTCAGGTTTGTTGCCTAAAAGGGAAATTGAATTTGAAATTGAATTGTTACTAGGTACGGTGCTTATTTCCTAACCACCATATAGTATGGCCCCAGTTGAACTAAAGGAATTAAAAGTACAACTATAAGAGCATTGGATAAAGGATTTATTTGACCTAATTTTTCTCCTTGGGATGAACCTGTGCTGTTTATGAAGAAAAAGGATGGATTGATTATAGATAGCTAAATGAGGTTACTATTGAAAATAAGTATATCCTTTACCAATAATTAAATACTATTTGATCAATTACAAGGAGTGGTGGTATTTTCAAAGATAGATTTAAGGTCTAGATATTATTAATTGAGGATTAAGGAGTTAGATGTTCCTAACATTGCTTTTAGAATGAGATACAAACATTATGAGTTTTTGGTAATGCTGTTTGGATTAACAAATGCACCAACTGCATTTATGGACTTGGTCAACTGAGTGTTCAAGCAATAACTAGACAAGTTCATAATCACATTCATTGATGATATTCTAGTATATTTGAAGTCAAAAGAGAAACATGAAGAGCTTTGAGAACATTGTTAGAGATTTTGAGAGGTGAAAAATTGTATACTAAATTCAATAAATGTGAATTTGAGTTGGATAAGGTTATATTTTTAAGACATGTGATATCTATTGAATTGATCTTAATAAAGAGACTATGATTATGACTAGGGAGCCACCTAAGAATGTGATGGAAGTGCAAAGTTTCTTAGGTTGGGCAGGTTATTATAGAGGTTTGTTTAGGATTTTTCAATAATTGCATCTCCTTTGACAAAATTATTGAGAAATAATGTGAAATTTAACTGGACCTTTAAATACTAACAAAGTTTTGAAATTTTGAAAGAGAGGTTGATTAATGCACTAGTGTCAACATTACCAATTGAAGGAGGTAAATATGTGGTATATAATGATGCTTCACGACAAGGACTTGGTTATGTATTGATGTAGGATGGAAAGGTGATTGCTTATGCATCAAGGCAACTAAGGCCAAATGAGCAAAACTATCCCACTCATGATTTAGAATTAACTACAATAATTTTTGCACTAAAAATGTGGAGACATTATTGTATGGTGAAACATGCTAGATTTTCATTAATCACAATAGTTTTGAGTATATTATGAGTCAGAAAGAATTAAACTTAAGGCAAAGAAGATGGGTGGAATTGTTAAAGGATTATGATTGCACTATTGAGTACCATCCTAGTAAAGTAATATAGTGGCAAATGCAGTTAGTCAAAAGTTGACAAGAAATCTATACCATATAAGTACAATAAGAGTACTGTTATTGATAAAACTAAGAAATATAGGTGCAAAGTTGATTTTAGATACTTCAAGAAGTATTTTGGCTACTTTAAAAGTATGGCCATTACTTCTAGAAAAACTAGTAATAGAGTAGACGAGTTATGAAAAGAAATTAAAAATAGGAAGAAGAAGGAGTGACTTATGATAGTGATAGGATTCTGAGACTAGGAAAAAGAATATTTGTTTCGAATGTGGATAACTTAAGAAGATAAATTTTGGAAAAAGCTCATTGCTCTACCTATGTAATGCATCCGGGTAGGATAAAAATGTGTAGAATTCTAAGGAAACATTATTGGTGGCAAAGGATGAAGAAAGACATAAAAAATTATGTTTATAAGTGCTTGACTTGTTAGTAAGTTAAAGATGAGCACAAGCATCCAATTGGTTTGTTGTAATCTTTGCTTATACTAGAATAGAAATGGGAATATATCACAATGGACATTGTAGTTAGTTTGCCAAAGACTTAGAAAGGAAATGATGCTACATGGGTAGTTATAGATTGATTGAATGAGTTAGTGCATTTCTTACTAATCAAGATAAGTTTTAATCTAAATAAGTTGGTAGAATTATACATCAAATAAGTGATAAGATTGCATGGAACACTAGTATCAATTATTTCTGATTGTAATATGAGATTTGCTTCACAATTTTGGCCAAGCTTACAAAAAGCTTTAATTACTAAATTAAAATTTAGTACTACTTTTCATCCCTAAATAAATGGATAATAAAAAAGAACTATACAAGTACTTGAAGACATGTTAAGAGCCAGTGTTTTAAACTTTGGTGGAAACTAGGATAAGCAAGTACCACTAATGGAATTTTCTTATAATAATAGTTATTAAAGTAGTATAGATATTGCACCATTTAAGGCTATATATGGAAGAATGTGTAGGACATGAATCTACTAGGAAGAAGCAAGAGAAAGAAAATTGTTAGGTCTAGAATTAGTTCAAATGACCACTGACAATATACAAATGATTTGAGCAAATCTCAAAGCACCTCAAGATAGACAACAAAGTTATGAAAATCTCAAGTGAGCTGATATTGAATATAATATGGGTAATAATGTATTTTGAAAATATCACCTTGGAAGGGTGTGATTAGATTTGGAAAATGAGGGAAGTTAAGTTCGAGATATATCGGACCATATGAAGTTCTTGAGCATATGGGACCCATAGCTTATCAGTTGGTGCCACCAGCTAAGTTAATTGGTGTGCATGATGTATTCCATGTCTCAATGCTATGAAAGTATAGAAGTGATCCCTCACATATTTTAAAAGACAAACAAGTGGAATTGAAAGAAAATTTGAACTGTGAAGAGGAGTTTATAGCTTTTTTAGCTAAAGATAAAAAATTTCTAAGGAATAAAATTATTCCATTAGTCGAGGTACTATAGAAAAATCACTCTTAAGAAGAAGCAATGAGTGAAAGAGAAGAAGATATTAGGTGACAATACCCAAACCTCATATTTTCCTTTATTTCATAAATTTAAGAATGTTATCCAAATTTTGAGGAGAAATTTTTTTTTAGAGGGGAAAAATTGTCACATCTATATCCCCGAACATCCTAAATTAAAGATTTATTATTATTAAATAATTAATTAAGTCCCAAATTGATGGAAAAAATAATGGATGGGCTTAATTTATAAGAAATAAAAGAAGAAATAAGGGTGAATTTGCAAAGAGTGCATGAGGTGTTAAGTGAATTGCATGAAAAAAGACACATGTCTCTTTATAAATAATAATAATAGTAATAATAATAATAGTAATAGTAATAATAAAGGATTAAATAAAGGATATTTGGGTGTATAATTGATGAGGTGTCAAGAGGCATGTGGGTCTCTTCTTAAACTTAGACATTTGTTAAAAAAAAGGGACTCTACTCTATGTTAAGGAGAGAGGAACATAAAAACACAATAAGAATGGGAGGCAAGTCATCTTGCATGTAGATGGAGAGGAGTCTTAAGTCTTTATTTCTCCTTTAGAAGTAAGAATAAAAAATTAAATAACTTTGGACGTTGAGGATCAGATGAGCTAGATCAACAAAAGATTTTTAAAAACATAATAAGAGCTTTGAGTTGGGTTAAGTTTTAGTTAGATCAAGGAAGCATTGATATAAGAAACATTGAAAGATTAGAAGGATTAGTGTAAAATGTATATGAAGTTATATTAAAGTTACATGCAAAGTGATTTAAATAGAGAGTTAATATAGAATTCTTGAAGTTTACATGTTGTAAATGTTGAGTTTGAGCTAGAACTAAAAAGTTCTTTGTAAATGATGATTAGGAGCTACTTATGGCCCTAGAATGAAATCTATTAAAGCAGTGAGGGGATAAAGAAAAGTATAACTTCGAATGTAAGTGGTTTTCATCGAACCCTCAATACATTTTTTATTTTTAAATCTGTTGTACTCTTGAGTTTTCAGTGTTGTTCATCCTTGTGATGTCTAAGTGCTAATTTTGGCTTAATTATTTTGATTCAACATTGATTTCTACCTTATTTTGTTTTATTGAATTTTAATATCAAATGGCTTGAGTCATGTTGCTTATCCATGTCAATTCTTTCGGGTTCTAGCTGCACAACTTGCTTTGAAAACATGGTAATTGTCTATCTCAAACCATCAATTCTATTATTAATGAAAATATTGCTGTGTTATGTTAGAATTGCTGCTAAAATTAAATTCCTAAGCAACCCACTTGATTCTATGTTAAATCCTTGGGAATTTGTTAGTACAGCCCCTTCAAAACATGTTGAGACAAACCTTTTTGAATTATCATGAATGTTGAAATTTTCATTGACAATTCATTATTATTATACATATTGATTAAAGTGCAGAATTCTATGAGATTAAAGTGCCAAAATTTATAAGATTAAAGTGCAAAGTTCTGTGAGTTGCAAGTACAGAATTTGTTGCTTAAACAATTTAATTAACAAGGCTTTGTAACTAAACAAGGAAATAAAAGATTAAAATAAAAGAGAAACATGTTTTTACTACTGTAGCATTCATCTATTGAAATAAGAAATTTTTCCAAAGATATGTATAATTTTGTTAGAATCTTATGAACTCGATGAGTGTTGCAAAGTTTAACAAAAATGGCATTCTTGTGGCTATTGGGTTGATCGGTTGTTGAACTGCAAGTTTTGCAAGATTAGTGATGCTTTTCTTAAGCTTAAATTGATTTTAAGTTAAAGCTTAATTGTTCAATTATTGGTTATAATTGGATTGAACATATTCTTGTAAAATGCAAAAATTAATAAGCTGAATAACAAACATAAGTTGAAACTGCACTGGTTATGATTATTAATCAAGTGCTTTGGAACCTATTGGACTTGTAAGGTCTTAATCAGAATTTTACATACTTGGGAATTATATATATATATATCTGTTTAATTAGGATGCTTCCAATTTTATTTTAATAAGAAATAAGTTTTGCAGTTAAATTTGTACATACATGTGTATTTCATTTAACTACTAGTTAAGGGAAATATTTAAGAAAAATATTTCTAGTATGTATCTAAATTAAGCATAAGAATAAATGTTAATTTGTGAAAGATAGATAAATAATTAATAGCATAAATATTTTAATGCTTTCCAAATATTATTTAAACCTCTTGTGTAAGAATTAAATTTTGGTAAATAATTTTAGAATGCTAGTGAACTTGATGTATTTATTTTGGTAAATAATTTTCAAAAATACAATATATTTATTTATGTGTCATGTCTAGTATGTGATAGATGAGTCAAAGTAAATTTTATCTAGACGTGAGTATTTGTGCTCTTATGCTTAAGATTTTTATATTTTGTGGAATATGTTCTATGTAAAAATACACTCTGAACTAGATTATGTGAAAACTTGATAAAAATAGAGAAATAATTATTTCAATATATATTAATCAATAAAAAAATATTTAATATTTGAACCTTTCCTTGAGTTGCAAATCAAATCTTTGTGAAATTACTCTACTGTTATTATTTATGTATTCATGATCTTTTCCATGTCCAATATTCTCAGTATATATTTCTTTAGTCACTCACTGGGTAATTTCCTTAAGAAATTACTTATACTCACTTCCTTGTATATTTTTTTAATGTAGGCTATATATATTAGTTGTATAGTTAGAGATTTTCAAATGGTGGTGTAGTGGACCACCATGACTTATGAGGTTTTCGTGTTAGAGACTGTCATACCTAAAATTTGACTATCCCTAAAAAAGTCCAATGATGAAACAAATCTCTGAGATGACTAGAGTTTGCTCATTCGTAACACCTCTGAAGTGTGCAACCTTAAAAACCTAACCGACCCCACCAGTGTGAAAATCAATCACTAAGCCATTAAGTTGTGCTTCGACCTTATGATATACGAATTATCGAAACAACAAGAAGCCTATTTTGAGAATTCCTTTCTTAGAACACTCGACTTGTTAGGCCATTATTCATTTCGTTAGATTGGGAACAAACTTTGTGAAAAAATGAAAATCGATTTTAACAAAACGGACTTTGGAAACACATCTTGAAGGCTCTAAAACCTCCAAAAGTGGTCCCAGAATGGTCTAACACAACCCGAGGATCAACGTGTGTCACTTAGAAGTGCGTGTGTAGATGGCGAGGTTTAGCTCACGTCCAAGATTTTAGCAACCGTGACACTATTTGAGCTCAGGGCTCTAGAGAACACACTAACCACTATTACAAAGACATGGCATGGAGATGAGGAGTTGCCACCTAGGGTAATAACTGGGACAAATTGAAAAGGTGGTCCTCGATTCCCTAAAACAAAGCTAGCACCACAATCAAGAGATTTTGGATATGGAATACCAACTTCTTTTAGTCTCATGTTCTTTTAGAAGTACTTTATAAATTACCATATTATTCTCTATTTATATGCAATTTCATATAAACTCTTACTTTAGCAATTAACTCCAAGGCAAATTGGTCATGAAAATACAAATAAATAATGCATTCATTCAAACATATAAACCCTAAGTTAGTCTAATCTACATTGATTTTAATTAAATGAGCTAAATCTACATTTTTTAATTTATAAATGAGTTAAAAAATAATTGGCTTAATTCCTTTTAATTTTAATTAAATGAACCTAGGTCTATTTATTTTAATTCTAAAAAATGGGCCTAAATCTATAAATTATGGAGGTATTTAAATTAGTGGGCCTGATTCTACATGTTTTAATAATAAAATGATCTTAAATCTATAAGTTATGAAAAAAAACTTAAATTTAATGGGCTAAGTCTAATTAATTAAATTAAATTAAATGGGCCTATGTCTAATTTACTAAATGGGCCTAAGTTATCTCTACCCTAAATCTAATTAATTATGGGCCTAAAATATATTTTAATTAATTAAACCTAAAAACCTAATTTTAAATGGGTTAAAGCCTAATGTGGACCTAAAGCCCAAAATACATAAGAATAAATAAACAAGCCCAAAAACAAATAAAACATGTCAAAATAATTAAATTAAAAATCAAACAACTAATTGAATTAATTCCTTCTAAAACCCTAATTTTCATTAACATGCAAGCTAAATTAATCTACTTCCTCCATTGATTTTAATTAATTACCCAATTGAAACCCTAATTTTACTAATTAATTAATTAAATAAACAAGCAACCACACATAATTTCACTATTCCCACTATTGGGGCTATTACAATAATCTATTGAGAATTAAAAAAAATTAATACAAACCCAAGAATACAAATAAAAAATAATAAAAAATCCTAGAAAATATATCTCTATAAGGTTTTATCCATGGCATTCCATGGACCTCTTATGGATTTGATTCTCCAAGTATGATCATCATGTGTTTTCCTTCATAATCACCATAAAAGAACAAAAATTATGATTAGTGAATAAATTATAACAATAATAAAAGCAAAAAAGAAAATCAATAACATAAAAAAAAAGAAATAAATAAATCAAATAAAATAAACTAAGGAGAAGATAATACTTCTGGATGATTTTAATAAAGTGCTTCTCAGATTTTGTAGCATCACCATTTTTGATAGGTTTTTGAATATTGCTCTTCAAAAATTCTCCAAAGATGTTTAATTAATCAATTAAGAAAAATAATTTTTTTTGTAGAGAATAAGATAATTTTTCTCTCTTTTTTATTCCCTCTTTCTCCCTTTTTTCTTATGCCTTCTTTTTTTTCTTTTTTTCCCTTCGTCCTTCTCTTTTTTTCTCCTAATTTTAGGAGCTAAAACACTCCTTATATAGTGAGACATATTTCAAACTCTACTTATAAATTGATTCCTAAAAGACTTCTATTTCCTTAAAAACATTATCAAAATAATTCTAGGAGAATTTCATACCAATTAGGACTCAAGAAAAATATTTTTTTATAGAAAATTTGACAAATCAGGCAGAAGAAGTCTAATTATGATCGGAATCAGTGTAATTTCCACCAGAATCAGTGTAATTTCGACTAGAATCAGTGTAATTCCGACCAGAATCAATGTAATTCCGATCGTAATTACACAATTCCAATCGAAATTAGTGTAATTTCGATTGAAATTACACAATTCTGATCGCTTCTTTTTTTAACTTTTAATTAAAAAAAGGTTATTGAAAGAATTGAACTTTTGCAATTAGGTATTTAAAAAGCATTGCAATTTAGTCCATGAAAACATTAAATCCTTTCTTTGAAAAATGCAATTAGACCTATGAAGTTTCAAAGTTCAAGTATTGAAGACCTATTCATGACATTTTCATAATTGGAGTCTTTTGTTGCATCCATAACTCATCATACCGAAATTGGGTGTCTACAGTTGCCCTCCTTTGATGCTATTTGCTTGGCAAATTGCGACAAAGCAAATTAGCACCCAATTTCTTAATTGAAAGTTAGGATACTTGTGCTTCATGAAGCCTTTGGTTATGAACTTGCTATACTCAGATGTACAACATCAATTTGAAATGACATATCATAGTCGATCATATGATATTGACTATACTTAGTCGTATAATCTTGGGTGAAAGGGACTCATTGCACTCAGTTGTACAATGTTGACTATACTCAGACGTATAGTCTGAATTGAAAAGGAATATCACACTCGGTCGTATGATGCTGATTATTGTCAGTTATATAATCTTGATTGAAAAGAAAAATTATACTCGGTCGTATGATACTGATTATACTCGATCATATAATTTTGATTGAAATAGATTGTACTCGATCATACAATGCCAACTACGCACAGTTGTATAGTCTTGATTGAAAAGAAACACCACACTCAGTCGTATGATGTTGATTATACTTGGTCATATAATCTTGATTGAAAATACATTGTACTCGATCATACAACGCTGACTACACTCGGTTGTATAGTCTTGATTGAAAAGAAACATCATACTCAGTCGTATAATGCTAACTACACTGGGTCATATAATGTTGATTTCTTTTATGCAATTATGTTGCAATCCATAATTGCTCATAATTAGCTGCAACCTTTTCATTGCTCACCAATGATTTTATAGTCCATAACTGCTCATGATTAGCTACAACCCTTTCATTGCACATTGATGATGCTGTAATCCATAATTGCTTGCAATTAGCTGTAACCCTTTCGTTGCCCGCTGATGATGCTGTAATCTATACTTGCTCGTAATTAGCTGCAACCCTTTCATTGCTTTCTGATTATCTTGCAATCCTTTCATTGCTCACCTTTGATGATGCTGCAGTCCATAACTGCTTGTGAATTGATTACAATCCTTTCATTGCTCACCTTTGATGATGCTGCAGTCTATAACTGCTTGTAAATTGACTACAATCCTTTCATTGCTTGCCTTTGATAAAGCTACAGTTCATAACTGCTCATGAATTTTATCTTTGGTTGTTTGAGTTGAATGCTTTGAATTCTTAGCGTCGATTGACTTTGACTTTTGTTGTGCTTACTGATTATAATTTTTGTGCTGACTAATTTCAATTTCATTGTGTTAACCATCTCTACCAGTTGGGTGTTCTTTCTTTTGGATTTGTAAATTCCTACAGACTTGTTGAAGTTAGTTTCAATCATGATGAATGCACAAAAGTACCTAATAGTGTTGAAAATTTATGAGAAAATTCATCACTTTTCACGTGATAGTGTGCACTTAATAAATCTCACTATTTTTTATTTTCATGACTGTCATTTATTTGCCATTTGCAAAGGTTAGAGGCATCATTAACCATCTTATGCTAAGAGCATTTCTTTTACCAAGTGAAGAGCTTACTTCCATACCTAATTTTAAGGAGAATTTGCTAAACAAAACTCATGAAAATTGAGCATAAAAAGGTCAAATTCTGAGTATCAAAATAGCCTTTGAATTATTTTTTATGCTTTCCTTCCTTGTCTAAGTATTCCCTTGCCTTTCTCATATTACTCAACATGGATACCATTAGAAAGGTCCTTTGGATACTCATACTTGTATAGAGCATTGGAGTAAATAGAGAAATTTTTGGCATGGTCCTTTTTTAGTATTCTTCTGGCTTTCTTGTATTACTCAGCATGGATACCACCAGAGGTTTCATGTTAATACTCCTACTCATTTTTGAGTATTGGAGTAAATTATGCTTGCTCTTTTTTCGATTCTCCTATTAGTAGTCCCCGCCTTTCTTGTATTACTCAGTGTGGATACCATCAAGAGATTTTGTACTCATACTCATTTCTGAGCATTAGAGTAGATTATATGCACATTTATCATTCAAAAGACTAAAATGATACTTTAAAATTCAAGCAATTTATGCTTCATGTCCACATCTTTTGTTTTTACATTTTCTTCCCTTTATTTGGGTGTAAAGAAAGCATTAGATTGATCAGAGTTTATAAACTCTTAGCATAAAATTGTTAACTACTTATCTAAATTTTGTGAGGTTAATAAAAGAAAGCCATTATGATCAAAAGTCATAAGACAGGCTTTTCACACATGATCTCATGAAGTGCATGAATTTACTTTCAATTTGTGAATTTTATGATTAAGATGGTACTTTATTACATAATTTAAGGAAAGAGAGTTATGTTAGTGTTTTCCATGCAAGATGATACTTCTGATGAATGATTAACATTTGCAACCTTTCCCATTCTCGATGATGTATCGATTCCTTTCACCTTCTTCATTCTCTTATATTCTTCCATGCACAAACTATCATAAGTTAGTATGGTCTATTTGTGAATGAAGAAATTTGTCAAAATGCAATGTTATTCTTTTTTTGCATTCTTCCCTTTAGATTTGTCTCTGATCGTAGGGTCATGATACTCCACCATTGAAGTTGTGGCTTTGGGTTACATTTGTATTTCTACCATTCCATTAATGCTATGGTAGAGGACTTCATTCCTCTTCTTGATATCTCCTGCAAAAAAGTTTATGAATTAAAGATCTTATTTCATGATCAAATGAATTTTCAGAGTGCATTCATTTCAAGTTTTAAAGATCAAACAACTAATTAAATTAATTCCTTCTAAAACCCTAATTTTCATTAACATGCAAGCTAAATTAATCTACTTCCTCCATTAATTTTAATTAATTACCTAATTGAAACCCTAATTTTACTAATGAATTAATTAAATAAACAAGCAACCACACATAATTTCATTATTCCCACTATTGGAGCTATTACAATAATCTATTGAGAATAAAATAATAATAATAATTAATACAAACCCAAAAAATATAAATAAAATAAAACAATAAAATAAAAACTAATAAAAAAACCCTAGAAACTATATCTCTACAAGGTCTTATCATGACATTCCATGGACCTCTTATGGATTTAATTCTCCAAGTATGATCATCATGTGTTTTCCTCTATAATCACCATAAAAGAATATAAATTATGATTAGTGAAT
The DNA here is from genome assembly GCA_947683625.1 of Mallotus nudiflorus. NCBI lineage: Eukaryota > Viridiplantae > Streptophyta > Magnoliopsida > Malpighiales > Euphorbiaceae > Mallotus > Mallotus nudiflorus. Next base: position 4,137,071 of record CANTUR010000066.1, read on the forward strand.
AAATTATAAGAATAATAAAAGCAAAATTAAAAATCAATAAAAAAAAAATAAATCAAATAAAATAAACTAAGGAGAAGATGATGTTTATGGATGATTTTAATAGAGTGCTCCTCAAATTTTGTAGAATCACCGTTCTTGATAGGTCTTCGAATATTGTTCTTCAAAAATTCTCCAAAGATATTTAATTAATCAATTAAGAAAAAGATTTTTTTTTGTAGAGAATAAGATATTTTTCTCTCTTTTCTTCCCCTCTTTCGTCCCTTTATTTTTTTTCTTTCTTTTTTTCTTCCCTCTTTCTTCTCTTTTTCGTTCTGCCTTCTCTTTTTTCTTTTTTCCCTTTGTTCTCCTCTTTTTTTTTCTCCCAATTTCAGGAGCCAAAACACTCCTTATATAGTGAGACATCCTTCAAACCCTACTTATAAATTGATTCCTAAAAGACTTCTATTTCTTTAAAAACATTATCAAAATAATTTTAGGAGAATTTCAGACTAATTAGGACTCAAGAAAAAGATTTTTTTTCTAGAAAATTTGAGAACCTAGGTAGAAGAAGTGTAATTCTGACCAAAATTATGTAATTCTGACTAGAATTATGTAATTTTGATTGGAATTATGTAATTCCAAGTGGAATTACACAATTCCAATAGAAATTAGTGTAATTCCAACCAGAATTACACAATTCTGATCGCTTCTTTTTTTTAAAATTTTTAATTACAAAAGGGTACTTAAAAGAATTTAAGTTTCACAATTAGGTCCTTAAAAAGCATCACAATTTAGTCCATGAAAATTTTAAATCCTTTCTTTAAAAAATGCAATTAGACCTCTGAAGTTTCAAAGTTTAAGTATTGAAGACCTATTCATGACATTTTCATCATTGGAGGCTTTTATCGCATCCATAACTCATCATCCTGAAATTAGGTGTTTATAGCGTGTAAAGCCATAAATAGCCCTAGTTGTCATGCACTAAAATTAAAGCCAAACAAAAAAAAAAGACTTTGGAAACAAGTCTAAAGTGTTCTAAAACCTCTGAGAGTGGCCCGGAATAGTTCGAAGCAACTCGAGGATTAGCGCGTATTGTTCAGAAGTGTGAGTAAACATTTCTAGGTGTCATGCATTAAAATCAAGGCTAAATTTGACAAAATGGATTTCAAAAATACATTTGGAAGGCCAAAAAATCCTAACAACTAGCCTCGGAATAACATGCGTAAGCTCAGAATGGAGCGTGTAAAGTGCAAAAGTGCACATAACCACACGCTAAGCGCACAATCATGCGCACTTCATGTGACCATGTTTCATCCTAGGGACACCATGTGACCAAGCCTATACCCCCCTCATCCTCACATTTTTCACTATAAATAGGTGCCTCTACACTCTATTTTGAGGGAGGAGCATATGGAAGCACACACACACTCAAAATCTGTCCGATTGAAGGCATTGAAAACCCTTTTCTAGATAGTTTTTGCTCTCCTACTATCTTTTTCTTAGAAGATTAGACCTCTTTTCCATAAAACCAAGCCTCATCCTTATGAAAGCACACTTCAAAGGTATACAAACTAGCATTATTTTATTGTCATTTTGAACCTCTCGATAAGGAAAACTTGATAATCCCTTAAAGCTAAAGCTTTAGAACCCACACAAGCTTAGTCAAGTCTGAGGACCACACAATCATTTTAGCATGTTTATTTTATTTTATTGCATTTTATTTTATCATTGCTAGCATTTGGGAATAATGTTGTGCTTATGTGATGAGACTAGTAATTTTGCATGCTATATGAATAATCTATGCTTTATTATGCTCATTTCATATCATCATTATGTATCCTCTAGTTCCAAAACATGAAATCGCATCATAAATATCAATAATGTGAAAGTTCATATCCCATAATAGAGTCATCATGTTTTTAGTCCAGTGATGATATCATGCATCCCCTATATTATCATTATAGCATAAATAATCATTGCAAGCATGCATGATCATCTACATTTCGCTTACTCTTTTAAATGATCGAGTCTTCATTGCTTATCCCATTATTCATATGATTGAGCAAGCTATGTGAATGGTTATATTTACTTTACAGATTCATCATTTCTAAAATTAGATTTACTTCTCCATAATCTTTTTCCCTCTATATGTATTTTATTAGGAAAACGATGTAATAATAATATCCTTCAGCTTTATTATCTTCCACTATCTAATAAATTATGTGAATGCTATACAAACTATTATTACCGAAACTCAAAAATCTCTGCTGGGGGCAATACTCACTGAGTGACCCAATGTTGTCCCTTTTCTTTTCCTGATTTTCTAAAAAATCATGTGGCAACTCCATAAAATAAAAAAAATGTCTGATTCCTCTCGAGACCAAATATTTGTCCCTATTCAGTAAAGTTACTGTATCCCTAAAAAATAAAAGATCCTTACAGAACCAATTCATCTCAAAAGTAAGAGACATAAAATGAAAACGGTCACTCATAGTTGTGACTCCATTGGGGACTTCTAAGTAAGAGAGATCAATTAAAAAAGGACTATTTCTCATTATGCAAGGCTCAATCATATAGAGACCCTTACCAATGCAATTTCACTACAGATCATATGTGGACTATTGGTCCCTAAAAGCGGGTAATGAAGATATGATATTATCACCTTTAGTCTTTACTCTTGCATTTATCGGACTCATCTGACTAGTGTATGTAATCCAAGTTCTAAAGGGGGATGATGGAGTTATCAAAAGAATGCTAGACTCATTGATCGAAGTCTATAACCCTAGTCATATAGGGGCATTCTTGCTAAAGGAACCCTTAGCCTTTCACCCTAGGTCAGCTCATGTGGATAAACTAGTAGTAACATCCACTAGGATCCCACCAAGTTATTCATGCTATCCTTATCCTAATGTTGTCCATCTGACTTGATATTCATAAAATGACATGACTCTCCTAGTGTCTATCATTAAATGATGTCATGATGTTATTTTTCATAGAACATCTAGGCTTAAGTCCTAATGATTCTCATCAACTTCGTGTGAGCCTGAAGCATAGGGAATAATAAGAATAATATACCTTAACTTGAATACTCTGTGTAAACTAATAAAATAATGACATCCCTCGATGACAGAACCTATGAGACGTCATCCATTTATCCTTATTAGATCAAATGAATGGGTTAGGAATATAACTAGATTATGGACCTTTATGTCGACAAAATCAAACTGTAAACTATCGAGCAATACTTTCATGACTCCCAGTAAATATATTGAATATTGATATGGGGGCAAGAACTTGGTCTCCCTTTGATTGACCTTCGTCCTATGCATATGGGTGCATATGGGCTCTGGACATCATTTAAAGCTTGACATTTGCCCTCCACATCTACATCATATGGTTACCCTAAGCACATTTTAGTATCATTCCTTAGTTTACCCTTTGGTTTTGATCTATATAAATCGAAACAGTCTAGTTTCGAGAGTGGAACCATAGTCCCCAATGACTAAAGGTTCAAAACCTACTTAGGAAAGATACTGAATAACCTCGTGAAGAAATAAGGTTGGAAGCAAGAGCTTGCTTGTGATTGGTTTGTTTACTGTGTAGGAAAAACTAACCAGCTTTAATCATGCATACATAACATACGTGTAAATAGGCATGTACTAACCATTATTTCTTACAGGAATAATTAATTTTCATCATAAGATTTTGCATCCACTCCATGCATACATGCTCATCCTTTTCTTTTGCAAGCACACATCATACATCATTCATTAACTTAACCTTGATAAATATATAAGAATCCTACATCCAACATGAGTGACCAAAAAGATACCCCTTGCTAGAAATTCAAAGACATGCTAAGAGAGGGGATCGAGAAACTGCTCACTAATGGTACCATAGCTGAAATCCTCCAAGCCCAAATCAAAGCTAAAAGTGCCTGAGATGGAACCTGATGGTAAATAAGGCAAAGGGAATTCCCTGTACTTTAGTTTAAGCTGATGATGATGATGACTACTACCAAGATCTCAAAAATGCACTAAAGTTGCACAAATTGTTAACATGACCAAGTCTGAATTGATAGGGGAGGTCAAATTATTGGCTAAAAGAATGGTTCAGTTGGAATTCTCCTTCAAAGATAAAAGGTACTCATGGCTCCAAAAGCTTTAATGACTTGGCACTATTCAAACATGAGCCACTCCTAAATGATTTTAAACTACCAAACTTTGCTAAGTTCGATGGAACAGGGGATCCAAGGGTCTATCTAGGGCAATATGCTACCTTTATGGCCACTACAAAGCTTATAAAATCTCAGATTATTTGATTCTTCTTTACATCATTAAAGGAAGGACCGAGGGCATGGTTCTTTAATCTTGAAGATGAAATCAAAAGTAATTAGTTACTGCTAAGTCAGAAGTTTATCAAGTAGTATGAATACAACACTTAGCTAGACATCACATGAAGAGATCTTAAGACCACAAAGCAGAAGCCTGGTGAAGCTTTCTCTGATTATGTCATAAAATGGTGGGGAAAAATAATTAAAATGAGAAATTGTCCTCTAGAGGATGAACAAATATAGCTGATAATCAAAGGGGCACTATTGCACTTTAGAAAATAAATGATCCTTACTTATTATCCTAACTTCAGAGCTCTCCATCAGGTAAGGATCGAAATTAAGGATGAGCAACCTCAATAAACCAAGAACACCTTCCACCGTTGTACCCAACCAAACATCCAAAACACCTTCACCTAAACTGCATAAATAAACATGATCCAACTCAACACCTAAAATTCACCATCTATCAATGCCATCAAACCACTAAGAAAATTCTCAAACTTTAACCTCTTACTATCCAAAGTATTCCAGAGACTCCAACAAAAGAACCTCCTATAACTTGAAGAGCTTAAGCCTGTTCCTAACCCACTACCCCCTTAAATTAACAAAATTTTTTTTACTACTTTCACCAGATGCCTGGTCATACCATTGATACATGTAGAACCCTTAAGAATGCAATCCAAGACCTCAGTGACTGGAAAAATTGATGACCTAAAAAAATGACCCAGTATTAAGACCAATCCTCTCCTAAACTATCAAAACATGCCTCCACCAACCATTAGCATGATTTCCTCAAATCTACTAGTAAACCTTGTTGAATAATAAATCTAAGACGTCTAAGAAACCCAAGTCTACTAAGGACAAGCTGAGGAGTGGGTAAGCAATGGAATCGAGAAATTAGGGTTTGAGATCTTTAATGACACCCTCAAAAGGAAGCACCCACTAGACATGGTCATTGAGACAGACATCATTGAGCTGTTGAGAAATCTGGAGCTAAAATCTGGTAGTAAGACTATCAATTATGCTTAAGCTGTTACCATCCTCAAATCAATCATCGATGATATCCTGTTTAAAAACATTATTAATGATGATCTTTGTACTTTTTCTTTGTTTAAAACTGATAATGTAATCAACTCCAAGGTTAATGAAATCAAGTTAGATTTTGTTTACTTGTTTAATGTCTTTCCTCATGGTAGTGTGTATTACATTGATAAAAACATTAGCATATTTGACATTCATTCCATATGTACTAAATCATTTAACAATGGTATATAATCTGAACCACTCATTCTACATACTTCAAAAGATGTTACCCTTGAAAAGATGAGAGAAATTGAAAAAAGTTAATAAAATATTCAAAAGTATTTACCTAGACATATGACAATATGCCTAGTATTAACAGAGAGATTGCTCAACACTTTGTCCTTGCTAAAGATAAGTGCAAACCAGTAAAGCAGAAACTGAGAAGACTTAGACTATAATGGGCCCAACTAGTGAAAGAAGACATTAGGAAGTAGATAAAGGCTAAGTTTCTAGAGGTAGTAGATGATCCAAAATGGTTAGAAAATGTCGTGCTAGTACCAAAGAAAGATGGAAGGGTTAGAATCTGAGTCGACTATAGAGAACTAAATAAGGCCTACCTGAAAGATGATTTCCCACAATCTCACATAGATATACTAATTGATAATGCTGCCACATGTGTAATGTACTCCTTTATGGATGGATTCTCTTGGTACAATAAGATCCTAATGGCCATTATCGATAAAGTAAAGATAGCCTTCATAATGGAATGGGGTACTTATTGCTATAGAGTAATGCCTTTTGGACTGAAGAATGCGGGAGCGACTTACTAGAGAATGGCAACCATGATGTTCCATGATATGATACATAAAGAAGTAGAGGTGTACATTAATGACATGATGATCAAGTCAAAAACTAGGGGAGAACACCTATTATACCTTAAAAAATTCCTCAAGAGAATCAAAAAGTACAGTCTCAGCCTTAATTCAAAGAAATGCATATTCGGGGTCACTTCAGGAAAGATGCTGGGGTCTGTTGTCAGTCAGAATGGGATTGAAATGGATCTAAATAAAGAAAAAGCAGTATGAGAGATGCCAATGCCAAGAATATAAAGAGAAATCAAAGGGTTTCTAGGGAAACTATAATTCATCAGCAGATTCATCGCCAAGTTAATAGTGGTGTGTGAACTGATCTTCAAGCTACTAAAAAAAGATCAACCAATTGAATGAAATGAATAGTATTAGCTAGCATTTGATAAGATTAAGAACTACCTAGCCAACCCACCAATTTTAAGACCACCTAAACCAGGGTTACCTTTAACCCTGTATTTGGCCATTGAAGGAAATGCAATTAGTGCAATGTTAGCCCAAGAGGGAGAAACAAAAGCAGAACACACAATTTACTACTTAAGTAAGAAGATGCTGCCGTATGAGAAGAAGTACAACCAAGTCAAAAAGATATGACTGGCAATGGTATGGGCAATAAAGAAACTCAGACATTAATTTTATTCCTATAAAATTTAAGCTATGTCTAAAATGGACCCAATGAAATACCTTTACGAAGCTCCCTCTCTATTAGGAAAACTTGCCAAGTGGCTTGTGCTACTAATAGAATTCGATGTGTAGTATCTAATTAAAAAGGCAGTGAAAGGAATAGTAGTGGCTAAATTTCTAGCTCTCAACCCCATTCTAGACTCAGAAGAAATCCAACTGGACTTCATAGGTGACCTCAATTCAGCCATCAAAATCCAAGGATGGCATATGTACTTTGATGGACCAGTTAATCAGTTCGACACAGGAGTCAGTGTCATATTACAATCCCTAGAAGGTAAAGTAGTACCAATGGCCAAAAAGCTTAAGTTTAGAGTCATAAATAATGAAACAGAATATGAGGCATGTGCACTCAGAATAGAAGCACTAATATCCTTGGATGTTACAGAAGTTAAAATCTTTGGAGATTCCATGCTAGTAATAATCATTCCACAGAAGAGTGGGAATTAAAAGAGCAACACTGAAGGCCTTACCTGGACCAGCTAAGGCTACTTACCATGCCCTTCTAAAAATGTAGATTCATTCATCTCCTTAGGAATCATAATCAGATGGCAGATGCACTTGCTACCCTAGCATCAATATGGGAAGGACCATCCAAAATGCCCATGAAGCCTTTAATCCTACTCAAATTGAGACAACCTTATCATAAGAACTGTAGAATAGCGAAGATAAAAATAATTAAAAACCTAGTTCCATGACATTTAGAGATATTTGAAGGAATGTGCCTATCCTTATCAAGCAGATGAAAGAGATAAAGCAATCATTCAATGATTACTATTAAAATTCACATGTGTGCTATATAGAAGAACCTTTAATGGTTTACAACTTTAAAGTCTAGATCAAACTAAGGTTGCAAGAGTAATAGAAGAAGTACATGAGGGTGTTTATGGTTCGCACATGAATGGAGCAATCCTAGCCAAGAAACTAATTAGACAATGGTTCTTCTAGATAATGATGATGGAAGACTATATCAACTTTGTTAAGAAATGCCATAAGTGTTAGATCCAAATAGATGGCAGCCACCTTCCCCCAACATAATTACACTACATATCCTCTTGATGGCCCTTCTTAGCATGGGGACTAGATATAATTTGGGAAATCCACCCAACAGCCTTGAATGGACAAAGGTTCATTATAGTGGTAGTGGATTACTTCACAAAGTTGGTTGAAGTAAAACATTCGCAAGGATAGGATCCAAGCAAGTGGCCAAATTCATTAAAAGAAATATGTTTTGTCGATATAGGATCCCTCATCACATTATCTCTATCAACGATGTCCAATTCCAAGGAGAAGTTAGAAAGCTGCTAAGAAGTTACAAGGTGGAACATCATAAATCTTCTCCTTATCAAATAGGGCTATTGAAGCTGCAAACAAGAACATCAAAAAGATTTTGTCAAAAATGACTTAGACTTTCTGAGATTGGGTAGACAGATTGCCATATGCCTTATGGGGGTACCAAACAACAATTAGGACTTCAACTAGAGCAACTCATTTCTTGCTAGTATATGGATTATAGGCAGTGCTTCTGGTTGAAACAAAAATCAAGTGTTTTCAGGCAGCGATCAAATATGAACTGCCAAAAGTACTATGGGCTCAACAGAGGCATAATAATCTCACCCTCTTAGATAGTTAAAGGCTTAAGGCTCTATACCACACACAGTTGTATCAGGCTCGGCTAGCCAAAACCTTTAACAGGAAAGTGAAACATAAGAGTGTGAAAGCAAGAGACTGGGTGTTAAAGAAAACAAGGAAAAACTTTGTAAACTTGAGAGGGAAATTTAAACCAAATTGGGAAGGCCCATACTTAGTTAAATAATTAAAAGGATCAGTCAAGTTAATAGAAACTAAAGGCAATGAATTCTCTGAACCTATAAAAATATACCACTCAAAAAAGTACTACATTTAAGGCATAAGAAAATCATAATGAGTGAAAAATCTAAAAGTGGTAGCTCAAGCAATATTTAGGGACCTCCCGCTAGGTTGAAAACCCTATATGGGCAACCTAGGCAAAAATTAGTGAAAGAGGCAAAATACTTAACTAGAAAACCTGAGATGGCTAGTTAAGAACAGGGGTAACCTCGAGTTCAAAATTTATATGAATGCAGTCGTGCTTTTCTTAAATGACTCTAGTAAAATGAGAATGATTACCAATTTATGCAAAATGTCTTTGAAAAATGCAACACATTTTATCATCATGAATTGCATCAAGCATGCTTGCATTTTATTTCATTACATTACCATAGTTCTTAACTCTCTCTTTGATATCAATCACTATCATCAAAGCCTAAAAAAAAGCCTAGATAGGTGTGAAAAGCTCTAAGAGGAGACACCCTAGGCAAAAAGGGAAGAAAAAGAAAATCTAGCTAAGTGTGAAAAGCTCCAAAAGGAGATGCATTAGGCAAAAAAGGGAAAAATAAAAAGAGGCAGGCAAGAGCAATAGTAAACATCGTCAATGAAACACATCAAGAAGCATATACAGTTATCATCATACAAGTATTATATAACACATGCGAGACAAATTCCTAGATATAACACCTATAGTCCATAACCTTAGGAAAATGATATAACAAAGGAAACCATAAGCCAAAAGTCCTACACCTAGCTCCTAAGGCAACTGCATAAGCTATGGCTACCATTAGAAGCAAGCACCAGTAATGCTCAAGCATTTCCCTTATCTAATTTGGGCTCATCATCGTTCATCATAAATGATGATAGCCATGACTCCAGTTCACCAATACGTTCACGATAAGCTACATGCTCTTGCTCCCATTCATGGCTAGCATGATGGTGTTCAGCCTGCATAACATACTGCATATCATACATGTATACATAAAATATATGCATAAAACAAATAGGTACAACAAAGAAGGTATACCCTTTGAGTGGTTGCAAACTCTAAAAAGTGCTGTTGCGCACTCCCTGCAATGGTATACTAGTATTGACCAGAGGAGATAGGAATTTATAAAGAGCAAGCAAATAAGTCAATCACCATTTACTGAATAAATGAAGCAAAGGCAAAATAAGTGAAATAAAACACAAATATAAGCAGTATTAAGAGGAGCAACACTTGACTGAGGAATGCTAGGGCAAGGCAAATCAAAATTCACTACTCTACCAAAGATATCCATCCCAAGCAAAGCTAAAGATGGTTGAACCATCAAGTCCTTGAGAATAGTACTACCAGAAGCCACGCTGCTAGCATGGGCAGTCACTTTAGTACGGAATGTGCCCTCATTCTCCTTAAAATGGGACCTATATTTCTTTCGATGAGATCCTCGTCGTTGCAAATAAGCTTTTACAACTCGTGTCAATTATAGTTTATTACTAACAAAGTTTGTTACATACTTGTACATAATAGGAATAAAAGCCTACCAGATTAAAGGAAGTAACTCTCAATGATCCACGTGATGGCCCACGAGACACATCTGCTTAAAGAGGTAGAGGTGAAGGAAAAGTGCCAGTGACCACAACGTCGATCAGCCAAGGGATCAATACATTAGCATAAGGCAAGATCGCACTCTCTAAGAGACTCTCAAAGGAGCATCCCATCATGGAAGTAGCTGTTAGCATAAGTTGTATGTCCTAGAGGCCAATCACGTGTTTGACATTGTAAATTATCCTAAATGATAATAAAATAATATTCTATTATTTAAAGTATTTGTTTAATTGAATATTTATCCATTAGCATAATATTAAATAAAATTTATTATCAAGAGTTGATAATATGAGCTATAAATTTCTTTAGTACATATGCTATATAATTGTTTATAGTTGATTAATTAATATTTAGGTAATATTAATTAGGCTATTAAATCTGTCTATTTCCTTAATTAGTATATGATACTAATAATGGGAGATAGTGCGTCTTATACTACTTGATATGAGATATCAAAATAAACATGTGGATACTCATGTGACGGGTGGATTGAACATGACATTATATTTATGATTGTGTGGATATTCACTTATAGTCAATAATCACAATCTAGGCTATAATGGTGCATATATTACTTTGTCCTGAGGTGACATGACCATCCACATTTAAGTGGTTAGGGTTTATTACTGCCTACATACTTGTGTTAATTATATATGGGTATATGGCATGTGATGGCTCTAGTCGGCAAAGTGTAGGGATGGGTGTTTAGCGAAGATGGGATTCATTACCTGGAGTGAACCGGGATAAAATCCTATGCTATCTAAGTTCTTTCTTAATGACTAAGTTCCTAGCCATAATAGATATGACATGAACTGAAAGAGTTTTAGTGTTGGTTATATTTTATCAAGAATAGAACTTGAGATAAGGTCATATGATATAACTATTAGAGTTTGACAAAACCATGGCTCTAGGCTATATTGAGATATTTCAATGAAGGGATTTTAGTGCATGGTAATTATGACTAAAGGGTTTGCCTGAATCAATACATGCATTCATTTCTAATTGGGTGATTGTGATATTGATGCTAGGAGTCACTCAAAACTTATAAGAACTAAATGTAGATAATTGGGATTTTGACATTTAGACTTGAAAGGAGTTTTAAATAATGTCAAGTGTTGATATTATCTTCTCATTGCCAATTAGACATGAACCTAGTAAGTCACACCTAAAAAAGTTTTACCAAATCACCATTAACATTAATCTAATTATTGATTAAAGAGTTTAATCAATTAATTAAGATAAATTGAATTGGATTTATGCTTTAAACAATGATTTTAGCATATCATGAAATCTAATTCAAGTAAAGGGTTTAATTATTAATTTGTACTTAATTAATATGAGATATTAATTAAGGTATTAAATTAATAATATATGTTATTTCCAATTGGACTAGGATTAATGGTCCAAGTTGTTTGGACCTAGGCCCAAAAAGATTAGTCCAAGATGTAGAGAAAGCCCATGAATCTTATTTAGGCCCATTTGTCCAATAGATTGGGCTTGGGCCAAGTGTTGGCCCAATTGCCAAGCCCAAATCCATGTGAACATGACTTAGTCAAATTTTTCATGTTAGGCATGCATTATCTCTTAAGTGTATAATGTTGGCCATGACAAATTTGTCATGTTAGGCACATTATCTCTTAAGTGTATAATATTGATCATGTCAAATTTGTCATGTTAGGCACATTATCTCTTAAGTCTATAATGTTGACCATGATAAATTTTTCATGTTAGGCACATTATCTCTTAAGTGTATAATGTTGACCATGACAAATTTGTCATGTTAGGCACATTATCTCTTAAGTGTATAATGTTGACCATGTCAAATTTGTCATGTTAGGCATATTATATCTTAAGTGTATAATGTTAACGTTGGGTACATTAAAGATTAGGGTTCATTGATTGATGTAGAGTATGTATGAAGACATATACATGAGATGTATTCCATTCTCTACATACTTATCTCTTACACAAGTTGTATACCTTTCATGATTAGTTGTATACATAAGATGTAAGCAATGATGTCATTAGGGTTTGCTTTCTCTACATATAAATACATAACCTAAGATATGTTTCTTAGGTTAGAAAAATAAGAGATTTTATGTAGAGACACAAAAATAAAAGAAATAAACACATACATACTAAAAACATAAGTGTTCTTGCAAAAAGATTAAATTGGTGCAAATTTATAAGGGTCAATAGAGAGGTCACTTGCCACTAATCCAATCGAAGTAAAAAGGTGAATTGAAGGAGCTTTGGTGTTTCAAGCTAGAGGCCTAACATTTAGGAGGCTAAAGCATTTGATTTAAGAGGTGAATCAAAGTACATCAAAGCTTGTAGAATATTTATGGTCTACATTAATCTAGGAATTTGTAAGTATTCCTAAACATAGAATTCCTAGGTTATTGATTACATGTTGTTTTGATATTTAGTTATGTGTTAAATGAAAATTGGATCCTTGGGATAGGAAATCTTCATATGATCAAGGGTTATACAAGTGAATTTTTTGAAATTTCATCTTGTTCAAGGCATGTGCTTACCACGCATAGTCATTGCATAACCATTTCCTTTTAGTGGTATTAGAGCTTCTTTTTGCACTTAACATATGCTAAATTGATTGATAATTGTAAGTATTGTGATTACGATTGTTGTTAGTTACAAGTGTTGTGGCTAAACATATGTAAAAATGGTTGAAATTAATCCTAACATGTAATAGTTGCATCCTATTTACCTTATGCTTGACATACATATATGGAATGATCATGGACTTTGTTTATATCCTTAGTTTTGTACTAATAATTAATTTTATTATTTGGTATGTGATTAAATGTTAATTACATAGAATTAGGATGTAATATTCACCTTGGTATGCCAAGGATTGGTTGTAAACTATAAGAGTTGTGATTTAGAGCTTGAAGAGTTCAAGTTGGAAATCCTTAGAGATTATCATAGAGTCTAAGGAGATAAGGCCTATAATCACAAGGCTTATGGAGATAAGGCCTATAATATATTCTAAAAGTTAGAATAGATTTGAGTAAAGTCCATGATCATTCTTTATTTATGCATTCATTATGCATGTTTTTATGTATATATGTGATATGTATGTTGTGACATGCGATATATGTATATATGATATATATGTGCTTGGATGCCATGCCATTTATGTATGAGATATATATAAATGGATAATGTGCAAAGTGAGACCTTAATTAAAGACCTAAAAATCTTCCAAACTAAATTTAGGTCTTGTCTTTCCATTGGAGAAATAACTTGCATGGTTTTAGGATTGTATACATCAGCTATGGATACATAGGGGTGTATATAAGGCATAAGAGATTCATGTAGTGTTATTGTTAAGCATGAGATGTTGTGGGTGTATGGATACACTATAGGCCAAGAATGGAAAATAGGAGTACCTGAGGTTTGTAGTGTTCAAATCCATACATTACATTGTTTCAATGGTGAGGACCTAACTAATGTAAAGAGGTCAAGAACGACAATATGTACATGAGATCTCAAAGCATTAGGAGCCAAATTAATGGAACCTTATATGAGATGTGATGGATAAGAGTTATCCACTTAATGGTAACTAATATTCCAAGAATAGCAATGTATACTTAAGGGATATTAGTGAACCATTAAGAATTCCATCACCCACTATAAATCCCATCCAACAAGGGATTTTCATTTCCTACTTTGGAAGTATAGGATTTGCCAAGTTAGTGGGAGACCATTATGATTAAAGACTGAATCTAATGGTAAAAAGTTATCAATGTCATTATAGCTAATAATCTTGTTATATTTTGCAGCAATTTGATAATATGCGGTCATCAAACCCATTAAGCATCATTCTCAAAAACCATAGACTCACTGGACTTAATTTTAATGATTGGCTATGAAATCTAAAAGTTTTTTTGGCCTTTGAATATGTTTTATATGTTTTGGAAAAAAGTCCTCTCAAACCCCTTCCACCAAATGCTATACAAGAAAAATGTGACACTTTTGCAAAGTGGAAAGATGATGACTTACAAGCATGTTGCATTATGTGGGCTTCCATGAGCAATAAACTTCATAGGCAACATGAGAAGTACATTAATGCAAAGGAAATCCTAGTTCACCTACAAGAGTTATTTAGTGAACAAAGTAGGTTTGATAGATATGAGATATTTAAGCGGCTTTTTCATGCTAAAATGAAGGAAGGTGAGGATGTTGGAGCTCACATAAATTCTATGATTCATTCTATTGAGGAACTTGAGAGTCTAGATTTCATAATGGATGCTCAACTCCAAACTGATTTAATCTTACAATCCCTTCTAGAGTCATTTGGGCAAACAATTGCCAAATTTTCTATGAATAAGATTGAGTGCACACTTATAGAGTTATTAAATATGCTTGTGATAGCTTAAAAGGCTATTCATAATGAAAAAGGGAAGGAGGTTGCTTTGATTGCCTCTTCTAGTAGGACTAAGAGGAATAAGGGCAATAAAAACAAGAAAGCTAAGGAAAGAGTTCCTACAGCTTTGTGAGGTGTAAGCAAAAATAAAGGCAAAGGAAAATGTTTCTATTGCCAAGGGGATGGACATTGGAAAAGAAATTTTCCTAAGTTCCTTGAATAAAAGAAATTGTCATATGTGAGAAGGTGAGACTTTCTTTAATTTATCTATTTCTAAATGTTCTAAGAACTCATCTAATGTATGGGTATTGGATATTGGTGCTAGTTCTCATATATGTTCTTCCTTGTATGATCTAGCAAGTGAAAGATGGTTGGGGTCAAATGAGGTGACTTTAAAGCTTGGAAATGGAGCAAGTGTTGTTGCTAAAGCTATAGGAACCACCTTTATTGACTTAAATGATCATGTTTTGTTATTAAATAATGTTTTATATGTACCTAATGCTTATAAGAACATCATCTTTATTTCTAGTTTGACTAGAAAAGGTTATAAATTCTTAATTTAAAAGAGATGTATGTACTATCTATTTTGATATGAGATAGTTGGCATGGGTTATGTATTACATGGTCTTTATTATGTTGATAATAAATTTAATAACAATCATTATCCAACCAATATGAATGTTGTGAATACAATGCTTATTGATAAGACCTCTAATCCAAAATATCTATGGCACTTGTGATTAGGTCATAATGCACATGATAGAATCATAAAGTTCGAAAGATTAGGTATCTTGAGAAATCTTAAGGCCTCAAGCAATTCAACTTGTGAAGCTTGTATCCAAGGCAAAATGACACGATCACCATTTGTTGGACAAATGGCAAGAGCTAAAGAAATTTTGGAAATAATACATAGTGATGTATATGGGCCATTTAATCAAATGGCAAGAGGTAGGTTCTTCTACTTTATTACCTTTGTAGATGATCTATCAAGGTATGGACATTTATATTTAATGAAATATAAAAGTGAATCCTTTGAAAAATTCAAGGAAGTTAAGGTCCAAGTAGAGAACCAAATGGGAAAAAGTCTTAAAATATTATGATCAGATCGAGGTGGTGAATACTTAAGTACTGAATTTATTCAATTCATTAAGGAACATGGTATTATTTCACAACTAACTCCACTCGGCACACCTCAATTAAATGATGTATTAGAAAGGAGGAATCGAACTTTATTTGATATGGTTCAATCAATGATGAGCTATATAGATTTGCCTACTTTCCTTTAGGGTTTTGCATTACAAATTGCTGCTTACATTCTACATCGTGTTCCATCTAAGTATGTTTCTACCACACTATATGAGATATGGCATGGTAAGGCACTAAGTCTTAAGAATGTTAAGATTTGGAGATGCCCATCTCATATCAAAAGGCTAAAAATAGAAAAACTAGATGCAAGGTCAATTCAAGGTAGATTTATTGGATATCCTAAAGATAGTTTAGGATATTATTTTTATCTTCATACTAAATAAGTTATTGTTGTAAGGAGAGATGCCATATCTCTTGAAAAAGAGTTTCTTCAAGAAGGTGGTAAAGGAAGGAAGATAGCATTAGAAGATGAGTCTTCTAATGAAGCTAATCAAGTTGATTAAATGGATATTGATCAAGAGTCTAATCCCACTAAAAATGTCATCATACCAACTCTTAGAAGATCTAGTAAGGTATCTCATTTGCTCATAAAGAAAGCAATCATAGTAATGATCCTACTACATATGAAGAAGCTTTATATGATAAAGATTCTTCAAAATGGCTTGAGGCAATGAAACCCAAAATGGATTTCATGTATGGAAACCAAGTGTGGACAATTGTTGATCTACCAAAAGGTATTATACCTATAGGTTGTAAATGGGTCTTCAAGAGAAAGATTGGTGTAGATGGAAAGGTTGATACCTATAAAGCAAGGCTTGTAGCAAAAGGGTTTTGCCAAGGGTAAGGGGTTGACTATAAGGAAACCTTCTCACCAGTAGCCATACTTAAATTCATTCAAATATTTCTCGCCATAGCTACACACTATGATTATGAGATTTGGTAAATGGATGTGAAAATTGCTTTTCTCAATGGTTTTATTGAGGAAGAATTATAAGTGGAGCAACCCAAGGGTTTTGAATTCAATGAAGGTTCCAAAGTGTGCAAGCTTAATAGATCAATTTATGGTACAAAGCAAGCTTCAAGAAGTTGGAATCATCATTTTGATGAAGCCATTCAATCTTTTAGTTTTATAAAAAAATGAAGATGAGCCTTGTGTGTACAAGAAGGTTAGTAGGAGCCAACTCACTTTCCTAGTACTATATGTTGATGATATTTATTAACTGGGAATGATGTTGGTATGCTTACAAATGTGAAACTATGGTTATGTAAAACTTTCTCTATTAAAGACTTACAGGAAGCTACCTATATTCTTGGCATTCGAGTCTATAGAGATAAATAAAAAAGAATGATAGGTTTATCCCAAAGTATTTACATGGAAAAGGTGTTGAAAAAGGTTAACATGCTTGATTCCAAGAGAGAATTGTTACCATTTAGGCATAGTATCCATTTATCCAAGGGTGTGTCACCTAAAACACTCGAGGAAATTGAGCAAATGGATAAAGTTTCTTTTGCTTTGGCTA
Organism: Mallotus nudiflorus; assembly: GCA_947683625.1. Taxonomy (NCBI): domain Eukaryota; kingdom Viridiplantae; phylum Streptophyta; class Magnoliopsida; order Malpighiales; family Euphorbiaceae; genus Mallotus; species Mallotus nudiflorus. Next base: position 4,154,445 of record CANTUR010000066.1, read on the forward strand.
TAGGAAGCTTGATGTATGCTATATTGTGTACCAGGCTTGATATTACCTATGTTATTAGTGTGACTAACAGGTTTCAATCTAACCTAAGTATGGAACACTGGATAGCTGTTAAGGCAATCTTTAAGTACTTGAGAAGGACTAAATATTTAATATTAACTTATGGAGGAGGTGATCTATAAATAGATGGCATCATAGATTCTGATTTCCAATTAGATGTAGATGATAGAAAGTCTATCTTTAGGTTTGTGTTTATTTGTAATGCAAGAGCAATGAGCTGGAAGAGTTCCAAGCAAGGTGTCACTGTTGATTCCACTATAGAAGCTAAGTACATAGCTGCATCAAATGCTGTTAAAGAGGCTATTTGGATTAAAAAGTGATTTACTAAGCTTGGAATTATTCCTTCTATTGTGTCCCTAATTCCTCTTTATTACGACAACAATGGAGCCATTGCTTTGGCAAAGGAACCTAGGTCTCACAAAAAATCAAAACACATAGAAAGACATTTTCATATTATCAGGGAACTTATTGGAAAAGGTGATATTGTCATGCAAAAAATAGCTTCAGTTAAAAATGTCACCGATCCACTTACTAAAGCATTAATGCAACTACAGTTGGACCGATATCTTGAGAAGATAGGTCTAAAATACTGTAATGATTGGCTTTAGTGCAAGTGGGAGGTTGTTAGCATAGGTGGTATGCCCTAAAGGCTAATCATATATTTGACATTGTAAATTATCCCAAATGGCAATAAAATAATATTCTATTATTTAAAGTATTTATTTAATTGAATATTTATACATTAGCATAATGTTAAATAAATTTATTATTAAGAGTTGATAATATGAGCTACAAATTTATTTAGTACATATGCTATAGAATTATTCATAGTCGATCAATTAATATTTGGGTAATATTAATTAAACTATCACATTTGTCTATTTTCCTTGATTAATATATGATACTAATAGTGGGAGATAGTGAGTCTCATACTACTTGATATGAGATATCAGAATAGACATATGGATACTAATGTGATGGGTGGATCGAACATGAAATTAAATTTGTGATTGTGTGGATATTCACTTATAGTCAATAATCATAATCTATGGCAAAATGGTGCATATAGTTCTTTAACCTGAGTTGACACGATCATCCAAATTTAAGTGGTTAAGGTATATTACCGTCTACATACTTGTGTTAATCATACATGGGTATATGGTGTATGGTAGCCCTAGTAGGTAAAGTGTAGGGATGAGTGTTTAGCCAAGATGGGATTCATTACCTAAAGTGAACCAGGATAAGATCCTATGCTATCTAAGTTCTTTCTTAATGAATAAGTTCCCAGCTAGGACAGACATGAAATGAATTGAAAGAGTTTCAGTGTTGGTTATATTTTATCAAGAATAGAACTTGAGATGAGGTCATATGATATAACTATTAGAGTTTGACTAAACCATGATTCTAGGCTATATCGGGATCTTTCTATGAAGGGATTTTAATGCATGGTAATTATGACCAAAGGGTTTATGTGAATCAATACATGCATTCATTTCTAATTGGGTGGTTATGATATCAATACTAGGGTCACTCACAACTTATGAGAACTAAATGTGGATAATTGGGATTTTCATATTTAGACTTAAAAGGAGTTTTAAATAATGTCAAGTGTTGATATTATCTTTTCATTACTAATTAGACATGAACCTAGTAAGTCACACCTAAAAGAGTTTCACCAAATCACCATTAACATTAATCTAATTATTAATTGAAGAGTTTAATCAATTAATCAAGATTAATTGAATTGGATTTATGCTTTAAATAATGATTCTAGCATATCATGAAATCTAATTCAAGTAAAAGGTTTAATTATTAATTTATACTTAATTAATATGAGATATTAAGTAAGGTATTAAATTAATAATATATGTTGTTTCTAATTAGACTTGGATTAATGGCCCAAGTTATTTGGACCAAAGATTAGTCTAAGATATGGAGAAAGCCCATGAAACTTATTTAGACCCATTTGTCTAATGGATTAGGCTTGGGTTAAGTGTTAGCCCAATTGCCAAGCCTAAATCCATGTGAACATGACTTAGTGAAAATTTGTCATTTTAGGCATGCATTATCTCTTAAGTGTATAATGTTGGCCATGTCAAATTTGTCATGTTAGGCACATTTTCTCTTAAATGTATAATGCTAACATTGAAAAATTTTTCATGTTAGGCACATTATCTCTTAAGTGTATAATGTTGACCATGACAAATTTTTCATGTTAGTCACATTATATCTTAAGTGTATAATGTTGACCATGTCAAATTTGTTATGTTAGGCACATATCTCTTAAGTGTATAATGTTGACCTTAGGTAAATTAAAGATTAGGGTTCATTAATTGATGTAGAGAATGTGTGTAGAAATATACATGGGATGTATTCAATTCTTTACACACTTATCTCTTACACTGGTTGTGTACCTATTATGATGAGTTGTATACATATGATGTAAGCAATGATGTCATCAGGGTTTGCTTTCTCTACATATAAATACATAACCTAAGATATATTTCTTAGGTTAGAAAAATTAGAGATTTTGTATAGAGACATAAAATTAAAAGAAAGAAACAGATACATACTAAAACCATAAGTGTTCTTATAAAAAGATTAAGTTGGAGCAAATTTGTAAGGGTCATTAGAGAGGTCACTTGCCACTAATCCAATATAAAAAAGAAGGTGAATTGGAGGAGCTTTAGTGTTTTAAGCTAGAGGCCTAAAATTTTGGAGGCTAAAGCATTTGATTCCATAGGTTAATCAAAGTACATTAAAGCTTGTAGAATATTTATGGTCTACATCAATCTAGGAATTTGTAAGTATTCCTAAACTTAGAATTCCTAGGTTATTGTTTACATGTTGTTTTGATATTTAGCTATATGTTAAATGCAAATTGGACCCTTGGGATTAGAAATCTTCATATGATGAAGGGTTATACAAGTAAAATTTTTGAAATTTCATCTTATTCAAGGCATGTGCTCACCATGCATAGTCATTGCATAACCATTTCCTTTTAGTAGCAAGCTCGTCACCACTAAGCTCATGGCCCTAAAAAAATATCACTAGGGGGAGGAACAAGGAGTCTCCTTACAAATGAACCATCTCACCAATAATGGACTCGCTCACCTAAATACCACACTCTACCAGTAAGGCCAAAGAGCAACACTTTTCTCTCAATTAGTTGCCATGCAGTCACCATCTATGTCGTCTAATGTGACCTCACCACCCACAATCAATGGAAGATCTGCTTAAAAGGCAAGATTGAACAAAGAATCTATAAAAAAGAAACAACGAACATGGTAGGGGCTAGATGTACCTAATCAGGGGATAACCTACACATGTAGTCCCGAGCCACTGTTGGGACCTCAATCAAATAAGTAGTCCTCCTAATATAGTAAGAATAATGAGGAAAGTTGTCTTCCAAGAAATGCTCAATAGTTAGACGAAACTCATAAGCTTAGATCTATCAAAACCAAGAAGTTAAAAATAACAAACTAAAAACAAAGAGTAAAAAGAATAGACACAATAACTCCTACTCACATCCTACATGAATAAGCATTCACAAATCCTTGAGCCACCTCGACATACTGTATCAAGGCTCAAGTACATATAGTCAAAAGTGATAGTCCCACAAAAATATCTCGATAAGCTATCCAGATCCCTTAAAACAATGGGCACAGGAAGATGATAGCACTCAATAAATAGAACAAAAAGCAATGAGCCAACTGCTCCACCAAAATAAGATCAGTATCATACATCATCCGTATTATGGAGATGCACTAGTGTAATAAGTGAAGTATGGATAACTAGACTTTATAGGAGTGGCCACCCCAACCAACTTCGTAGTAAGGTGGCTTCTCACCATCACAAAAGAACACTCCTCTTTAGTAATGGGAATGAGCTCTCTAGCAAAGCTCAAGCCCATAATAGCAGCAATGTCTAAAGGAGTGATGGTCATCTCCTCAATAGGTAGATGGAAATAATGCATCATGTCTATCCATCACTCAATCAGTGCTTACATAGAAATCTGACTCAATGCATATGAGTTATAAGAAAGTGCACTGATAATCCTATCAAAACCATAACCATTTACTTCACACAGTGGAAGACCTTGATAGTACATGCTGACCCTGTTAAAACTACTAGGCAACATAGTAATGGACCTATGAGTCTATAAATAATAGGTATGCTATCAAACATTTACATAATTAATAAATACTAAAACATTTTTTTCTCTATTATCTAATAGGAACAATAACAAAAGCTGAAAAGAAAACCATCATAGTAAGCTCTAGTAGATAATCATAATAAGAAAATAAAGTAAGACCTATCAGCTATCAACATTCATAATAAAGTTATACAGATAGTTATAATAAGAGCTATGGAACTATAGCTATGACAATGTCAGTTGAAAGACAAATACATATAACAAAAGCTAAAAAATAGTAAGGTAGCTTAGACAGCTAAATAAAAGACACATAATAAAGAAGGACCTACCTAGCGATGATGATGAGCCCAAGCATAAGTCTCTAAATTATAAACCATAAGGATTAGGTCTCCTTGAGAAAGCTTAGATAATTGAGGACCTTGAGTGCTAGACGGACCATCAGTACTAGTCCCCACAGTGGAAGACCTTGCTTTAGTGGCCTCTATGAAGTTACCCTCCTCATCTAAAAAGATATCCTCCAGACCCTCTGAAATGTCAGGGAACTCCATCTTATGTAGAAAAAAAAATACAGAAGCAAAAATAGAGTAGAAAGCACATGAAACATGAGAAGCATCAAGAAAAGTTGGAAAACACTTAAAAAAAGTCTAGAAGAAGCCTCCTAAAACCTCTAGAATACGTGTTCAAATATACATGCCGAGGGGAAGGTGCGTGGCTATGTGTCAAGTGAGTGATCACATGCTCAACATGTGACCACGCGCTCCCCACATGCAACCACACATACTTCTCCCCTCAATGTGCTTTTGTGTGGCTTTACACGCACTCCGAGACTTTACACACTCATTTCTTTGGTTCTAAATCACTATTTGAGCATAAGGCATGTACCAAACTCACATAAAAGTACACTGATAAAAGTACACTGAGAAGGACTATATCTGTATAAAGACACTGTGCATAGCCTCACTACTTTCAAAAACTCAACACCTCTTAAAATAAGAAAAATAGGGAAGAATCATCGAAAGGATACTCTGCTAGAAATCATCAAAATAACATCCACAACATAACAAGTAATGACATCATCATTACTGCATCATCATTACATCATCACTATGTTATCATTGACTAAGACTAAAAGAGAAGGACACATTACATCAATCATGTTGATCATAACAAATCTATTTGCCTATCACCTGAAGAGATTATAGTGACATGATGCTATTCACCTGACACCTAATGAGATTATAGTGGCATGATTTTGTTTACTAACATCGGAGGAGGTTATAGTGACATTATATTTTTGCTTGACATTGGAAGAGATAGTGGCATTGCCTGACACTAGAGGAGGTTATAGTGGCATTCTCATTTTCACCTGACATCGAAAGAGGTGTTAGTGGCATTGCCTAACATCGAAGGAGAGGCTATTCATCTGATAGCAGAAGAGATTATAGTGGCATTACCTAACACTAGAGGAGGTCATAGTGGCATTATCTTTTCACCTGACACCGAAAGAGGTTATAGTGGCATTGCTAGACACTAAAAGAGGTTATAGTGGAATTATCTTTTCATTGACACTGGAAGAGGTTATAGTGGCATTACTTCTTAACATTCAAAAAGATGTTAGAACCCTTGATTTGGCTAGAGAATGTTAAGTATAATGCCTAAAAAGGATATTCATTGCATTTCATGTTCATGCTTGCATATCATATGCCTAGTTGCATATAACTATCACATTCTTGTCTCACTTGTTTGAATCATTCATATGGAAATTATATCATTGCATGAACTCTAAATTGCAACATTCTACATGAATCTTGAATTGCATCCTTGCATGAATCCCAAAAACAACATATTGCATGAATCTCAAAATTGCATCTTGAGTGAATCCAAAAATTGCATCTTGCATGCCTCCTAAAATTGCATCCTTGCATGAATCTCGAAATTGCATCTTGCATGGATCCCAAAATTGCATGTGTCCTGAATAGAATCTTGCATTATGACTGAATCACAAAACAATAATAGCAATTAAATCACAATAACATAGTACTTAGGTAAGTGCCTCTCTCCTCAGAAAATGATTTTTTCATCTTTGCTTTTTGCTTTGTGTGTATTGACACTAGTCCTAAGTGGATATGCAACATTTGCAAAGTAGGGGGCAACTATCATACCTAAAATTTGACTGACCCTAAAAAAGTCTAAGGATGAAACGAACCTCTAAGATGACTAAAGTCTGCTCTTTCATAACACCTATGAAGTGTGCAACCTTAAAAACCTAACTAATCCCACCAGTGTGCAAAATTGATCATTGAGCCATTAAGTCATGTATGACCTTACGAAATACGAATTATCAGAACAATGAGAAGCCTATTTTGAGAATTGCTTTATCAGAACACTTAGCTTGTTAGGCAGGTGTTTATTTCATTAGACTGGGACCCAACTTCATGAAAAATGGAAATTGATTTTAATGAAATAAACTTTAGAAACACGTCTAGAAGACTCCAAAACCTTTGTAAATGGTCCAGCACAACTCGAGGATCAGCGCATGTCTCTTAGAAGTGTGTGTAAAGCCATGAACACTTCAAGGTGTCATGAGCTAAAAATGAAGCCAAATCAAACAAAACAGACTTTGGAAACATGTTTGAAAGGCTTCAAAACATCTTGAGCAGCTAATCACGATTTTAATTCATGAATAGCTGTCTGACAGCATCACTTTCAATGATTCAAAATATAGATGTTGGACACATTATTTGCAACTCCAATAGCTACATTTTTAAGTATAAATACTTTTAGAGCTGAATGGAAGTTAAGAAACTTGTTTATCATTGATTCTTTCTTAAGCATTCATTGAGCACTCAAATTCTTTTAAACAATTATTTATTTGTATACCTCTTGTGAGAGTTGGGTGTGTGTTAGAAATAGAATTTCTCTTCATCTTAAATCTTGGGTTAGATTAAAAGGGAAGTGAGATTTATTTCCAAAGGAATTGGTTTAAGTGTTGTCCATTGAAACACTTGGGTTTTAGTTTTTTGAGTGAGCCTTGAAAACTCATGTTGTAAGGTTATAAGAGTGAGCCATAAAAATCTTGTCTAATCTCAATCTTATGAATAATGAAAATCCTAACTTGGGGATAAGTTAGGTGGAGACGTAGGATTGTTATTGAATTTAAACTCCTTAAATATTTGTGTTCTTCATTCTTCCTTCTTAACTTCTATTTAATTATTGCAAAGAATTCTTTTAATTTCTCATTTTTATTTAGTAGTCCTATTCACCTCCCCCCTCTAGGACTCTTTTTAATTGGTATCAGAGCTTGAATTCTAGGTACTTTATTACTATAATATAAGATTATAGGGAGTGAATCACAAAACATCTCTTCTCTTAGACCATTCTTTGATGGTAGTGACTATCCATATTGGAAATTCAAAATGGAATTATATCTTGATTGTGATTCCATCAAACTTTAGGACATTGTCCTAAAAGTTTAGGAACCACCTACAACTTTCATTGATGGTGTGGTAACTACTCTTGCAAAAAGCCAGTGGAGTATTGATCAAAAGGAAGAAAATCACAAAAATAAAAAAGCTATGATTACTCTAATCTCTTCAATGACAAGAGAAGAAGGAGGCAAGCTTCAACATTGTATATCGGTCAAAGAAATATGGGAGACCTTAAAAAACCACTACGAAGGCAACATTCAAGTAAGAAGCAAGAAGGTTCAACTTCATATGCATGAATATGAACTCTTCAAAATGAAGCCTCATGAATCAATCACGGAGATGACAAATCGTCTCAATGCTCTCCTCATAACCCTTAAGAAACTTGGAAAACATTTCTCCAAGGAAGAGGTAAACAACAAGATTCTAAGAATCCTACCTAAGAAGGATTAGGAATCTCGTGTTACTTCAATTGAGGAAGCTCAAGACCTCTCCACGTTATCAACCGATGTGCTCATTAGTAAGCTCTTAACACATGAGCTCACTACCAAGCAAAGAGGTGAAGAACAAGAAGAGAAAGAAGAAAAGAAAAAGAGTATTGCTCTAAAAGCTCTTCAAGAAGATAGTGAAGAGGAAAGTATCAAAGATTCTAGTGATGAAGATGGTGACATTGCCATGCTCATTTATGAACTGTGAGAAGTTTTTGAGAAAGAAAAATTTCTCAAGAACAAGGGACTTCAATAAGAAGTTCGAAGGAGATGGGAAGAAGAAAAATAAGGAGGTTACTTGTTATGAATGCAAGAAACCGGGACATATTAGAAGTGAGTGTCCCAAAATCAAATTCAAGAATAAGGGAGCAAAAGATAAGAAGAAGGCATTCAAAGCTACTTGGGATGATTCATCCAAATCTGAAGAAGAAAAGGAACAATAAAAGGTGGCCAATCTTTGCTTCATGGCCCTTGAAAATGAAAATGAGGTACCATCTACTTCTTATTCTTCCTTTGATGATTGTGATAATTATTATAATAATGATAATGATGATGATGAGAGCTCTATTGTGAGTAAATTACATGTTAAATTAAAAAGTTTATTATCTAAGAAGAAACATTATAAGCATGAGTTAGGTAGCTTAAATAGAGAATTAGAAATTTTAAAAATTAATTTTGCTAAACTTGTTAAATCAAATGAAAAACTTGTTAGTGATGCAAAAACTTCTAATTCTTTAGAAGATCAACTTAAGAAAGAAAATGATGAAAATCATAAGCTTTCTAAGGAGGTCTTAGAATTAAAGAATTCCATTGCTAAATTTAAGAGAGGAAAAGAAACTTTAGATAGTCTTCTTGACTCTCAAAAATTTCATGGAGATACCCATGGAATTGGATATAAGAATAAATTGTGTTCATCATCTTCATCACATATTAATTTTGTAAAAGCTTCACATGATTCCACTCCTTTAACCTTAAAATCAAATGAGACTCAAGCTTTCAAAGCTAAAAGATCTCATGTGTTAAATAGCAAGGGAAAGTCTCATGAGATTCATCCTTCATCAATACAAAGTGGTAAGGCTCAAACTAGAGCACCTAAACCTAAGCATGCTTATATGTACATTATACACAATTATAATAAGCATGCTACACAAAAAAATCCACATAAACATGTTGCACAAAATTATCGAAATTCACATCACCATTGCCAATGCATGTCCCACTTAATGACATAAAACAAATAGCAGATACACACAATACCAAAGGCATGTTACACACACTAGGAAAGCATTTCATCTTAGAAGGAATAAATTTGAAAATATTGTATGTTCTTATTGCATGATCAAAGGGCATACTAACAATGTGTGCTTCTATAGAAGACTGCATATGAACTTACTTCCAATGGATTATCTAGAAACTAACCAACCTAGACTAAGAAAGGTTTGGCTCCAAAAGAACACTTAAATTGTATTGTACATATGTGCTTGAAATCCACAAGAATAAAAAGCAAGTGGTATCTCGATAGTGGATTTTCAAGGCACATGACAAGAGACAAAGAGCAATTCAACAAACTTGATGCTAAGGATGGAGGACATGTTACTTTTGTAGATAATGCAAAAGGAAAAATTATTTGCATTGGAGATATAAGTAATCCTCGATCCATTTCTACACATCATGTGCTATTTATTAATGGTCTTAAACATAATCTACTTAGTATAAGTCAATTATGTGACATGGGAAATAAAGTAACTTTTTATCCTAAAAATTGCTTTGTTAGTAGTCTTGATGAAAACAAAGTTATTTTTAGTGGTGAAAGAGTAGACAATGTTTATGTCATTAATTTGAATAAAACTGATAACAAAGACATAAAATGCTTAGTGTCTATCTCCCATGACACACGGACATGGCATAGAAGATTAGGACATGCAAATTTTGAGCTTTTGAATGATCTTTATAAACATGAACTTGTAATTAGTTTACCTAAACTTGAATTCACTAAGGATAAACCTTGTGATGCTTGCCAATAGGGAAAAGAATCCAAGTCCTCATTTAGGCTAAAAAATGTAGTGTCCATCTCTAGGCCACTTGAACTTATACATATGGATTTATTTGGACTAACTAGAGTTGCTAGTCTCAATGGAATGCACTATGCATATGTATTGGTTGATAATTACTCTAGATTTACATGGGTATGTTTCCTTGCTAATAAGAATGATGCATTTAAAGCTTTTGAAAAGTTTGCAAAAAGAGTTCAAAAAGAAAAAGGCTTTTGTATTTCTTATATTAGAAGTGATCATAGAACCGAATTTGAAAATGAATTTTTCAAAAACTATTGTAATGAAAATGGTATTTCTCATACATTTTCATCTCCTATAATTCTTTAACAAAATGGGGTAGTTGAAAGGAAAAATAGAAATTTTATGGAAATGGCTAGAACAATGCTTCATGAGTATAATTTTCCTCTATACTTTTGGGTAGAAGCCATTAACACATCTTGTTATATTTCAAATCGAGTTTTCAAAAGACCAATTTTAAATAAAACATCTTATAAGCTATGGAATAATAAAAAACCTAAAATCTCATATCTAAGAGTATTTGGATGCAAGTGCTTTATATTGAACACCAAGGACAATCTTGGGAAATTTGATTCTAAAGCCGATGAAGGAATTTTCCTAGACTATTCTATTTCTAGTAAAGCATATAGGGTCTTTAATAAGAGAACTCTAGTAATTAAAGAGTCAACACATGTGGTATTTAATGAATCAAACTCACTTGATCCTAGAAAGGATGTTTGTAGTGTTGATGATTTTGTAGGTGACAATGAGATTATGGAAACACAAGAAGAAAATGCAAGTAAGCCTTTGGAACATGAAGATCCAAGCAAGAAGGAAAATGAGGAGACATCTCAACCTTCCTTAAATGATGAACTTCCAAAGGATTGGCAATTCAAGAAAGCTCACCCTTAAGACTTTATTATAGGTGACACTACAAATAGGGTAACTACTAGATCTCAATTCAAGTCTATTGTTAATTTAACCTTCATTTCTCAAATTGAACCAAAAAATATTGATGATGCTTTGTGTGATGAATTTGCGGTCCTTGCTATGCAAGAAGAGTTAAATCAATTTGAGAGAAATAAGGTTTAGACCTTGGTTCCTAGACCTAAACATCATCCTATTATAGACACCAAATGGGTGTTTAGAAATAAGATGAATGAACAAGGTGTCATCATTAGGAACAAAGCTAGACTAGTAGCTAAATGTTATAATCAAGAGGAAGACATTGATTATGATGAAAAATTTGCCCCCGTTGTAAGGTTAAAAGCTATTAGGATAGTACTTGCATTTGCATCATACATGGATGTTAAACTTTATCAAATGGATGTTAAAAGTGCATTTTTAAATGGTTTTATTAACTAGGAGGTATATGTTGAACTACCTCCAGGTTTTGAAAATTTCGACTCTCCAAATCATGTGTTTAAACTTTCAAAAGCATTATATGGATTGAAACAAGCTCCAAGAGCATGGTATGAAAGATTGAGTAACTTTTTATTAGAGAAAGGTTTCACTAAAGGAAAGGTTGACATAACTCTTTTTATAAAGAAATCCAAACATGATTTATTAATTGTTCAAATATATGTTGATGAAATTATATTCGGTGCTACTAACCATTGCTTATATGAGGAATTCTCTAATTTAATGCAAGGAGAATTTGAAATGAGTATGATGGGTGAACTCAAATTCTTTCTTGGACTACAAATTAAGTAATGCAAAAATGGGATTTTCATCAATCAAACCAAGTATGCAAGAGACATTCTTAAGAAGTTTGACATGGATGGAGCTAAGATAAGGAAAACTCTAATGAGCACCACAACCAAACTTAACAAAGATGAAAATGGCAAACCAGTTGATAAAAATCGATTTAGAGGTATGATTGGATCTCTTCTTTATTTAACTAGTAGTAGACTCGATATTATGTTTGCTACTTGCTTGTGTGCTAGATTTCAATCAAGTCCTAGAGAGTCTTATTTGAATGTTATCAAAAGAATTTTCAAATATCTTTGTGGTACAATGCATTTAGGACTTTGGTATCCTAAGAGTTCATCCTTTAACTTGATTAGTTATTCTGATGCAAACTTTGTTGGTAGTTTACTAGATAGAAAAAGCACTTCCAGAACTTGTCAAGTATTAGGACAATGTTTAGTTTCTTAATTTAGTAAGAAACAAGTTTCAGTTGCCTTGTCCACTGATGAAGCTGAATATATTGCAGCAAGTCTTTGTTGTTCATAAGTTTTGTGGCAAAAATAATAGTTGTTAGACTATGGAGTAAAACTTAATCACATTCCAATCAAATGTGATAATACAAGTGCTATCAACCTTAGCAAAAATCCTATTCAACATTCTAGAACTAAGCATATAGACATTAAACATCATTTCGTATATGATCATGCTTAAATTGGTGATATCTCACTTGAATTTGTTAATACAAATAATTAACTTGCAGATATCTTCACCAAACCTCTCAATGAAGAGAGATTAAATTTCATTAAGCATGAACTTGGCATGATTTATGGTTCTAGTTTATCTTAATTTGATGTTTAATTGATGGTTGAACTGTTTTTATATGAAATCATGTTGTGCTTATTGATAAATATTTTGATTTTGATCTTAAAATTTTTTTTTATTCATCATCTTATATTTGATTTATCTTTTTAAAATTCCTTTTGCATTTTGTCAAAGGAGGAGAAATAATTTGAGTTTGCAAGTGTACCTAGTTAATTTTCTTTTTAATATGTGTACTTAGTTTGTTTTTAATTTTAAAACTCCCTTAAAAATTGTATTTTTGTTAGTGACATATTATTTTTTTATTTGATATAAGGGGAGAAATTTTGTTTAAATTTTTGCATGCATATTAACATTATGATTAATTTTGTCATGCATCATATGTTACAAAAGGTCTTATTTTGCTTACTTTATATATGACATAGATTTCATAAAGTTTTTTAGTATCTTTGTTTTTCATTTTCCCTTTATCTCACTCTCTTTTCTTTTTGCTTTTGACAAAGGGGCAAAATATATTTGAGTTTGTTATTTATTACTATACATGTGTATAATATTCTTCTTAGGAATGGTTTTTATTTTGATAAGACATGAATATCTTCTTAGGAATGGTTTTTATCTTTGACAAGGCATGAATATCTTTTTAGAAATTGTATTGATCTTTGATAAGGCATAAATATTTTTACAACGATTTGGTGTATCTTTGCTTTGTTCTTATAGGAAGTAATGCATTTTAGTAGGACTATTTACATATATTTTTAAAATTATTTTCTCATATTTCCTAACATTTATTTAAATGATCATTATATCATATTTTATGTTTTTAATATATTTTTCATAAGAATGTCATGTTTTTATTTCTCCTGCTATATTTTATGTTGTTTATATTTTTTTTGTCAAGGGGAATAATTTATAAATTTATATTTCTTATCATATCCATATTTTTAGGGGGAGAAATAAAGAAATATATTTTATTACATTTGGTATCATTATTATCACAAATATTATCACACACTTTACTTTGTATTACTTTTTAATCAAACTGAAAATAAGTTTGTCAAAATAAAAAAGGCAGAGATTGTTGACCTTAAAAATATCTTAATTTTGACTTTAACAAACTTAATTTTGAGCATTGAATTTTTTTTTATTTTAGTGTGTATAAGTTAGGACTCTATTGGAAGTTAAAATGAAGTATAATTATCTTGGGTTGATTGGACCTTTGAGATTTTTTAAGAGGCTTTTGACATCCTTAGAGCTTTATAATGACAAATTTATCTTCATCAAATTTGAAGTATACATATTGAGCTTTCTGAAGTGGGCTTATTTTTCAAAATCCAAGTTCATTTGGTTGTGCAAATTGTGAGTCCAAATCCACGTATATGTGTGCCATCTTAGACTGCACATCTCTTAGTACTTTGGAAATATCTTGAGTTATAGAAGTCCAATTAAGGTGATTAAAAATGATATGGAAATATAAGTCAAATATATAAAATTTTATGAAGAAATTATAGGCAAATGAAAAGTTCTTCAAGAGCAAATCATGGCTTCAATTTGTATATAGATGTATGACAATATTCTGCATTTCAAATTGCACAACTCTTAGTATTTTGAACATATCCTGAGCTACATAAGTCAAATTTAGGTGATTCAAAATGATATGAAAAGATAAGTTTATAAAGAAATTATAGGCAAATTCAAATTTCTTCATGAGAAAATCATAGCTTCAACTTGGATATAGCTGTCTCATAGTATTCTGCATTTCAAATTGCACAACTCTTATTATTTTGGACATATATTGAGATAAAAATGTCCAATTTAGGTGATTAAAAATTATTTAGGCAAGCTAATTCAAATATCTATAGCTTCTATGATGAAAGTGTGGCCAAATTCAAATATCTATATCTTCTATGATGAGTAGCTAATCACGATTTCAATCTACAAATAGCTGTCTGATAGTATCACTTTCAATAATTCAAAATATAGACATTGGACACATCATTTGCACCTCCACCAACTATATTTTTAAGTATAAATACCTCTAGAGCTGAATGGAAGTTAAGAAACTTGTTTATCATTCATTCTTTCTTAAGCATTCATTGAGCTCTCAAATTCTCTTAAACAATTCTTTGTTTGTATAACTCTTGTGAGAGTTGGGTGTGTGTTAGAAATATAATTTCTCTTTATCTTAAATCTTGGGTTAGATTAGAAGGGAAGTGAGATTTATTTCCAAAGGAATTAATTTAAGTGTTGTCCATTGAAACACTTGGGTTTTGGTTTTTTGAGTGAGCCTTGAAAACTCATGTTGTAAGGTTATAAGAGTGAGCCATAAAAATCCTATATAATCTTAATCTTATGAATAAAATTATGGGTGATTGAAAATACTAACTTAGGGATAAGTTAGGTGGAGACGTAGGATTATTATTGAATATGAACTCCTTAAATCTTTGTGTTCTTCATTCTTCCTTCTTAACTTCTATTTAATTCTTACAAAGAATTCTTTTAATTTCTCATTTTTATTTGATAGTCCTATCACCCCCTCTAGGACTCTTTTCAAACTTTTTTAAACCAAAAAAAAGAGATCGTCCAAAGAGACCCCCCCCTCCCCCACTTTTTCAAAAGCCTAAACTATATTTATATAGGAAAAGAGTGAAAAACCTTGATCCTAAGTACTTTAGAGTTCCAGTTTTAAAAGGACTTTATTTCCTGAAAATCTAAAAAATAAAATTTGGAAAATTTTTAGCCAATCAAAATTTAGGAGAAACATTTTCAAAAATTAAAAAAACTTGAAAAAATAGTGTAGGACTTGATCGAAATAGTATAATTCATATCGAAATTGTAGATTTTTTATCTGTAAAATTTTTTTAACATTCAATTATAAAAATACCCCTAAAAGAATTTAAAATTTTTAATTAGGTCCTTAAAAAGTACTCTAATTCAGTCCTTAAAAACATTAAACCTTAAAAATTTTGAGGTTTCAAACTTCACGTATTGAAGACCTATTTATGATATTTTCATCGTTGGTGTCCTCTGTCGCATATATACTTTATCATCCCAAAATTTAGTGCTTACAGTTGCCCTCCTTTGTCACTATTTTCTTGACAAATTGCTATAAAGCAAATAAGCACACAATTTCTAGGTAGCAAGTTAGGATACTTACCTGTGCTCCATGATGCTTTTGTTTATGAACTTGCTATACTTGGATGTACAACATTGATTTATAAGGACATATCATACTTGGTTGTATAATATTGACTATACTCAGTTGTATAGTCTTGTGTGAAAGGGATACATTGCACTCGGTTATACAATATAGACTATACTTGGATGTATAGCCTAAATAGAAGGATACACCACACTTGGTCATATGATGTTGATTGAAAATACATTGTACTTGATCATCCAATGTCAACTATACTTGGTTGTATAGTCTAATTTGAAATGATACATCATACTCGATCGTATGGTGCCAATTATACTTGGTCATATAATCTTGATTTGAAAAGATATATCACACTCAATCATATGATGCCAATTATACTCAGTCATATAATCTTAATTGAAAATACATTGTACTTGATCATACAATGCCGACTACAGTCGGTCGTATAGTCTTGATTGAAAGGATACATCATACTCGATCGTATGATGCTGATTATACTCGGTCATATAATCTTGATTTGAAAAGATACATCACACTTGATTGTATGATGCTAATTATACTCAGTTGTATAATCTTCATTGAAAATACATTGTACTTGGTCATACAATGCCCACTACACTCGGTCGTATAATGTGATTTGAAAAGAAACATCACACTTGGTTGTATGATGCTGATTATACTCGGTTGTATAACCTTGATTCAAAATACATTGTACTCGGTCATACAATGCTGACTACACTCGGTCGTATAGTCTGAATTCTCTTATACAATTATGTTGCAATCCATAATTGCTTGTGGTTAGCTGTAACCCTTTTGTTGCTCACTGATGATGTTGTAATCCATAATTGCTCGTGATTATTTGTAACCCTTTCATTGCTCAATGATGATGCCGTAGTCCATAACTGCTCACGATTAGCTACAACCCTTTCATTGCTCACTGATGATGCTGCAATCCATAATTGCTCATGATTAGCTACAACCCTTTTATTGCTCACTGATGATGTTGTAGTCCATAAATGCTCACGATTAGATGTAACCCTTTCATTGCTCACCGATGATATTACAATCCATAATTGCTCACGATTAGCTGGAACACATAACTACTTGTGATTAGCTGCAACCCTTTCATTGCTCACTAATGATGCTGTAATCCATAATTGCTCGCGATTAGCTATAACCCTTTTATTGATCACTAATGATGCTATAATCCATAACTACTCGTGATTAACTGCAACCCTTTTATTGCTCACCAATGATGTTGCAATCCATAATTGCTCGTGATTAACTACAACCCTTTTGTTGCTCACTGATGATGCGATAGTCTATAACTGCTCGCAATTGACTGTAATCCTTTCATTGCTCGCTTACGATGCTATAATTTATAACTACTTATAAATTGACTATAATCCTTTCATTGCTCACATTTGATAATGCTATAGTCTATAACTAGCTAATTTTAATTAACTGCAACCCTCTTGTTGCTTACCTTTGATGCTACAATCCATAATTGCTTGCAAATTGATAGCAATCCTTTCATTGCTCACCTTTGATAATGCTACAGTCTATAACTGCTGACGATTAGCTTCATCCCTTACATTGCTTGCCTTTAATAATGCTATAGTGCATAACTGCTCATGAATTGGCTATAATCCTTTTATTGCTCACTTTATGATGTTGCAATCCATAATTGCTCATGATTAGCTGTAATCCTTTCGTTGTTCACTGATAATGCTACAGTCCATAACTGCTCATAAATTTTGTCTTTGGTTGTTTGAGTTGAATGCCTTAAATTCCTTATGCTGACTGACTTTGAATTTTATTGTGTTATCTTATTAGAATTTCTTTGCTGATTGATTTTAATTTTACTATGCTAACCATCTCTATAAGTTAGGTACACTTTCTTCTGGATTTGCAATTCCTATTGACATGTTGAAGTTAGTTTTAATTACAATGAATGCACAAAAGTACCTTATAGTGTTGAAAATTTATGAGAAAATTCATCGCTTTTTCATAAGATAGCATGCATTCAGCAAATCTCACTATTTTAAATTTTCATGACTATTATTTATTTGCCATTTATAAAGGTCAGAGGCATCATTAACCATCTTATGCTAAGAGCATATCTTTAACCAAGTGGAGAGCTTACTTCCACACCAAATTTTAGGGAGAATTTGCTAAAAAAAACTTATGAAATCAAGTATAAACATACCAAATTCTGAGTATCAAAATAGTCTTTAATTTATTTTTGTGCTTTCCTTCCTTATCTGAGTATTCTCCGACCTTTCTAATATTACTCAGTGTGGATGCTGTTGGAAAGGTCCTTTGGATACTCATACTCATATAAAGAATTGGAGTAGATAGAGCAATTTTTGGCATAGTCCTCTTTTAGTATTCCCCCACCTTTCTTGTATTACTTAGTGTGGATACCGCTAGAGGTTTCACATTGATACTCTTACTGATTTTTTAGCATTGGAGTAGATTATGTTCGCTCTTATTTTAATTCTCCTCTTAGTATTCCCTTGCCTTTTCATGTTACTCAGTGTGGTAGTGTGGATACCATCAAGAGATTTTGTACTTGTACTCATTTATAAGCATTGGAGTAGATTATATGCATATTTATTATTCACAAGACTAAAAAGATACTCTAAAATTCAAGCAATTTATGCTTCAAGTCCATAGATTTTGTTTTGCATTTTCTTCCCTTTGTTTAGGTGCAAATCAAGGATTAGATTGTTTAGAGTTTATAAGCTCTCAACATAAAACTATTAACTGCTCATTTGAATTTTACAAGGCTAATAAAAGAAAGCCACTATGATCAAAGGTCATAAGATAGGCTTTTTACACATGATCTCATTAAGTGGATGAGTTTACTTTCAATTTGTGAATTTTATAATTAAGATGGTACTTTATTACAAAATATGAGGAAATAGAGTTATGTTACTTCCTTTTATTATCTTGATGAGTGTTTAGCATTTGTTATCTTGCCCATTCTTATTAATATATCAGTTCCTTTCCTCTTCTTCATTCTCTTTTGTTTTTCCTTGCATAAAATAATATAAGTTAGTATGGTCTATTTGTAAGTGAAGAGATTTTGTCAAAATGTAATATTATTCTTTTGCATTCTTCGCTTTTGATTGTGGTGATGATGTCTCTGATCACAAGGGTCATGATACTCCACCATTGAAGTCATGACTTTGGGCTGCATTTTTATTTCTGTTATTCCATTAATGCTATGGTAGAGGGCTTCATTCCTCTTCTTGATATCTCCCATAAAAAAGGTTCAGGAGTTAAATATCTTATTTTATGATCAAATAATTTTTTAAAGTGCATTCATTTTAAGTTTTAAGTGCATTATTCCCTTTTATAGGGCTGACGAATGTATTGCTGACATGTTGGACCTTCTCATCATCGTATTCCATACCCAACATTGGTCTGATTGTTGTGGAGAGGTATTCCAAATGATGCTCTAGATGAGACTATGGAGAGGATGTTGAATATGAGGAGCTTGAATGTCCTATCCAGCCTCTTAAGGTTGCCAGGATAATGCTTTTGCACATATCATTATCGGTGATATTCCTTTATTGGATGGGCCCATTAGGCTCCTGAGGTCTAAAGTCCCGTTGAGCATAAGGTTCACCTTGATAGCGTTACCCTTTTCCTTCATATACTTCACATGTGCACATTCTGACTACCTTTCTGCACTTTTACAATACTGATTTTAAATGTTAGTGGTAAAGTATTTGTACAATCTAGGCTTAAGGACTTTATTATGCAAAGCAAGTATTTCACAACAAATGTATGTAAGTGTATGTAAGTGTATGCATGTTATGCATGATCCTAATAGGTCTTTTGTTTGGAACAGAGCTATGTTTGTAGTTTGGACTATGAGAATGAGGTGCCTCATCAATAACCTGTATGTTTGAGCATTAAATGCCTTATTGTTGGTACTTCTGATGTCAGAGCCTCTGATACATTTTGTCAGATAGATGACCATGCTAGCAAGTAGGTCCATGGCTCGACATTGGAGCTTGTGATTGACTAATGCACTGTTGATTTTTTCTTTTTGCTATTGCTTTTGCTGTATGATACATAATGTATTTGTATGCTTCTTTCTATTTCGAGTTATTTTATACTGGCTCTTATACTTTAGTGTTCCATCTTTACTCTTTGAATGCAGACTTATTATTCTATAATTTACTGCCAAAATTATATTTTTCCCCAAGTTTCATTTTGGATTTATTCATGATATTCTAGCAGTCATTTTCATTTTCGTGTGTAAGAGACCCAGTCTATTCACTGCTGCTGTTGATCCTTTGACTTACTAACCCTATCAGTTGGATTTTCATGCATTGAAGATGTAGAGGAATGGTCAAACTAACTGAAGAGAGTTCTTGAAGCTAAAATCAACTGGAATAGCTCTTCGAAGAATTCTTGAGCAGAATATGAGGCTTGATGCTGATGTAATGATTAATGATAGTTATAAAACAAGACTTGCAATGCATTAGGGCAAAAATGAGAACATTCATTACATCACATGATACAACTCCTGTTATCAGCCAGTCCTAAAATTGTTCTTCTCTTTAATTTTTACCTTAGTGATCTTTTTTCTTTTTCTCTCTCTTTGTTTTTTTCTTTATTTCTTATCTTTATTTTCATTTTTCCTCAAATTTCCTATGTTAGAAGTTACATCATGTGATATATGAATGTTCTTTGAATTTGCATTGTGCCCATGCTGAATGAATCTAATTGAATTGAATTTATGTGAAACATGCATATACTATCATTATCATAGCGCACGGTACCATTAGGATGATAATAAATAAGTAAGCATGATCAAAATTCATATCATCGATCACTAACACAAAATAAGAAACTAAAATTTTATTCAAAGAAAATAATAAGAAAATTTATTTCCTATTCTAGATGTTAGGGATGTTGAGCCTCATAGTGGTTGTCCTTCAAGTGGCTGGCATAAAAGCTATTATTGCATTTTTTTACTAATTGTCTCTATGACTTCATCTTTTTATACCTTAACTGTACATTTTTCTTTCCTGTCTAGTAGCTTCTCATCATCAAACTCATCACCCTATCCTATGGGCACAATCGACTTGAAGGGTATGTCAAAAGAAGGTGGTTTAGTATAAAACACCTTATAGTTAAACTTGCCTAAAGCCTGACCCAATAAGTCTTTTACTCTTTCCATATCTATGAGGGCATTAGGAGATTTCTCATTGGTTTTAAGGTCTAGGCCCTTAATGGAGCTTAGCACTTCTTCTACGCTAACTCCTGAGTTGATCACAATGGTAG
The DNA here is from genome assembly GCA_947683625.1 of Mallotus nudiflorus. NCBI lineage: Eukaryota > Viridiplantae > Streptophyta > Magnoliopsida > Malpighiales > Euphorbiaceae > Mallotus > Mallotus nudiflorus. The sequence goes on from CANTUR010000066.1 coordinate 4,175,594, forward strand.
CTGGGGGTAGTCCATTTTAATAGTTTAGGAAAGGATTATTTATGGTGCTCAATTTTTTGGGGTCTGTGATCTTTCTAGAGTCTATAAGGTTTTGGATTTCATGTTTGAGGTAGATGCAGTTATTCATGGAATATTAGAGGTTTTAATGGAATTGGCAGTGCTTGTTTGGGTTATAGCCTGGGATGTTTGGGCTTGGTGGGTTTGGATTAGGTAAAGGTTAAAGTAAGCCCTTTTGCATTAGGCGCTCTAGGAATTTTGACAAAGGTTAGTTAAAATTAGAGAATCTCCTTGGTTGTTGACCAGCATGCACTTCCACAATCTGGCTAGTGCTTCCTTGCTGTGTGCCTCTAGTTGGGTAGTTCCTTATGCTGATGCTTTTAGCAATCCTCTTTTTCTCATTCTCAATCTCCTCAACTTGTAACCCATCATCATAAAGGTCTACAAATGTCTTGGGATTCATCATTTGCAACCTCTCAACTAGATTAGGTGACACATTTCATACTATCATCCTAACCTGATCCTTCTCAGCCAGTTTATTCTTCATTAATCCTACCTTATTCATGAATCTAATCAGAAAATCCAAAAATGATTCATTAGGATTCTGCATGGTCAATTCCAGATTCTTGATAGACACTTTAAGCCTAGTATTATGGTCATATAATTTTAGAAAAGCAATACACAACTCTCTCCAATTTGCTTAAATGAACTTCTCTAACTCGTGATACCAATTAACAACCATACCCTCCAAGGATAGTACAAAAAACTTGGTAACCATAGATAAAGGAGCCTTAGTCGTGCTCATGGTAGTTGTGTATTGACTAAGGTGAATCCTCAGGTCTCTAGTACCATCAAACTTCTGTTGCTGTGGCATTTTGAATTTGTCAGGCAACTTATCCTCCTCAAATTGCATCACATTATCAAAGTCAAACAAGTATCCGATGCCTTGTCCTCTCATTAATTCCCCCATTTTAGACATCTTCTGAGTCTATGCTTTCATCTGCTTAGATTCTAGCTCTTGAACTTGCTCAAGTGATTCCCTTTTCATCTTTTCAACCATGTAACTCTTAACATTCCCTAACTTCATTTCCATAGTAGGTATGTTCCTAGTATCATCAATGGTTGACCCCCAATAGGTGGATTTTCCATAATAGCAACAGGTGGTGCACCTACAATAGGTGGATTGGTTGTAACTGAAGGTGTAGCAATAGGTTGTGGCATTAATGCAGCTACAACTTGTCTTACTTCATCTTGCATCATTGCTCTCACTTCAACTTGTAAATTTTTGGAAAAGTAGGTTAATAGGGCTCTTTTCCAAACTATGAAGGATCTCTTTAGCTGTTGATTTTGGACTCAAATCAGTTCTAACTAATATGCTACTACTCTATTTCCAAACATAAGAAGACTTGAATAAATCTATGATGGCTGTAAAAGAAAGTGTTAGTATGATGCATGTGTTATGCAACAAGTAGCAAGTAACAAGTCAAGTTAAGTGTACATACATTCCAACCTTATTCCTCCCACACACATATTCAATGGCGAGTCTCTTTTCCTAGGATTTTTTTTCTTGGCCTTAATATCAATAGGGGATATCAAGAATCAATGCGCTTGTCAAGTTCTAAAAGAAATAAAACATATAAACAATTTTTCTAGGTATAAAAAATTAACCCAATCTTTATTAGTCCAAATAGGCTTTTAAAATATGGGCTTGGGCCTTTATAGATAAAAATACCTCATGGCATCATTCACAAGCAATTTGGGTAGATCCTAAGGGAAATAACTAAGCCATTATATGTGGTTAGGCTCTGGTGAAAAGTCAAGGTTCCCTTAATAATATGCCCTCCTTTATGACTTGAGTCATAGGCCAAGATTAGAGGGGCCCAACATCCTTTGCAAACTCAAGAGAAGACTACCTCCCTTTAGGACTTGGGTTACATACTCTAGTCAGATGAGCCCAATAATCTCTCTTGAATCAAGTTAAGGCTAAGAGTGATGGTTAGGCAATTTACAATCCCATAAAGCTAGTGGAATCATGGAACCATAAACCAATGCCATAGGTTAATAGGAACATGTAGAATGAATACAAGAATAAAATAATAATTAATAAAATAATTCTAAAGAACACAAGTAGAATCAATATCTTTTATCCCTAGTGGAGTCGCCATTGTAGACGGTGGGGTTTAGCATGCGTCTAAGATTTTAGCAACCACGACACTGTTTGAGCTCAAGGCTCTAGAGAACACACTAACCATTATTATAAAGACATGGCATGGAGATGGGGGGTCGCCACCTAGGGTAATAATTGGGACAAATCGAAAAGGTGGCACCCGATTTTCTAAAAGAAAGCTTGCACCACAACCAAGAGATTTTGGATGCGGAATACCAACTTCTTTCAGTATTATGTTCTTTTAGAATTACTTTATGAATTACTATATTGTAGACACCTGATTTGGTCAGCACATATTAAGGGACGAATTAGGGATGCTCAGTTTGATCGGCTCGTTGTCAAGCCCGGTGATGAGAACATGAAACTTAGACATGAGAATGAAACTTGAATCTCTAATGGAAAGTGGACTTGAAAACCCAAAGCCTAAAAAGCCCAAAACCCATCCCAATTATCCAAAATTGGCCCAAGCCCGTGTGGCCCAGCACAGGCATAGGCCAAAGGGGCATCACCTTAGTGCAATAAGGCGATCGCCTCATTGAAGAGGCACCACCTCCTTGTAGCTACATTTAATGCAGCTGTAACCATAGGGCCCAAGTGGTGGGACCCCAACCTCCAGACCTAATTCTTGCATGAGAAAGAGATTTTTGGGGAAGAGAAAAAGGCTATGGAGGCTCATAATAAGCTAGAGGGCTTAGGGGCATGGGGATGCTAGGGAATAAAAAGAAAAAATAGAGAGAAAAGGGGGGGGCATTATTGAAAAAAAAAGAGAAAAAGAGAGAGGAAAACTTTGAAAAAAAAAATAACAAAGAAAAGCAAAGAAAAACGTCCTCAAGGAAGAGGGAGAGATTGAAGCAAAGGAGTCCACACTTTCCTAAGAGAAGAAAGGAGAAGCTTATGTCAAAAGTAGAGATCACATCCTAGCAAGGATCACAATAAAAAAAACATCTCTTAGGGTCTATCATTTTGGTAGAAAACTTGCACTCAAACTTAACATGTTCTTCATTATGTGTGTTCTTACTTATGTGTAAATAAGTCATTAGTATATTTTAACTATGTTTCTAGTTTATCTTGCTTTGAAATCCCACTTTACTAATGTGATCTTTGAATACCTTTGCATGTAGTTGTAGGTTTGATGCTTGTAGAGTGTGTGTGCGCATGTATTGTTACTTAAAGTAGAAGTCTGAACATTTGAGAGTCAGAATCAGCCTGTTGATCAAGCGATGCCTTTTGTCAATGAGGCAATCACCCTATTGATAGGCTTCTAGGAGCTTTGTCTCCTTTGTTCATGTATGTTATATGTCTTTTTTTGCCTTAGAAATACCAGGGGCCTCTGTTGATGAGGCGTCGCCTCATTATTGCCTCATCTCATTAATGAGGTGATCGCCACATTGACAGGTTGGCCCACTTTTAGCTTCATTTTTTATTAATGCTTATCATGACAACTGCTTTGGTATGTGCCCTTTTGATGCTGAACATGGCCATCTCATTGCATGATGATGCTCATCTTGATCATTTGATGATTTTTCTTTAGTTCATAATAAGAAAACCCCTTTTTATAGAACCTCTTTGTAAGTATCATTATATGTGATTTCATTTTTTTAAAAGGAAAGACTAACTATGTGTTATTTGCATGAATTACTTGATGATTTCCATCATTTAATAGTCATCATTGTGAGTTATCCCTTTTATATTATTGCATTTATGTTATTTATTGGTTTATTTTTGGTATATGTTTAGTTTATTTTATGTATATTATTCTTTTATTTAGTCTAAAAGCATTGTAATCCTTAATCCCTTTCCCTTTTTTGATTTTATATGTATGGTTGTAAATTATTATTTATTTTATTTTTGTCGAATGTTGGGATTTAAAGGCATGAAATTGGACTAATGTGCAAACTTGGACTTAACTATAAAATTTGGGAAGTGAATGAAGGCAAATGCAATTTTGAATTAAATGAGGAAATAATCAAATAATTAAATGGTAATAAAACACAAAACACAAATGGAGGCTAACCGCAAGGTTGGGTGAGCATTCAAATGCTCATACCCAATTTTTGAACAATATCTCTGATGATGGCTTCTGGGAACCTCTGTGGGATCCAGTTGCTATACAGTGTGTCCTGGCTTTTATCCGAGTGGTCACTTCATCTCCGAATAGGCCCAAGACCTATATCATATTTCTTAGTGGGCTTCGAGCCCACACAGTGTGCTATGGTCGCCAAACACTTGGGCATGTGCTAAACCCCACTGTCTACAGTGGCAACTCCACTGGACACAATGAGAAACTGATTCCAGTGTTTTACATTTTATCATCTTTAATTATTTTCTTATTTCATCCTACATTTATGCATTCACTACACATTTTTCACACAATGAGCACTTCAGTCCCAAATTAACCCGATAATAGTCACTACTTCGCTGCCTACATTTCACTCAAACCTGGTGGTGGAATATTTGATTATTATCACTCATGACATGTTCTAATCTGTGTTGTTTGACCTATGAGTGGGGAGATGTATATGGATGTATATCATTATGGGAGCCGAAGCCTTTTTACCTAAGACTCAAGCCCATGTAATGACCTAGCAACTGTCCTTAGGAATTTTCCCATTTGCGTGTCTATTATGCCATATAATGGACCCTTAAAATAATTCTCAAGCCCATCATGAAGTAGTCCAAAATAAAATGGGCCCTCGTGCCCAACCAAAGCCTTGTTATAAACAAGCTTAGTCAATAAAAGCCTCTCATGCCTACTCATAACCCATTTCAAATGGGCCTTGGCGAGTGAGTTTATAGTGCTAAGGATTTTTACTCATATAAAATGGACTTGGGCTTTATTTAAAGGAACCATTACTTGTCTGAATCATTTTGAGATTTTTCTTGCATATATCGATTTTATTATCCCCCATTGATAATTAAAACCCAGATAAAAAATCCTAGGACAAGATACTTGCCATTGAATACATGTGTGGGAGAAATAAGGGCGAAAGATTTCACATTTAAGCTCCATGTTTTGATCTTGTATATCTTTTTGTGTGTGACCTTTTATTTCTTAAATTTTTAAAATAAAATGGACTTGCATATCATGCTTACACATCATGCATCATTCTGACCAACTGTTTTGTAGCACTATAGATCCTTCAAGCTCAGTAGGGTGGGTCTGAGCTAGTTCAGGTCACCTGGTCAGGAATTCAAAAATAGGAATGGTAGGAGGGTTTGATACAGAAGCATTTGGGGCACGGTTGAAAGAAGAAGTAATGATAGAAACTTGGGCTATGATGAGAGAAATGATGGGGGAAATTACTAAGCTCATCAGAGAGAGTCAGCTAGCATAGCCACCTAATGCACCACTAATCGATCAAGTGGATCTCGATGAGGAAATCCTAATTAAAGGTAGAGAAGAGGATGATGTGACGGTGTTGGCCAACCTAATGAATCAAAGAAATGTTATCCCAACCGAAGATGTGGGTCAAACTGAGTGGGCTAAGAACATGACCAAGGTAATGAATCAGATTCAAGTAATAATGAAGGAGAAGGGTATGGTTACCCCTCTAGATTATGATCTGAATGTAGAAAAGGGTGATGAACTGCTACCTCATAAGTTTAAATTCCATGACATGAAGAAGTATACTGGTGCTGAAGTAGTATGTGACATACATGAAGGCTACCGAGCTAACTGAGAGCCAAATTATCAAGCAGTTCCCTATATCATTGGAGGGGGCACCAATCCGTTGGTATTACACCTTAGAACCACACATTTAGTCAGATTGGAAAGAATTGTGTGCCACTTTTATTAAGCAATATGGTCTTAATGTTCAACTAGAGGTGTCCTTGAGAGATCTGTAGAATACCAAACAGAACTTTAACGAGCCTTTTGCTGACTACCTGACTCGTTAGAGGGGAAAGTTGTCCTTAATAAGGCATAGGCTTGCTGAGTCCAACCAATTAGTCCTAGCAATAGAAGGGTGTGTTCTAGTATTGTCTAAGAAATTGAGAGATCTGGGAATCATAAGCTTTGAAGAGTTACATAGGTTTGGGGTTCAGAAGGAGTCAGACTTGGCTCAAGAGAAGAAATTCTTTGGAAGAGGATTTGGGGGCAAAGAGGGGGCCAACTCAAGCAGTAATGTTCAAATTCATGCCATTTAACTACCAAACAATAATGTATAAGTCAGTGCAGTCAGACAGCCTTAAAGATTTTTAAATCTGGGACGTCCTATGTCCAAGGTCCTTGATAAGCTTATTAAGAAAAACTTGCTACGACCTTTACCTTTATAATAACCTTTGCCCGGAGTGAACCCAAAATTTTTTTGTAAATTTCATCAGACTATCAGACATGACATAGATAGTTGTGCCTAACTAAAGCATGAAATCTAAGACTTAATAGACTTAGGCAAAATTATCGACCCATAAAATGGAAAACCAAACACACAAACCAACCCATTTCCTAACTACCAAAATGTACCACCACTAAATACACCTATTTTGATGGTCAAATCTGGCCTAACAGAGGAGAAAGTCCTAAAATCCTTCATTAATGTCTCCCACAATTCCCTAAAAACCAATCTTGAAAATCTAAAACTAAACAAACAACCCATGGAGTTATAGGTGCACGTCTTGACATATGGAGTTTCAATGATGAGAGCGAAGAACAAGTTGACCTGTGGGACAATGAGGGGTGTGAGCCAAGTCAATCTATGGGGAAGGTCAAGGAAAAGAAAGAGGAAATCAAGGCTGCCAAGTCTATGCCAAAGAGGCAGAAGGTGCAGAGAAGGGAAAGGAGATGGAACAAAACAAAGAGACCGTTGCCAGTGTCTGGGAGTTACTTATGCATTCTAGGGATCACAAGGAAGCCCTGGTCCTAGCACTAGATTAGAAAAAGATTTCCACTAATTCTACTATGGAGCAGATGGTCCAGTCATTAACAAAAACCCCTCAAGGGATGATAACATTTTCTAACGATGATCTACCTCTAGAAGGGAGGGATCACCACAAAGCTCTATTTATTAAAGTTGAGGTGAAAGGGAAAATAACCTACTATGTGATGGTTGACAATGGTTATGCCATCAATGTGTGTCCATTAAAGATTCTACGGAAGCTAGGGTTAACGGTGGCCAACTTAAAGCCTTATGAGGTAGTTATCAAGGCTTATGATGACACCAAAAGGTCTGTGGAAGGAACTTTCAAGGCATTAGTTAAAACATGACCTTTAGAAGTTTGGGTTGACTTGCATATGATTGATATCCTAGTGACATTTGTTGTTTTATTGAGGAGGCCATGGTTTCACCCTATAGGTGGCATTCCATCCACTATTCTTTAAAAGATTATATATCCATATGAAGGAAGGGTTGTCACCATCTCAGCTGAAACTGAACTCACTGTAGCTGCATTGAAGTTGATCCCTAAGGAGATTTCCCTTAGCCTTAGTTTTGAAGTCTATGTAATCTATGAGGATGAGATGGATGAAAAGGTTCTAAGAATGATACGCAATATGAAATTTTTGCCCGGCATAGGATTGGGGAAAAATCAGAGTGGACTTTCAGAGTTTGTAGGAAATAAAGTACTTATTTTAAAGCACGGGTTAGGGTTCAAAGAGGCTAACAGAGCTGGGGAAAAGGTAAGTGCATTGGGCCAGTCCGAAAAGGAGGAAAAGGAGACCATGGCTGGAAAGAAAACTTTGTGGGAAATATTTGTAAAGGAAGGCACCGGGCACCTACACAACGGGACTCCAGAACCTTTTCTGATGGTTGGGGGAGTTATCATGGGATTCAAAATTTTTGCTAAATTTATGAATAAAGCTAAAGGATTCACTATTGAAAATGCCCCTACCGAGGAGCTGGTACTGGTTGAAGAGAAGTTTAAAGAGGATAAAGCTACCTCAAAGCAAAAAGGCATTGATGATCAAAGCAAAGACCTTGACTTTGAAACCTACATCCTCAACTCCATCATAGATACCTCTTATAATGACTTTGATGTTTCTATTACTTCTTTGTTTGAGACTGATGATCTTTTCTTTTTAAAAGTGAATGCAATGAAGTCTGAGTTTGCTTATTTTTGTGATGTGTTTCCTAATGGTTATTCTATTTGTGATGATCATTTCATGCATATGTTTAACATTAATTCCATGCAAACTGAGTCATTTAATTTAGGCACAAATGATAATCCTAAAAATATATTGCTTGCTTCTGGTTTAACTCATGGTGAGAGAGAAAAAATGAAAGAAATCTTAAAAAAGAGATAAAAAGTATTTGCTTGGGGTTATGAAGACATGCCCAAAATTGACAGGGAGATCTCTGAACACAAGATCCTCATATATCCTCGCATAGCACCAATAAAGAAAAAGCAAAGAAGGTTAAGGCCAGAATGGCCTCTCTTCGTCAAAGAAGAGGTCGAAAAGTAGCTGAAGGCAAAGTTTCTAGAAGTGGTAGAGGACACTCAATGGTTAGTGAATATAGTTCTTGTTCCTAAGAAAGATGGAAAGGTCAAAGTATCTGTAGACTACTAAGATTTGAATAAAGCCTACCCCAAGGATGACTTTTCGCTACCGCATATCGATACATTAATTGATAGAGTAGCTTCCAATGCAATGTACTCTTTCATGGATGGATTTTTGAGGTACAATCAGATCATGATGGTAGTAATAGATAAATTAAAGACATCTTTCATCATCGAATGGGGCATGTACTGTTACTGAGTAATGCCTTTCGGGTTGAAGAATACAGGGGCCACTTATCAGAGGATGGCAACTGCCTTGCTATGCGACATGATCCATAAAGAGGTAGAAGTGTATATGGATGATATGATGGTGAAGTCTGCAATCAAGGAAGGGCATTTTGAAGTACTAAATAAGTTTCTGGTTAGGACAAAAAAGTATAATCTTAAACTGAACCCAAAGAAGTGTGTTTTTGGGGTTATATCTAGGAAAATGTTGGGACACATTGTCAGCCAAAAAGGAATAGAGGTGGACCCATATAAGATCAGGGAAATCAGGGATATGCCTATACCAAAGAATGAAAAAGAGGTCCGAGGGTTTCTGGGGCGTTTACAGTATATCAACAGATTTATAGCCAAATTGACAGCCATCTGTAATCCCATCTTTAAGTTTCTAAAGAAAGACCAATATGTTGTGTGGGATGAAAGATGTCAACAAGCCTTTAAAGCTATCAAGGGTTATCTAATGAATCCTCCTATTTTACAGCCACCGAGACTGGGTAAAGTCTTGATCTTATATCTAGCAATTGAGGAAGACGCAATAGGGGCAATGCTAGCACAGGAAGGTGAAAAGAAGATAGAACATGTTGTGTATTATTTGAGTAAAAGCTTCTGCCCTATGAAACCACTTATAGTTTGGTGGAGAAAACGTGCCTAGCAATAATTTGGGCCACAAAAATACTCCGATACTATTTTCAGTCTTATAAAGTGCAGGCAATTTCTAAACATGATCCTCTCAGGTACCTCTAATAGACCCCGTCTCTTTCAAGAAAATTGGCTAGGTGGCTCATTTTACTTATGGAGTTTGACATAGAATACATAGGCAAAAAAGACAGTGAAAGGAAGAGCAGTAGCAGACTTCTTGGCACAAAGCCCAGTGGATGACAACCAAGAATGGAAGTTGGAGTTTCTTGATGAGCATCTAAGGGAAATAGGGATACAAGGTTGGGAAATGTACTTTGATAGAGCTGTCAACAACAAATGGGCCGAAATAGGGGTAATTTTGGTTACACCAAAAGGAGAAATGATCCCGATGGCAAAAAGACTTGAGTTTGAAGCAACTAATAACCAAGCAGAATATGAGGCCTACATTTTTGGTTTAAAGGCATTGTGCAGCGCAGGGTAGAGAATGTTACTGTCTATGGCGATTCCAAGCTAGTCATAAAATAAGCCACCAAAGAATGGGAGATAAAAGAAGACAAATTACAGCTATACTGGGAATACCTGGCCACCATCATGTGCTCTTTTACTCAGTGTAAATTTTTCCATTTACCAAGGGAAGGAAACCAGGTAGTTGATACCCTAGCCACACTGGCCTCCATATCGGAAAGTAGGAAACAACCAAAAGCTAGGCATTTAATTCTCATGAAGTCCTGAGTCCCCTAATATGAAGAGGTAAGAGTGACACCAGTGGATGCTACTGAGAAACCTTGGTTCTATGATTTACAAAGGTATTTAGAAGCAGGGCAGTTTCTAGATGACGCTAATAAGAAAGAAAGAATATCTCTACAAATGTTGTCTCGACAGTTCATAAGTCACAATGGGATGTTATACAAAAGAATGTCAACCGGGGTTCACCTCAGGTGTGTTGATAAGGATGAAGCCCAGAAGCTTATAGAAGCGATTCAAGAGGGCGTGTGCAGGCCGCATATGAATAGAACTATCTTGGTAAAGAAAATAACCCATCAAGGGTACTTTTGGCTTACCATGGAGGCATATTGTGTTAGATTTATGAAGAAATTTCATAATTGCCAAACTTATGGTGATGTTAGCCACCTACCGTTTATGGAGCTTCAAAGAATGACTTCTCCTTGGCCGTTTGCTACATGGGGGATTAACATCCTAGGAGAGGTAAGGCCTAAAGCAACTAATGGCCATCGATATATCATTGTGGCTATCGACTACTTCTCCAAATGGGTTGAGGTTGAATCTTATGCGATTGTGGGGTCAAAGCAAATGTCGAGGTTCATCGAAAAGAACATAATTTGTAGATATGGTCTGCCAAACCACATAGTTACAGACAACGATGTTCAATTTCAAGCAGAAACGACCACGCTACTGAAAGACTATAAGATTGAGTACCACAGGTCATCTCCATATAGGCCATAAGAAAATGGGGAAATGGAAGCAGCTAATAAGAATGTGAAAAAGATCCTAGCCAAGATGTTGAAAAATTACCAAGATTGGGCTGATTACTTACAATTCGCATTGTGGGGGTATCGAACCATTGCTAGAACTTTGACAGGAGTTGCTCCGTACTCTTTAGTCTATAGGTGTGAGGCTGTTTTACTAGTAGAGGTTGAGATAAGGTAATTGAGAGTCCTTCTAGAATCTAAACTTCCCGAGTATCAGTGGGTTGAAGGTTGGTTGGCTCAGTTGACATTATTGGATGAAAAGAGGATGAAGGCTATGTATCATTCTCAGCTGTGTCAAAAAAGAATAGCCCATTCCTACAATAAGAAGATCAAGCTAGGCAAGATTCGAGAAGGGGATTTGGTTTTGAAACTTAAAAAGATCAGTCATGATCGATCCTCGAGGAAAGTTTAAGCCCAACTGGGAGGGACTGTATCTAGTGAAGAAGTTATTTTTGAAAGGCACCGCCATTTTGTCCAACATAGAGGGAAATGAGTTCAAAGAACCCATAAACCTAGACAAGCTCAAAAAATACTTTCAGTAAAATGTCTTGCTAGGGAGAAAACCTCAAAAAGAGGCTATCTAGGCAAAAGTTAGAGACTAAAAAGAAAAAAAGAAAAAAGTCCTATTGGATCTAAAACCTCAAAAGAGGCAGTCCAAGCAAAAGTTAAGGACATGTAAAAGGAGAGAGAGACACACAAAATGATTATTTGGAAAACTTGCAAGGGCAAGCCAACTAATAACATGAGATGTACTAGAAGCGAAATGTATATATATTTTGTACTTAAATGAAATGGAATGGATTGCTCTAATTATTGTTAAACATTTCATAATGTGACTATTATAAGCCGTTTAAGTAGTACAAAAGGAAAATTACATTTAACAAAAGGGGAAATGATGACTTTATTTAATTAGCTAATTTTATTTTTTCTTCTTTTGTTGCCTACCCTATGAACTTAACATTTGTAACTCTCTTGTCCTTTTGTATTTTATAAATTCATCTCTTTTTGTTTGCTGCAAACAAACCCATTCATTGTAATGATCATCAGTAGTCTGATATCTGTCGTAGCTTAAATTTTGATGAGTCTTCAAGGCCAATTTGCCACTAGGTAGTCCAGGAAATTTTGAGAAAAGGACCCTGGCTCAAACTCATGAACAAGCTCCACAATTAGTTGTTTGTGATTGTATTGGCAGTAGAGGCGGCTGGATTATAGAAAGTGGAAAAATGGAGATCGATAATTAGGACACAATATGTGTAAGACTGAATGGTCACATGCTGCAACCCCATCAGGGCCACATCTAGCGGATCATTGTATCAGGGAATGTCGATAGCCAGCCATGAATATCTACAGGAATGGGATGTAGCTTTCTTGTTTAGTAATGCTTCACTTTGTAGCGTCTGATGTCTTGAGGAAGTTCGATCAAGCCCAACTTTTCATAAAACCACATCTGGGGGTTTGCAAATGATTAGACATAGATAGTATGATAGTTGGAAGTTAGGAAGGGACAATGAGAAATTTACCTCCAACAGGAATGGACTTCCTAAGAATCATTATGTCTTCATGAAGTCATCCAATCCGATGATAGTTTCTACTAAGATGAGAGGGAAAGGATTGAACCCTAACTCCACTTGATCAAGGATGGAAAGGATCTTCAAATCATAATGTCCTGAGGAAGAAACCAGCAGAAATTGAGCATACAAAAAGAGGGCTATCATACGGGGCCAATAAGTTTCTTCTTTTTCCACATTCATGGTGACCTCGAGAAAAGACTCTAGTTTGATTTCTGAACTGAAGATATAGTAAAGAGAAGATCGGGGTGGGAGGTTGAACATACGCGCTACACGATACTGAATGGAGTGAGAATCTGGGTTTTCAAGGTCAGGAATCATAAGTCAGCAAGTAGAATCCATATGATGGCCAAGAATTGCCTCGAATTCCTCTGGCAGGGGACATATTTCTATTATGTTGAACCAAAAAGTCTGTTTATGGGGATCCCAAAACTAAACCATGGCATGGAGAAAAGGGAAGTTGATTCTCTTAGTATGGAGTGATTTGAAGACCAGAAGGTGAAAAGGTTCTAATCTAGTCTAAGATTTATTGTCAAGACCTTTCAAGATTGGTTGTAGCAGCCGAGGACTTCATTCAGTCATGATTATAACTTTTAGAGGTGCTTAGAGAGAGAAATAGGAGGTTAGGGATGAAGGGAACTTAAGAAGTGGGCTAAACACAAGAATGTGGGTTTTAAAAGGGTAGGACCGCCTGCTGCTGAGGCGATTGGCTCATCGATGAACCAATCACCTCATCAATGAGGTGTCGCCTTAGCAATAAGAGGCGATCACCTCTTCATCAGAAGTCAGTAAGGCGATAGTCATCAGCAATATGGGCTATTACGCTTATTTGAATAGTGCATTTTCAACAAGCGCAAATCAGAAATATGGCATGGGAGATACATATATAATGAGTTGAAATTAGATCACATGTGAAAAAAATGAATTTCATCAAGGAGAATGATGAATTCTGCAAACATTTTATCTCTAAATCAATCATCAAAATTTTGTGTTCACTGTTCAAGGACTACACGAGTTTCAATCCCAGTACATCAAGCGTCTAATATGGTACCCTTAGGGCAACCTCTCCTCCAGTGCTGCTGCCACTCTTGTCTTCATCCTCGTCATCCTCATCGATTTGAAACACATCAATTTGACGCTTGAGGGTGACAATCCTCGCCCTGCACTGTTGGGTGATCTCCAGCATGTAGCCTCTATGGGCCTCCATCATACAATACATATATAGGCCTTGCTCCAAAGGAATCTGCATTATTGAAATAAATGTTAAAACTAACGGCTGGTTTGAGAATCGTAATGAAAGTATGTCAAAAAAAGCTTACATGAGTAGCACCACCAGGGGTGCATGCAGGGGTCAGATCCTCATCCATGGTCAAGAACTAATGCGACAACTCTCTAAGAGGAACCCAACATCAGGCTAGAGGGTCGGGGACATGAATAAAGCTGCTTGGGACGAACTTAGAACTAGGGGCAGTAGTCGGCCCAACTTGATCACCAGCTGCAGAAGTCTCCTCCCTGCCCAGATCTAGTCGATGCCTTAAGGGCTCTCTCTCCTGTACTTGGGACCTAACCCGGGCCATGGGTCTAGCAGATGTAGCCTGAAGACAAATACAAGAGAAACATGTTGAGAGTGCAATCAATTCTCAAGGTGAGGAAAGACGATAAGGACATACCTGGGAGGTAGAAGTAGCCTGGAAGGAGACCGTTAGTAGAAGATGGGTGTGAATGAACTTTGCATACCGGCTCATCACATGAACTATATGATCCATAGCTGGTAAGCCTACAATAGCCTGAGTAAGGTCGTCACCCTCCAGCTCATGAGCCCAAAGTATACTGTCAGGAGGAGACCTAGGGACCCGCCTCGCTATAACGCCTGCTCTCCAGTTCAGGACCTGCTCCCCCAAATACCAAGGTCGATACCCAGGGCCACAGAGGAGTACCCTCTTTCTAGCTAAGGGGCTAGAGCGAGTCATCTCAATGGTCCAAGTATCCTCAAGCCCCTACAAGTAATTCCGGATTTGCAAAAAGGGAGATGTTAATATGTAAGTGAGTTGAACATACATAATTTACTAATAAGAAAGGTTGTGCTTTGTAGGTACCGCATCCTGTGTTAAAGAGTTCAGGTGCTATCAGTGGATGTAAACTCACACGAGATGCCTCTTCATAATGCGGCTAGCGCCCCACCTGCCAAGATCTGGAAAGTGATCCCCCACTCATGTTATGCCCATAAGCAGCTCTAGCTCCAGAGCCCAGACCTGAAAAAGTAAAACATGAGAAATGGGGAAAAAATGATGTAAATAATAGAGGTCAGAACAAGATAGGGAAAGAAAGGATCATGATGTACCAGAACAGCATGCCAGAAGCCATTGAATCTCTTAGCCCCTCGAAGCACCTCATCCATACTCCAGTACAAGTACGGTAGAGCATAGCTACCCCAATGGAATGTAGGAACATGATCAAGGTCTCAAAGAGCCGACAGGAACATCAGGTCGATGGAGCTAGCAATGTCAGCAATGAAGGTGGTACCGAGCAGATAGAGCAAGAAGGCCCTCACCACTTGATCAATCTCATGGGGGGTAATCATCACCGTAGCCTGCTCTTAGGTGTAAAAGCTCCTAATCGAGTCCAACATAAGGGTATGAGTCCCCTTCATGTCAGGAGTCATCCCCAAAAGTCATTCAATGTATGTAGCCTTATCTAGAGACAGCTAATGTAAACTCGCATCAAAAGCGACGGGGTCCCCAGCACAGGTAATCCCCATGATGGCGGCAAACGACACAAGGTCCAGAGTAAACTCACCAAATGGGAGATGGAAAGTATGAGTCGTATCAAACCATCTCTCCATTAGAGTGTGTAGTGGTTGATAGTCCATGCGCCCCTACTCGGAAAGAAGCGAGAGTACGAAGTCCTTAAACCCCATCTCCTAAATCCGATCCCTTTGCTCATTGGTCAATTCACTGTAGAAAACCTGGGCTCTATGGAAATTCTTGGTACCCTTGAATGTTTAAGCATTATGCTATAAACAAAGAGATAAGGAAGTGAAATTTATGCATTTTATGGTTTCAGAATGAATGGACATATAAATAGCGTAGTTTGCCCTATTGATGATGCGATCACCTCATTATAGAGGCGATCGCCTCATTAAAGAGGCGATCGACTCTTTGAAAGGGCAATAGGTAATCACCTCTTCATAGAAGCTGATCGTCTCATCGATGAGGCGATTAGCTCATTGGTGAGACGATCGCCTTTGTAAAGCCTGGACGAGGATGATTTTTTATTTTTGGCAATTAAAACACAAATTTCACATTTTTTTAATTAAATAATGCCATAGAATGATAATTATGCAAGATTAATCACTGAGCCAACATGATTTTCTAGGAAATGTTGGGGTACTAACCTCTCCAGATGCAGAAAAGCAGATGTGGGACCCTAAGTCTACCAGAAGGGGAATCAAGTCTCCTCAAGTCAATCCTAGACTCCTAGAAGCACTAATAAAAGGTGGGATATGATCCTACTCAGGCACAGGGGGTTTTCTCTCATTATCCATTGATTGTAAAAAGAGAAAAGGTGCAGAGAGTACAGGAAGTGTAGGAGAAGGAAAGAGGAAAAAGATAAAGGTGGCAAAAGTAAAAGGGAATGGAGATAAGGAAAAAGTTATTCTTATTGTGGGAAAAGGTGTAGGGTTTCCCAAAAAAATGGTGAATAAATGAAAAATGATGAATGGAAAATGATGGTTATTATCACATACTAAGAAGGAAAAATTCATAGGTAGAGATTTTCGAGATAAAGTTTCGGGAAGAGTGGGCCAGGAAAACCCCCACCATTAATAGACAGGGTTGTTCGGGTTTGAATCCCCAAAGCTCAAAGAGAGGGCTGTTTAGGTTCGAATCCCCAAAGCTTAAACATAATGCTGTTCGGGTTTGAATCCCTAAAGCTCATGGACAGGGCTGTTTGGGTTTGAATCCTCGAAGCTCAAAGAGAGGGCTGTTCAGGTTTGAATCCCTGAAGCTCAAAGAGAGGGCTATTCGAGTTTGAATCCCTGAAGCTTAAGGACATGGCTATTCAGGTTTGAATCCTCGAAGCTCAAATATCGAAATGACTGTTCGGGTAGTATCCCCGAAGTCGAAAGTAAATGATAATTGGGCCAGGAAAACCCAAAAGTCTATGTTCCTAGAGGAGTGATAATCGGACCAGGAAAATCTGAAAACCACATCCCTAGTGAGGATCAGGCCAAGAAAACCCGAGAATCAAGTTTTAATGTTGTGAGGATCGGGCCAGGAAAACCCAAGAATCAAGTTTCAGTGTTGTGAAGATCGGGCCAAGGAAACCTGAGAATTAAGTTTCATGGTATTGTAAGGACCATTCTCAGGAAAACCTGAGAATCGAGTTTCAGTATTGTGAGGGCCAAGCCAGGAAAACCTGAGAATCGAGTTTCATTGTTGTGAGAATCGAGCCAAGAAAACCCAAAGTTAAGAGTCTTTGAATACTTTATCAAATATTAATGAGTGGCTGATCGGGCCAGGAAAACCCGAGGATCATGGTCACATTTCATAATTGAAGGACTCATCTCTCGGGTGAAACTTGAGAGTTAGGTATGTTGCTCATCTTAATGTTTATTTGTTGTTATGCATGTGATTTTTTGAAAAATTATCGCTACATGCATTTGATTTTTTGAAAAATCAGTGGGCAAACTACAAACACCTGATCCGGCTGGTCCATGTTAAGGGATGAATTAGGGATGCTCAAATTGATTGACCCGTTGTCAAGCCCGATGATAAGAATGTGAAACTTGGACATGAGAATGAAACCTGAATCTCTAATAGAAAGTGGACTTGAAAACCACCCAAAGCCTAAAAAGCCCAAAACCCAACCCAACTATCCAAAATTGGCCCAAGCCCGCCTGGCCCAAGCCAAAAGGGCATCGCCTCAGTGCAATGAGGCGATCGCCTCATCAAAGAGGTGCCACCTCTATAGCAGCCCACTTGCAGTTGCATTGAATGTAGTTGTAACCATGGTGGCCAAATGGTGTGGGCCCCAACCTCTAGACTTTATTCTTGTGTGAGAAAGAGATTTTTAGGGAAGAGAAAAAGGCTATGGAGGCTCATGATGAGCTAAAGGGCTTAGGGGAATGGGGAAGCTAGGGAATAAAAAGAAAAAAAATAGAGAGAAAAGGGGGGGCCACTATTAAAAAAAAGAAGAGAAAAAAGAGAGGGGAGCTTTGAAAAAAAAAACAACAGAGAAAAATAAAGAAAAACGTCCTTAAGGAAGAGGGAGAGATTAAAGCAAAAGAGTCCACACTTTCCTAAGAGAAGAAAGGAGAAGCTTGTGTCAAAAGTGGAGATCAGATCCTAATAAGGATCATAATAAAAAAAACATCTCTGAGGGTCTCTCTTTTTGGTAGAAAACTTGCACTCAAACTTAACATGTTCTTCATTATGTGTGTTCCTACTTGTGTGTAACTAAGTCATTAGTATATTTTAAGTATGTTTCTAGTTTATCTTGCTTTGAAATCCCACTTTACTAATGTGATCTTTGAATACCTTTGCATGTAGTTATAGTTTTGATGCTTGTAGAGAGTATGTGTGCATGTATTGTTACTTAAAGTAGAAGTCTGAACGTTTGAGAGCCAGAATCGGCCAGTTGATCAGGCAATGCCTCTTCATAGAGGTGTCACCTCTTGTCAATGAGGCGATTGCCCCATTGATAGGCTTTTAGGAGGTTTGTCTCCTTTGTTCATGTGTGTTGTTTATCTTTTTCTGCCTTAGAAATACTAGGGGCCTCTGTTGATGAGATGATCGCCATATTAATGAGGCGATCGTGACATTGATAGGTTAGCCTACTTTTAGCTTCATTTTTTTATTAATGCTTGTCTTGACAACCGCTTTGGTATGTGCCCTTTCAATGCTAAACATGGCCATCTCATTGCATGATGATGCTCATCTTGATCATTTGATGATTTTTCTTTAGTTCGTAACATGGAAACCCCTTTTTATAGAACCTTTTTGTAAGTATCGTTATATGTGATTTTTTTTAAAGGAAGGACTAACTTTGTGTTATTTATAGGAATTACTTGATGATTTCCATCATTGAGTAGTCATCATTGTTAGTTATCCCTTTTATATTATTGCATTTATGTTATTTATTGGTTTATTTTCGGTATATGTTTAGTTTATTTTCTATATATTATTCTTTTATTTAGTCTAAAAGCATTGTAATCCTTAATCCCTTTCCTTTTTTTTGATTTTGAATGTATGGTTGTAAATTATTATTTATTTTATTTTTGTCGAACATTGGGATTCAAAGGCATGAAATTGGACTAATGTGCAAACTTGGACTTAACTATAAAATTTGTGAAGTGAATGAAGGCAAATGTAATTTTGAATGTAAATGAGGAAATAATTAAAGAATTAAATGGTAATAAAATGCAAAACACTAATAGAGGCCAACCGCAAGGTTGGGTGAGCATTCAAACACTCATACCCAATTTCTTAACTCGATCTCTAATGACGACTTCTGGGAACCTCCGTGAGATGCAGTTGTTGTATAATATGTCTCGGCTTTTATTCGGGTGGTGACTCCATCTCAGAGTAGGCCCAAGACTTATATCGTATTTCCTAGTGGGCTTCAAGCCCACACAGTGCCATGGTCACCAAACACTTAGGCACATGCTAAACCCCATTGCCTACATATATTATCCTCTATTTTCATGCAATTTCATATAAACCCTTATTCTAGCAATTAACTCCAAGGCAAACTAGTCATGAAATATACAAGTAAACAATGCATTTATCATAATCCCTAAGTTAGTCTAATCTACATTGATTTTAATTAAATGAGCTAAATTTATATTTCTTTTTAATAAGTGAGCCTAAAGGACCTAATTCTACATGTTTTAATTCTAAGGTGATCTTAAATCTACAAGTTATGAAAAAGACTTTAATTTAATGGGCTAAGTCTAATTAATTTTATTAAATTAGGTGGGCCTATGTCTATCTAAAATCTAATAAATTATGGGCCTAATGATGCATTTTCATTAATCAAACCTAATCTTAATTAAATTAGTAAATTTATGAATAAAGTGAATCTAATTATCAAACCTAAAAAAAACCCTAAATTTATTTAAATGGATTAGAATCTAATATTGGCTTAAGGCCCAAAACACATAAAAATAAATAAACAAGCCCAAAAATAAATAATAAATATCAAGCTAAACAAATAAAATAGATCAAAAAATTAATTTAACTTATGCTAAAACCCTAATTTAATTAAAGTGACCATCAACAATAAAATAAAATAATCAATCAAGCAAAACCAATTTTACCAATTTCACTCTAATTTAATAACAAAAACTAATGATTTCTATAACCATTAATTTTAATTGATTACCTAATGAAAACCCTAATTTTACTACCAATTAAATTAAAACAAAAAAACACAAACACACACACCAAATTTCATTATGCCCACTATTGGGGCTATTGCAATGATCTACTGTAAATAGGAATAAAAACTAATACAACCCAAAATAAAACACAAAATAAAATAACCAATAAAATAATAGTAAATAATTAAAAAAACTTTAAAAAACTACATTCAAATGCAAAATTTAATCCATGGCATTCCATGGATCTTAATGAGTTTTGTTCTTGTTCAATCATATACTATTCCACAGCTTAAGTTACTCCCACCATAATTATGAACACAAAAGCAAAATAAATAATAATTAGAGCTTAAATAAAATTAAAATTAAAATTAAATTAAATTAAAATCAAACTAAAAAAATAAATAAAAATAAAAGAAAATGGTAGAATAAGGGATGATTGAATGGATGCAGTATTAATTAGCTCTTCAGAGTATTATCAATCACCGTTGCTTTTAATGGATCTTCAAAACTTGATGTCCTCCTCTTAAAAAATCCATTGCTCTTGGTCTAAAAACAAAGAAAATATAAAGAAAAATATTGTACATCCTACTTCAAAGAAAAATATGGAGAGAACTTTTTTAAAGCAAAAAAAGAGATTGTACAAAGAGCCCCCCCCCCCCCCCCCCCTTAACTTTTTCAAGAGCCTGAACTATCCTTATATAGGAAAAGAGCAAAAAACCCTAATCCTATGTACTTAAGAGTTCCAGTTTTAAAAGGACTTTATTTCCTGAAAATCTAAAACATAAAATTTAGAAAATTTTTAGCCAATCAAAATTCAGGAGAAAAATTTTCAAATATAAAAAAATTGAAAAATAATGTGGACTTGATCGTCATAGTACAATTTTGATCCGTAAAATTTTTTAACATTTAATTATAAAAAGACCCCTGAAAGAATTTAAATTTTTCAATTAGGTCCTTAAAAAGTATTATTATTCAGTCCTCAAAAAATATTAAAACCTTTCTTTGAAAAATGCATTCAGACTTTTGAGGTTTCAAACTTAAATTATTGAAGACCTATTTATGATATTTTAATCATTGGAGTCCTGTGTCGCATCCATACTTTATCATCCTGAAATAGGGTGCTTACATCGTGGTTCTTACAATCATCTCTGAGCTCTCTCTTCAAGATCAGCCACTATCGTCGAAGCTAAAAAAAGCCTAGCTATGTGTGAAAAGCTCCGAAGGGAGACATTGTAGGGAAAAAAAGGAAGAAAAAGGAAAACCTAGCTAAGTGCGAAAAGCTCCAAAAATAAGACGCCATAAGAAAAAAAGGGAAAAGAGGTAGACAATAGTAATGGCTAATATCATCATCAATGATACACAATAAGAAGCATATACAATCATAATCATACAAGCATCATGCAATATTCAAGACAAATGATCATATATAATGCCCAGAGTCCACAACCTTGGGAAAATAATATAACAAAGCAAACCACAGGCCAAAAGTCCTACACTTAGCTCCTAAAACAACTTCATCGGCCGTGGTTGCCATCAAAAGCAAGCACTAATCCTGCTTAAGCATCCCTCTTGTCTGATCCTGACTCATCATAGTTCATCGCAAAGGATGCTAGCTGTGACTCCAGATCATTAACGCAATCACGATAAGCTACACACTCTCTCCCCCATTCATGACTAGCAAGATAGTGCTCAACCTATATTACATATTGCATATCATACACTCATACATAAAACATGTGCATAAAATAAGTAGGTATAATAAAGAAGGCATACCCTTTGAGTGGTAGCAAACTCTAAAAAGCACTATTGCGCACTCCCTGTAACAATATACTAGTATTGACTATAGGAGACATGAATCTACAAAAGCAAGCAAATAAGTCAACCACCACTCACCAAATAAATGAAACACATGCAAGAATAAGTGGAGAACATGAACATGGGTAGCATCAGTAAGAGCAACACCTGACTGAGGAAACCCAAGTTTAGGGAAATTGAAACTCACTACTCTATAAAGGATATTCGTTTAAAGTAAAGACAAAGATGGTTGAACCATCAAGTACCTAAGAGTAGTACTACCAAAAGCCATACCACTGGCATGGGAAGTCACGTCAGTATGGAATGTATCCTTATCCTCCTCAAAATGAGATCTAAAATTTCTCTGATGTTGTTGTAGATAAGTTCTCATAACTCGCGTCAATTACAATTTATTACTAATAAAGTTTGCTACATGCTTGCACCAAAATAGGAATAAAGGCTTATTGGATTACAAGAAGTGAATATCAATGACCTGCGTGATGGCTTAATCCTTAAACTCAAAAGATGAGATGCATCTGCCTAAGAAGGTAATGATAGAGGAAAGGTTTCACTAGTCACAACATTAATTAGCTAAGGGATCAATACATCAGCATAAGGCAAACCCTCACTCTTTAAGAGGCTCTCAATGGGGAATCCTATCATAACAGTAATCATCACCACAAAGCTCATGACCGCATAACATGTCACTAGGGGGAGGAACGAGAACTCTCCTCATATATGGGCCATCCCACTAATGAAGGTCTTACTCGCCCAAATATCACACTCTATGTATGAGGCCAGAGAGCAATACTCATCTCTCTATCAACTGCCATATCTTCACCATCTTTACCATCCAATGAGACCTTGCCACCCAACAATGAAGAAAAATTTGCTCAAAGGACAAGTATGAATAAAAGATCCCTAAGAGAGAAACAACCAATGCAACATGAATCAAATATACCGATCAGGGGATAGCTTCCATATATGGTCCCAAGCTACCATAAAATCCTTAATCAAATCAATAGTCTTCCTAATCCAGTGAGAATAATGAGGGAAGCCATCCTTCAGGAAATGCTCGAAGAACATATGAGGAAGAATCCTGAACTCATATGCCCAGATCTATCAAAATTAGAGGGTCAGAAATAACAAACTAAAAGCAAAAGAATAGACAACAGAACTCCTACTCATGTTCAACACGAACAAGCATCCATAGATCCTTGAGCCACCTTAGCATGCTACATCAAGGCCATCATCATACAGAGTCCAAATGGAAGAAACAAACTCTATGTAATGAAAGAGATACGAGCAACCAGACTTCATAGGTGTGACCACCCTAAATAAAATCATTATGAGGTGCCTCCTCACCATAGTAGTAGAACACTCCTCCTTATTAAAAGGAATATGCTCTTTAGAAAAGCTCAAGCCCATGATAGTGGTAAAATCCAAAGGGGTAATAGTCATCTCCCTAATAGGAAGATGGAAACGCATCATATTGCTTAAAATAAAGCTATAACTTAATATAAAGTTATAGTAAGAGCTACATAGTTATAACTACAATAACCTCATACAGTAAAATAAACAATAAAGTAGCTAATAAATAAGCTTCAAAAAATAAGGGAAAAGAAGGACCTACCTTGTGACGATAACAAACCCAAGCATGAGTCTTCAAGCTATAAACAACAAGGATCATATCTCCTAAAGAAAGTGTGGATAGTTGAGAACTCTGAGCACTAGATGTGCTAGTCCCTATAGCGGATGTCCTAGCTCCAGTGGCCTCTGTAAAGTCACCCTCAATATTAACATCAACATTAATAAAAGTATCCTCCAAAACCTTAGGAATTTTGGGGAACTCTATTTTAAATAGAAAAAATGGAAATACATAAGAAAAAATAGAGAATATAGCACTCAAAAAATAAAAAGGGACAAAAAAGTCAAAAAAACACTCAAAAAAGTCTAGACAATGCCTCCTAAGACCTCTAAAATAGCCATCTAAATAGGCCTGGAGAGGAGGAAGTGTTTGACCATGCACTAGGCGCATGACCACATGCCTTCCACGTGCAGTCATGTGCACTTCCCCCTTCCATGCACTCTTTCATGGTTTTATATGCCCTTCAAGACTTTGTACACTTATTTTTATGATCTTAAACTTCCATTTAAGCACAAGACATGCACAAAACTCACACAACAGTACACTGAGGTGGACTCTATATATTTAAAGACACTATACGTGCACTAACTTTTCTAGAAAATTCAACATCACAAGAAAGAAAAAGAGTAAATAAAATTCATTGTAAGGATATCTCTCTGTAAATCATTAAAATAGCATTGTCATCACCTCATCATTATTGCATCATTGCATCATTACTACATCACTACTGTATCATTATTGCATCATCACTACATCATTGTTGCTACCTCATTCACATTGCTTAGAAGCACTCACTCATTGCTTTAAGAGCATTCACAATGCTTATAAGCACTCTCATATTGCCTAAAAGCACTCTCACTTTGCTTAAAAGCACTTTCCTTACTTAAAAGCACTCTCACATTGCTTAGAAGTACTTTCATTGCTTAAAAGCATACTCATATTACTTAAAAGGACTTTCACTACTTAGAAGTATCTTCTCATTGCTTATAAGCACTTTCATTTCTTAGAAGCACTCTCACATTGCTTAGAAGCACTTTCACTACTTAGAAGCACACTCATATTACTTAGAAGCACTTTCACTA
Source organism: Mallotus nudiflorus (assembly GCA_947683625.1). Classification (NCBI taxonomy): domain Eukaryota; kingdom Viridiplantae; phylum Streptophyta; class Magnoliopsida; order Malpighiales; family Euphorbiaceae; genus Mallotus; species Mallotus nudiflorus. Next base: position 4,200,074 of record CANTUR010000066.1, read on the forward strand.
CTTAGAAGCATCTTCTCATTGCTTAAAAGCACTTTATCCACATAGGATCAGCCACACTACTTAGGAGCTTTCTCATTTGCTTAGTAGCATCTTCATTCTCTTGACACCTAAGAAGGTTATAGTTGCATGATCATTCGTGTGACACTTAAGAAGGTTATAGTCGCAGAATCATTCATGTGACATATAAGAAGGTTATAGTTGCATGTTCATTCGTGTGACACCTGAAAAGGTTATAATCACATCTTCATTTGCATGACACCTAAGAAGGTTATAATCACATTTTCATTGCTTAGTAGAATCCTCATTTTGCATGACACCTAAAAAGGTTATAGTTGATGGAAATTGTTATGCAACAATCAAGTCTGGTTAGCACATGCCTTAGATAGGGTGAAATTTCAAAAATTACACTTGCATAACCCTTCATCACATAAAGATTTCCATTCCCATAGATCCATTTTGCATTTTACACATACATCAATATGTAAAACAACAACCTAAGAAGTCTAAGTTTAAGAATACTTACAATCTCCTAAGTTTGATGTAGACCATAATAGTTATCTACAAGCTTTGATATAGTTAGGTTCAACCCTTGAATCATATGCTCTAGCCTCCTAAGTGTGAGGCCTTTAGCTTGAAACACCAAAGCTTCACCAGTCACTTTCTTGCCTTGATTTAGTTAGTAGTAAGTGCCCTCTCAAATGACCCTCATAAATCTTGCACTAATTTAATCTCCTTGCAAGAACACTAGGGTTTATGTTTACCAAATGTTGTTTCTATTTTTGGTGTCTCTCACCATTCTTTATAAATTTCTTAAGCCATATATATAGAGAAAGCAACCACCTTATGTCATTATCCATGACATAATAAGCATACCTATTAACATCATCCATGACATTATAAGCATAGCTTTTGACATTAACCATGACACTATAAGCTCACCTCTTAACATCATCCATGACATTATAGGCACACCTTTTCACATCATCAATCACATTACAAGCATGTAACTTGACATAGTAAGTACATAATTTGTAAAACTCACTAGTGTACAAAGAAAAATGTAAAAAATACATCTTATGTATAATGTCTACATTCATCCCCTCACATTTATTAATGTGATAAGTATATGTAACATAATCTTTTCTTTTTCCAAAGTCAACATTTTACACATTAAAGATAATGTGCCTAATATGCTAATTTTGAATACATAATTTTATATGGACTTGGGGGTTTATTAATTACGCTAGCATTTTGGCCTAAGCCCAATCCATTATACAAATGGGCCTAGATTAAGTTCATGACCTTTCTCATTATTTTGGAATAATCTTTATTCCAAAACTCTTTGTGCCTAAGCCTAAACTCTTAGGCCATTAATCCAAGCCTGAATAAAAACAACATATATATTATTAATTTAATTCTTTAATTAATATCTCATATTAATTAAGTATGAATTAATAATTAAACCCTTTACTGGAATTAGATTTCGTGATATGCTAGAATAATTACTTAAAGCATAAATCCAATTCCATTAATCTTAATTGTTTGATTAAACACTTTAATCAATAATTAGATTAATATTGATAATGATTTGGTGAAACTCTTTTAGGTGTAACTTACTAGGTTCATGTCTAATTGGCAATAAGAAGATAATATCAACACTTGATATTATTTGAAACTCCTTTAAAGTCTCAATGTGAAAATCCAATTATACACATTTAGTTTTAATCCAATTATACCCCTAGCATCGATATCACAACTACCAAATTAGAAATGAATGCAGGTATTGATTCACATGAACCCTTTGGTCATAATTACCATGCACTAAATTCCCTTCATTTTAAGATCCCAATTTAGCCTACAGTCATAGTTTTGTCAAACTTTAGTAGCTAAATCATATAACCTCATCTTAAGTTATAATTCTTGATAAAATATAATAAATACTAGAAACACCTTTCTAGCATTGAAACTCTTTTACACTATGTTATGTTTGTCCTGGTTATGAACTTATTCATTAAGAACAAACTTAGACAGCATAGGATCTTATCCTGATTCACTCTAAGCAATGAATCCCATCTTGGTCAAACACTCATCCCTACATTTAACTAACTAGAGCCACCACATACCACATACTAATGTGTGATTAACACAAGTATATTAGCAGTAACAAACCATAACCACTTAAATGTGGATGACCATGTTGCCTCAAGTCAAAGGACTATATGCACCATTGTAACCTAGATTATGATTGTTGAATATAAGTAAATATCCATACAATCATAAATCTAGCACCATGTTCAATCCACCCATCCCATGAGCATCCATATGTTTATTATGATATCTCATATCAAGTAGCATAAGACTCATTACCTCCCATTATTAGCATCACATACTAATCAAGGAAAATAGATAAAGGTGATAGTCAAATTAATATTACTCAAATATTAATTTATCAACTACAAACATTTTATAGCATATGTACTAAATAAATCTATCACTCATATTATCAACCCTTGATAATAGATTTATTTAACATTGTGCTAATGGGTGAATATTTAATTAAATAAACACTTTGGATAAAAGAATATTCTTTATTGCCATTTACGATTTTAACAATGTCAAAAAATGTGATTGGCCTTTAGGGCATGCCACCTACGTTAATAATCTTCCATTTGTACTAAAGCCAATCACTACAGTATTTTAGACTCATCTTCTCAAGATGTTGATTTAATTGTAGTTGCATTAGTGCTTTAGTGTGTGGATCAGCCACATAGTTGGCTAAAGCTACCTTTTCCCTTTCCAACAAGTTCTTTGATAATATGAAAATGCCTTTTTGTGTGTTTGGATTTTTGGGGAGACCTTGGTTCCTTTGCCAAAGTAATGGCTCCATTGTAGTCACCATAGAGAGGAATCATAGACTCAATGGAAGGAATAATTCCTAGTTTAGTAATGAACTTCTTAATAAAAATAGCTTCTTTAGCAGCATATGATATAGCTATATACTCAGCCTTTGTAGTGGAATAAGTAATGATACTTTCTTGGAACTCTTTAAACTCACTGCTCCTCTATTACAAATGAAAATAAACCCCACGGGTAATTACTCTCTCCCTACTAAAACATTTTTGCATCTTTGCATTTGCTTCACATCTATTGACACTAGCGCTAGGTGGCTATGCAACACATGTGAAGCAGGAGGCAATTGTCATACCTCAAATTTAACTATCCCCAAAAAGGTCCAATGATGAAATAAATCCTCAAGATGACTAAAGTAAGCTCATTTGTAATACCTCTAAAATATGCAAACTTAAAAGCCTAACTGACCCACCAATGTGCAAAATTAATCACCGAGCCATGATGTTGTGCCTTGACCTTGCAAAATATGAATTATTGGAATAATGAGAGGTTTATTTTAAGAAAATCCTCTTAGAATATTCTACTCATTGGGTCACTGCACACTTTGTTAGACTAGGATCCAACTTTGTGATAAAATGAAAATCAATTTTGACAAAATGAACCTCAGAAACACATTCGAAAGGCCCAAAAACCTCTAGAAGTGGTCCAACACAACCTCAGGATTAGGGCGTATCACTCATAAGTGTGCATAAATACCCTTAGGTGTCATATGCTAAAATCAAGGTCGAATTTGGCAAAATATACTATAAAAATGCATCTAGAAGGCCCAAAAACCTTAGGAACCAACCCTAGAACAACATGTGTAAAACTCAAGAAGTGTGCATGGAAGGCCAAAGTGCATATGGATCACGCGCATCCATGCAAGACAATGTGCCAAGCATGAGATCACGAACACTTGGCATGGCCATACATAAAATCCTCGACATGATTGTGTAACCACAACCCCACCACCCTATTCTACCCAATGTTCCTTTTAAATAGACCCCTTCACACCCCATTTTGGATGCGGAGCAAATGAAAACACAGACACTAAAAAATTGGTCCAATCGAAGGCGTTGGAAACCCCTTTCTAGATAGTTCTTGCTCTCCTACAACCTTTCTCTTAGGTTGTTAGATCCTTTTTCCACCAAACCAAGCCTCATCTTTGTCAAAGCATGCTTTAAAGGTATACAATCTAGCATCATTCTGTTGTTATTTTGAACGTGTCAGTGAGGAAAGCTTGATAATCTCTCAAAGCTAAAGCTTCAAAACCCACACAAGCTCAATTGAGTCTGAGGACCACATAATTATTTTAGCACATTTATTTTATTACTTTGCATTTTATTTTACTATCACCAGCATTTGGGAATACTATTGTGCTTATGTTATGAGATTGGAAATCTTGCATACTACATGAATAATATATGCCTTATTATGCTGGTTTTATATCATCATTCTCCATCCTCTATTTTTGAAATCATGAAATTACATCATAAATACTAATAATGTGAAAAGTTCATATCTCATAATAGAGTCATCATACTCTCAGTCCAGTGATGACCTCATGCATCCTTTATATTATCATCATACATCATCATAGCATAAATAATCACTACAAGCATGCATGATCATCCTATTATTCATGAAATCTAGCAAGCTGTGTGAATGGTTATGTTAATCTTACAGATCAGTCATATCCAAATTAGATTTACTTTCCATAATCTTTTCCTTTTTATATATATTTTTATCAAGAACATGATGTAATAATTAATTTTTTAGCTTTATTATATGATGTACTGTGTGAATGCTATACAAACTGTCATTACCGAAGCTAGGGTATTACAGTAGCTATACATCGAATGTCATATAATGAGAAATAGTAAAAAAGTAGACGTCATCTCCCAAACCTGAAAATCTTTACTGGGGATAATACTTGCTGAGTGACCATATGTTGTTCCTTTCTTTTCCCAATTTTCTAAAAATCGAGTGGCAACTCCACAAAATCAAAAGCATCTCGTCCCCTTGAGACCAATCATTTATCCTTATTCAGCAAAGTTGTCATGTCCCTCTGAAATAGAAAGACCCACACAATGTCCACAAAAACATGTCGCTATCCAAAAGTGAAAAGTGAGAGAGATCACTTATACCCACTTTTTTAGATTTAAAACAAATAGACCTACTATTTGAATAATGTAAATAAAATATGTAGATTAGCTAACTTAATTAAAATCATAATGGAATAGTCTAATTTAGGGACGTTTTACCTTATATGAATGCATGATTTGTATGCTCTTTCATGACTAGTTGCCTTGGAGTTAGATGTATGCTAAATTAGGGTTTAAATGAAATTGCATGTAAATAGGGTATAATTTAATAATTATTCTAAATGAGCACAAGGCTAAGAGAAGTTGCTATTTCGTATCCAGAATCTTTTGGTTGTGGTGCTAACTTTTCTTTAGAGAATTGAGTTACCACCAATAATCAGCTGTCCCAGTTATTACCTTTGGTGGTGACTCCTCATCTCCATGCTATCTTTTGGTGATATAGTAGTGTGTTCTCTAGAGCCTTGAGCTTAAATAATGTTACAGCTGCTAAAATCTTGGATACACACTAAACCCCGCCATCTAAAACTATGCTTCATGAATTAATTTTTTAGAAAGACATGGAGGATGAACATCCTTCATGCTTAGTATCAAGAAATTATGTATGCTCTTCTTTGTCAATCTAAATTGATTTAGATATAACCTTGTCCCTTAAATAAATAAGATGCTTAGGAACATATAGCACTTTGAATGCTTGCATTGCTTTCTTCCTAAAGTTTATTTTTTTCTTATCTTTTTTCAACTTGTTTTCCCTTAAAAGTGGTAAGGGTTCCTTGTGGACAGTGTCTTGCTCCATTATTGGGATTAATTTTATTCCTATCATACTTTTGCTCTCCATTACTTATGCTTGGACATATCGCTCATTAGTTTTTATATCCTTTATGTGTTTATTCATCACATATTCCACTTTATTTTCCCCAACTCATAATGTGATATTCCTTTTATGCACATTAATCAAAGCCTTCCCAGTTTTCGTACCTCAAATTTGACTATCCCTAAAAAGGTCCAACGATGAAACAAACCTATGAGAAGACAAGAGTTTGCTCATTCGTAATACCTTTGAAGTGTGCAACTTTAAAATACTAACTTACCCCACAAGAGTGCAAAATTGATCATCGAGCCATTAAGTTGTGCTCTAACCTTACACAATGTGAATTATTAGAACAATAAGAAGCTTATTTCAATAATTCCTTTCTCAGAATACTCAGCTTATTGGGTCAATGTTCATTTTGTTAGATTGGGACCCAACTTTATGAAAAAATGGAAATTAATTATGACAAAATGGACTTTGGAAACACATCCGGAAGGCTCTAAAACCTCCAAAAGTGGTCTTAAAATGGTCCAACACAACTTGAGGATCAGCACATATTGCTTAGAAGTGCATGTAAAGCTATAAACACCCCTAGGTGTCATATACTAAAATTGAGACCAAATTTGATGAATGAACTTTAAAAAAGCATTTAGAAGGCCTAAAAACCTTAGAAACCAATCTTGAAAAAGCTCGTATAAGCCCCAATTGGAGTGTGTAACATGTGAAAAAGCATGTGAGCACATGCATGCCTGTGCAGCCATGCACTAGCACATGGCCACACACTCAGTGTACAAACATGCACACTTCGTGTGGCCACGGGCTCTGCCCTAGGGATGCGCACATGACCACTCCTATACCGACTTATTCCACACATTTTTCACTATAAATAGACACCTCCACACCCCATACTAGAGGGGGGAGCAAGTGAAAACACACACAATAAAAAATTTATACAATTAAAGGCGTTGGAAACCCCTTTCTAGATAGTTTTTGCTCTTTTACTACTTTTTCTTAGGTAATCTTATCTATTTTCTACCAAAATGAAGCCTTATCTTTGTAAAAATACACTTCAAAGGTATACAAACTAGCATCATTCTATTATCATTTTAAACCTCTTGATGTGGAAAACTTGATAATCCCTCGAAGTTAAAGATTCAAAGCCTATACAAGCTTAATCGAATCTAAGGACACACAATCATTTTGGCACATTTGCTTTATCGCATTGCATTTTATTTTATTATTGTGAGCATTTGGGAATATTGTTGTGCTTGTGTGATGAGACTGGCAATTTTGCATGCTATATGGATAATCTATGATTTACTGTGCCCATTTCATATCATCATTTTGCATCCTGTACTTTTAAAACATGAAATCACATTGCAAATATCAATAATGTGAAAAGTTCATATCCCAAAATAGAGTCATCATGTTTTTGGTCCAGTGATGACATCATACATCCCCTATATTATCATCATATATCATCATAGCATAAATAATCACTGTGATCATGCATCATCATCTACATTTTGCTTACTCTTTTGAGTGATCAAGTGTCCATTGCTTATCCCATTATTCATATGATCGAGCAAGCTATATGAATGGTCGTATTTACCTTACAGATTCATTATATCTAAATCAGATTTACTTTTTCACAATTATTAGGAAAGTAATGTAATAGTAATATCTTCAGCTTTATTATCTTCCACTATCTAATGAATTGTGTAAATGTTAGACAAACTATCATTACTAAAACTAGGGTATTGCAGTAGCTATACATCCAACATCATATAATGAGAAATAGTAAAAAACATAGGTGTGATCCCCTAAACCTGGAAATGTCTATTGAGGGTAATACTCACTGAGTGACCTGATGTTGTCCCTTTCTTTTCTTAATTTTCAAAAAATCAAGTGGCGACTCCTCAAACAAAAAAGCATCTTGTTCCTCCCGAGACCAATCATATGACCCTATTTAGTAAAGTTGCCATGTCCGTTGAAAATAAAATTAAAGACTCTTACAAAACCAATTTGCCTCAAAATTGAAAACAAGAAACAAGTCGCTCATTAGTGGTGACTCCACTAGGGACTTCTAAGTAAGAGAGATCAACTTGAAAATGACTATTTCTCATTATGCAATACTCAATCGCATAGATCCCCTCACCATTGCATTTGCACTACACATCACTTATGCACCATTAGTCCCTAAAAGCCTTGATAATACTAAATGACATTACCACCATGATTCCACTCAAGTTATGAGGTAACGAAGATAAGGTATTATCACCTTTAGTCCTTACTCATGCATTCACCAGACTCATCTGAGCAGAGTTTGTAACCCAAGTCCTAAAGGGGGGCAACCAAGTTATTAAAAGAATGCTAGACTCACTGGTCGGAGTTTGTAACCCTAGTTATATGGGGGCATTCTCGCTCAAGGAACCCTTAGCTTTTCACCCTAGCTCAGCTCATATAGATAAACTAGTTGTAACATCCACTAGGATTCTACCAAGTTGTGCATGCTATCGTTGTCCTAACGCTATCTGTTGATGTAATATTCATAAAATGACATGACTCTCCCAGTGTTTATCATCAAATGACATTATAATGTCAATTGTCATAGAATATTCATGCTCAAGATCACGTGCTTCTCATCTACTTCATGCAACCCGAAGTATGGGGAATGATAAGATATCATGTACCTTAGCTTGAATACTTTGTGTAAACTAACAAATAACGACATCCCTTAGTGACAAAACCTATGAGACATCATCCATTTATCCTTATTAGATTAAAGGAATGGGTTAGGAATCCAACTAGATTGTGGACCTTTATATCGATAAAATCAAATTGTAAACTATCAAATGATACTTTCATGACTCCCAATAAACATATTGAATATCTATATAGGGGCAAGAACGTAAGCTCCCTCTAATTGACCTTAGTCCTATACATATGGGCATATGTGGACTCTGGACATCATTTGAAGTCCAAAAATTGACCTTCACATCAACATCATATGGCTACCTAAAGCACATTTTAGTATCATTCCTCAATTTACCCTTTGGTTCTGATCAACATAAATTGAAATAGCCTAGTTTTGAGAGTGGAACCATAGTCCCCTAATGACTAAAGGTTCCAAACCTACCTAGGAAAAAGACTGAATAACCTCATGGAGAAATAAGGTCAGAAGTGAGAGCATGCTTATGATTAGTTTGATCACTGTGTAGGAAAAACTAACTTTAATCATGCATACATAGCATACATGTAAATAAGCACGTACTAACCACTATTTCTTATAGGAATAATCATCTTTCATTATAGGATTTTGCATCCACTACATGCATAGATGGTCACCCTTTTCTTTTATAGGCACACGTTATGCATCACTCATTTAGCTAACATTGATAAATGATTAGGAATATAACATAAGTGATCATGAAGTTGAATGTTCTTATCAAAGAAATGGAAATCTAAAAGCTAGGATCCAAGACTTGCTTGAAGATGGCATCATGCTCGAAAATCCCCAAACCCAAACCAACATCAATAGATATTTCCTCCATAACCTTGATAAGGCTTACTAGAAGAGCTTGTAGCCATACAGAATGCTATGCATTAAGACATTTCAGCATGTGTACCTCAATCGTGAACTCTTGAATGCTACTGTGTCATTCTAGGACCCTCAAGAGAGTGTATTCTGATTCAACACCATAGAACTATACCCATTGTATGAGGAATTCAATGCCATAGTAGGGTGAAGCCCCACTAAGACTAAAGAAGTAGTCTTCACTAATCAAGATATTAAATACTTAAGACTTAGAGCTGCTTTTCTTGATCTAAGCTCATAAAATATTGATGAACTAGTCACTGAGTGCAAATGATTGATTCCCATACAAGTCCTAGCTGTTTGCACCACCAATAAGACTGGTACCTTAATTTGGGCATGCTTCCTTGTATCTTACCTCTTTATGCAATATTTCACCATCTCAAATGATGGGCTAGGAGATTACAATATACTCCAGGTCATCGAAGGAATAGAATTCCGAATGAGTAGAGATCGTTCAAGGTCTAGACAACCTTGAAAATAGGAAAAGTCTGAACTTCACTAGGAGCCATTTATTGCTTCAAATATGATTACATGAAAAGCTAAGCTTGCTTAACAAACCTACAAGTAACTAGATGTGATACTAACCAAGGTATCACCTAGAGAGACACTACAAGGATATTCACGGATGCTTAGCCCATATCACAACCCAAGAATGGGTTGAATGCATAAAGGATATGCTTGAATACCAAGTGAGATGGATGTGTCCATGGTGGGAGCTATAACATGTGACTCTCTGCACAGTTGTCAATTATATGCTAATCTCAGGATTCAAGTCATGCACTGATTACTATCCAACACTATTAAAGAGATAGTTCGATGAGAAATAGCACATACCTTCTGAGCCTGTAGATTTCTCCAGCGGCAAGATACAATAAAGGTTTATAGATCACTTTAGAATGACACAAGGGAAGAGAATCATCTACCATTTTACTGCCAATAATGGGGACAATGTTACTAATGAGACATACAAACAATGGGTGATCTAAAGATAGAAACATCTATCAAGCAATTAATCCAGTGAAAGTTTCACTTCCTTAATTCCTACACTTTTTCTTTGATGATGTAATGAACTCTAAAGTTAATGCAATGAAATCAAATTTTAATTACTTATTTGATGTCTTTCATAATGGTAGTGTGCATTGCATTGATCAAAACATTAGCATATTTAACATTCATTTTATGTGCACTAAATCATTTAACATTGGCACAAAATCTGAACCACTTATTCTTGCATATTTCAAAAGATGTTACCCTTGAAGGGAGGAAAGAAATTGAAAAAATATTAATAAAATATTTAAGAGTATTTTCCTAGACATAAGATGATATGCTTGCCATTGTTAGAGACATTGCGTAACACTTCATTCCTACAACCGGTAAAGCAAAAACTGAGAAGACTTGGACTAAAATGGGCCCAACTGAGAAGACTTAGACATCGAGAAGCATATCAAGGCAAAATTCTTAGAGGTAGTAGACTATCCGAAATGGTTAGCAAATGTGGTGCCTGTATTGAAGAAAGACAGAAGGGTTAGAATCTGTGTCAACTATAGAGATCTGAATGAGGCCTATCTAAAAGATGATTTCCCACTACCTCACATAGATATACTGGTTGATAGTGTCACACCACATATGCAATGTACTCCTTCATGGATGGATTCTCTGGGTAGAATAAGATCCTAATGGCCATTATTAATAAAGTAAAGACAACTTTCATAATGGAATGGGGTACTTATTAATATAGAATAATGCCCTTCAGACTAAAGAATATGGGAGTGACTTACTTGAGAATGGTAATAGCAATGTTCCATGACATGATACACAAAGAAGTAGAGGTGTATGTCAATGACATGATGGTCAAGTCAAAACCAGGGAAGAATACCCATCATACCTTAAAAAATTCCTCAAAAGAGTCAAAAAGTATAGTCTCAAGCTTAATTCAAAGAAATGCATATTCAGAGTTACTTTAGGAAAGATGCTAGGGTATTTTGTTAGTTAAAATGGGATTGAAATTGATCCAGACAAAGCAAAAGCGGTCAGAGAGATACCAGTGCCAAGAACAGAGAAAGAAATTATTGGTTTTTTAAGGAAACTATAATTCATCAGTAAATTTATTGCCAAGTTAATAGTTGTGTGTGAACTAATCTTTAAGCTACTAAAAAAATATCAACCAGTTGAATGGAATGAACCATGTCAGCTAGCATTCGATAATATTAGGAACTACTTAGCCAACCCACCAGTTTTAAGACCACCTAAACCATGGATACCTTTAACCCTATATCTAGCCATTGAAGGAAATGTAATTGGTGTAATATTAGCCCAAAAGGAAGAAATGAAAGCAGAACATGCAATCTACTACTTAAGTAAGAAGCTGCTACTGTATGAGGAGAAGTACAACCAAGTCGAACAGATATGTCTGGCAATGGTATGGATAATGAAGAAACTCAAACATTACTTTTAGTCCTATAGAATCCAGGCTGTATTTAAATTGGACCCAATGAAGTACCTCTATAAAGCTCCCTCTCTAGTAGGAAAACTTGCCAAGTGGCTTATGCTACAAATAGGATTCGATGTATAGTATCTAACTAATAAGGCAGTAAAAGGAATAGTAGTTGTTGAATTTCTAGCTCTTAACCCCATTCTAGACTCAGATGAAATCTAACTATACTTCCTAGATGGCCTTAGTTCAACCATTAAAATTCAAGCGTGGTGCATGTACTTTAATAGAGGGTTAATCAGTTTGGCATAGGAGTTAGTGTTATATTATAATCCCCAAAAGGTGAACTAGTACTAATGGCCAAAAAGCTCAAATTCAGAGTCACAAACAATGAATCAGAATATAAGGCATGCACACTCAGAATAGAAGCACTAATATCCCTAGGTGTTGCAAAAGTCAAAATCTTTAGAGATTCCATGCTAGTAATCAACCATGCCACGAAAGAGTAGGAATTAAGAACACTTAAAGCCTTACCTAGATCACTTGAGGCTACTTATCATGTCCTTCTGAAAATGTAAATTCATTCATCTTCCTAAGAATGACAATTAGATGGCAGATGCACCTACTTCCATAGCATCAGTATGGGAAGGACCATCCAAAATGCCCATGAAACCTTTAATCCTACACAGATCAGGATAACCTTGTCATAATAACTACAAAATAGTGAAGATATAAATAGTTGAAAAACCCTAGTTCTATGATATGTAGAGGTATCTGAAGGAACAAGCCTATCCTATTCAAGTAGTTAAAAAAGATAAAGCAGTCATTTAATGATTAGCATCAAAATTCACATCATACCAAGGTATGCTATACAAAAGAACCTCAGACAATTTACAACTCCCTGAGGTTGCAAAAGTAATAGAAGAAGTACACTAGGATGTTTGTAGTCTACATATGAATGGAACAATCCTAACTAAGAAACTAATCAAACAAGGGTTCTTTTGGATAATGATGATGGAAGATTGTATCAAATTAATAAAGAAATGCTATATGTGTTAGATCCATGGGAATGTCAACCACCTTCCCCTGATAGAATTACACTACATCTCCTTTACATGGCCTTTCTTAGCATGGGGACTAGACATAATTTGGGAAATCCACTTGACATCCTCGAATGGACATAGATTCATTTTAGTGGTAGTGGATTACTTCACAAAGTGGGTCGAAGTTGAATCATTCATAAGGATAGGAGCCAAGCAAGTGGCCAAATTCATTAAAAGAAATATATTCTATCGATATGGGATCCCCTATCACATCATCTATGACAATGGTGTCCAATTCCAAAGGGAAGTTATAGAACTACTAAAGAGTCATAAGGTGGAACGTTATAAATCTTCTCTTTACCGACCATAAGTAAATAGGGCTGTTGAAGCTACAAACAACAACATTAAGAAGATTTTGTCAAAATTGACTCAGACTTACTGAGATTGGGTAGATAGATTGCTAAATGCTATATAGGGGTTTTGAACAATAGTTAGGACTTAAACTAGAGTAACTCCTTTCATGCTAGTATACAGAGCAGAAGTAGTGCTTCTGATTAAAAATTGAAATCAAGTCCCTTTTGGTAGCAATTGAATCTGAACTGCAAGAAGTATAATGGGCTCAATAGAGGCATGATAATCTCACCCTCTTGGACAGTCAAAGGCTTAAGGCTCTATACCATACACAGTTGTATCAGGCTCAGTTAGCCAAAACCATTAATAAAAAATTGAAACACAAGAGTGTGAAAGCAGGAGATTGGGTATTAAAGCAAATGAGGTAGAACATTCTACACTTGAGATGGAAATTTAGACCTTATTGGGAAGGCGCATACTTGGTCAAACATGTCTTATCAAAGGGAGCAGTCAAGCTAATGGATTTTAAAGGTAATGAATTCTCTGAACCTATCAATACAAATCACTTGAAAAAAGTGCTACATCTAAGGCAAAAAAATCCCACCGAGTTGAAAACCTAAAAATGACAACTCAGGAAAAGTTAAGGACTCCTCAATAGGTTGAAAACCCTACATGGGAAACCTAGGAAAAAGTTAATGAAAGGGATAAAATACTTAACTAGAAAACTTGAGAAGGCTTGTTAAAGGCAAGGCAACCTCGAGTTCAAAATTTGTATGAATGCACCTGTGCTTTTCTTAAATGACTTCAATGAAATAAGAATGATTGCCAATTCATGCAAAATGTCTTTAAAAAATGTAACACATTTTATCATCATGAATTACATCAAGCATGCTTTGCATTTTCTTTCATTACATGACCACAATTCTTAACTCTCTCTTCAAGATTAGCCACTATCATTAAAGCCTAAAAAAAAGGTCCAACTAGGTGTGAAGAGCTCTAAGAGGAGACACCCTAGGCAAAAAAGGGAAGAAAAAGCAAACCCAAATAAGTGTGAAAGCTTAAAAAGGATATGCCCTAGGAAAATAAAGGAAAAATAAAAGAGGCAAGCAAGAGCAATGGCAAACATCATCAATGATACACAGTAAGAAGCATATATAGTCATCATCATATAAGTATCATCAAACACATACAGGACAAATGCCCAAATGCAACACCTAGTGCCCATAACCTCTGGAAGGGATATAATAAAGCAAACCATAAGCCAAAAGTCCTATACTTAGCTTCTAAAACAACTACATCGACTATGGTTACCATAAGGAGTAAGCACTAATCCTACTCAAGCATCTCCTTTATTTGATCTAGGCTCATCATCGTTCATGACAAAGGATGATATCCATGACTCTACCTAACTAATATGTTCATGATAAGCCGTGTGCTCTCACTCCCATTCACGACTAGCATGATAGTATTCAGCCTGCATGACATATTACATATCATACATGCATATATAAAACATGTAAAAAAAATAAATAGGTATAATAATGAAGGCATACCCTCTGAGTGGTCACAAACTCCAAAAAGTACTACTATGCACCCCCAAAAATGGTATACCAGTACTAGCCAAAGGAGATAGGAATCTATAAAAAGGAATCTTATTTTCAGTTTCAAGCAAACACAATAGAGTTATTACATAAATATAGGATCGAGCATCATAAGTCTTTACTGTATCAGCCACAGGATAATGGAGCAGTGGAAGTAGTGAATAAGAATATCAAGAAAATTCTCTCTTAGATGGTCAAAACTTACAAAGACTGGTATGAGTACCTTCCCTTTGCCTTGTAAGGATACATAACTACAGCCAGAACTGCCATATGCCAAACTTTGTTCTCCTTGGTGTATGGTTATGAAGTAGTTTTGCCCATAGAAAATGAGATCAAGTCTTTAAGAGTGGTTATAGAGGCCAAAATGCCTGAGAGTGAATGGGCACAAAAGTGATATGATAATCTAGTATCTGTATTTGAGAAGAGGATGAATATTTTGTTTCACTCTAAAATATATCAAAGGAGGATAGTAAGGTTGTTCAACAAGAAAGTAAGGCCAGGGAAAATAAAAGTTAGGGACATGGTGTTAAAATAGTCTAGAGCAATGGTGATCGATCCAAGAGGAAAATTTAGACTGAATTGAGAAGGACTGTACTTAGTCAAGTTAGTTCTGCCAAAGGGAGCTACCAAGATATCTTATCTTAAAGGGAATGAGTTCATAGAGCCTATTAATTTGGATCACATTAAGAAATACTACTTTTAAAAATAAATAAAAGTAGTATAAAGAAAATAAAGTCCACTAACTAAAAAACTTGAAAAGGCTAGTTAGGAAAAAATTAGGACATTCTCATTGTTTAGAGTACCTGTAAAGGGCTAATAGGCAAAAATTAAGGAATAAATAAAAGAAAAAGGTATTGATGATTTGAAAACCCATAAAGGGCTAGTCAGGCAAAAGTTAGGGAAATAAAATGTGAACAAAAATTATTAAGTTAGAAAATTTGAAAGGACTAGTTGATAATATGAATTATGTCATGTGATGTAGTAAATATACTTATTTTTGCCTTAATTAATGAATCTTATTGAAATTGGATTTTGTTATAACATTGCATGTTCTATTTTATTTATAATGCATAAGTACTAGAAAGGAAAACAGAACATAAAAGCTTAAATCAGCTCTATGAGACCATTTTGCTTTAGTGGTGTCTCTATTTTTTCTTCTTTTACAATTCATCATGTAAAGCTTGAGTCCTCTTGCATATAAAAAATTTGGGTGGCTCTATAGCTTGTATCATGAGCCTAGTCTTGTAGTTATCATCAGTAGCTTTATTAGCATTTAAGGATATGTTTTGCTTAAGGGTTCTACGAGGCCATAAGTCCCTAACCTTATCTAAAAAATCTTGCCTGAGAGGGAAGCCCTCAAAATCAATTGGAACTATAACAATGAATTACGGGCGACCATACTGATGATAAAGGCATAAAAAGGAAATGAAAGTCAAAAAGTGCAACCCCATAATAGGAACATAGTGATATGAACTTCAGTCTCCATCAAAGGCAAACCCATGTAATCTTAATTTCTGTGATACCCTTCATCCAATCAATCTAATGGTCTGTAGTGTGCTTGTCTTTCATATTTAAGGGTCAAGACAATAATTAATGAGGCTGACATGATAAAGGGTTGGCAAGAACAACATGCAAACTCAATTTATCTTAAAACTATATTGAAAATGTAAAAATAAAAGCCTGCTAAAAACCTAAAAGGGTGACTTAGGAAAAAGTTAGGGCAGGTCTACTAAGCTGAAAACCCAAAAGGGTAGCTTAGGCAAAAATTAAGGCAAAAAAATATAATAATAATAAATAAAATAAAATAAAATTCATTTAGGACCATCTATTCATCCAAGTCTAATTTTAAGAAAAGGAAATTTGAAATAGATCAATACAAGAAGGTTGTCTGACATAACTACAAATTAGAAATGAAGATAGCCTAGAATCAATCATTCCAGGCTCCACTATCAGGCCATGGGCTCTATCCTCTACTAGGGTCATCATGATGATAAGTATTTAGAGGTTTAACAAATGAAGTATAAACATTGTAGGGGTCCATGCCTAAGTCTGCAAGACGCCGACGAAGCATCTCATTCTCCCACTCTATATCCCTAGAATAACTCTACATATATAGGAAATATCATATCATATGCATTCCATGCAAACCATGCATTACTTTTCATAATAAGTGTATATGCTTACCCGCCAACTATTTGTGACCTGCATGGTAAATAACCTCTGAGATAAGGCAAGACCTTATAAATAATTTGCATGTGTTTAAGGAACCTATGTTGTAAAATTTTTTTATTAACATCTATGTCAAGTGTATAGATCATGCAGGAAATAAGTTAAATAGACTCACATGAGAAGTATCTACAAGAGAGAAGTTATGAAGCTGAGCATTGCTAAGGTGCATATGTTGCTCAACCGGAGCCTGAACAACAAGAGCCCAATAAAAGCATGGACTTGTCCAGAAGAGAGACATCACCAAGGATAGCACCAACAAAAGCCTCCTCACGACTAGTCCTAATGTGTTAACTATAGTGTGTATGACTAGGTTTAGGCTCAGATCTCTCAGTATTAGGAGCAGTCTTAGTCCTCTGAGCAGTGTCGATCTCTTCCCCCATCACCTCAGCAGTAAGGGAACCAATCTCCTCAAATTGCAAGAAAAGAAAATAAGTGATTTAAGCATTTTAGAAGCGAAATGATCAAAAGTTACCTCAGTTTGGTCAACAAGAACCTGCTCCAAGAGGTTCTCATGGATGAACTATTGGTAATGGTGAGATCGCTTAAGAAAAATCATGGCATCATATCCCTATAACGCCTCTCTTAACTCTGACCCATCATATGAGAACTGTATAACATCAAGAGAGGAACATCAAAGGGAATACAACATTGAGAAGGTTTAGAATGCCATTGGTACATCTGCTCTCCTAAATACCACATTTGACAACCATATCCAGGGGGTAGAATCCTCATGGACTCAAGATGTACTGCTCCAGTCATAAAATCGCATCTCTAAACATCATCAGCTCCCTCCAGCTAGTTAGAGTTAATCTGTAGATTATTTTAATTAATTTTAAATTTGCATTATAAAATACTAATGATTTTATTTTCACCAGATGCCACTCAATTGAATTTATTTAATCATAATAGGTTTGAAGAATATTTTTGATGCTAAACAGATGGGAATAGCCCTATCTCTATATTAGAGGGAGACTCCTGTCGAATCTGATAGCATCCCTGGATTAGCCCAATCTCAATACTTTAAATCTAGAAAATAAAGAAAATAAATCAGTGAATCATTAAAAAAAAGGATGATGTACATGCAAAGCATGCCAAAAGCTGCACATGGTGATAGATAGTGTCTAGTATATAATATAGATAAGCCAATCAGCAGATCCCCAGTCAAGGGTGATAACTCTGTCTATGTTTCGAAGATGGCAAGAAGGGCAATGCTGACCTCATAACTAGTCTCATAGAAGAGGGTAGTGCCAAGCAATATCAAAAGGAGATACCTCGCCTTATGGGCAATCTGACGAGGAGTGGTGGTACAAAGATGTCTGAATCCTTTGACTAATAATGAAAGAGGAAAATTCTTATGATTCTTCCACATATAAATGAACCTGATCTGACGAGGATTATCACCATTTTAAGATTGACTCTATTGTTTTTTCTTGATTTTCTAGACTGTAAAAGAAAATAACATATTTTATTGATTTCCCAAAGGTTTGAAAATGAAAAATGAAGAGCTAAAGCATATGGCTTTCTACACAATAAAGAAAAGAACTAGGGCTTTATTTTTAAACTCAAAAGAACTTTTTTTCTCTCTTTCCTCTCCTCTCTGATTTTTCTTCATAGACTTTGCCTCTCTAGGGTTTTTTTTTTTCACAGCCTCTCCCCCCTTTTATAGACTCTGCCTCTTGACTTTTAAAGCATGGCTTAGCAACCTCTAACCCTTATGATCACAGAGGGAACTTGTATGATATTGGAAGCAAGAGATGGAGTCTCATGAGTTTGGATTTTTATTTTTTAACTTTCAAAATCAAGATAATAAGATGGTGATAGAGTTTCGAAAAAATCAAAGACTCACACATGTAGGGACACGTGGTGTCCTGGATAAATGAAAAAATAAAGAAATGATGAAAAAATAAAATTTCAGCATAAAAAATCAATTTTTAACAAAAATTGGCACTCTAGAATGCCAACCGACATCCCATAATGTCAATTGGCATTTCGTAATGCTGGTCAGCATTATGTAATGCCGATTGGTATTATATAATGTTGGTCGACATTACACAATGTTGATTGACATTAAATGTCGGCTAATCACATTTTTTTATTTTTTATTTTTTAAAATTATAAAAAAGGTCCTCAAAAGTTTCTAATTTTTGCAATAAAATCCCTAAAAACCTAATTTTGCAATTAAATCCATAAAATGTAGCAATTTGGTCCTTTAAATCATGAAACTCGACACTAGAGATCAAATCTTGATTAGATATTCATCATAGTGGCTTTCATCACACATGTGCATAATTGCATCTTAAAATTGGTGCTTATATAAGTTGAGAGCTTAAATTTTGAATTCTGTCTATCAGCCTTATGGTGTTCAAAACCCACAAGTGCACGAATTATGAATTATAGTATAAAAGATATCATTCCTATGAGGATTGAATATTGAATACTAATTTTTCTATTTCTATTCTTGGCTAGCAAATCAATAAACTAATTTAGAAAATCAAATATAAATCTAAATAACTAAAATTAAAAGAAAATCAAATGATAAAAAAACATAGAGCTTAGGTTTAATTTCACCCAATTAGATCACGAACACTTTATTATTAAACACCTTCATTTTAGTTAAAGGAAGTTGTTCTAAAATACCTAAAGATTCTCTCGAGCTCAATTAAACATGTCAAGATTAAAGATTAACTTACTCTCATAATTAAAAAGTTAATAAAAACTCATTAAGTTCCTTAACAATTAGTTTACCACCGAAGAGCTTGCTTACTCTTATGGTCCCCCGAAGAGCACACCTACTCTCATGGTTGAGTAGTAAGATGATAAATTCCCCTAATTCTTATTGGTTAATTTGCCTATAAACATGCAATCAAATAGCCCTAGAATGATAACAAGAAATTAAGCTCATCGAATAGAATTAACTAAAAATTAAATTAATAAGACTTATGTTCAATCATATAATAGAATAGTTACTCCTAACCTAAACCCTAAAATAAAGTTTAGCCAAATATGGCTTTGAAAAGAATTACAAACATAAAATAAATAATAAGACAATGAAGAAGAGAAATAGATAAAACTCATTTAAGCATGCTTTAATCTTCAAACCCTTGTTTGCCTTCTTGAGCTTTTTTTTTTGTTGTAATTTTTAGTGTTTAATCCCTAATGGCTCCCTTAAATTAAAGCCAAAATTCTAAATTTATAAAGAAAAAATACCCTAAATTCATCTAATAACCAAAATAATAATTTTTCTCCTTTAAAACCTCCTTAAATTAGGAATTTAACTCTATAAAATAGATTATTAATTATTGGTTTGAATTCCATACTCATTAGGATATCAAAATTCCTACAAAAACATACCAAAAATGCATAAATAAACTAGAAAAATAAAAATAAAATAAAATCAAGGTCCTACTAAAACACTAATTATAAATAACAAACTAAATAAAATATAAAGAAACAATAATAAATCCTATGCAAATTAAATAGAAAAACTATGCAATAATTGGCACTAATAAGCCCTGAGTATAAACTTGAGAGGTCACATTTTGAATTCTAAGTCGTCAGCCTCAGGGTACAAACTCGAGAGGTCAAGTTTTGAATTCTTTTCAACACTCTACCCAAGTTTCTTTTTATATTAAAAAACTCTCTTTCTTTTATAACAAAAAAAAAAAACTTTCTCCTTTTTTTTTGTTCTCCTTCCTTTCCTTATTCTTCTTATTTTCTCATACTTTTCTTCTTTTCAAACTTCTCTCCCATGGATGCTGCCTTGGCTATAGACTTATTAGAGTTGGATTCTGTTCTGCCTCCCTTACATCGATTACACTCCCTTGGCTTTTCCATTTAGGATGACATATCTCTCACTATTTATTTAGGCTCTAACATCTGCTCTTTAGTTTTTAGAGAGGTTAGTAACATATTTAGTTGATTTTTCTTGTCAAATAACATTGAGTTAGGACAAATATATGTCTATTTATCATTTTAGTATAGGAATGAGATTGATTCCATTATGAAAGATGTAAAATTGCAAACTGATATGTGTTCTCCAACATACTGAGGCATTGCCTTTTCAGTGAGGCAATTAACACTTTGATGAGGCATCACCTCTTCAAAGAGGCAATCACCTTTTTTCCTTATGAAAACATTCATAGGGTAATGCTAATGAGGCATCATCTTAATGCATAGAGGCGATGCCTCTTCGATGTGGCGTCACCTCTACATATTGAGGCATTGCCCTTTTGATGAATTCAGTAAAAATTATTAAATCTTAAATATGTTACACATCATTTCACTTCTCTATTTTATCCCATAGCATAATGCACACACTTTAAGGGTTTTAAGAACTTTAGTAGTGCCCAAACGTGGTACGATGAGCTCATAAATGAGATTAGAGCTTACATCTAAGATACTGGATTTTTGAATTTCATCCTTAACCTCCTAACATAGCATGACCAGATAGATTACCAGCCACTTCATGCATTGATGGAGAGATGGTTTAATATTACACACATATTCCATCTTTCATTTTATGAGTTTACGCTAGACACCTTTTCTTTTGCTGCCATCACTGGCATTGCCTACGTGGGAGATACTACTCTTTTCAATACAAGCCTGCATCAGATGATGGCTAATAGAGTGGCTTATATTGAGTGCCTCCTTAATATGGTCTTAGATATGAAGGGGACTCATACAATGAAGATTGACTCTTTTCAAAGCTACTACACTAGTGAGTGAGTTAAGGCTACTACTATTGCATGTTAGATTGATAAAGTAGTGAGGGCATATCTTATCTAGCTCCTGGGTACCACCCTCTTTGCTAATATAGCCAGTTCCATCGACTTGATGTTCTTGATGCCTTTATGGGATTTAGACCTAGTAGTTATTTATGATTGGGGAAACTTCACTCTGCCTTACTTATACTGGAGCATGGATGAGGTAGTATGAGGAGCAAGGAGGTTCTGCAGTTTCTAACATATTGTATTGGTATTTCTCTCCGCTCTTTTGACTTATTAATTATCACTATCATTTATTGACAGTTCTCTTTTTACAAGTTTAGGCTTTAGAACTTAAGCTAATCTATAAGATATCTTATATCAATGTGTGAGCAACCGTTCTTATTTTCAAGGCGAATTATTTCTATAAGGGTCTTTTCATTTTATTTCTAAGGGACATGACAACATTACTAAATAAGGGCAAATGATTGGTCTCAAGATGAATGAGATGCTGTTTTGATTTTGTGAAGTCGCTACCTAATTTTTAGAAAATTAGGAAAGAGAAAGGGACAACATCGGGTCACTCAACAAGTATTGCCCCCAGCAGAGATGTTTAGGTTTGGGAGATTGCATTTAATTTTTTACTATTCTCATTATACGATGTTCTATGTATAGCTACTGCAACACCCTAGTTTTGATAATGACAGTTTGTATAGCATTCATACAATTCATCAGATAATGGAAGATAATAAAGCTAAAGATATTGCTATTACATCACTTTCCTAATAAAATACACATAAAATGAAAAAAAAAAGATTGCAAAAAAGTAAATCTAATTTAGATATAATGAATCTACAAGGTAAATATGACCATTGACATAGCTTGCTCAATCACATGAATAATAGGATAAGCAATGGACACTTGATCACTTAAAAGAGTAAGCAAAATGTATATGATCATGTATATTCACAATGATTATTTATGCTATGATGATATATGATGATAATATAGGGGATGCATGATGTCATCACTAGACTAGAAACATGATGACTCTATTTTGGGATATGAACTTTTCACATTATTGATATTTATAATGTAATTCATGTTTTGGAACTAGAGGATGTAGCCTAATGATATGAAATGAGCTTAACAAAGCATAGATTATTAATATAGCACGCAAAATTACTAGTCTCATCATATAAGTATAATAATATCGCCAAATGCTAGCAATAATAAAATAAAATTCAATATGATAAAAAAATGTGCCAAAATGATTATGTGGTCCTCATATTTGACTGAGCTTGTGTGGGTTTTGAAGCTTTAACTTCAAAGGATTATTAAGCTTTTCTTGTCTAAAGGTTCAAAATGATAATAGAATGATGCTAGTTTGTATACATTTGAAGCATGCTTTAACAAAGGTGAGGCTTGGTTTGGCGGAAAAGAGATTTAATCACCTAAGAAAAGATAGTGGGAGAGTAAAAACTATCTGGAAAGGCGTTTCCAATGCCTTTGATCATATAGATTTTTGAGTGTGTGTGTGTTTCCATTTGCTCCCCCCTCTAAAATGGGGTGTAAAGGTGCCTATTTATAGTGAAAAATGTGTGGAATAGGGGGTAATGGTCATGCATGCATCCCTAGGATGGAGCGTGTGGCCATGCAAAGTGCACGTGGTCATGCATTGCATGGCCATGTGCTTGGTGCATGCTCACATGCTCTTTTGCATGTTATGTGCTCCAACTAGGTCTTACGTAGAATTTTATGAGGTTGGTTCCTAAGGTTTTTGGTCATTTAAGACAAATTTTCAAAGACCATTTTATCAAATTTAGCCTCGATTTTAACACGTAACACTTAGGGGTGTTTATAGAATTACGCACACTTTTAAGTGACATGTGCTAATCTTTAGGTTATGTTAGACCACTTTAGGACCCCTTTTGGAGGTTTTGGAGCCTTTTGGACATGTTTTTAAAATTCATTTTATCAAAATCAATTTCCATATTGTCAAAAAGTTGGCACCCAATATAACGAAATGAACACCATCCCAACAAGCTGAGTGTTTTAAGAAAGGAATTCTTGAAATAAGCTTCTCATTATTCTAATAATTTATATTTTGCAGGTCGAAGTATAAATTAATGGCGCGATGATCAATACACTAGTGGGGTCATTTAGTTTTCTAAGGTTACACACTTAAGA
This sequence comes from Mallotus nudiflorus, assembly GCA_947683625.1. NCBI lineage: Eukaryota > Viridiplantae > Streptophyta > Magnoliopsida > Malpighiales > Euphorbiaceae > Mallotus > Mallotus nudiflorus. Next base: position 4,224,022 of record CANTUR010000066.1, read on the forward strand.
GGTGTTACGAATGAGCATACTCTAGTCATCTCAAAGATTCATTTCATCATTGAACCTTTTTTGGGGATAAGCAAATTTGAGGTATGACATTGCCCCCTACTTCGTATGTGTTGTATAGCCACCTAGCACTAGTTTTAATACACGTGAAGTAAATGCAAAGATGCAAAAAAATAATTTTTTGAAGAGAGAGGTACTTACTTGAGTGTTGTGTTATTATGATTTGATTGTTGGGAAACTACCAATGTAACCTTTTGAGGTGTTAGGCAAATAGACAGATACTGCCACTATAACCTCTTCAAGTATCAGGCAAACAAATAAATACTACCAATATAACCTCTTCAGGTGTTAGGTGAATAAATAAATACTGCCAGTATAACCTCTTTAGGCGTTAGGCGAACAGATAAATACTACCACTATAACCTCTTTAGGTGTCAAGCAAATAGAATTATGCCACTATAACCTCTTCAGGTGTCAACCAAACAAATAGATATTGCCACTATAACCTCTTAAGGTATTAGGAAAAAAGATAAATACTACCACTATAATTTCTTTCGATGTCAAGTGAAAAGATAAATACTACCACTATAACCTCTTCAAGTGTCAGGCAAATAGAATTATGCCACTATAACCTCTTCAGGTGTCAGGTGTCAGGTGAACAAATTGTTATAATCATTGTGATTATTGTAATGTGTCCTTTTCTTTTATTCTTGTTTGGTGATGATATGGTGATGATGCAGTGATGATATAGTGATTATATAATAATGATGTAGTAATGATGATGTCATTACTTATTATGTTGTATATGTTAGTTTTATGATTTCGATCAGGGTATCCATTCAATGATTCTTCCCTATTTTCCTCTTTTAGGAGGTGTTGAGTTTTTTAAAGTGGTAAGGTCATATACGATGTCTTTAGGTAGATGTAGTCCTCATCAATTTACTTTCATGTGGGTTCAGTGCATGTCTTATATTCAAATGGAGGTTTAGGACTAGAGAAATGAGTGCATAAAATCTCAAAGTGTGTGTAAAACTATACGAGAGCACGTGGAGGGGGGAACTATGTGTGGTTGTGCATATGTAGTGCATGGTCATGCACTAAGCATATGATCACGTGCCTAGTGCATGGCCATATGACTCTCCTTCTTTTGTCTACTTAAGACATGCATTTGAGGTTCGGGAAAGCTTCTTCTGGCCTTCTTTGAGGTTTTTTCGTCTTTTCTTGACCCTTTTGAATTTTGGGTATTTTATGCTTTATGCTTTTACTTCTAAATTTTTAATTTTCTATACATAAGATGGAGGTCCCCAACATTTTGGAGGGTCTAGAGGATATCTTTTTAAATGTGGAGGGTAACTTTATAGAGGCCACTAGAGCTGGGACTTCCACGTCGAGGACTAGTAATAATGGTCCATCTGGCACTCAGGGTCCTCAGTTGTCTAGGCTTTCTCGAGGAGACCCAATTCCTATGGTCTGGAGACTCATGCTTAGGCTCATCATTATCGCTAGGTAAGTCCTTTTGAAGCTTATTAATTAGCTACCTTGATGTTTATTTTGCTGTATAAGGTTATTGTAGTTGTAGCTCTATAGTACTTACTGTAACTATTTATTAAGTCATAGCTTTATTATGAATGTTGATAGCTCTTGCTTTAGTTTCTTATTATGATTGTCTACTAATGATTACTGTGATGCTTTTCTTTTTGGCTTTTATTATTGTTCCTGTTAAATAGAAAAAGAAAAAAAGGATGTGTTAGTATTGATTAATTATACAAGTGTTTGATAGTGTACCTATTATTTATAGCCTCATAGGTCATTACTATGTTGCTTAGTAGTTTAAATAGGGTCAACATTTATTATGAGGCTCTTGCATTGTGCATGAAGTAGATGATTGTTGGGAAGGGCTTTGACGGGGTTGTTGCTGCATTATCTTATGACCTATATGCATCGAGTCAGATTGCTATGTATGCACTAATATAACTATGGATGGACACAGTGCATACTTTCCATTTGCCTATTAGGGAGATGACCATCACTCTTTTAAACTTTACTACTATTATGGGCTTAAGCTTTTTGGAGAGCCCATTCCCTTTAGTGAGGAGAAGTGCTCTTCTATGGTGGCGAGGAGGTGCCTTACCATAGAGTTACTTAGGATGGCCACTCCTATAAAGTTTGGTCGGCCATACCTCACTCATTACACTAAGTTTGTTTCTTCTCTGTAGATGATGTATGATGACAGTCATGTTTCAACAAAGTAGTTGGCTCGCTGCTTGTTATTCTTTTTATTGAGTGCTATCATCTTCTCGAACCCTTTGGGTATAAGTAGTCTATGATTGCTACCTATTTTGAGGGATCTAGATGGCTTGTCGAGATATTTTTGGGGTACTACTACTTATGACCATATGTCCTTGGGCCATGATGTAGCATGTTGAGGTGGCTTGAGCATTTGCAGATGCTTGTTCCTGTTGGATTGAGTAGGAGTTCTCATGTTTGCTCTTTTTGCTCTTTGTCTTTAGTTTGTTATTTCTAACTTCCTAGTTCTGATAGATCTAGCCTTATGAGTTTGGGGTTCTCCCTCATATAACCATCGAGCATTTCTTGGTGGATGGCTTTCCTTGTTATTCTTACTAAATCAAGAGGACTACTTATTTGATTAAGGATTGCACTATGGCTAAGGACTATATGGGCAAGTTGTCCCTTAATCAGGTATGTATAACTCCTACTGTGTTGGTCAGATCTCTTTTAGAGATTCTTTATTCATTCTTGCCTTTTGAGTAGATCTTCCTTCACTGGTCGGTGGTGAGGTCACATTGGATGGTAGAGATGGTAACTGCATGGAAATTGATGGAGAGATGAGTATTACTCTTCGACCTTACTGGTAGAGTATGGTATTTAGGTGAGCGAGTCCATCATTGGTGGGATGGTCTGTTTGTGAGGAGAGTCCTTATTCCTCCCCCTAGTGACATGTTCTGGGGCCATGAGCTTAGTGGTGACTAGCTTACTACTACTATAATGGGATGCTCCTCTAAAAGTGTTTTAGAGGGTGTAGGCTTATCTTATGTTGATGTGTTATCCCTCAGCTGATTGACACTATAGGTAGTGGTACTTTTCCTCCACTTTAACCTCCTTAGGCAAATTCATGTCATCCTTTAGATTTAAGGACTGGGCCATCATGCAGATCATTGAGAGTTACTTCCTCTAATCAGGTAGGCTTTTATTCTTATTTTTTATAAGCATGTAACAAACATTGTTAGTAATAAATTGTAACTGACATGAGTTATAGGAGCATTTTCGATAGGAGTGAGGATCTCATTATAAGAGATGTGGGTCTCATTTTGAGGAGAATGAGAGCACATTCCATACTGAGGTGACTGCCTATGATAGCAGTGTGGCTTTTTATAGTACTTGGTAGGAATTGATTATACAATTAGGAAACAAATCCTAATTAGAGAAAATTTCAAAAATTTTGTCAACACAACCTTTGATCTCATAAAAAATTCCAATCTTCAGGATCCAATTTCCATTATAAGTTTTAAGAAAAACTTACTAATATCCAAAGGTTGGTGTAGACCATAAAAATCTATTACAATGGTTAGTTCACCTTTGATTCAACTCTTGAATCAATATTGAGTCTCCCAATTATGAGACCTCTACCTTGAAACACCAAGCTTTAGCAAATCTCTTCTTTGTCTTAATCAATTAGAAGCTTGAATCCTCTCACTTTGACCACTCAAGTTTTCTTCTTCTTATGATCCTTACAAGAGCTCTTTTTTTTTTAGTTATGTATATATACTTGTCTTTTATGTCTCTACATATATCTCTTCACCAACCAATAATTAATGTAAAATATATGCTTTTAGATATACTTGGCTAGAGACTAAAGTAGAGATTAGTCACATGACCCATAATCCACCTGCCATAATTAAGTAACTATTAAATAAGTCATTAGTGTCCAAACAAGGAGGATGTAGAGATTAAAATTCTTGTAAATCTGTACATCACCTAGGACTTACACATGTCAATTAATATCTTAATTAATATTTAATTTAATTTAAATCAAATATATAACCTTATGGATTTGGGCTAAGCAGTTGGATCAACTCTTGACCCAAATACCCAATCCATTACCAAATGGAATTATAAGCATTGGGCCAACTCTTGACCCAAAGCCGATGGCATTAATCAAGTGGACTTAAATGCATTGGGGCAACCCTTGACCTAAAGCCCATTTCAAAAACTAAATGGACTTAAATGCATTAAGCGGGCTTGGTCAATTACTTAGTCTAATTATTAGTCCAAAACACTTTTGGACCTAGGTCCTTAACACTTCAGCCATTAGTCCAAGTAATTAAAAAAACAACATATACATATTATTAATTTATTGTCTCGACTAATATCTCATATTAATTAAGCATAAATTAATAATTAAACTTTTCATTGAAATTAGACTTCATGATGTGCTAGAATCATTACTTTAAGCAAAAATTCAATTTCACTAATCTTAGTTAATTTATTAAACTCTTTAATCAATAATTAGATTAATATAAAGAGATCTGGTAAAACCTTTTAGGTGTAAATTACTAGGTTCATGTCTAGTTGGCAATGAGAAGATAATATGAACACTTAATATTATTTGAAATTCCTTTTAAGTCTAAATGTGAAAATCCCAATTATTCACATTTAGTTCTCATAAGTTATGATTGACCCCTAACATTGATATCACAACTACCCAATTAGATATGAATGTATTCATTAATTCATATGAACCCTTTTGTCATAATTATCGTTCACTAAAATCCCTTTATTAGAAAGATCCTGATATAGCCTAGAGTCAAGGATTAGTCAAACTCTAATAGTTATATTATATGACCACATTTGAAGTTCTATCTATTGATTAAAACACAAAAACTACTAGAAACTCTTTATAGTACTGAAACTCTTTCCGACTATTATGTTTATTCTGGCCAAGAACTCTTTCATCAAGAACAGACTTAGATAGCATAGGATCTTATCTCGATTCACTCTAGGTAATGAATTCCATCTTGGTTGAATACTCATCCTTATATTTAACTGACTAGAGCCACCACACACCATATACGCATGTGTGAATAACATAAGCATGTAAGTGGTAACAAACTCTAACCACTTAAATGTGAATGACCATGTCAGTTTAGGTTAAAGGACTATATGCACCATTATGACCTAGATTGTGATCATTGACTATAAGTGAATATCCATGAGATCATCTATCTAGCACTACTGCTTGATCCATCCATCACACAAGTATCCACATGTCTATTTTGATATCTTATATCAAGTACCATGAGATTTACTACCTCCTACTTTTAGTATCACAAACTAATCAAGGAAAATACACAGAGGTGATAGTCTAATTATTATTACCCAAATATTATTTATATGACTATGAACATTTTATAGCATATGTACTAAATAAATTCATGGCTCATATTATAAACTTTTGATAATAAATATATTTAACATGATGCTAATGGATAAATATTCAATTAAATAAACACTTTAAATAATAGAATATTCTTTTATTACCATTGGAATAATTTATAAAGTCATTATACATTACAAAAATGGCACTAGGGCACATTTATGCTAATAATATCCCACTAGCACTAACGCCATTCATTACAATAGTTAAGACCCATCTTCTCAATATGACGGTCTAACTATAACTGAATGAGCACCTTGGTCAATGGATAAGCCAAATTATCAATTGAAGCTATCTTTTGCATGATGATGTTGCTTTTTCCAATAATTTTTTTGATTATATGGAAGCACCTTTTTATGTGTTTGGATTTCTGGTGAGGCCTCAGTTCCCTTGCCAAAGTAATGACTCCATTATTGTGGTAATAGAGAGAAATTAGGGACTCAATGGAAAGAACAACTTCTAGTTCAATAATGAACTTTTTAATCTAAACAGCTTCTTTAGCAGCATCTATTATAGCTATATACTCATCTTTTGTAGTGGAATCAATAGTGACACCTTGTTTGGAACTCTTCCAGCTCACTGTATCTCTATTACAAAAAAAAAAACCTAGAGATATATTTTTTATCATCAATATTTGATTGGAAATTAGAATCTATGAATCCATCAATTTGTAAATCACCTCCTCTATAAGTTAAAATTAAACATTTACTTATTCTTGAGTACTTAAAGACTGACTTAACTGCTATCTAATGTTCCAAACCTGGATTGGATTAAAACCTACTAATGATACTAACAGTATGGGCAATATCAAGCCTTGTACACAATATAGCATACATTAAGCTTCCTATAGCTAAAGGATAAGGAGCTTTGGCCATTTGCTCCATTTCTTTGAGTGTCTTAGTGACATACCTTTAGATAAATGGATATCATGCCTAAATGGTAACAATCCTCTCTTGGAATCAAGCATGTTAAACCTCTTCAACACCTTTTCCAAGTAAATACTTTGGGATAAACCTATCATTCTTTTTAATTTATCACTATAGACTCGAATGCTAAGAATATAGGTAGCCTCCCCTAAGTCTTTCATGGAGAAAATTTTACATAACCATAGTTTCACATTTTTAAGCATGCCAATATCATTCCCAATTAATAAAATATTATCCACATACAATAAAAAGAAAGAGAGTTAGCTCCCACTAACCTTTTTATGTACACAAGTCTTATCTTCATTTTTTATAAAACCAAATGAGAATAAAACCAAATGATAGTATGACTTCATCAAAATGATGATTCCAACTCCTTAAAGCTTTCTTTAGACCATAAGTAGATCTATTAAGCTTGCACACTTTAGAACCTTCATTAGATTCATAACCTTTAGGTTGTCCCATATAAATCTCTTCCTTAACATAACCGTTGAGAAAAGCTGTTTTGACATTTTTTACATCCATTTGCCAAATTTCATTATCATAGTGTGCAAAAATGGCAAGAAGTATTCAAATGGATTTAAGCATGGCTACTAGTGAGAAAGTCTCCTTATAGTTAACCCCTTGCCTTTGGCGAAACCCTTTTGCTACAAGTCTGTCTTTATAGGAATCAACCTTTCCATCTGCACCAATCTTTCTCTTGAACATCCATTTACAACCTAGAGGTACAATACCTTTAGGTGGATTAATAAGTGTCCAGATTTGGTTTGCATACATAGAATCCATTTTGGATTTCATTACTTTAAGCCATTTAGAAGAATCTTTATATGATAAAGCCTTTTCAAATGTTATAAGGTCATCATTATGATTGTCTTCTTTATGCATATGCACCTCTTGCATATCATGCCGAAAACCATATCTCTCTAGTGGATAAAATACCCTACCAAACATTCTAGGAATTAGTGTGATAATATTTTTAATTGGATTAGACTTTGGGGATTGATCTGTATCCATTTGATCATATCCCCTACCTGACTTTCTAGGAGTTGGTGTGATGATATTTTTAGTGGGATTAGACTTTTGGGATTGATCTATATCCACTTGACCAACTTGATTGGCATCATTAGAAGACTCCTCTTCTAATTCCATCTTCCTTCCTTTACCACCTTTTTGAAGAAACTCTTTCTTAAGAAATATGGCATCTCTACTTACAACAATAACTTATTCAATAGGAAGATAGAAACAATACCCTAAAATTTCTTTAGGATATCCAATAAATCTACCTTGAATTGGCCTTACATATAATTTTTATGTTTTTAACCTTTTGATATAGGCTAGGCATCCTCAAATCTTAACATTGTTGAGACTTGGTGCCTTACCATGCCATATCTTATATGGAGTGGTGGAAATAGACTTAGATGGAATGCGATTTAATATATAAATGATAGTTTGCAATGCAAAACCCCAAAAGAAAGTAGGCAAATCAGTATAGCTCATCACTTATCGAACTATATCTAATAGAGTTCAAATCCTGCTTTTAGACACACCATTTATTTAAGGTGTTCCATGTGGAGTTAGCTGTGATATAATGCCGTGTTCCTTAAGAAACTTCATAAATTAGTTACTCAAGTATTCATCTCTTTGATCCAATCATATGATTTTAATACTTTTCCCATTTGGTTCTATACTTGGACCTTGAATTCCTTAAACTTTTGAAAGGATTGATTTTTATGTTTCATCAAATGTAAATGTCCAAACCTTGATAGATCATCTATAAAGGTAATGAAGTAGTAGAACACACCTCTTGCCATTTGGTTGAATGTCCCATAAACATCACTATTAGTGATATGCACGAGGTCAATCATATATGACCATGTTTTAACTTTATCATTTTATCTAATAAAAAGGCATTTTTCATTATCATTTTATGTTATGATAATTACTTAAATAGTTAATTCTTACTAAGGTCATCAAGTATGTGACTTGATAGTAAAACCCTTACATTAAATATAAGTTCTATTCAAATTATCCCTAGTCATAACAATGTATTATGGATAGTATGGTGTTGATTAATCATTATGTTTTACTAATTATCAATATGAGATATTAAGTCAACTCATAGGTACTTATTTGAGAAATAAAGTGTTGGATTGACCTATCATGAGAATACTATATAGATAATTGTCATAAGTAATTCTCATCATAGTAATATTGACTTAGTCCTTTAACCTTGAAATCACCATGAATTTCCATATAACTATTTTGTATTTTGACACAATCTTATATTATCATTAATCGAATGATAAAATAGGTTGTTGTTGGGTATAAAATGAGTTATATGAGGAACGTGAGTGATTGATAAGGAATTTATCCCTCATATAATTTAAGTAAGAAATTTATGGGCCCCTTAAAAAGATAGACTGACGAAAATGTATGGCCATGCTAAAGTAAATTGATAAAGAGTTATCATTCTCAGTCAACTTGGAATTAAGAAATTATATGATTGATTTATATAAGGATGACATAATCTATGCCTTATATTCAATCAAGATATCATGTGACAAAGGGACTAGAATATTCACTGCATATTAGGTTATATCGGATTATTGACTTCACATGACTTGGGTAGTCATAATTTCTTACTAGTGGCCACTTATGACTTATAGGCCTAAATAGAGATTTAAAGCCCACTGGCAACATCATGTGAACTTATGGGGTCACATATTTTGAACATGTCGAAAACGAATATGGGTTTAACAAGCCCAAAAAAGCTTTGTGGAAATAAATAAATAAAATATTTATTTATTTAAGGTAAAGGTTATGTTAAATAAATAAAATATTATTTTTGATTTAATTTTAAATGAAAATCAGAATAAGAATAAGTGAGAAATTATCAAAAGGCTATTTGGCAAGTGAAACCCTAATTTCAATGTCTATAAATATGTTATATTCTCTAGGGTTTTATGCACTCTCATTATTTTGTTGCCAAATTCATTTTCTCTCTTTTTAATTCTAGATTTATGATAAATCAATAGAAGGTGCTAGCATACAAATATTCTTTTTTAAAATCAAGGGTTGTTCATGTGGACATTTATGGGAGATGGATTCTTTTAAAGACATCTCAAATCTGAATTGCTAAATTAAAAGCTCGAGGTAAGGTGTCACCAGAGTGAGCCTCCTCTCCTCCTTCTATATTTGTTGTCTCTTTTGCATTTATGGTAAGAAAACAAAAACCATAGATTTAATTTATTAATCTAATTACTTGGATTTAGGTTCGGGTTTGTGGTTCAAATTTTATTTTTTCGCTGCATATAGAATCACATAACTCAATAATCACTATGTACGATTTCAAAATTTCTTTAGCTCTTTCCATTTGTCCAACAAATGGTGATCAAGTCATCTTTCCTTGGATACATGCCTGAAAAGTCAAATTGGATGTGGATTCAAGATTACTCAAGATTCCCATCCTTTCCAACTTTGTGATTTTATCATCCGTAATGTGACCTAATCACAAGTGCCATAGATATTTTGGATTAGAGGCATTATCGATTAACACTGTATTCATAACATTAAAATTGGTTAGATAATGATTGTTATTAGATATATTATTAACATAATAAAGACCATGTAATACATAATCCATGCCAACTATCTCATTATCAAAATAGATAGTACATACATCTCTTTCAAATAAAAACTTATTTCCTTTTCTAGTTAAACTAGAAACAAAGATGATGTTCTTATAAGCATTAGGTATATATAAAACATTATTCAATAACAAAACATGGTTATACAAGTCAATAGAGGTTCCCATAGCATTGGCAGCAACACTTGCTCTATCTCTAAGCTTCAAAGTCATCTTATTTGACTCCAACCATCTTTCACTTGCTAGATCTTGCACAAAAGAACATATATGAGAACTAGCACCAATATCCAATACCCATGCTTTATATGAGCTCTTAGAACATTTAGAAATAACTAAATTATAGAAAGTCTCACCTTCTCTAATCTTGTCCCTTCCTTTAGTCTGAGGAGACTTAAGGAACTTTGGACAATTTCTTTTCCAATGTCCTTCTCCATCATAAAATAAACATTTTCCCTTGTTGGTGTTCTCAACCTTCTATTTGCCTTGGTTCTTTCTCACACCTCCTGAAGCTTTAGGAACTTTTCCTTTAGCTTTCTTACTTTTGTTGCCCTTACTCTTCTTAGTCCTACTATAAGATGCAACCAAAGCTACATCCTTCCTCTTGTCATTATGAATAGCCTTTTGGGCCGTCACAAGCATGTTTAGCAATTCTACAAGGGTACACTCAATCTTATTCATATGGACATTTGCAATAGATTGCCCAAATGAGTCCGGAAGGGATTGTAAGATCAAAGCTATTTAAAGTTGAGCATCCATTATGAAATCTAGACTCTTAAGTTCCTTAATGGAATGAATCATAGAATTCACATGTACTCCAACATCGTCACCTTCCTTCATTTTAGCATAGAAAAGTCGTATAGATATCTCATATCTAGTAGTCAAACTTTGTTCACCAAACAACTCTTACAAGTGAATTAGGATTTCCTTTGCATTAGTGTACATCTTATGTTTCATAAGAATTTCATTGCTCATAGAAGCCCACATAATGCAATATGTTTGCATATCATCATCTTTCCACATTGCAAGAGTGTCATGTTCCTTTTAGGAATCATTAGGTGAAAGGGGTCTAGGTTGACTTTGTTCTAAAACATATAAAAAGCATTTTGAGGCCAATACAACTTTTAGATTATGTTGCCAATTAATAAGATTAGGCCCAATAAGTCTATTGTTATCGAGAATGATGCTTAACGGGTTTGAGGATCTTATATTATCAAATTTTTTCAAAAGAATATCAAGATTGATTAGTCCTATGTCATTGTAATAAAACCATTAAATTTGGTCTTTAATTGTAATGGTCACCCACTAGCTTGGTGAATTTTACACTTCCAAAGTAGAAAATGAAAATCCCTTATTGGATGGATTTCTAGTAGGTGATGAAGTTCTTAATGAGTTACTAATATCCCTTAGGTATACACTGCCATTCTTGGAATATTAGTTCTCATTATATGAATAACTCTTGTTCATCACATCTTATGTAAGATACCATTAATCCAGCTCCTAATGTTACGGGCCTTAGGTGCACATTACCATTCTTGGCCTTTGGCATTAGTTAGGTCTACACCACTGGATTTGTAAAATGTATAAACTTGAACACTACATACCTCAAGTACCCCTATTTTCCATTCTTGGCATACAATGTGTCTATACACTCACAATATCTCATGCTTAACAATAACACTACATGAATCTCTTAGGTCTCATATACATCCCTATGTATCCATAGCCGATGCACATAGTCCAAAACCATGCAAGTTATTGCTCCAATAGAGAGCCTAGACCTAAATGTGGTTTGGAAGATTTTTGGGTCTTTATTTTGAGGTCTCACTTTGCATAGCCATTTTATATTGCATATGTCACATATATACATCATATGGCATACTTATACATATTAGATATGCATATTGTATCACATATGTTTTAACATATATAACATATATATACATTGAACATGCATAATGAATGCACAAAAATAAAATGATCATTAGTCTTGTACAAACCTATTTTAACTCTTAGAATAAATTACATTATCTTAATTTTGGTGGATCTTCCACTGGAATTGTTCAAGCTCCATTTCACAACTCTTGTGATGTATAATGATTCCTTGGCATTCCAAGGAAAATATTACAACCTAGTTCTATATAATTACATAACTAATAATAAAAAAAATAATTATTACAAACTTAGGATGTAATATAAAGACCATGATCATTCCATGCATGTATGTCAAATAAAAAAAATGCATTTTAAAGGCCCTAAAGTATCCTAAAGAGAGATTTAGACACAACTTAGCACCACTGTGTTGACTCAGGATTGACTCAACATATGTTGCCTCTATGTCTTGAGTCAGCACAGGCACCTTCTGTCTTGAGTCAGCACAGCCACCCTCTGTCACGAGTCGATACAATCATGCTAAGTCGGCATAGCCACCCTTTGTCATGAGTTAGCACATCGTGACGAGTTGGCATAATCACCCTTTTCATGAGTCTTAAGGAGTCGGCACAGGCACGAGCTAGCAAATGTTTAAGGCCATTTTTACATATATTTAGCCACAATACTTGCAAATAACATCAATTTTAATCATAACACTTGCAATTGACAATCAATATAGCATGTATTAAGTGAAAAAAGGAGCTTTGATACCACTATTACGAATTGATTATAAAATAAGGAATCAAATCAGAATTAGAGAAAATTTCAAAAATTTTCTGAACATAACCCTTGATCTCATCAAGAATTTAAATCCTTATGATCCAATAGATAATATGAAAACAACATAGATATAAGAAATTGACAACCAAGGAATTATAAGTTTCAATAAAAACTTACTAACATCCAAAGGTTGGTGTAGACCATAAAAATATGCTACAATGGTTGGTTAACCTTTGATTCAACTTTTGAATCAACCTTGAGTCTCCCAATTGTGAGACCTCTAGCTTAAAACACCAAGCTTTAGCAAATCTCTTACTTGTCTTAATCAATTAGAAGCTTGAATCCACTCACTTTGACCACTCAAGTTTTCTTCTTCTTATGATCCTTATAAGAGCTCTTATTTTTTGGTTCTTCTTATGGTCCTTATAAGAGCTTTTATTTTTTAGTTATGAATATATATTTCTTATCTTTTATGTCTCTACACATATCTCTTCACTAACCAATAATTAATGTCCAATATATGCTTTTAGATATACTTGGATAGATATTAAAGTAGAGATTAGTGACATGACCCATAATCCACTTGTCATAATTAATTAAAAATTAAATAAGTCACTAGTGTCCAAATAAGGAGGATGTAGAGATTACAACTCTTATAAATCTTTACATCATGTAGGACATACACATGTCAATTAATATCTTAATTAATATCTAATTTAATTAAAATCAAATATATAATTTATGGATTTGGGCTATGCAATTGAATAAACTCTTGACCCAAAAACCCAATCCATTACCAAATGGACTTATAAGCATTGGGCCAACTCTTGACCCAAAGCCCATGGCATTAATCAAGTGGACTTAAATGAATTGGGCAAACTATTGACCTAAAGCCCATTTCAAAAACTAAATGGACTTAAATGCATTGGGTGGGCTTAGTCAATTACTTAGTCTAATCATTAGTCCAAAACACTTTTAGTCCTAGGTCCATGATACTTGGGCCATTAGTCCAAATAATTAAGAAAACAACATACACACATTATTAACTTATTATCTCAATTAATATCTCATATTAATTAAGCATAAATTAATAATTAAACCTTTTATTGAAATTAGATTTCATGATATGCTAGAATCATTGCTTTAAACAAAAATCCAATTTCATTAATCTTAATTAATTGATTAAACTCTTTAATCAATAATTAGATTAATACAAAGAGATTCAGTGAAACCTTTTAGGTGTGACTTATTAGGTTCTTATCTAGTTGGCAATGAGAAGATAATATCAACACTTGATATTATTGAAATTCCTTTCAAGTCGAAATGTGAAAATCCTAATTTTTCACATTTAGTTCTCATAAGTTATGAGTGACCCCTAGCATCGATATCATAACTACCCAATTAGATATGAATGTATTCATTAATTCACATAAACCCTTTGGTCATAATTACCGTGCACTAAAGTCCCTCCATTAGAAGATCCTGATATAGCCTAAAGTCAAAGATTAGTCAAACTCTAATAGTTATATAATATGACCGCATCTGAAGTTCTATCTATTGATTAAAACACAACAACTACTAGAAACTCTTTCTAGTACTGAAACTCTTTCAGACTACTATGTTTGTCATGGCTAGGAACTCTTTCATCAATAAAAGACTTAGCATAGGATCGTATCTCGGTTCACTCCAGGTAATGAATACCATATTGGTCAAACACTCATCTCTATATTTAACTAACTAGAGCCACCACACGCCATATACCCATGTGTGAATAACAAAAGTATGTAAGCAGTAACAAACTCTAACCACTTAAATGTGGATGACCGTGTCACCTCAGGTCAAAGGATTATATGCACCATTATGACCTAGATTGAGATCATTGAATACAAGTGAATATCCATGCAATCGCATATCTAGCATCACTATTTGATCCACCTATCATATGAGTATCCACAAGTCTATTCTGATATCTTATACCAAGTAGCATGAGACTCACCACCTCCCACTATTAGTATCACATACTAATCAAGGAAAATAGACAGAGGTGATAGCCTAATTAATATTACCCAAATATTAATTATATGGCTATGAACTTTTTATAGCATATGTACAAAATAAATTTATGGCTCATATTATCAGCTCTTGATAATGAATATATTTAACATGATACTAATGGATAAATATTCAGCTAAGTAAACACTTTAAATAATAGAATATTCTTTTATTGCCATTAGGATAATTTACAATGTCATTATACATTATAAGAATGACACTAGGGCACATCTATGCTAACAATAAAATTCTCAGGGACTTAACAGTTTAGCTATCCTTGGCTTTACTTGGGATAGATATCTTTGGTAGAGTAGTGCATTTTGATTTGCCTTGCCTTGGATTTTCTCAGTTAGGTGTTGCTCATGTTTGTGTTTTATTTCATAAATTTGGCATTCATTTCATTTATTTAATGAGTGGTGATTGACTTATTTCTTCACTTTTATAGATTCCCATCTCCTTTGGTCAACACTGGTATACCATTATAGGGAGTGCACAGCAGTGTTTTTTTGGAGTTTGTGAACACTCAGAGGGTACGCCTTCTTTGTTGTACCTATTTATTCTATGCATATGTTTTATCTATGCGTATATGATATATAGTATGCCATGCAAGCTAAATACCATCGCAACCATAAATGGGAGCTCGAGTGCACGGGTTATTGTGATCGTATTAGTGAGCTGGAGTCACGACTATCATCCTTTATGATGAATGATAATGAGCCCAAATCAGATGAGGGAGATGCTTTAGTAGGATTGGTGTTTGCTTCTAATTGCAGCCACAGTCAATGTAGTTATTTAAGGAGCTAGGTGTAGGACTTTTGGCCTATGGTTTGCTTTATTGTATCATCTTCCCAAGGTTATAGACTATGGGTGTTGTATCTAGGCATTTGTCCTGTATGTGATGTATGATACTTATATGATGATGACTGTATATGTGTAAATAGCAGGATTTAGTGTGCGTCCAAGATTTTTTCAATTGCGACACTGTTTGAGCTCAAGGCTCTAGAGAATACTAACCATTGTCATAAAGACATGGCATGGAGATGAGGAGTCGCCACCCAGGGTAATAATTGGGACAAATAAAAAATGGTGGCAATTGATTCTCTAAAAGAAAGCTAGCACCACAACTAGGAGTTTCTGGATGCAGAATACTAACTTCTTTCAGTCTCACATTCATTTAGAATTACTTTATGAATTACTACCTTATCCTTTATTTACATGCAATTTCATATAAACCCTTATTTTAACAATTAACCCCAGGTAAACTAGTTATAAAAAATACATGTAAACAATGCATTAATTTAAGTTCATAATCCCTAAGTTAGTATAATCTACATTGATTTTAATTAAATGGGCTAAATCTATTTGTTTTAATTTACAAGTGAGTCTAAAAGCTTATGGACCTAATTCTTACTTAATTCTAATTAAGTGAACCTAGGTCTACTTATTTTAATTCTAAAAATGGGTCTAAATCTACAAATTACAAAGTATGTAAATAAATGGGCCTAATTCTACACGTTTTAATTCTAAGATGATCTTAAATTTACCAAGTTATGGAAAAAACTCTAATTTAATGGGCTAAGTCTAAATTAATTTGAATTAACCTAGGTGGGCCTATATCTAATTAACTAAATGGACTTAAATTGTATGTAACCTAATTTATAATTAATTAGGGGCCTAACATGCATTTTAATTAAAATCTATACCTAATTAATTAATAACTTATTAAATGAAATGGGCTAATTAAAAGGTGGACCAAAAAGAACTACTTAAACCTAAAATTATTTAAATGTGTTAGAGCCTAATATGGGCTTAGGGCCCAAACCACATAACAAAAAGTAAACAAGCCCAAAAAAATATAAAAAAATCCAAACAATCAAATAAAAGAGCAAACCATCAATTAAATTTATTTCTTTTAAAAAAACCTAATTTAGTTAAAGTAACCTTAAACCACAAATTATAAAATAATTAATAAACAACCATAATTCTATCTACTTAAATCTAATTCAATTTTAATTAAAAACCCTAATTATCTCTACAACCATTACTTTTAATTAATCACTCAATTAAAACCCTACTCTTATTATGCAATCAATAAACACATAACCAAACACACAGGATTTCATTATTCCTAATATTGGGGCTATTACAATGATCTACTAAAATAATAACAAGAAAAAAATAAAAATTAATAGAACCCCCAATAAATAAATCAATAAAAATAAAACAATTAACAAAATAATAATAAATTAATTAAAATTAAAGATCAAGCACAACATTGTTTGGGCTCATGGCTCTAGAGAACATGCTAACCACTTCACAAAGACTTGGCGTGGAGATGAGGAGTCGCCACTAAGGCTGATAATTTGGACAAATTGAAAAATGGTGGTACTAAATTCTCTAAAAGAAAGCCAACACCACAACTAGGAGATTCTAGATATGGAATACCAACTTCTTTCAATATTTTGTTCATTTAGAATTGCTTTATGAATTACTATCTTACCCTCTATTTACATGCAATTGCATATAAACCTTCATTAAAACAATGAACTCCAAGCAAACTAGTCATGAAAAATACATGCAGACAATACACTCATCTAAGTTCATAATCTCTAAGCTAGTCTAACCTACATTGATTTTAATTAAATGGGCTAAATTTGCATGTTTTAATTAACAAGTGAGCCTAATTTCTATTTAATTTTAATTAAATGAACCTAAGTCTATTTATTTTAATTCTAAAATAGGCCTAAATCTAAAAACTATGAAATATCTAAATTGCTCGGACTAGTTCTACATATTTTAATTCTAAGGTGATCTTAAATCTATAAGTTATGGAAAAAGCTTAAATTTAATAAGCTAAATCTAAATTAATTTTAATTATCATAGGTGAGCTTATGTCTAAATTGACTAAATGGGCCTAAGTTATCTCCATCCTAAATCTAATTAATTATGGGCCTAATATGCATTTTAATTAATTAAACCTAAAAAAACCTAAATTTATTTAAATGGGTTATAGCCTAAGATGAGCTTAAGACCCAAAATACATAAACATAAACAAACAAGCCCAAAAAAATAAGAAATAAATATCAAAACAATCAAATAAAAGGATGAAATAATCAATTAAATCTATTCCAAAAAAACCTAATTTAATTAAATAGACTTTAAGCAATAAATTAATAAATAATTAATAGGCAACCCTAATTCTATATACTTAAATTTAATTCAATTTTAACTCAAAACCCTAATGATTTATGTAGCCATTAATTTTAATCAATTACCCAAAAAAACTCTAATTAATTAAAATAAAACACATAATCACACACATATGATTTCATTATTCCCACTATTAGGGCTATTATAATGATCTACTAAAAATAATAAGAAAAGAAAAATTAATACAATCCCCAAAAAACTAAATGCATAATAAAATTATCAGAATAATAATAAACAAATAAATAATAAAAAACCTAAAAACTATATTTGGCTATAAAATTTAATCCATGGAATTTCATGGATCTTTATGGATTTTGCTAATTAAGATCATCATGTAATCCTTTTCATAATCACCAACACAAAAGAATAAACAATTATTAGCGAAAAAATTAATAATAAGAATTAAGTAAAGCTAAAATTCAATAAAAAAATAATGAAATAAAAAAAAAGAAAATTAGGAAAGTGATGACGATTATGGATGTAGTATTAGTTGGTTCCTCATACTAGTAAAAAATCACTATTGCTTGTTAAATAGATCTTCAAAAACTTTTTATTCTTCATCTCAAAAGTTTATTACACCTTGCTAAAAAAACAAATAAATCACAAAGAAATATCTTTGCGTACTGCCTAGAGGCCAAAAAAAAAAGAAAAGCCTCTAAAAAATGCTGTAAAAAACTAAGAGTGAGTCGTACAAAAGTCTGAAAAGTGAGCTCCCAAAAAGTGAGGTCCCCCCATCAGGAGAGCTCAAGCTGGGCTTTTATAAAAGCAAAAAAAAAAAAAACCCTAGCTAAAAATGTATCCTACTGTGACTTGCCTTTCTCATAATTTTGATAGAATTCATATCCTTTTTTTTTACTTTTAATTATAAAAAAAACCCTTGAAAGAATTTAAATTTTTTAATTAGGTCCTAAAACAAACATTACAATTAAGTCTTTAAAAAACCAATTAAACTCTTCTTGAAAATGCATTCAGAATTTTGAGGTTTTAAACTTCAAGTGTTAAAGACCTATTTATAACATTTTCATCATTGGAGTCCTTTGTCACATCCACACTTCATTATCTCGAAATTGGGTGGTTACACCTAGCTAAAAAACATGTTATACTATGACTTTTTCTCTTCACAGTGATAGACTTTTGGTTTAATAAGGACTTTTGGATTTCCTAAAAAATTTAGGTAAGTCTTACAAAAGGGATTTATTTTAACCAATTAAAATTTAGAAAATGAAAATTTTATTTATTAAAACAATTAAAAATACAGACGGAACATGTTTAATTACGACCATGATTATGTAATTCTGATCAGAATTACATAATTTTGATCAAAATTACATAATCCGGATCGGTTTAATGTAATTTCGATAGGAATTACAAAATTTTGATCTTTTTTTTACTTTTAATCACATAAAGACCCTTGAAAGAATTTAAACTTTTCAATTAGGTTTTTAAAGAAAGCATTACAATTAAGTCCTTAAAAACCAATTAAGTTCTTTTGAAAATGCATTTTGGCTTTTTAAGGTTTCAAACTTCAAGTGTTGAATATCTATTTATAGTATTTTCATCATTGGAGTCCTCTGTCACATCCACATTCCATCAACCTAAAATTGGGTGCTTACAGTTGCCCCCCTTTATCAATATTTGCTTAACAAATTATGGCAAAACAATTAAGCACACAATTTCTTTTAGATAGTTCCTTATGCACCTTAAGGCTTTTGATTGTATGTGATCATCAGTTCATGATGAATGCTTATATTGCTATACAACACTAGGCAGAATACTAAAATATCTTAGAATACACCATACTTGGACGTATAGCATTAATTTGAAAATGCACTACACTCGGACGTGTAGTGTTAAGAATACACTATACTCATATGTATAATGTTGATTTAAAAAGATACATTATATTCGGATGTATAATGTTGACTATACTTGGATGTATAGTATTGAAAAGATACATTATACTTAGAATATAATGTTAACCATACTCAGACATATAGTATTAAAAAGATACATTATACTTGGACGTATAATGTTGACTATACTCAGACATATAGTATTGATTGAAAAGATACATTATACTTGGATGTATAATGTCGACTATACTCGGATATATAGTGTTGAAAAGATACATTATACTCAAATGTATAATGTTAAATATACTCAGAAGTATAGTATTGATTAAAAAGATATATTATACTTGAATGTGTAATGTTGAATATACTCAAATGTATAACATTGAAAAGATACATTATACTTAAACATATAATGTTAACTATACTATGATGCATAATATTAAAAAGATATACTATACTCAGACGTATAATGTTGACTATACTGTGATGTATAGTATTAAAAAGATGCAGTATACTTGAATGTATAATGTTGGATATACTCATACATGTGATATTGATTGAAAAGATACATTATACTTGAATGTATAATGTTGACTATATGTATGAGACATATAGCATTGAAAAGATACATTATACTCGAATGTATAAT
Source organism: Mallotus nudiflorus (assembly GCA_947683625.1). Lineage (NCBI taxonomy): Eukaryota > Viridiplantae > Streptophyta > Magnoliopsida > Malpighiales > Euphorbiaceae > Mallotus > Mallotus nudiflorus. The sequence continues at coordinate 4,244,456 of CANTUR010000066.1, forward strand.
GTTGATAATACTCGGATGTATAGCATTGAAAAGATACATTATACTTGGACATATAATCTTGACTATACTTGAATGTATAGTATTAAAAAGATACATTATACTTGGACATATAATATTGACTATACTCACACGTATAGTATTGATTGAAAAGATACATTATACTCAAATGTATAATGCTGACTATACTCGAATGGATAGTATTGATTGAAAAGATACATTATACTTGAATGTATAATGTTGACTATACTCGAACATATAATATTGATTTAAGAATACACTACACTCGGACATAGCATTGCAATTTAATAATTCAATGAATTATTAAATTATGTAGGATTACAATTTAAGACTAAATTGGAAGAAAAATATTTGACTTAAATGCAAACAAAGTTGAAGGACTAAAGTAGACATTTGCCACTTTAATATAAACCTTCTTTTTCTTCCATTTGCCGATTCATTTCTCTCATTTTCCTATCCCTTTCATTATTTTATTTTTCTTTTCCTTGATTTTCAAATCTTCTTTCTTCAATTATTCCTTCATTTAACATCCAATTTGAAATCTGTATGATCTTATGGCTCACCCATAATGCAGACTACGTGGAAGCAGCTCTAGACAATCATATCTAGTCATTTCATAGCTACATTTCCGTCAAATAATATAGGACTCAATGAAGGGAAAGATGTACTCCCGTTGACTTGTTTACACCTCTATAAATGCTCCTAGGCTAGAGATGAGGTAAATTTTCTTCCATCTTTAATTCTACAAAAAAATATATTCCTGTTAATATGTAAAGAAACAATTTCATGCATGCAATTATAGATTATTTGCTATACAAGTTCAATACGATTGTATGAAATTGTCAACTTTAAAATAAAATTTTGCAAAATTGGTGTCAACGTGTCATAGAGTAATAGAATTCCAGTCAAACTTTTAGATTTTCTGTCAAAAATCTAAATTTTGGATCAAAATTTTAGATTTTTGATCAAAAATCTAAAAATCTGATATGAAATCTAGAAATTCATTCAATATTCTGGATTTTTGATTGAAAATCCAGTCTTTTGATTAATTTTGACTCGGTTTTTAAAAAAATTAAAAAATAAAAACAATAATAGACAAAAATCAAGAGTTTGTAAAAGAAAGTAATCCTTTTATTTTCTAAATTTTATTCAGAAAGCACTAAAGTTCTCAGGTTGCTTTTAATTGGCTTGAGAATTATTTCATGATTTATCTAGAGAGGTAATACAACACATCTAGGCATTTGGCTTCCAATGCTTTGTTGTTGCTCCACCAACTGCTCAAGGTAGGTCAGACCACTATTCACTTTATGCTCTTATTGAGAGGTGGATGGATACTACTCACACCTTTCACACATGAGTGGGTGAGCTGACTATTTCCCCTATGAGCTTCTCTGCCATCATAGGATTACCTTCGGGGGTGCACTAGTTCCTTTTGATATCCACTACTAAACCCTTCTAGAGGATGCTAGGAATTGTTATGTTCATGACATGCTCAAGTTTGTTCTAACATGGAAAAATCAAAAGAACATGCTTCTTTCTTCTCTCGTTCAGGGTTTCAGGAGATTACCCACCACTATATGTCGTTAAATCCTTTAGAAGGTGAGATGTTTCTTATTGATATTGCTAGACACTACCCTCTTCTATGAGACTAGTCATGAGGTCAACACTGTTCTTCTTGATCCCCTTCAAGACCTTGCTAGAGTTACTACTTTCAATTGGGGATCTGTAGCTTTTGCCTATCTTTGATACTATCTATAGAGGTGTTGTAACGATGTGCGGCTTTTAGCATGTCCTGCATGTATGTCTTCAACATGTCTTCTACCCCTTTTAACTTTGCCCTTTTAAAACCTCTTCTTTTCATTTCAACTATTTCTCCTCTCTTAGATCTGGGGCATTGAGATCGGGGTGATTTAAGGCTTTAGTGCTATTAGCTTTGATATGAGTCTTCCTTTAATGCAGAGATGGGGTTCTCCTCATCTAGCTAGCATCAAGTATAATTTGCAAACTTATTGGGACCAACTGAACTCCTTAGAGTAGGGCCTGGCAAGATAAATTTAATTTTTTTAATATTTCACTAATTTTAAAAGGTAAATAAAATTTATCTAAATGACTTTGCAAGTCATATCAAATTGGTTTGTTGGTGTTAAAGACATTCAGTGATTTGATTTCATGACTATGGCTATGAGACTTAAGACTATGAGGATTTTGCTACCTAGTTATGGTTACCATATGTGGTACCTTGGTAAGCATGTCTATCATTGGCATATGAGGCCTTCCAAGAGGCGTGTTCCTTCTCCTATTCCCTCTTTGATGTTGTGGAGCTACAACATGACTAGTCTTGAGCTTAAACTAGCTCTTAACGGATATGACACTTTGACTCTGCTCGAGTATTCTTATCATTATCAGAAGTATATTCAGGAGAATCTCCTAGAGTAGGTTCCTATAGACTCAGCTGAGGTATGCTTTTAATCACCATTTTACTTCTTCTCTTTCATCGCTATGACCATTTTACTTTATCTCTTTCATCATTACAAATGATATTTGCTTTTCTGTACAGGTTGAAGAAGCTACTGATGTTGCTATGGAGGAGGATACTGAGGATGACATTGAGAGGACTATGCAGGAGGTTAAGCATACTTAGCATAGTAGAGTTACTCGAGGTGATACTTCCTCGAGTACCATTTTGGGTGATGTTCCACCACTTGATAGGTCCATGTACTACTAGGCTCCTGTTGTATAAACTCCCATTGAATAGGACATGTATTTTGATATAACTCAAATTCCTAGCTTCTCTCCTCCTGATGCTTCACATGTAAGTGAAATTTGTATTTCCAATCTTGTATAAACTAACATTTATTGCTAAATTAGCATATTTTATTTTACAGGTCCCTCGGACATAGGCAAACTATCTGTATAGACTCACCTCTTCCTAGAGATTATTTACTATACATATCACTAATACTTAGAGGGTTAGTTTTTATAACAAGTATACAAATGTATGCATGTTATGTATAATATGCATGATTCTAATTACTAGTAATGCAATAGAGTTATGTCGAGGATCTAGAGCGTGAGAATTAGAGGCTTTGCCGATAGCTTCCTAGTCTCAATTTCGACGGTCATGGCATTGGGACTTCTATGCACCCGTATCAAAGCAACAAGTAAGCTAGAGGGTGGAATCCTTGGCCAAACACTAGACCTCAAGATGACTGATCTTTTTATCTTTAGGACTTATGCTTACATTACTATACTTTGACTTCCTTTTTCACTCTGAACTACTTCGCCTCTGCTGAATGGATTATGGACTTTTCATTTTAGATCAAACACTAAAATTTATTTATTATTTTTTTGATAAAAAATCTTAGAAATTTAATCAGCATTATAGATTTTATATTAGAATTTTGGATTTTTTTATCAAATTTCTAGAATTTTAATCAAAATTTTGAATTTTCGATTAGAAATTTGACTCTATTTCTTCAACCTTTTCCATTTTGAATACTAATTTGAATTTTATCTGAAAACATTGTGTGAAGAAAATACTAATCCCATCCATATCAACCTTTATGCCTCTATAAAGGGTTTGTAAAAGGTTATGTCCCAATCCTCTCTTTTATTTGCTTTTATCATGATACAAACAACCCTTAATTTGATGAAGAAATTTCTGAAAAGCCTTAATGGAGATTATTAAAATAGACTGCTACCCTTCCATGCCAAATCTTTGAAATCCCTTCAACATTTAAGAATAAACAATAATTTTCTACATGTCTCTGCCACCTTCTAGGATGTTAAAGATCATGTGTTTATATTCAATGGACAAGAACTGTGTCCATTATTTAAAGAGTTTGATGCTATTCTCAGACCTTCATTAGACTTATCTGCTTTGATTGCCCTTCCTAACCTTTAAATGCAGTTTCTTAGTAGACTAGTGGCATTCTTTGATATGCTCCCAAGCGACATCTATATGTACACACATAACCTTGGGACTATCAATCTTTCTTCTCTTATTACTTCTTGTAGGACTAGGGACAAGAACAATGTTGCCTAAGTTAGGACTATCTTTTTTGCTTATATGCCTAATTTTTGCTAGTGGCTTTTCGTAGAGATGTTAACACAAGGATTATTAGTATCCTAGAATAAGTGGAAGCTAGAGCTAACCCTGTGCTTGTCATACTTGGTAAAACTATCATTGGGTTGGATAATTTCAAGTTTGCTTCTCCTTCAGGTATGTAGCCCCTTTTTTTCCCTTAAGCTGCCCTTTCAGGTTTCCAACTTATTTTTTTTATTTGGTTATAAAAGAAATTGAGTCTACTTAATGCCCTTACTAATTCTTTGATTTATCGACCTCATCATCTACATTCTTGTCCATTGAAGATGAAAGACAAATGCACTATAGATCAATGGATTGTTTGGATGAAAGGCATTACAGACACTAAGATTACATGGGTCTATCCTTGGTAGAGGTTGAAGTTTGTAACCATTAACCTATATGACCACTGCATTCTTGTTCTTGTATTGCGCTTTTCGACCTTATTTTCCCCTTCATGCCTTTTTCGTTAGTATAGTCACCCACAATTCATTATGGCGGTTATATCTAACTTTAAGGGCTTCCCTCTAAGATAAGATTTTTTTGACAAAGTGAAGAACTTGTGGCCTCATATAGTATTAGAGCAGAGCATGCGCTTGAATGCTAATATGACTACTGATGATAACTACAAGCCTTATCATGCAAGCTACAGAACTACCAAGATTTGCTAAGTACAAAAGGACTCAAGTATTACTGGATGAGTCATAAAAAAACATAACTAGAATAGTGATCTCATAAGTCTGGATTTTTAGACTCTTATGTTTTGTTTTGCCTTTAAGTCTTTATGCTTTATAATAAAGATAGAATATGCAATATCTAATAGAAATTTCATTTCAATTTGATTCATTAATTAGGGCCAAAATGAGTACATTTATTACATCACATGACATAACTCCTATTATTAACTAGTCCTTTTGAATTTTCTAACTGAACATTTTTCTCTCACTTTTATTTCCTTAATTTCTGCCTGACCATCCCTTTATAAGTTTTCTAATAAATGAGATCACCACTTTTATTTTATTCCCTAATTTTTGCCTGTCAGTCCTTTAAGAGTATTCTAAACAAAAGGAATGTCTTAATTTTTGTCTGACTAGCCTTTTCAGGTTTTCTAGTCAGCAAACCCTTTTTTTTAAGGTAGTATTTCTTGAGGCAATCCAAGTTGATTGGCTCAATGAACTCATTCCCTTATAAATCTAATATCATTGTAGCTCCCTTGGGTAGGATTGTCTTGAGTAAATATGGTCCTACCTAATTTGGTCTGAATTTTCCTCTTAGATCAAACACCATTGCCCTTGACTACTTTAGCACCATATCTCTAGCCTTTATCTTTTTATATTTAACCTTCTTATTAAAGGCTCTCACTATTCTTCTCTAGTAAATCTGAGTGTGAAATAAAGCATCCATCCTTTTATTATCTAAAGATACGAGGTGGTCATATCTCTTTTATATCCTTTCACTCTTAAGGATATTTGCTTCCATAATAACCCTCAAGGATTTGATTTCTGTCTCTATAGGAAAATAACTGCTTCACAACCATATACTAATGAGAACAGTGTTTGTCCTATGGCAATGTGCATCATAGTTCTATATCCCCATAAGGCAAAAGGGAGATGCCCATACCAATGTTTATGCATTTTCACCATATTAGAGAGGATTCTCTTTATATTCTTATTAGTTTCTTCAATTGCACCATTAGCTTGATGTCCATGAGGTGTCTAGAAAAACTTAGCCATCTCTACCTGAAACTGAACACCATTGTCTGTCACAACATGATATGGGATTCCATATCTGTAAATGAGATTCTTCTCAATGAACTTTGCCATCTGTCTAGACTTCAAAGTACCAAAGGATTCTATTTCTATCCATTTTGAGAAATAGTCAATCACCACCACTGCATATTTATGCCCATTTGAGCCAATTGGCTTTACCTCCCCTATTATATCTATCCCCCATGCTGCAAAGGACCATGGAGATGTTAAACTATTTAACATTGTAGGAGGGAGATGATTGAGATTCCCATGTATTTGGCACTTAGGACATTGTCTCACTATTTGGATATAATCTTTCTCCATGCTCATCCAATAGTACCCTTATCGAATTACTTTCTTTACTAAGATCATCCTATTCATGTGAGATCCACAAAACCCTACATGAATCTCTTTCATCACTTCTTCTGCTTCATCCTTCTTAAAACATCTTTGCTGCATTCCATTTGGCATTCTTTTGTATAATACCCTATCATGACTTGCATAATAGCATGTAAGAACATGAAGAGCTTTTTTTTTTTAAGACACTTCATCTAGGTACTTCCTTTCCTTAATGAATCTTTAGATGTCATAAAACCATGGCTTTTCTTCTGGCCCTATCTGAATACTCATAACTAGTTCTTCACCATAACATGGGGCTTTCATTTTCATTATTACCAAAGGCTTCATCATTGACCCCATCAGTTTATCCCATAATGAAGAAAGCATTGCCAAGGCATCCACCATTTGATTCTTGTCTCTTGGTAAATGTATGAAGAGATATTTAGTAAAGTTTCTCATAAGAATCTTCAAAGAGAAAATGTAAGGTTTCAACCTCTCTTCTTTCACTTCCTATTGATTGTTAGCCTTACTAATAACTAACTGGGAATATCCATAAACCAGTAGTAGATCTTTAGCTCCAACTGTTAGTGCTACTTCTACCTTATAGATACATGCCTCATACTCAGCCATGTTGTTTGTAACTTTAAAGTCTAATTTCTTAGCCATGGGGATGGTTTCTCCTCATAGTGTGATAAGAATCACTACTAACCCTGCTCTTTTATTATTCATAGCTTCATCAAAATAAAGCTTCCATTCACGTTGTTCTATTACTGCTAAGTTCTCATCTGGAAACTCTAAATTCTAATGCTCATTTCCTTCGATTGCATCCTATGCCAGGAATTTTGCTACTGCTCTTCCTTGGATGACTTTGGTAGTGATGTACTCTATATCAAACTTAGTCAAAAGTACCAACCATTGAGACATCTTTCCAATTAAAGTTGGTGCCTAAAACAAGTATCTTAAAGGATTTATCTTTGAATACTTTGTAAGATTAGAAATAATGCATTAGCTTTATTGTAGCCCATATTATAATCAAACACGTCTTCTCCATAAGATCATATTTTCTTCATATGGTAAGAACTTTTTACTAAGATAATACACTACATACTTTACCCCTTTTGGTCCTTCTTACGCTACCATTGCCCTTATTGCCTTTTCCATTAAAGACAAATATAAGATTAAGTGTTTACCTTGTCTTAGTGGTCTTAACACAAGTGGATTAGTAAGGTATTATTTAATCTTATTAAAGGCTTTCTAAAATTCTTCATTCCATTCTATAGGTTGATTCTTCCTTAAGAGCTTGATGATGGTTCACAAACCATGGTGAGTTTTTCAATGAACCTACTAATGTACTGCAGTTTCCTAATAAACCCTTGTACTTCTTTCTCTATTCTTAGTGTTGGCATCTCTTGAATGGCTTTGATTTTTTCTAGATTGATTTCTATTCCCCTATTGCTGACTATATGCCCTAACAACCTTCTAGAAGTGACCCTAAAGATACATTTCTTTGAATTAAGCCTTAAGTTGTATTTTTCTATTCTTACTAGAAACTTATCTAAAGCCTCAAAATGTCCTTCCTTTATTTCTAACTTAACCATCATATCATCAATGTACACTTCCACTTCTTTATGCATCATATCATGAAATAGAGCGATTACAGCTCTTTGATAGGTCGCTCCTACACTCTTTATTCCAAAGGGCATCACTTTGTAGCAATATGTCCCCTATTCCATGATAAAAGTAGTTTTGATATTGTCCATAATTGCCATCATTATTTGATTATAACTTGAGAACCCATCCATGAAAGAGTACATTGCACTAGATAATGTGTTATCAACAATCAAATCAATATGGGGTAAAGGAAAGTCATCCTTTGGGCATGCTTTATTTATATCTCTAAAATCTACACACATCTGAACTTTTCCATCTTTCTTAGGAACTGGCACTATGTTTGCCAACCATTAAGGGTACTCTACCACTTCTAGAAAATTAGCTTGGACTTGCTTAGCAATTTCTTCCCTTATCTTTTCTATCCACTTTGGTCTTAACCTATGAAGTTTTTGCTTAATAGGTTTAGCTTCTGGATATATTGGAATGTGATGTTATGCAATTTCTCTATCTAAACCTAGCATATCCTATAGGATTAAGAAAATACTACATTTCTTTTTATTAGTATTCTCTTAAAATTTTCCGTCTCTTAGGAGTTAAATCATATGATATAGAAATGTGTTTTGGTTGTTCATTTGTGCCCACATTTATTTAATTAAATTGAATAGAATTAATGTTAAACATGTTAGTGATATGCACTAGGTCAATCATTTAATTATGCATTGACTTTCTTATTTTATTAATAAAGAGGTATTTCATTATCATTTGATTTTATGATAATTATATGAATAGTTAATTCTTACTAAGGCCATCAAGTGTGTGACTTCATAGTAAAACCCTTAGATTAAAATAAGAGTTCTATTCTAATTATCCCTAGCCATTTATTCATTATATAAATATTAAAGTACTAAGGCTAGTATGATGTTGACTGATGGTTATGTTTTACTAATCATTAATATGAGCTATTAAGTCAACTCATAGGTACATGATAAGAGATCATGTACTGGATTGACCCACCATGAGAATACTGCATAGAATATTGTCATAAGTATTTCTCATCATAGTAATTTTATTTCGGTCCTTTGACCTTGAAATCATCATGGATTTCTACATAGCTATTTTATGTTTTGACACATTCTAACATTGTTTTTAACCAGACGATTAAATAGGATGTTGTTGGATATGAAATTAGTTATGTAAGGAATGTGAGTGATTAAAAAGGAATTTATCCCTCATTAATATGATAAAGATATCTATGGGCCCCTTGATGAGATAGACTGAAGGAAAATGCATGGCCATGCTGATATGAATTGAAAAAGAGTTATCATTTTCAGTCTACTTGGAATCAAGTTAGAATATTGAACTATATAAGGATGACATTCTATGCCTTATGTTCAATTAAGATATCATGTGATAAAGGGATGATAAAATTCACTGTAATTAGGTTATGTCGGATTATTGACTTCACATGACTTGGATAGTCATAATGTCTTGCTAGAGGCCACTTATGACTTGTAGGCCTAAATAGAGATTTAGACCCACTACCAATGTTATGTGAACCTACAGGGTCACACACTTAGAACAAGCCCAAAACAATTATGGGTTTAATAAGCCCAAAATAAACTCTATGGAAATAAATAATTAAAGTGTTTTATTTATTTATTTATTTGTTTATTTATTTAAGATAAATGTTATTTTAAATAAATAAATAAATAAGATATTATTTCTGATTTATTTAAAAAAAAATCAGAATGTAATAAATGGAAATTACCAAAAAGGTTTTTAGTAGGTGAAACCCTAATTTGGAGTCTATAAATATGTTATATTCTCTAGGGTGTAATAGGTGTTGTTTTTCCTTGCCTCCAAAATAGTTTTCTCTCTTCTTAGAAAACAAACATAGAGTTTTTCTTTTGTTCTTAATTTGTGAGACAATCAAGAAGGTTGCTAGCACACACTCCAATTCGTTTTGTGAAGGGCTATTCATGTGGATACCTATAGAGGACGCATCCTTTTGGAGACGTCTAGATCCAAACAACCAAAGCAAAAAGCTCGAGGTAAGGTGTCACCAGTGTGAACCTCCTCTCATCCTTCCAGAAAATCTTGCCTCTTCTACGTCTTGGTGAGATTCTTAAAACCCTAGATTTAATCAAGTAGTCAAATTACATGGATCCGGGTTTGGGAACGTGATAAATTTTAATTTTTCCACTGCATTTGTATCACGAAACCCCAATAAAACATGCACAAATGATCATTATTAAAATGCACAAGACCATGAGTATCAATATGACATAAATAAGCCAAACCAAAGTTCATATCATTGACCATAAGAAAAATAGAGTTTTCATACGTAAATAGACCAGACATTATTACATCATTTTTTTTAATAAAAAGCATCACTAAAATAATTATTAATAATGCTAGCTAAATCCTATGGTGGTTCTTCGTTAGGTGGCAGACAAACTAGCTCTTCAATAGCCTCAGTCCCCATCTTCTTAGTAACTTTCTCCATTACCTTATCTTTGTTATCTTGCACCAAACTCTCAACTAACTCTTTCTTAAAGATCTCAAACCTAGGAATATTCATACCAGCTACTTAGACAGGCTCCCTTTCACCCAGGTAGAACTTCTCTTTTCTTTCTCTGACAAAGTTGTCCTTTAGTGGTCCTGCATTCTTTAAGAGGTTATTCTCATTGAAAAACCTTCTTCTAGCTCTTTTATAGCCAGATCTAACTTCTATATAGCTCAATCCTTTTGTATCATCTTGGCTTTTAAAATCTGGGAGTTCCAACTTCTTTGCTCGTTCTCTCCCTATCCTTGTCCAAGCTGATAATTCATCTTATTAATCATGCTTATAACCCTTAGGTTTATCTTAATTCCATCATAGATCATGGCTATTTGGAAACTAGGAGGGGTAACTACCTACTTCTAACTATCCACAATTGTGGACATAGTCTTTTTCATACTAGCATTTAAAGTTACAACTTCTTCATCAAGTTGGAATTTCACCTTTTGATGCTCAATTGAAGGCACTCCACTCAAAATATGATACCAAGGTCTACCCAAAAGTAAGGTATAAGTGATAGGGATATTTGGCACAGTGAATTTCACCAGTGCCTCTATAGGTCCAGTCTTTACAAGAGCCATAAATGTTCCCTCTACATTCCTTACGCTATCATCATAATCTCTTATTACAAGGTCTAATTTTACTAAATCCTCCATCTTCACTCCTAGATTAGGCATGATCTATAATGAGTAAAGATTAATTGTAGACCCATCATCTACCATCACATAATTGGTCCTTTTCCCTTTTTCTTTAGCTAGAATAAACAGGGCATTATTATGATTCCTCCCTTCCACAGGTAAATCCTCATCAGAGAAAGTAATAGCACTGTGCTTTTTTTCAGTAACCTTGGCCACCATTGCCTTAGGGGTTGTAATAGTTTCAATATTCATTTTAGTTAGAGCCTTAACTAGAGCATTATTATGGCTACTAGAATGCATCAAGAGCTCCCAAATGCTCACATTTGCTTTTGCCTTCTTAGGTTGTTCAAGAATCAAGTCATCACTATGTTCATTTGAGTCTTCTCTTTTAGTAACTTCTACTCTTTATATAGTTTTCTCTATCAATTTATAACCCTTGCCACTTTTAGTAACATAACTAACTTTTGGATTATCAACCCATACATTATAGCCTTTAGTGCCTATTCATTATAATTTTACCAAATGTCAATAACCCCAATAATTTGATCCTTCTTTCCATCTTTCCATACCTCAACCATGCATTTTTCTATCTCATCTAGTAGCTTTTCATCATCAATTCATCATCCCACCCTGTAGGCATAATTAACTCAATGGGTATATCAAAAGAAGGTGGTTTGGAATAAAACACCTTATAGTCAAACTTTCCTGAAGGTTGTCCCAATAAGTCTTCTACACTTTTCTTATCTTGAGGGGCTTTAAGAGATTTCTTATTATTTTTAAGGTCTAGGTCCTCAAAAGAGTTTATCTTTTCTTCCTTACTTACTCATGAGTTAATCATTATGGTCATTGGGGGTGGCATGTTTTGGTAATTTAGGAAAGGGTTATTTTTGGTGTTTGGGTTTGGATTTGATTTCTCAAGGTCTATGATTTTTCCAAAGTCTATGAGGCTTTGAATTTCATGTTTAAGGCTCATGCAAGAGTCAATGGAATGGGCAGCAATTTAGTGAAATTTACAGTAACTATTTGGGCCAAAGCCAAGGAGATTTAGGTTTGGTGGTCTAGAGGGGGTTAAGGGTCTACGGAGGCCTTTTTGGATCAAACAGTCTAGGACTTTAGACAAGGGTTGGTTAAAATTTGAGACTCTCCTAGGTTGTTTGGATCAAAGCTAGGGAGATTTAAGATTGGTGGTCTAGAGGGGGTTAAGGGTCTAAAGAGGCCTTTTTGGATCAAATGGTCTAGGACATTAGACAAGGTTGGTTAAAATTTGAGACTCTCCTAGGTTGTTGAATAGCATGGACCCCCATAACCTAGCTAGCATTTCCTTGTTGTATGCCCCTAGTTTGGTAGTTTCCTGCTCTAATGTTTCTAACAATCTTTTTTTTCTCACTCTCGATCTCCTCAGCTTGCGACCCATCATCATAAAGGTCTTAGGGTTCATTATCTGCAACCTCTCAACCAAATTAGGTGACACATTTCAAACAATCATCATAACCTCATTCTTTTTAGCTAGCTTGTTTTTCATTAATCCTACCTTATTCATGAATCTAGTTAGAAAATCTAAAAATGACTCATTAGGCTTCTACTTACTTAATTCTAAATCCTTGATAGACACTTCAAGCCTGGTATTGTAGTTATATTGTTTTAGAAAAGCAGTACACATTTCTCTCCAGTTGGCTCTGATAGAGTTCTCTAACCTATTATACCAATTAACAGCCATACCCTCTAAGGATAGTACAAACAACTTAGTAACTATAAACAAATAAGGCTTATTGGTGCTCATAGTAGTCGTATATTGACTAAGGTGAATCCTTGGGTCTCCAGTACCATCAAACTTCTACAGTTGTGGCATCTTGAACTTATCAAGTAGCTTATCTTCCTCAAATTGCATCACATCATCAAAGTCAAATGAATATCTGATGCCCTGTCCTCTCATCAATTCTTCCATTTTGGACATCTTCTGAGTCAATGCTTTCTTCTACTTGGATTCTAGCTCTTGAACTTGCTCAAGGGATTCCCTTTTTGCTTTTCAACCATGTAGTTCTCAACATCCTCTAATCTCATTTCCACATCAGGTATATTCTTAGTAGTGATTAATGGTTGCCCCCAGCATTGTCATTGTTAGTAGTTGGTGTGCCCATAATAGGTGGATTGGTTGCAACTAGGGGTGCAGCAGTAAGTGGTGGCATTAATCTAGCCAGAGCTTATCTTAGTTCATCTTGCATCATCACTCTCATGTCATCTATTAATACCCCTTTGATGTCCTCTAGGGTCCAATTTCCTCCCTCTTATTTTTCCATTTCTCTTACTTATTTAATTAGAGTTTGTGCAGCTTCTAGGTAAAGCAGATTGATAGGACTCCTTTCCAATTTGCTAAGGATCTCTTTTGCAATTTTCTATGGACTTAAATCCATTCTCACTAGTCTACCACCTTTTTGAATCCAAACATAAGAAAACCTAAATGAATCTATGATGGCTAAAAAACAAAGTGCTTGTATAATGCATGAAATGCATGTATGCATAATGCACATGCTATACAGCAAGTAACAAGTTAAATCAAGTCAAGTAACAAGTCAAGTGTACATACATCCTTCCAACCTTATTCCTCCCTAATACGTATTTAATGGCTAGTCTCTTTTGCTAGGATTTTTTTTCTTGGCCTTAATATCAACAGGGGATATCAAGAACCGACATACATGTCATATCTCTCAAAGCAGTAAAAGCATAAAAATAGAATTTCTAGGTATAAAAGATTAGCCCAATCTTTATTAATATAAATGGGCTTTTAAGGTATGGGCTTGGGCTTTTATAGATAAAAATACCTCATGGCAACAAACACAAGCAATTTTAGGTAATCCTAAGGGAAGTTACTAAGCCGCTACTAAGCCATTACATGACCTGAGTCTAGTGAGAAAGGTCGAGGTTCCTGTAGCAAGATGCCCTACTTTAAGACTTGAGTTACAAGCCAAGGTCAGAGGGGCCCAACATCCTTTGCAAATTTGAGAGAAGACTACCCCCTTTAGGGCTTGGGCTACAGACTCTAGTCAGATGAGCCCAGTAATCTCTCTTGAATTGAGTTAAGGCTAAAAGTAATGGTTAGCCAATTTATAATCCCATGAAGCTAGTGGAATCATGGAACCATAAACCAATGCCATTGGTAAATAGGGACATGCAGAATAAATGCAAGAATAAAATAATAATTAGTAAAATAATTCTAAAGAACACAAGTAGAATCAGTATCTTTTATCCCTAGTGGAGTCACTATTTTAGATGGCGGGGTTTAGCGAGCATCTAAAATTTTAACAATCGCAACACTATTTTAGCTCACGTATGTAAAGAACACACTAACCACTGTCATAAAGACATGGCACATGGAGATGAGGAGTTGCCACCCAAGGTAATAACTGGGACAAATAAAAAATGGTAGTATTCGAATCTCTAAAAGAAAGCTAGCACCACAATCAAGAGATTTTGGATACAGAATACTAACTTCTTTTTGTCTCACATTCATTTAAAATGACTTTATGAATTACTACCTTATCCTCTATTTACATGAAATTTCATATAAACCCTTATTTTAACAATTAACCCCAGGTAAACTAGTCATGAAAAATACATGTAAACAATGCATTCATCTAAGTTCACAATCCCTAAGTTAGTTTAATCTACATTAATTTTAATTAAATAGGATAAATCTATATGTTTTAATTTACAAGTGAGTCTAAAAGCTAATAGACCTAATTCCTACTTAAATTTTAATTAAGTGAACCTAACTTCACTTATTTTAATTCTAAAAATGGGCCTAAATCTAGAAATTATGAAGTATTAAATTAGTGGGCCTAATTCTACATGTTTTAATTCTATGATGATTTTAAATCTACAAGTTATGGAAAAGGCTTTAATTTAATGGGTTAAGTCTAAATTAATTTTAATTAACCTACGTGGGACTATATCTAATTAACCAAATGGGCTTAAATTATCTCTAACCTAATTTCTAATTATTATGGGCCTAAAATGCATTTTAATTAAAATTTATACCTAATTAATTAAGAACCTATTAAATGAAATGGGCTAATTAAAAGGTGGGCCAAAAAGAACTACTTAAACCTAAAATTATTTAAATGGGTTAGAGCCTAATATGGGCTTGGGGCCCAAACATATAAAAATAGTAAACAAGCCCAAAAATAGTAAAAAAATATCAAAATAATCAAATAAAATATCAAACCATCAATTAAATTTATTTCTTCTAAAAAAACCTAATTTAGTTAAAGTGAACTTAAACCACAAATTATAAAATAATTAACAAGCAACCCTAATTCTATCCACTTAAATCTAATTCAATTTTAATTACAAACCTTAATTATCTATATAGCCATTACCTTTAATTAATCACCTAATTAAAATCCTAATCTTATTACCTAATTAATAAACACACAACCATACACAGGATTTCATTATTCCCACTATTGGGGCTATTACAATGATCTACTGAAAATAATAATAAGAATAAATAAAAATTAATACAACCCCAAAAAATCTAAATAAATAAAAATAAAACAACCAAAAAAATAATAATAAATAAATAAAACCTAAAAACTATATTCGACAACAAATTCAATCCATGGCATTCCATGGATCTTTATGGATTTTGTTCCCTAAACGCATTTATCATGTAACTTTGTCCATAATCACCAACACAAGCTCAAAAATAAACAACGCTTAGTAGTTAAACAAAAATAAAAAATAAATAAAATTATAATCAAATGAAACTAAAATAATCAAATAAAATAAAAAAATGAGCATAGAAGAAGAGATAATTCGATGAATGTAGTATTGATTTGCTCTTTAAAGTGGTATAAATCACCGTTGTCTTTTTCGAATAGATCTCAATGCTAGATCTTAATTGTAATGCTTTCTTTTAGAATAGATCTCACTATGTCAAAGGAAAAGGAGAGGTCCAGCCAGAAGTCCCCTTCCATGAGAGTTAAGTTAAGTTTATATTATACTATGACTTCCTCTCTTCACATTGATAGAGTTTTGGTTTAATAAGGACTTTTGGATTTCTTGAAAAATTCAGATAAATCCTAGAAAATGGATTTGTCACATTATTTTGACAAATTAAAATTTAGAAAATGAAAATTTTATTTACTGAAAAATAAAAAATACAAACGGAACATGTGTAATTTCAACCTGGATTATGTAATTCTGATTAGAATTACATAATCTGATCAATTTTATGTAATTCCAATTGGAATTATAAAATTATGATCTCTTTTTTTCTACTTTTAATCACATAAAGACCCCCTAAAAGAATTTAAACTTTTCAATTAGGTCCTTAAAGAAAGCATTACAATTAAGTCCTTAAAAACCAATTAAGTTCTTTTGAAAATGCATAGGTTTTTTGAGGTTTCAAACTTTAAGTGTTGAAGATCTATTTATAATATTTTCATCATTAAAGTCCTTTATCGCAACCACATTCCATCATCTGGAAATTGGGTGCTTACAATATGCTTCTTGCTGTGTATTATTGATGGTGTTTGCCATTGCTCTTACCTGCCTCTTTTATTTTTTCCCTTTTTTGTTGAAGGCATCTTCTTTTGGAGCTTTCCACACTTAGTTGAGTTTTCTTTTTTTTTTTCCTTTTTTGCTTAGGGTGTCTCCTCTTGGAGCTCTTCAGACCTAGTTGGGCTTTTTTTTAAGGCTTTGATGATAGTGGCGGATCTTGAAGAGAGTTAAGAACTATGGTCATGTAATGAAAGGAAATGTAAATCATGCTTAATGTAATTCATAATGATAAAATGTGTTGCATTTTTCAAAGATAACTTGCATATATCAGCATTCATTCTTGTTTTGTTGAAGTCATTTAAGAAAAGCACAAGTGTATTCATATAAATTTTGAACTTGAGGTTACCCCTATACTTAACTAGCCTTCTCAGGTTTTCTAGTTAAGCATTTTCTTTCTTTCCCTAACTTTTGCCTAGGTTGCCCATGCAAGGTTTTCAACTAGCGAGAAGTCCTAACTTTTGCCTGACTTACTCTTTTAGGTTTTTAACTTAGCAAGATTTTTTTTATGCCTTAGATGTAGCACTTTTTCAAGCGATCTGTATTGATAGGTTCAGAGATTTTATTGCCCTCAAAATCCATTAGCTTAAATTCTTCTTTTAATAAGACATGTTTGACCAAGTAGAGGCCTTCCCAGTTGGGTTTGAATTTCCCTCTTGGGTCTAGTATGTTCGGCCTTGTTTTTTTTAACACCTAGTCTCCTACTTTCATACTTTTGTTTTTCACTTTTTTGTTGAAGGTTTTAGCTAACTGAGCCTGATACAATTATATGTGTTATAGAGCCTTAAGCCTTCGACTATCCAAGAGGGTGAGATTATTGTGCCTTTATTGAGCCCATTGTACTTTTAGCAATTCAGATTCGATTGCTACCCAAAGAGACTTAATTTCTATTTTAATCGGAAGCACTACTTTTGATCTATATACTAGCAAGACTATTATTCTCTGGTTAAAGTCCTGACTATTGTTCGGTACTCCCATAAGGCATCTAGCAATTTGTCTACCCAATCTCGATAAGTTTGAGTTATTTTTTATAAAATCTTCTTGATGTTCTTATTTGCAGCTTCAACGACCATGCTTGCTTATGGTTGTTAAGGAGAAGATTTATGATGTTCCACCTTATAACTCCTTAGCAGCTCTCTAACATCTCCTTTTAATTAAACACCACTGTTATGAGATGATGTGGTGGGGGATCCCATATCGATAGAACATATTTCTTTTGATGAATTTAGCCACTTGCTTGGCTCCTATCTTTGCAAATGATTATACTTCAACCCACTTTGTGTAGTAATCCACTGCCACTAAGATGAACCTGTGTCCATTCGAGGCTATCAGGTGGATTTCTCCTATTATGTCTAGTCCCCATGCTAAGAAGGGCTATGAAGAGAAGATATAGTGCAATTCTATTAGGAGAAGGTGGTTGAAATTCTTATGGATCTAACACTTGTGGCATTTCTTTACAAATTTGATACAGTCTTCTATTATCTTTATCCAAAAGAACCTTTATCTTATTAGCTTCTTAGATAGGATTGCTCCATTCATGTGCAGACCACAAACACCCTCATGTAATTCTTCTATTTCTTTTATACCCTCAATTTTATCTAGACATCAGAGTTGTAAATCATATAAGGTTCTTCTATATAGCACACCCTAGTACGATGTGAATTTTAATGCTAATCATCGAATGACTGCTTTATTTTGATGCTAATCAATGAATGATTGCTTTATCTCTTTCATCTGCTTGATCAGGATAGGCTAGTTCCTTCAGATATCTCTAGATGTTGTAGAACCAAGGTTTTTCAGCTATTTCTATCTTCGTTATTCTACAGTTCTTGTGACATGGTTATTTCTATCTGAGTAGGATTAAAGGCTTTATGGGCATTTTGGATGGTCCTTCCTATATTGATGCTAAGGAAGTAAGTGCATCTACCATCTGATTATGATTTATGGGGAGATAAATGAAACTTCATTTTCAGAAGGACATGGTAAGTAGCCTCAATTGATCCAGGTAAAGCTTTAAGTGTTACTATTTTAATTCCCACTCTTCTATGGCATGGTTGATTACTAACATGGAATCTCTAAAGATTTCAACTTCTATAACATCTAGGTATATTAGTGCTTCTATTCTAAGTACACATGCCTCGTGTTCTACTTCATTGTTTATAACTATGAATTCAAGCTTTTTGGCCATTGGTACTACTTCACCTTTCAGGGATTGTAATATGATAGTGAATCCTACACCAAACTAATTAACCACTCCATAAAAGTGCATGCACCATTTTTGGATTTCAATGGTTGAATTGTGCTTATCTGGAAAGTCTAATTGGATTTCTTCTGAGTTTGTAATGGGGTTAAGAGCTAGAAATTTAGTCATTGCTCTTCCTTTTACCGCATTCTTAGTTAGATAGTGCACATTGAATTATATTAACAGCATAAGCCACTTGGCAAGTTTTCCTACTAGAGAGGTAGCTTTGTAGAGGTACTTCATTGGGTCCATTTTAGACACAACCTGAATTCTGTAGGACTAAAAGTACTGTCTGAGTTTCTTGATTACCTATACCATTGCAGGCATATTTTTTTAACTTGGCTGTACTTCTCCTCATACGGTAACATCTTCTTGCTTAAGTAGTAGACTATATGTTCTACTTTCATTTCTCCCTGTTGGGCTAACATTGCACCAATTGCATTTCCTTCGATGGCTAGATACAGAGTTAAAGGTATCCCTGGTTTAGGTGGTCTTAGAACTAGTGGTTGGCTAGGTAGTTCTTGATCTTATCAAATGCTAGCTGACACTATTCCTTCCATTCAACTGGCTGATCTTTTCTGAGTAGCTTAAAGATTGGTTCACATATCGCTATTAACTTAGCAATGAATCTATTGATGAATTGTAGTTTCCCTAGAAACACTTTGATTTCTTTATCTATTCTTGCCACTGGCATCTCTCTAACTACTTTTGCTTTGTCTGGATGCATTTCAATCCCATTATGACTAACAATATACCCTAGCATCTTTCTTAAAGTGATCCTGAATATGTATTTATTTGGATTAAGCCTGAGGCTATACTTTTTAACTCTTTTAAGGAATTTTTTGAGGTCTGATGGGTATTCTTCTTTGGTTTTTGACTTGACCATCATGTCATCGACGTACACCTCTACTTCTTTATGTATCATGTCATGGAATATTATGGTTGCCTTTCTCTAATAAGTCACTCTCACATTCTTCAGTCCAAGGGCATTACTTTACAGTAAGAAGTACCTTATTTTGTTATGAAAGCTATCTTTACTTTGTCAATAATGGCCATTAGGATCTAATTTTACCTAGAGAATCCATCCATGAAGGAGTACATTACACATGTGGAAGCACTATTAACTAGTATATCTATATGAGGTAGTAGGAAATCATTTTTTGGGCAGGCCTTGTTCAGATCTCTATACTCAATGCAGATTCTAACCCCTCTATCTTTCTTTGGTATTGGCACCACATTTGCTAACTATTCAGGATAATCTACTACCTCTAAGAATTTTTCTTTGATATGCTTTTCGATGTCTTCTTTAACTAGTTGGGCCCATTCTGGTATGAATTTTCTTAGTTTTTGCTTTACTGGTTTGCACCTATCTTTAGTAGGAATGAAGTGTTGAGCAATGTCTCTGTCAATACCAAGCATATTGTCAAAATTTTTTGAATATTTTTTGAATATTTTTTCAATATCTCTCCTTTTTTTAGGGGTAACATCTTTCAAAATATGTAGAATGCGTGGCTCAGATTCTGTGCCAATGTTAAATAACTTAGTGCATATGGAATGAATGTCAAATATGTTAATGGTTTTATCAATGCAATGTACACTACCATCAGGAAAGATATAAAATAAGTAAGCAAAATTTGATTTCATTGAATCATTAGTTTTAAATAAAGAAAAACTATAGAGATCATCATCAATAATGTCTTCAAATAGAATGTCATTGATGCTTGATTCCAGGATGGCTATAGCTCGAGCATAATTGATAGTCTCACTCCTAAATTCTAGCTCCAGATTCAACTCATTGATCTCAGCCTCAGCGACCATATCTAGTGAGTGCTTTCCTTTAAAGGTGTCATTGAAGATCTCAAACCCTAATTTCTTAATTATGTTGCTCACCCACTTCTCAATTTGTCCTTGGTAGACTTGGGTTGAACTTTTAGCCATAAAAGAGATCGACTTCTTAGCCCCTATGTCCTCTTCATGATCATACCCTAAACCATATCTATTGGTCTGTTCTTAGAAGTTAGGGAATTCTGTGACCCTAATGTTCCTTCCTCCTAATCCTATTCTTGGTAGATATTATATCTTCTTCATCATAGCAACAACTTTGGGATTGACATGACAGTCACTAATTATAGAAACCTAGAATCCTAGTAGGACCACATTCAAACATGTTATAATGTTGTTTTTTTCAATAGGGATGGTAACAACCTTTTTGTTCAGAGGGAACTTGATCTTTTGATGCATAGTGGAGGGTATGCCCCCTAGTAGGTGGAACCAAGGTCTTCCTAATAGTAGGGCAAAAGTTAAAGGGATGTCCAAGACAGTAAATTATGTTATTAATTCGATATCCCCCCACTGTGACTACTACTTTGGAAATGCCAATGACTGGCTTCTTTAAATCATCATAAGCTCGTATGACCATATTGGATTCTTCCAAGTTTTTAACATTCATCCTGAACTTATATAGCAACCTCAGGGGGTAAAAATTAATGGTAGATCTGCCATCCATTATAAGACATGGAGTCTTTTTAGATCTGACAATTGCTTGTATGAAGAGCTGATGGCTATGGACCTTTCCCTCTAAAAGCAAATCTTTGTCTAAAAAGGAGATTGTATTAGAGGTAGCTTTCATTAGAGAGGCTATCATCTTGTAAGGTGAGGCATTAGTGGTAATATTTGCCTCATCTAATGCTCTAATAAGGGCATCCCTGTGCTTTTTAAAGGGCATGAATAGGTCCCATATACTAGTTGTGCCTGAGTCTTCTTAAGCTGTTTGAGGACAGTGTCTTCCTCTTTGACTAGAGCTTGATCATTTGTTACTTCTTTTCCTTTAGAGGGATCCTTTTCTTTCTTAAAAGGTTGATATACCCACCTACTATGAGTTACATGATTGACTGCTAGTAAGGGCTTCTTAGCTGCTTGCTTATCTACTTTTATACTATTGTTTTGGTCCCAGACAATGATTTTAGGATCATTAGAGTCATACCATATATCGATCGCCATGACTTGTAGGTTCTACAGTTGAATTATACAGACCACCTCATCTTCCTTATCAAATTCTTATCCCTATCCTGAGGGTACTATGTCTTCTAAGTGTATGTGGGTAGCAGGAGGTGTTGTGTACTTGACTTTATAGTCAACCTTTCTTTATGGTTGGCTTAGTAAATCCAATACTTCATGGTCATTATTGGAATTTTTGTCTGTGTCTTCTTCTTATGAGTAAGGGCAATCAATCACTTCACTGTTCATAAGGAGAGCTATATCTCTGGCTCTTTTTTGCATCATCAAGTGAGGAAGGAATTCTTGTAGCATCAAAATATATTCAAAGGTAGAAAGGCATTACTCATCTTCACTAGAATCATGAGGTTTAAGAATGAGACTCAAGAGTTCATCTTCTGAGGACTTATCTTAGGTTTTTTGGATGTCTTGGATTGATTGTTCAGTAAGGTTTACTGGTAGATTGGAGGAACTCAAGCTAAAAATTGGTGGAGGCATGTTTTGATAGTTTGGAAAAGAATTAGTCTTAATGCTAGGTCATTTTAGTAGGTGGTCAATTTTCCCAGAGTCAATAAGGTCTTGGATTGCATTCTTGAGGGTTCTGCACATCTCAGTGGTGTGTCGAGCATCTATGAAGAGGCCTAGGTTCTTGAGGCTATTGGTGGTTCTTTTGTTTGAGCCTTTGGAACAATTTAGATAGTGGGAGGTTAAAGTTTAAGAACTTTCTTGATGGTCTGATGGCATTGATAGATGATGAATTATGGGCATCAGGTTAGATCATGTTCATTTCTATGGCTCTGGTGAAGGTGTTTTAGATGTTTGGTTAAGTGTTATGGCAGAAAGTGCTCCTAGCTTACTGAGGTTCCTCATCCTCAATTCTAATCCCAGCTTGATGGAGAGCTCCAAAGTCAGGATAATGAGTAAAGATCATCTATTTTTGAAGTGCTATAGTGCCCTTCTAATTATCAGCTCTATTTGTTCATCCTCTAAAGGATGGTTTCTCATCTTGACTGCCTTTCCACACCATCTTATGACATAATCAAAGAAAGCTTCATCGATTTTTTGCTTTGTGGTCTCAAGATCTCTTCTAGTGATGTCTAGCTGAGTGTTGTATTCATACTACTTGATAAACTTCTAAGTTAATAGTAGCCAATCACTTTTTATTTCATCTTCAAGGTCAAGGAACCATGCTCTCAGCCCATCCTCTAATGATGTAAAGAAGAATCGAATAATCTGAGATTCTATAAGCTTTGTAGCAGCTATGAAGGTAGCATATTGCCTTAGATGGACCCTTGGATCCCCTGTTCCATCAAACTTAGCAAAGTTTGGTGGCTTAAAATCATCTAAAAGTGGCTTATATTTGAATAGTGCTAAGTTACTAAAGCTTTAGACCCATAACTCCCTTTATCTTTGAAGGTGAATTCCAACTGAGCCATCCTATTAGCCAATAAATTGACCTCCCTTATCGATTCAGGCTTGGTCATGTCAACAATTTTTGTAGCTCTCAGTGCATTTTTTAGATCTTGGTAGTAGTCATCATCATCATCAGCTTGAATTGAAGTGTAGGGAATTCCCTGTACCATAACAATCCTCAGGGGAACAAATATGGAAGTTTCATTCAATGGTGTGCTATTCCTATCTCGAGGACTTTTGGCTTTAATTTGGGCTTAGAGGATTTTGGCTATGGTACCATCAGCGAGTAATTTTTGGATCCTCTCTCTTAGCCTATCTTCAAATTATTGATAAGAACTATCTTCTTGGTCATTCATGTTGGATGTAGGATTCCTATACATTTATTAAGATTAGCTAAATGAATAATGCATAACGTATGGCTGCAAAAGAAAAGGATGAGCATGTGTGCATGGAGTGGATGCAAAATACTATAATGAAAGATGATTATTCCTATAAGAAACAATGGTTAGTACATGCTTATTTGCATTTATGTTATGTATGCATGGTTAAAGCTAGTTAGTTTTTCATGCACAATGAATAATCCAATCACAAGCAAGCTCTCACTTCTAACCTTATTTCTCTATAAGGTTATTCGATCCCTTTCTGAGGTAGGTGTTGAACCTTTAGTCATCAGGGGACTATGGTTCTCTTTCTCAGAACTAGTCTATTTTGATTTATGTTGATCAAAACCAAAGGATAAAGTGAGGAATGATACTAAGATATGCTTTAGGTAACCATATGATGTCAATGTGAAGGTTAATTGTTAGGCTTCAAATGATGTCTAGAGCTTGCATATGCTTGTATGAGAGGACCAATGTCAATTAAAAGGAGTCTGAGTTCTTATCCCCATATCAATATTCAATATGTTTACTAGGAGTCATGAAAGTATCATTCAATAGTTTACAATTTGGTTTTATCGACATAAAGGTCCACAATCTAGTTGGATTCCTAACCCATTCATTTGATTTAATAAGGATAAATGGATGACATCTCATAGTTCTATCATTGAGGGATGTTGTTATTTGTTAGTTTACATAGGGTATTCAAGTTGAGGTACATGCCTCTTATCATTCCCCATGATTCGAGCTCACACGAAGTAAATGAGAATCACATGGTCCTGAGCATGAATATTCCATGAAAATTGACATTACGATGTCATTCGATGACAAACACTGGGAAAGTCATGTCATTTTATGAATATCATGCCAGATGGATAGTGTTAGTACAAAAATAGAATGCACAACTTAGTGGAATCCTAGTGGATGTTACTACTAGTTTACCTACATAAACTAAGCTAGGGTGAAAGGCTAAGGGTTTCTTTAGCGAGAATGCCCCCATATGACTAGCGATATAGACTTCGATTAGTGAGTCTAGCATTGTTTTAATAACTCAGTCACCCTTCTTTAGGACATTAGTTATAGACTTGGGTTAGATGATTCTGGTGAATGCATGAGTAAAGACTAATGGTGATAATACCTTATCTTCATCAACCTATGAGTTGAGTAGAATCATGGTGGCAATATCATTTAGTATTATCAAGGCTTTTAGGGACCAATGGTGCACGTGTGATGTGTAGTGCAAATGCAATGGTGAGGGGCTCTATACGACTGAGTATTACATAATGAGAAATAGTCATTTTTGAGTTGATCTCTCTTACTTAGAGGTCCCTAGTGGAGTCACCACTGTGAGCAATCATTCTTTTTTATTAGGCGAATAAGTTCTATAAGGGTCTTTTCATTTTATTTTTGAGGGACATGACAACTTTACTGAATAGGGATAAATGATTAGTCTCGGGAGGAATGAGTCACTTTTTTTATTTCCACCTGATTTTTAGAAAATTGGGAAAAATAAAGGGACAACATTGGGTCACTCAATGAGTATTGCCCCCGGTAGACATTTCTGGGTACGGGAGATCACATCTACTTTTTTAACTATTTCTCATTATACGATGTTCGATGTATAGCTACTACAACACCCTAGTTTTGGTAATGATAGTTTGTATAGCATTCACATAATTCATTAAATTATGGAAGATAATAAAGCTGATGATATTACTATTACATCGCTTTCCTAATAAAATACATATAAAAGGAAAAAAAGATTACGGAAAAGTAAATATAATTTAAATATGATGAATTTGCAAGGTAAATATGACCATTCACATAGCTTACTCAACCACATGAATAATGGGATAAGCAATGGACACTTAATCACTTAAAAGAGTAAATAAAATGTAGATGGTCATGCATGTTCGTAGTGATTCTTTATGCTATGATGATACATGATGATAATATAGGGGATGCATGATGTCATCACTAAATCGAAAACATGATGACTCTATTATTGGATATGAACTTCTCACATTATTGATATTTATGATGTGATTTCATGTTCCAAAACTAAAGGATGCAGAATGATGATAAAAAATGAGCATAATAAAGTGTAGATTATTCATATAGCATGCAAAATTGCTAGTCTCATCACACAAGCATATCAATATTCTCAAATGCTAGTGATAATAAAAAAAATGCAATAAAATAAAATAAATGTACCAAAATGATTATGTGGTCCTCATATTTGACTAAGCTTGTGTGGTCCTCAGATTTGACTAAGCTTGTGTAGGTATTGAAGCTTTAGCTTCAAGGGATTACCAAGCTTTCCTCGTCGAGAGATTCAAAATGACAATAGAATTATGCTAGTTTGTATACCTTTGAAGCATGCTTTAACAAAGGTAAGGCTTGGTTTGGTGGAAAAGATATCTAATCACCTAAAACAAAATAGTGGGAGAGCAAAAACTATCTAGAAAGGGGTTTCCAGCACCTTCGATCTGACAAATTTTTGAGCGTGTGTGTGTTTCCACTTGCTTCACCCCCCCCTCCCCAAAATGGGGTGCGGAGGTGTCTAGTTATAGTGAATAATGTATGGAATATGGGGGTATAGGTGTGGTCACATGCACATCTTTAGGACAGAGTGTGTGGCCACACAAATTGCATGTGGCCACATGTTGGCACGTGGTCACATACATGGAGAGTGGCTGCATACGCACGTGCTTGCTCACATGCTCTTTCGTGTGTTACGCGCTCCAATCAGGGCTTATGCAGGCTTTTTTGAGGTTGGTTCCTAAGGTTTTTGGGCCTTTTGGATATGTTTCCAAAGTCCATTTTGTCACATTTGGCCACAATCTTAGTGCATGACACCTAGGGGTGTTTATGGCTTTATGCACACTTTTAAGCTACACCTGCTGATCCTTGAGTTATGTTGGGCCATTCTAGGACCACTTTTGAAGGTTTTGGAGCCTTCTGGACATCTTTTCAAAGTTCATTTCATCAAATCAATTTCCATTTTTCACGAAGTTAGGTCTCAGTCTAACAAAATAAACACCAGCCAAACAAGCTAAGTGTTCCGAGAAAGGAATTCTCAAAGTAAGCTTCTTATTGTTTCGATAATTCATATTTTATAAGGTCAGAGCATCACTTAATGGCTTGGTGATCAATTTTGTGCACTGGTAGGGTCAATTAGTTTTTTAAGATTGCACATTTCAGAGATGTTACAAACAAGCAGACTCTAGTCATCTCGAAGGTTTGTTTCATTATTAGACCTTTTTTGGGGACAGTCAAATTTAAGGTATGACACAGTGATGTACATTTCCCTCTTTTAGTAATATGGGCCTCCAGCTGTGCTTTGAAGAGACATCTAGCATGTGTATGTATGCATCAAAAGTGGCTCAACTCCTTAATCTAGGATGAGGTATCTATAAAACACAAAATTATTGTTAATATCATATAAACAGAAATTCATCTTACTTATTTATTTTGGGTGTTCACAGCTTTATCAAGACTTATGGGGTCCTCAAGATAGATGGACCCATGCAATGGTCCATTCAAGATGATATCCTTATAGAGGGCACTGCTTTATGGGCCCGATTACAGAGTCTGGTATTTGGGTGAGCAAATCTTGTTCTAACATCGTGTCACTCGAGCTAGACATAGCCTTGTAGCCCCTCCTACTCATATATTTTGGACACATCTATTGGAGGGTGACAAGATTAATCAAGTTATTACATGAGACCCAACAGAGGAGGATACTGTGAGATGCAAGAATTGCTACCTTAACTTCGTTTGAGTTAACCTACTTCAGATAGTGCCTCTAGCTCCTGTGACCCCTGTTCAGGTAACTGTCTAACCTCCCTTTATCTCTTTTGTAGATATCTATTAGCTCATATATTAACTTTTCTTTAATTTTAGATGGTAGCTATAAGTCCTATAGCTCAACTATTGTGTGTAATTTTACACATGTTCTTTAATTGAATTTTAATGAATTTTGAATAAATAGTTAGTCATGATTGGGTAGAATTTAGGTTTAATTAGACATTTATTTAAGTTGGACCTTCATTCTAGTTTCTTATTTGTTTTTAGTTTATTTAGGACTTTTTTATTATTATTAATAAGAGTTTCCCATTTTTGTAGGAATGATTGAAAAAGAAGCTTAAATGGTTAAGGAATGTTGAACATGGCCATGATATATCTGTGTTTGTGCCCATGTCATGTTTTGGAAGAAGAATTAAGGCAGCATACCTTAAGCATGACCATGCTAGAAGCCATGTCAACCATTGGAATTGAAGGATTGAAGACATAGGCATGCTCAAAATCATGCCCTCTTCAATGTGAATTGAAGAAATACGAGAAGATCAGCATGGCTTAAGCACCACCATGCTTAAAATCGTGACATAAAAGTAAGGACATGACATGGTCGTGCTTATGCCATGTCAAGCAAGAGAAATTTTCCTTTTTAGAGGAAACTCATGAATTCTAGTCAAATTAGGTTTCCATTGAGTTTTGGGCATAAATGGGGGATCAAAAAGATATTTTTATTCATCCTCGGTCATGTAGAAACACTTTTGAAGACATTCTAAAGGTGATTGAAGAAGACTTGTGGAGGATTCAAGAGCTTAAAATCATAATTTCTTCTTCTTTTTAATTACTTTGATTATGTTTTTATGTATCGCTATAATTATGCATGTCTAAACTCTTCTTAAGGTTCAAATTTGCCTAGCTAGTCTATTACTTGTTTGGATTATTTTTTCCTTTTAATAAATTAATTTTCAGTCAATTTTAGAAGTTATGCTTAATATCTTGCATTTGATTTTAGGCCTGATTGAATGCATGTTTTTTGGTAGATTATAGACAATGAAAGTTGCATGCTCTATTAGCTTATAGGCTTGTGGAACTTAGGAAACTTGATCATGAAAGTAGACGAATAATTCAAGGAGTAATAAATTGCTAAGGAACTTAATGAACCTTAGTTAATTAACATGACCATGAAAATAGGTTGTAATTAACTTTGGTATTCTTAAATGAACTCAAAAGATAATCTAGGTAATTTGAGTGGTTTACCCTTGACTGAATTAATAAATTGAATTATGAAAAGATCTTGTAATCTAAGTAATAGCTAGTAAGCAAATATGGCCTCTATATTTTTAATTATTGAATTTTAAAAATAATTATTTCAACTTTAAGTTTTCTATTTTGGTTTGTGATTTATTATTTCATTACAATTATTTGATTTTGTTAGATTGTAGGAATATAATTAGGGTTGGTAATTGGTATCAATCTCCTTGTGGGAATGATACTTATACTCACTCTTTACTACTTGTTATGAACCGTGCACTTACAAAATTTGCCTAACATCAACCCATGTTTGCTCTATAAAGGAGACCTTCTCAGTATCCCTGCACTAATCAGTATAGTGCATGTACTTGAGATAGAGCTCTGCCTACTAAGGCTCTTTCTGGCTCCAGCTCTCAAGTAGTAGTTAGTCACCTTGCTACTATTCTTGACTTGCTTACTCATTATTAGTTACCATTAGGGGAGCTATCTCACTAGTTCTTGACATTAGATGAGAGTCTAATGCCAGTATACATTCCTAATTCTACTATACACATAATCCTTCCCCTTGATCATATTTTTTAATGCATTTAACCAAACATTAGTACCTATCATTCATACATCATACAGATACCTCAAGAGCAAGGGGAGTACATGTACAGGCTGATTGAGGCCTAGTAGGACCACCTAATGATTATCATACAATAGTAGAGGATAATTACATTCCCTTACTTTTATATGAATGCCTACTGGCATGATTACTTACATTTCATAGTATTTTGATAGGCATACAATGAATTCTCTTAGGTTAGGATCATAGCTCTTCAGTGTTAGGTTACTACCCTACAAGTTGAGGATGATGATGATGATGATGAAGATGATGATGGTGAGGATGATGGTCATGATGAGGGAGATCATGATAATGATTCCTATGACTTTGATGATGGAGATGCTTGAGATTCAAAGACTTTATAAAGTAGGACCTTTAGTTTTCTTAGACTTAGAATATTACTCTTTTTTGGATTTTCAAATTTATTCGAATTGTAGATCCTTAAGTTTATGAACCATTAAAACTTTAAAATACATTAATATTTCATTTACAACTAAGTCTTATCTTTGTTTTAATAATATTTCCCAATTCAATCATAAATTTTAGGCCATTTAACAAAGATTTGATGTATCCCAAATCAATATATATGTGTTGCCTCATTAATGAGGCATTGCCTTATGGAAATGAGGTAATGAACAATTTCCTCTGCAAGCTAAGGCGTCACTCAATTAAGGAGGTGATTCCATAACATTTTGATCTAGTATGCCTATTTCAACTTAAAACCCTAAGTCCTCTTATAAAAACACACAATTCCATCTTCTCCTATGCCTAAAAGCTTTAACTTCATATTCCTAACCAAACCCTAAAAAATACAGAAAGGTGCCTTGAACAACTGCCAATCTTGAAAAGTTTAGATGGTGACATATGGGTGAAATTAGAGCCATTTCACTTTTTTTTTGTTCCCTGCATGCTAGGAAAATCAATTTCTCCTTTTTACTCATTACTGATCAATTATGGGACCCTAACAAACATGTCTTTCAATTCAATGCTTTTGAGATATGCCCCCTGCCTAAAGAGTTTTGAGCTATAGTACGCTGTCAAGTAGAATTTGCTTGTCAAATTGTTGTCCCTCAACTTAAGATTCCTCATTTACCTATTGTTCAATGTCAAATGGCCTTTTTGTTCAACCTTTCTCTATAGTCATCTCTCTGTCACATTCTTGGGACTAAAATTGTGATAGGATCCTTCCTAAAAAGTACTATGGCTATGAACAATATGGAAGTATACTGGCCTTAAATGATTGCTCTATACTTCAATGCCCAGTTTTTCTTGTCTCTTCTTCTGGAAATTTTGATTTCTAAGTTCTCGATATGTTAGAGCAAGTGGAATTAAGGTTCAATCCTCTACTCCTCATCCTAGTAGACACCATTGTTAGATTGAAAAGTTCTCAGAAACTCAGCACTTCTCTAGTTGTCCACTGTTATTGGAAGTTAGTTTTCCCATTTTATTTTCTTTTTCTTTTTTCTCCCTTTTCTCTTTTTTTTCTATTTCTTTCATTTTCACTTTTTTCACCTCATAAACTTGGTTTCAAGAGAAATTGAAACTACTCGAGCCTCCCATAGACAATGCTCATTATAATTTAAAATAATGTTAAACTAAAAGACTACAACCAATCTTAAAGAATGTCAAAGACTGGCTAGCCACTTTTCCCGATACTGAAGGTCAATAGATGTGTCCATGGTAGAAACTGAAGCATGTGACCATCCGATATTATAAATACTATATTACTATAACATAACTACATTTTACCACCTTCTATAATCCTACTCACCTTTGCCACTAATATGGGATGAAGCAACTAATTATAGAGCTAGTACATGAATTTGAGCCAAGGCCCCTTACTTAGAACTTCCTGGAAAATTTAATAACCACTTAGCCTTATAGAATTACTTAAAGGAGCATTGTCTATAATAGAGATCTATCAACTAATGATCAGTATAAGGAGTGGATTCAACTTCAGTAAAAATAAAAATATTAGTTTATAAAAGATAAGAAGACAAAAGAACTTCATTCATCTAGTGTTCAAGATGCTCAACATAAGAAAAGAAAGAGAGATTAGTTCATGAAACTTAATCCATATTTGCTTTTCATTTGATGTGCTTTTATTTTGGATATTTAGTTTGTAATAAGCATTTTATGTAACATTTGACAATAATAAAGACAAACTGCTTCATTTAATTTAAGCACAAATAACTATACATTTCATTTCTAACATAACTCATGTCATTAAATGGCTTGCCAACTAATTATTTTTTCCTCTGTCTCTCTTTTTACATGTCCTTAAATTTTGCCTGGGCAACCTTTTAAAGTTTTTAACCCAGCGTGACTTTTTTATTATTTTTATTTTTATTTATCTCTAACTTTTTCCTAGACAACCTCTTGCAAGGTTTTCTCCCAGTGAGATATTATAGAAAGTATTTATTGAGCTTATTCAGATTGATGGGCTCTCTGAATTCATTCCCTTCCAAATCAAAAAGAATAACAACACCCTTAGAAAATAAATTCTTCACCAAGTAAGGACCCTCACATTTTGGTTTGAACTTCCCTTGTAAATAAGTCATAATCGGTTTTATAAGCTTTAACACTAGATCACCCTCCTTAATCTTTCCTGGCTTGACTTTCTTATTATAAGTGCGGGCTATCCTCTTTTGATATAACTGTGAGTGGCACATGGCTTTCATTCTTTTCTCATCCAACAATGTAAACTATACTAACCTGCACTCTACCCACTAATACTCAATAATTTTAAACTCCACTAAAACCTATAATGATTAAATCTCAACTTCTACTAGCAACACAACTTCACACCTATATACAAGAGAGTACAAAGTAACTCTAGTTGATGTTATAGCTATTGTTCTATACCCCCATAATGCAAATTGTAAATAATTCACGTAATCTCTATAATTTTACATCCTTTTAGTCCAAATCTTCTTCACATTTTGATTTGCAGCTTTTACTAGCCTGTTTGCTTGCAGTTTATATAGAGATGACCTATGGCACTCAATTTTGTATTCTTTGCATAATGAAGTTATTTCCACTCGAAACTAAACACCATTATCAATGACAATATGACAAGGCAACCCATACTTATATATTATGTTCCTTTCTATAATCCTTGTTATTTATTTCACTCTAACATAAGTATACGACTCTGTATCCACCCATTTAGAGAAATAGTCTATAGCTACCACAATATAGTGATGAACATTATATGCCTTTGGCCTTATCTCTCCTATGATATCAATTCCCTAGACTATCAAAGACCAAGGAGAAGTCATTCCCTGAAGTTCTATGGAAGGTAGATGACTAACATCCGTATACACTTGACAGTTGTGGCATTTTTTCATAAACTTTAAACAATCAGCTTCCATGGTTAGCTAGAAATACACTTGATAAGTTATTTTCTTAGCTAAGATAGTCCCATTCATATGTGGCCCACATACCCCTTCATGAATTGCTTCCATGATCTTTTGAGCTTTGTCTTTAATAATACATCTCATATGCACTCCAGTTGGCATTCTTTTGTACAACATCCTATTGTGATTGATGAATTATCATAACAACATCCTCAAAGACATTCTTTCCTTCTTATCCAAATCTTTAGGGAATTGCCCCATTTCCAAATATTGTTATAGATTATAAAACCATGGCTTCTTAGTGGTATCTCCTGGCATCACCCTCATCTTTTTATAATACGGAGTTTGGGACTTCATAAGAATAAGAGACATGATCTCCATTTGTTTCTTGCCTTCCTATATTGAAGCTAAAGTAGTTAGAGCATTAGCCACTTGATTCTCTTCTCGTGGCAAATGAATGAACTTGCATTGAGTAAAAGATAGCAAAAAATTAACCAAGTAATCCTAATACAATCGCTACCTATCTTCCTTCACTTCCCATTCTTTTTAAGCTTGCTTTATTACTAGTATATAGTCTTTATAGACTATAATCTCTTCTACCCCTACACTTTGTAGTGCTTCCAAACCAAAGATGTAGGCCTCATACTTAGCTTAATTGTTTGTCACTTCAAACTCCAGTCTTTTGGCCATGAAAATCATTTCCTTTATAGTGAAATAAGAATTACACCGATACCTAACCCTTTACCATTAATGGCCCTATCAAAATGCATTTCTAACCTTGCATTTCTATTGCCCCTAAGTGCTCATAAAAAAATTATGACTCCCACTCTTATTCATCATCTACTAGATTCTGAACCAAAAAGTTAGCTACTGCTCTTCCTTTCATAACCTTATTTGTTAGATAATCTATATCAAATTTAGTGAGTAGAACTAGCCACTTGACTAACTTTCCTATGAGTGATAAAGTCTGTTGAAGATATCTAAGGGGGTCTTGCTTCAAAATTATTTGAACCTTATAAGATTAAAAGTAATTTCGAAGCTTCTTTTTCAAACAAATCACAGCCAAACATGTCTTCTCCACCAAGTTTATTTTTGCTTCATACGGTAGGAATTTCTTACTCAAGTAATACACTATATTTTTTTACGTTTCCTTCCCCTTCTTTAGCTAACATTGCCCCCACTACTTCCTTCTTAATAGCCAGATAAAGGGTCAAAGGCTTTCTTGGTCTTGGTGGTTTTAACACTAGAGGATTCATCAAATAATTCTTAATATTCTCAAAAGCCTGTTGACACTTGTCTTCCCAAACTATGGGTTAATTCTTTATTAAAACTTAAAAATAGGTTCACAAATAGCAATCAGTTTAGCTATGAACCTAATAATGTATTGTAACTACCCAATTAACCCTCTCACTTCTTTCTTTATTTTGGGTGCAGCCATTTCACTAATTGCTTTAACTTTCTTCGAGTCCACTTTAATTCCCTTTTATCTTACTATGTGCCTTAATAGCTTCCTTGAATTTTCTTAGAATACACACTTCTTTGGATTTAGCATGAGATTTTATTTTTCAGCCCTCACTAAGAACTTGTTCAAAGCCATAAAATGTCCTTCCCTAGTTAGAGATTTCACCATCATGACATCCATATAGACCTTTATCTCTTTATGGATTGTATCATGCAGTAGAGTGGTAGCCATTCTTTGATAAGTAGCCTCGGCATTCTTTAACCTAAAAGGCATCACTAAGTAATAGTAGATTCCTCATTCGATGGTGAAAGATGTTTTTAGTTTGTCCATTACTACCATCATGATTTGATTATACCATCAAAAACCATTTATGAAGGAATACATAGCACTATAAGCTACACTATTAACTAATATGTCTATATGTGGTAGAGGAAAATCATCCTTATGGTAAGCATTATTCAAATCCCTATAGTCTACACACATCCTGACTCTCCCATCTTTCTTAGGGACCATAACTATGTTGACCAACTATTGTATATTGTCCACTACCTCTAAAAACTTTGACTTCCATTGCTTTGCCACCTCATCTTTGATCAAAAGAGCCTACTCTTACCTTAACCTCCTCTTCTTCTACTTTATTGGTGCAATGTAAGGATACATAGGGATTCGATGTTCTACCATTTCCCTATCAATCCAAGGTATATCCTCATAGCCCCAAATGAATACTTTCTATCTTTTGTATTAATATTTCTTTCATGTTTTCTATCTCATTAAGAGTTAAATCAGAAGCAATCAGCATATTTTTAGGATTATCATTTGTGCCTAAATTAAATGTTTTAGTTTACATAAAATTAATGTTAAATGTATACATGAAATAATAATCACAAGCAGAATAACCATTAGGAAACACATCACATACATAAGCAAACTCATATTTCATTGAATTAAATTTTAAGAAAAATAAATAATTAGTTTCAAACAAACTAGCCAAAGAAATATTAAAGTCATCATAAAAAAACATCCATGATAGAGTCCTAAACAAAATTCTTAAAGTTTGGCTTGTTTTTCTAACCATCAACATCCTTCTACTTTGCATCAATAATGTAATCTTCAGATTCTTAGCCCATGACCACTCTTCCATGGTCACCTCATCAACAACGGTCTTCTTCACCCCATTCATATACTCGATAAATATTTCAAACCTAGGAATCAATTTTCCTACCAGCATTAGAGGTTCAGGAATATATGGATATCTAGTGCCCTCTTTTATAAATATTTCCCACAATGCCCATTCTTTACCTTCAATTTTAGCTTCATTTTCTTCATCATAATCCTTATCTCCATGATATCCTATCCCATGCTTCATATTAGTACCTTTTGTTCTATAAACTTTGGCAATTTGCTCTGATTCCTTCCAAGTCCCAAGCTAGGCATAAAATTAATATTCCTTATCATGCTCATAACCTTCTCATCAAGGTCATCCTTATAGATCATGCAAACTTCAAAATTAAAACTGATACAGATCTCCATAAGGGTTAGCTTCAAAGTAGCAACTGCTACCTCAGTTTCTATCGTAATAGTAACCACTTTCTATTCATATGGAAACTTAATTTTTAGATGAATAGTGGATGGTACACCTCCTAAAGGATGGAACCATGGCCTTCCTAGTAGGATGGTAAAAGTGACTAAGATGTCAATCATAGGCAATTTGACCCAATTTTTAATGGGCCTAGTTTTGACCAAGACTTTAAAAGTTCCCTCAATAAGTAGCTTCATGTCATCATATGCCTTAATGATCACATCATATGGTTTTAGATCAACCATAGTGAGTCCTAACTTAGGTAAAATCTTTAGGGGGCACACATTAATAATATAGCCATTGTCTATCATCACACATCAAGATAGCTTTCCTTTCACTTTAGCTTTAATGAACAAGGTCTTATATTGCTCTCTTCCCTTTAAAGGTAGGTCATCGTCAGTAAATATAATAGCTCCTTAAAGGCTTTTAATTAATAAACTCACCATTTGTTTAGGAGTATAACTTATAGGGATCATCTTGTGGTCCAAAGCTTGGAGTACTGCTTCCTAATGGACCTTGTAATGCATAAGGAACTCCTAGACACTAGAAATAGCCTTCTTAATAGTTTTCTCTTTTAATTCCTTTGAATCCCTATTTTGATCTTTAGCCTCAGCTTTCGCTATTAGTTCTTATTTGTTCTTCACCTCTTTCTTTCCTTCAATTTTCTTTATCAATCAATTCTCTCTTTCCTCTTCATTGTCCCATATGTCAATATGTCTCTCTTCTTCATATGAGCTCCAAATTTCCAAGACATGGACAATTAATTATGTGTGTTGCTTTTTAAATTTAGGCTTTATGGTTTTTGCTCAAGTGTTGGTGGATTGGGTGTGATATCAATAAAGGAGTTTAAGACATGCTCCTTTATTAAACTAATGTTGATAATAAGGATTTGTACATTGGGTGGTGAAACATTTTAGTAATTGTGTAGAGAGTTATTTTAGGTATTTAGTTTCTTAGTTTCTGGATCAGTAATTTTGCCTAAATCAATTAAGTCTCAGATCTCATATTTCATTCTGGTACAATTGTCAATGTTATAACCAATGACTCAATGCAACTTGTAGTAGAGTTTCAGGTTGGCATTTGATAGAGGCTATTTTGGGGGTAAGGATTTAAGAGGTTCTTCTCAACCAATTTCTCTAGAACCTTTGAAAGAGGTCTACTTAAATTAGAAAATCTCATAGGTTGCCTAATTTCATTAACTCGTATGTTGCTACTGCTACCCCTATTTCCTTCTTTACCCCCCACCTTGCCCCAAATAATTTCTTCTCTTAAGCTATATCTGACTCCTTTTGAACCATAAAGTGGTATAGTCCCTTAAATTTCCAAATTCCTAGATCCTTTAACTTCTTTGAGAGCTGTGAAATTCACCCCTCCATTGTTATCATCAATTGATCAGTTTTAGTAGGCCTATGTCTCATTTGAGCTAACTTCCCTCTCCATTTGGTCAAGTAACTAGTGAAAGAGTCATTAAACCTTTACCTCATATTTTGTAAATCCCTCAAAGACACCTCCATTTGGGCTTTCAGTCTGTACTACTTAATAAATGCAGCATATAACTCCTTCTAGTTAGTTTGGACATGTGTTTTCGAAGCATAGTGCCACCTAATTGGTGCTCCCTCCAAAGATGAAGGAAACTTCTTGACAATCTAGGCCTTGATTAAGCTGGTTGCCTTCATATAAGTCATATACTATTTTAAGTGTAGATGTAGATCATCAACTCTTGTATACCTCTTTATGTTATGGAACTTAAACTTTCAATGTAGGGGATCATCATCCTCATCTAAGTTAAGATCGGTGTAATGCATTGGGACATCAATTCCCTTTTCCTTCATCATCATTTGCACTTGAGTCATGACCTTGGTCATGTTCTTAACCTAATTAGTCTTTTTCACATTCTCAGAAATATCCATATTCTGCTAGCTTGTCAGATTTGCTAACATAGTTTCTAGATCATCCTTTATTTTAGCTTTTGTAGAGGTCTCAGCATCAAGATCAATTGGCTAGGTTAGCTACTTTTACTTGAGTATTCCCATCATTTCTCCCATTATCTCCCATATTATAGACTGAGTTTTAATAATTAACCCTTCTTTCAACTATTCCTTAAAAGCTTCAAGATCAAAACCTACCATTTCTGCTTGTTTGGAATTTTTAACTAAATAACTTGTGTTAGATCGTGTCCAAAAAGCAAAGTGTGATGGATCTATATATGCAAGACCACATGTTAGAAATATGCATGATGTGTATGCATGAAATGCATGTTCATTTTTATTTTATTATTTTTATTAAAAGAAAAATAAAAATAAGCAATCAAAGAAGCAAACACGTCAAATTAATGAATGATCACCTCTACCCTTATTTCTCCAACACACGTGTTTGATGGCAAGTCTCTTCTCCTAAGATATTTGGCCTAGGTTTTGATTATCAATAGGGAATAACAAAACCAACATATAAAAAGAACTCCTAAAATGGTCCAAACAAGTAGTAATACCTTTGGATAAAACCAAAGTCCACACCATAATGGGCTATAGTGGGCATGAAAGGCCCACTTTAGCATAGTCATGCAATGGGCCTAGGTTTTATACTAAGGTCTACTATATGGAATCAAACACTTGCATTTGGAATACCTAAAGAAAGTTACTACATCATTACATGAGCTGAGTCTTAGGTTAAAAAGGCTCCAGTCCTTCGAATGATATACTTCCCACTCAAAGGTTTATGCGACCTGGGATAAGTATGTGCTATGAGTGACAATAGCCAAATACTCCACTACTAGGTTTGAGTGAAACACAAGTAGCAAAGCAATGACTATCATTGGGTTTTTTGGGATTGAGTGCTCAATATGTGAAAAGGTATTATGAATGCAAAAGGAATAAGAAAATAATTAAAAATGATAAGGCATAAAACACTAGAATCAAATTCTTTATCTCTAGTGGAGTCACCATTATATGCGGTGGCATTTAGCATGTGCCTAAATGTTCAGTGACCACGGCATTGTATGGGCTCAAGGCCTACTAGGAAATACAACATAGGCTTTAAGCCTATATCAAAAATAGGAGTCGCCACTCGAATGAGAATTAGGACACACTTTATAGCAACTGGATCCCATGAAGGGCATCTTAGTAGCCGTCCTTAAAGATTGGGTTTGGAAACTGAGTATGGGCTTTTAGAATGCCCATCCAACCTTATGGTTGGCCTCTAATTGTGTTTTATATTTTATTACCTTTAATTATTTAATTATTTCTTTATTTATAAGCAAAGTTGTAATTACCTCCATATAATTGTCCAGTTCACAACTTAATCTAAGTTTGCACATTAATACAATTTCATGCAATTAGGTCCAAACACCTCATACATCCACAGTTCAATTAATAACACAAATAACAAAAAAAAATTATGCATGCAAGAA
Organism: Mallotus nudiflorus; assembly: GCA_947683625.1. Taxonomy (NCBI): domain Eukaryota; kingdom Viridiplantae; phylum Streptophyta; class Magnoliopsida; order Malpighiales; family Euphorbiaceae; genus Mallotus; species Mallotus nudiflorus. Next base: position 4,283,501 of record CANTUR010000066.1, read on the forward strand.
AAAATGGAGGAGGAGAAAAGAATTACACCTTTTTAAACATGCAATCAAAATAAATAATAAAATAAAATAAAGAAAACCACACAAAGAATAGGGGAGGACAAAAGAATTACATCCCTTAACCATATAAAATTGCAAAATAAATAGAAAATAAAATAATAAAGCCAAACTAAAAGATTTCTTCTAAACTTGGGATAATAGTTTGATGATTAACAATCGCCTGAATATGCCTGAAAAATCAAGAGTAATTAGCTCCACACAATTAACAAAAAAAAACCTACAAAAGTAGAAACCACCGAGTTAAAACCTTAAAACCTGAATGAGGGTTTAGGTTTTTCTCTGATTATGTTGCCACTGGCTATCCCTTTTTCTGACTTTGATCAGACTTAGGCTTATTGCCCTATTAACAATTACGTAGCTCATTTAGCCCTTTTGTCTACACAGGGTTTCCTTTCTTATGCATAGCCTGTTCCCTTTGCATTAAACTTTTGCCTCTATTGTGGATACTTCAATAGATATTCCTATTTTGACTTAGCCTGATATTAAGAGTGGTGCCTTTCAAGGTATAAAAATTAATTCTGACACCTACAAATGATGCCTTGCTCTCTACTAACATTCCCTGATTGCACGTATGGTTCTAAATAAGGGTGAACAACCTTAAACCCTTGTTAAATTAAAAGAAAAAATATCATCTGTTTAGAATTTATATGAAGATTAGAGATTTATTTCATTAGGAAGAGGCTTTTGTTATATTCTTTTGCACTCCACTATTATAAAAGATAAGGTTTGGAATCGTGGTTCTTTATCTCTTAAACCTGGCATACTTCAGATTCATCAATGGTCTCCTAGATTTGATTCATGTGAGAAATCAACAATAACTCTACTTTGGCTCTATTTCTATCATCTTCCTTAGGAGTTTTAGGATCCATAAATCCTTGCTGACATTGCCTAGAATGTTGGTACTCGAACCCAAGTAGAAAAAGCAACACCAGAAGGGGATTTTGGCCATTTTGCTCCTATACTAGTGGATGTTGATTTGGCATCCAATGTGCAACACTTACTTATGATTGATTATAATGGAATTTTTATTTGATATCGATGTGATTTATAAGAGCATGCCAGCTTTTTGCCAAACCTATAATTTTATTGGCTATAGTGCATCCTTTTATCGTTTGTCACACAAACTAATAATTAATTATGCTCTCAAATGAGATGTCTTGAGAGGTCATTCAAAAGAGAGAACTAAATGGCACTATAAACATAACACTAATATTGTAGTTATTCCTATAATAGTGCATAATGCCTCTCCTAAATAGCCTAATGCAACTATTATGAATTATCCAGCAATGATGATTTTGCTCAATGCTACTAAACCCACCATTGCTATTGTTCCATCTTAAATTGTTGCTCCATCTCATGAGGAGCCAGTCAATACTTTTGGTAACCGCTTGAATGGTAATTCCCTAATTAATGAAGCAAAACATGATGAGGTAGTTTCCTCTAGTTCTGATCAAGAACTGGATACTCATGTGCAAACTAAGATGGCATTAATCACTAATCAATCTTGGGTAGACCTGGTAGAAAATTCAGAGAATTGGCATATTGCATCCTCAAAAGAAAAAGGCAAGCAAAAGCATATTCCTTCTCTAATAGGTAATAGAGGCAACCGAACTCTTATAAGGTTCATTTCTCATTCTTCGCAATGAACATCTTATATTGGAATTATAGGAGTTTGGGTAATTCTGCCAACCAACGAGATCTTTATAATTTTTGTTCTTTTTTAAAGCCTTCTTTTATCTGTATTAATGAGCCAAAGGTGGCTTTTGACTCTATTCATCATATTTTTTGGAGATGTCTTAATATGTATTTTGTTCCTTCTACTTCTACTTTGCTTTCAAACTTATAGAATAGTTTCGGGTTGGCATTTAGTAGAGGCTATTTTGGGGGTAAGGGTTTAAGAGGTCTTCTCAATCAATTTCTCTAGAACCTTTGAAAGAGGTATACCCAAATAAGAAAATATCCTAAGTTTCCTGATTACATTGACTTATATGTTGTTGTTGTTGCCGCTAATTCCTTCCTTACCCCCCACTTTCCCTCAAAGAATTTCTTCTCTTAAGATATATCTTACTCCTTTTGAACCATAATGTAGTATAGTTCCTTAAAATTCTAAATTCCTAGATCTTTAACTTCTTTGAGAGATTTGAAATGCACCCCTCCATTACTATCATCAACTTATTAGTTTTAGCATGCCTATGTCTCATTTGAGCTAACTTCCCTCTCCATCTAGTCAAGTAATCAATGAAGGACTCATTAAACCTTTACCTTATATTTTGTAAATCCCTTAAAGTCAACTCCATCTAGGCATTTAGTCCATACAGCTTAATGAATGCAACATATAGCTCCTTCTAGTTAGTTTGGACATGTGTTTTTAAGGCATAGTGCCACCTGATTAATGCTCCCTCCAAAGATGAAGGATACTTCTTGACAATCTGGGCCTTAATTAAGCCGACTGCCTTCATATAAGTCACATAATATATCAAGTGCATATATAGATCATCAACTCTAGGATACTTCTTCATGTTAGGGAACTTAAACTTTCAAGGTAAGGGGTCATCATCCTCATCTAAGTTAGGATTAGTGTAATCCATTAAGGCATTAATTCCCTTATCCTTCATCAACATTTGCACCTAAGTCATGGCCTTGGTCATGTTCTTAGCCCAATCAATCTTTTTCATAGTCTAATAAATATCCACATTCTGCTGGCTTATCAGATTGGCTAACATAGTTTCCAGATCATCCTTTATTCTATTTTTTGTAGAGATCTCAGCATCAAGATCAATTTGCTATGTTGGTTATTTTTCCATGAGTATTCCTATCATCTCCCACATCATAAACTGATTTTTAATAATTAACCCTTCTTTCAATTATCCTTTAAAGCTTCAAATGAAAACCTATAATTACTACTTGTTTGGAAATTTGGACTAAATGATTGGTGCTAGATCATGTCCAAATAGCAAAATGTGATGGATCTATATATACAAGACCACATGTTAGAAATATGCATGATATGTATGCATGAAATGCATGTTCATTTTTATTTTATTATTCTTATTAAAAGAAAAAATAAGCAATCAAAGAAGCAAATGCATCAGATTAATGAATGATCACCTTCACCCTTATTTCTCCAACACACGTGTTCAATGGCAGGTCTCTTCTCCTAAGATGTTTGGCCTAGGTTTTTATTATCAATGAGGAATAACAAAACCAATGTATAAAAAAAACTCTCAAGATAGTCTAAACAAGAAGCAACACCTTTGGATAAAACGAAAGTCCCCTATAATGGGCCATAGTGGGCATGAAAGGCCTACTTTAGCATAGTCATGCAATGGGCCTAAGTTTTATACTAAGTTCTACTATATGGCATCAAACACATGCATTTAGGAATACCTAAAGGAAGTTACTAAGTCATTACATGAGCTGAGTCTTAGGTTAAAAAGGCTTCAGTCCTTATAGCGATATACTTCCATGATGTCTCCCCACTCAAAAGTTCGTGCAACCTGGGATAAGTATATGTTATGAGTGAAAATAGCCAAATACTCCACTACCAGGTTTGAGTAAAACACAAGTAGCAAAGCAATGATTATCATTGGGTTATTTGGGATTGAGTGCTCAATGTGTGAAAAGGTGTTATGAACGTAAAAGAAATAAGAAAATAATTAAAAATGATAAAGCATAAAACACTTGAATCAAATTCTCTATCTCCAGTGGAGTCATCACTATATGCGGTGGTGTTTAGTATGCGCCCAAGTGTTCGGTGACCATAGCATCATGTGGGCTCAGTGCCCACTAGGAAATGCAACATAGGCTTTAATCCAATATCAATGATAAGAGCCACCACCCATATGAGACCTAGGACACACTTTACAACAACTGGATCCCACAGAGGGCATCCCAACAGCCTTATTTAAAGATTAGGTTTGGAAATTGAGTATGGGTTTTTGGAATGCCCACCCAACCTTACGGTTGGCCTCTATTTATGTTTTATGTTTTATTACCTTTAATTATTTAATTATTTCTTTATTTATATGGAAATTTGTAATTGCACCCATATAATTGTCCAGTTTACAAGTTAATCCAAGTTTGCACATTAATCCAATTTAATGCAATTAGGTCTAAACACCTCATACTTCTATAATTCAATTAATAACGTAAATAAAGTAAAAAAATTGTGCATGCAAGAAGAAATGGGGGAGGAGAAAAGAATTACACCTTTTTAAACATGTAACCAAAATAAATAATAAAATAAAATAAAGAAAACCACACAAAGAATGGGGGAGGACAAAAGAATTACATCCCTTAACCATATAAAATTGCAAAATAAATAGAAAATAAAATAATAAAGCTAAACTAAAGGAATTCTTCTAAACTTGGGAAATAGTTTGGTGATTAACAATCGCCTGAATATGACTAAAAAATCAAGACTAATTAGCTCCATATAATTAATAAAAAAAACCTACAAAAGGAGAAAACCACAAATTTAAAACCTAAATAAGGGTTTAGGTTTTTCTCTAATTATGCCGTTGTTGACCATCACTCTATCTGACTTTAATGAAACTCAGGCTCATTGTCCTATTGATAATTATGTAGCTCATTCAACCCTTTTTTCTCTATAGGGTTTCCTTTCACATGCATAGTATATTCCCATTGCATTTTAGGTTTTAGCCAATTTAACTTCTGCCTCTATTTGTGGATGCTTCAATAGATATTCCCATTCTAACTTAACCTGCTATTAAGACTGGTGCCTTTCAAGCTATAAAAATTAATTATGACACCTATAAATAATGCCTTGCTCTCTGTTAACATTCCCTAATTGCACGCATGGTTCTTCATAAGGGTGACCGACCTTGGACCTTTGTTAAATTGAAAGAAAAATTATCATCTATTTGGAATTTAGATGAAGATTGGAGATTTATTTCATTAGGAAGAGGCTTTTATCATATTTTTTCACACTCCACTACTGCAAAAGATAAGGTTTGGAATCATGGTTCTTTATCTCTTAAACCAGACATACTTTGGATTCAACAATGGTTTCCTTGATTTGATCTGTATGAGAAATCAACAAATTTAGCTTTGGCTCTAATTCTCTCATCTTCCTTAGGAGTTTTGGGATCCATAAATCCTTTATAACATTGCCTAGAATGTTGGTACTCTAATCCAAATTGATAAAGCAACACTAGAAGGGGATTTTTTGCCATTTTGCTCATATATTAGTGGATGTTGATTTTGCATCCAATCTGCAACACTTACTTATGATTGATTGTAATGGAATTTTATTTGATATCAATGTGATTTTTGAGAGCATGACTACTTTTTGTTGAACTTGTAATTCTATTGGCCATAGTGCCTCCTCTTATTGTCTCATTCAAAAGAGAGAACTAAATGAAATCCTAAACACAACACTAGTACTATAGTTGTTCCTCCAGTGGTTCATAAGACCTCTCCTAAACAGCCTAGTGCAACCATTATGAATTCTTCAGCTATGATGATTTAACTCAATGCTACTGAACCCACCACTACTATTGTTCCATCTTAAATTGCTGCTCCATCTAATCTAAAGCCAATAAATACCTTTGGTAACCATTTAAATGGTAATTCTTCAATTGATGAAGCAAAATGCGATGAGGTAGTTATCTTTAGTTATGACCAGGAACTGGATACTCATACACAAACTGAGATGGCATTAATAGCCAATCAATCTTGGGTAGACTTGCTAGAAAATTTAGAGAATTGGCATATTACATCCTCAAAAAAAAGAAAGGAAAATGGCAAGCAAAAGCATACTCCTTCTTTCATAGGTAATAGAGGCAACCGCCTCTTACAAGGGTTGTTTCTCATTCTTCCTAATGAATGTCTTATATTGGAATTATAGGGGTTTAGGTAATTCTACCACCCAACGAGCTCTTTATAATTTTTATTCTTATTTAAAGCCTTGTTTTGTCTATACTGTTGAGCCAAAAGTGGCTTCTGACTCTATTCATAATAGTTTTTGGAGATCTCTCAATATGTCTTTTGTTGCTTCTACTTTTACTTTTCTTTCAAACTTGTGGATCCTTATTTCTAATGAGCTGGGTGCAGGAAATGTCTCAATTTTCTTAAATTCTACCTAACATATTATGATGCAATGTTCTTTATCATCTAACACTTAGTTCATTACTTGTATTTATGGCAATATTTTGGCTTCCATTCATCATCATCTTTGGGCTTAATTAGAGCATATTTCTTCATTAATTTTGGACAACTAATTTATTTTGGGGGACTTCAATGCTTGTTTTAGTGCTTATGAAAAATTAGGGAATGCCCCCAATACCCATTCTTACCATGATTTTCTTTCTGCCATGCATAATTGTATATTGACTTGCCTTGATACTAAGGGTCCTTTGTATACTTGGACCAATAAATGTCAAGGCCAACATCATGTGGATATTCATCTCAACTGTGCTCTTTGCTTAGAAGATTCCTTTAAGAATTGGAATTCCATTGAGTGTTATACTCTAGCGTAGCACTAGTCTAACCATAATCCTCTTTATCTTAATTATTGAAAAGTCTTGTCTGTGACCAAACCTTTTCATTTTCTCTCTATATGTGTGAGCCATGATAACTTTTTGGTTTTGGTTAGAAATTATTGGGGTTCTCTTTCTTGGTAATCCTATATTCTCTATTATGCATAAGCTCAAATCTTTAAGGTTTTTTCTTAGGCATTAGAATAAGGATACTTTTGGAAATGTTGACATCTTATTTCTCAGATAAAGTATAGTTTGATTAACATTTAATAGGAGATGGAAACTCAGGGATTTTTGGAGTCTCTTCATAATTATGAGCTTGAAGCTAATTCTCAACTTTCTTTTTATTTTACTCAGAAAGAGTCTCTTTTAAAAAAAAGTAGAATTAAATGGTTAAGGGATGGGGACCAAAATACTAAATTCTACCATAGTCTTATTGCTAGACACTGCAGCTAAGCTATTAGGAATTCTATAATGATTGATAGTGTATTGCATACTAATGCTCTACTAATTGAGAATCATGTTGTGCATTATTTTTTTAATATTTTCAACGCAAGTCAATCTCCTTATGATTTTTCTAGCATTAAGGTGGTAATTCCAACGTTTGTTTCTAATGCTGATAACCTTATGCTTACCATGATGCCCCCTTATGAGCTTATTTGATCAGTTGTCTTTGATATTTATTAGTACAGTGCCCCTAGAACATATGGATTTACTAGTTTCTTTTTTTATATTTGTTAGGATATAGTTGGAATTATTGTTTGTAAAGTTGTTCAACACTCTTTTGCCATAGCTTCATTGGTTAATAGAATAAATTCCAATCTTATAGTACTAATTACAAAAATTTTAGGTGCACACTCCACTGATAAATTCCAACCTATTATATTAAGTAATTTTTTGTTTAAGATCATTGCAAAGATTTTGGCTAATCATTTGGGTGCTATTGCTTCTCGTATTATTTCCTCTAATAAGTTTGGTTTCATTAAAAGGTGTCATATTGAAGGTTGCATTATTGCTACATCAAAGAGCTTTAACATTATGAATCGTAATTGTTAGGGTGGAAATATGGCCATGAAGATTGACATACAAAAGGCTTTTGATTCAATGGAATGGGATTTCATACGTGTTGTCCTTCTTAGCTTTGGTTTCTCCATTAAATTTTGTAATAAATATGGAATGTCTTTGATTCAGCCAGAATCTCTATTCTTATTAATGGGACTCATAAGGGCTATTTTCCTATTACCAAAGGAGTATGTCAGGGTGACCCACTCTCTCCTCTTTTATTTTGTATAGCTAAGGATTAGTTGAGCAAAAAGCTTTCTCTTTTAGTTTAATATGGTTCTCCTTCTCTTATGGTTAGTAGTGGTATCATTTATCCCTTAGATCTTTTCTATGTTGATGACATTTTTATTTTTTGTAAAGCTTCCCGGGCTAATGTCAATCTGCTAGTCAGCATATTTCAAGAGTATGGTTTTTTTTCTAGTCAAATAATCAACTGAAATAAGTTTAATTTATTTTTGACCAAAGGAATTTCTTTCAGTCATGCCATTTCTTTGTGTACTCAATCAAGTATAAAAGCTAGTAATTTCCCTTTTATCTACATTGGAGTTCCAATTTTCATTGGTGCTCCTAAGTCTAGATGGCTTAAACTAATTACTAATAAAGTGATAGCTAAAATGGATACTTGGAAAGGTCATACTCTCTCCATACTAAGATATTTTACCTTGATCAATTCTACTATATATGGTTCTTTGCTGCATTCTTTCATGATATATAGATGGCTAAGTTCTTTACTTAAAATCATTGAGAAAGCCATTAGAAACTTTTTCTGGATAGGTTCTATTAATTGTAAGAAATTGGTCACTACTAAATGGGATTTATATTGTTCGCTAATTAATAAAGGGGGCATTGGTCTTAGAAGACTATATTGTTTTAATAAGGTTCTCTTATCTCGATTTGCTTGGAAGCTTTCTTGTAGTACTAGCTTTGTTCATCAATTCCTTCGCAAGCACTTTCTTAGATATAATCTTCTGAGAGTCTATTTTATTAGCTCTTTGTTTTGGCCTTTTGTTCAAGATGTTTTTGTGGATGTTCAAGCATCTTCCCAATGGTTGCCAAATTTTAGGTCTCATATGAATTTTTAGACTAAAAATTTTATGGGATACTTTATAGCTAACAAAATTGGCATTCCCCTTCATTACCGAAGTTATTTGTGTGCTTCTATTCATGATTTTTTTGGGAAGATGGTTGGCATATTTTAGATGGTTTTGCTAATGCTTTTCCTGAAGTGGCGATTGATTTAAATAATGTGGCTTTCTTTTCAAATGATTATCACTTTGTTTGGCGGTATTCATTTAATGGCACTTTCTGTTCCAGGTTGGCATATGACTTTTTTCACTCTTCTTCTCCTAAGGTAACATAGGGTCGAATTCTTTATAGGCATTTTTTCCCGTAAGTCGATTGCTTCTTTAGTGGTGTACTTTTCATAATTCCTTACCAACTAATGATAAACTTCAACAAAAAGGCATGACTATGGTCTCTTGATGTCACTTGTGTCTAAATTCTTTTGATTTCTATAATCATGTCCTTCTCATATGTCCTTACGCTACTGCTCTGTGGACTGCCCTTCAGGATTTGTTTTCTATATAAATCCCTATTTTTGGTTCTCCATTAAAATTAACTTATATAAGTATGTTAAGGAAGCTAACATTTTCCAAGTTAGTAACATGGCAAATTCATAACTAAAGTTGCTTAAGGAAGCTAACATTTTCTAAGTTAGTAACATGGCAAATTTACAACTGGAGTTACTTATTCTTCAAGTGCATAGCATTCCAACTTTGGCTCCAGTTCTTCATTTTGTTTTCTAGATTTTGCCTATATGTAGTTTATTCAAAGTAACTATTGACAATTAGACTAAGGGCTATCCAAGCATTGCAGGCATGAAAGGTATTTTTCGATTGCCAAATGGTTTTTCGGTTGGAGCTTTGCTTCTCCTTTAGGGTCTCATTTTGCTTTTAAGGCCAAATTTGCAATTGTGATATTAGCAGTTCAATATACTGTCCATTTTAACTTCCAACCTCTTTTGATAGAAACTAACTCTTCGAATGTGGTTCATATGGTTCATAATAGATCAGCTGATATCTCCTAGTCATGGCATAAAGAGTGGCATGCTTTCTTTGCTTCTCTAGACTCTCTTTATTTTCATATCAACCATGTTCATCACGAGGGTAACAGGGTCGCTGATAAACTTACTAATCATGCTACTTCCTTGACTAGCATAGAATTGTGGCCTTAATATCCTCTACAATGAAATGATCTTCTTCAATATGATGCAATGGGTCTTCCTAATTTTATATTTTATTAGCTTCTTATAAGTGACCTCTTCCAATTTTTGCTTTTAGATAGAAGTATGTTTTCATGGGACATATGTAGGTCTTTTCATTTCTAAAGGACATGGTAACTTTATCAAATAAGGACAAATGATTAGTCTCAAGGGGAAAAGACACTTTTGATTTTATGGAGTTTCCACCTAATTTTTAGAAAATAAAGAAAAGAAATGGACAACAATGGGTCACTCAATGAGTGTTGTCCCCAGTAAAGATTTCTAGGTTTAGGGGATCGCGTCTACTTTTTGACTATTTTTCATTATATGATATTCAATGTATAGCTACCGTAACATCCTAGTTAATGACAGTTTGTATATCATTCACACAATACATCAGATAATAAAGTGAAAATTTTAATTATTATATCACTTTCCTGATAAAATACATATAAAAACGAAAATATTGCAAAAAAGTAAATCTAATTTGGATATGATTGATCTACAAGATTAACGAGACCATTCATAAAGCTCACTAGATTTCATGAATAATAGGATGATCATGCATGCTTACAATGATTATTTATGATGTATAATGATAATATAAAGAATGCATGAGGTCATCACTAAATTAAGAGCATGATGACTTTATTCCGGGATATGAACTTTTCATATTATTGGTATTCTTGATGTGATTTCATGATTTCAAAAATAGAGGATGTAGAATAATGATATGAAATGAGCATAATAATGCATATATTATTCACATAGCATGCAAGATTGCCAGTCTCATCACATGAGCACAATAGCATTCCCAAATGCTAGTAACAATAAAATAAAATGTAATGCAATAAAATAAACATGCTAAAATAATTATGTGGTCCTCAGACTCAATTGAGCTTGTATGGGTTTTGAAGCTTTAGCTTCGAGAGATTATCAAGCTTTCCTCATTGAGAGGTTCAAAATGACAACAAAATGATGCTAGATTATACACCTTTTAAAGGATGCTTTAATAAAGATGAGGCTTGGTTTAATGGAAAAGGGATCTAACAACCTAAGAAAAAAGTTATGGAAGAACAAAAACTATCTAGAAAGGGTTTTCCAGCGCCTTCAATCATACCATTTTTTGAGTGTGTGTGTCTTTCCACTTGCTTCCCCCTTCAAAATGGGGTGTGAAGGGGTCTATTTATAGGGAAATTTGGGTAGAATAGGGTGGTAGGGGTGTGGTCATGCACATATTGAGGATTTTGCACGTGGACACACTAAGTGCATATGGCCGCACATAGTGTGCACATGGTCACACACGCATGCACTTGATCCACTCGCACTTTGGCTTTCCACACACACTTCCTGGGTTTTAAGCACACTGTTTTGAGGTTGGTTCTAAAAACCTTCCATACGCATTTCAATAGTCCATTTTGCCAAATTCAGCCTCAATTTTAGCATATGACACCTAAGGTCATTTACGTGTACTTCTAAGCAATACGCACTGATCCTCAAGTTCTGTTGGACCATTCTAGGACCACTTCCTGAGGTTTTAGGGCCTTTTGAATGTGTTTTTGAGGTCCATTTTTTCAAAATAAATTTCCATTTTTTCCATAAAGTTGTGTCCTAGACTAATAAAGTGTGCACCGGCCCAACGAGCTAAGTATTCTGAGAGGATTTTTCTTGAAATAAACCTCTCATTGTTCTAAGAATTCATAGTTTATAAGGTCATGGTAGAACTTAATGGCTTGGTGATCAATTTTGCACACTGGTGGGGTTAGTTAGGTTTTTAAGTTTGCACACTTCATATGTGTTACGAATAAGCAATCTCTAGTCATCTTGAGGATTTGTTTCATCATTGGACCTTTTTAAGGATTGTCAAATTTAAGGTATGACAGTTGCCCCCTGCTTCACATGTGTTGCATAGCCACTTAGTACTAGTGTCAATACATATGAAGCAAATGCAAATATGCAAAAAAACATTTTAGTAATGAGAGAGGTACTTACCTGTGGGTTTTCTTTAGATGTCTTGTCAAGATTTGACTACTGCTGTTGTATTTTATTTATTGCTATTGTTTTGTGACTTGGTTGTCACGCAAGGTGCTATTTGGGCATTGGGATTTATTTAACTATAACCTTTTTAGGTGTCACGTAAATTAAGATGATAATAAGCAAAAAGAGATGCGACTATAACCTTTTTAGGTGTCACGCAAATGAATATGCTATTCAGCAAAATGAGATGTGACTATAACCTTTTTAGGTGTCATGAGATGTGACTATAACCTTTTTAGGTGTCATGCAAAATAAGGATGCTACTAAGCAATAAGAGATGCGACTATAACCTTTTAGGTGTCACACAAAATGAGGATGCTACTAAGAAATGAAAAAGTGACTATAACCTTCTTAAGTGTCACGTAAATGAACATGCAATTATAACCTTTTTAGGTGTCACACAAAATGAGGATACTACTAAGCAATCAAAATGCAACTATAATCTTCTTAAGTGTCATGCAAATGAATATATGATTATAACCTTTTTAGGTGTCATGCAAATGAACATGTGACTATAACCTTCTTAGGTGTCACATGAATGAAGATGCTACTAAGAAAATGAGAATGCTCCTAAGCAATGTGGATGCTCATAAGCAATGTATGGATGCTTCTCAGTGGTGAAAGTACTTTTAAGCAATGAGAAAATGCTTCTAAGCAGTGAAAATGCTTCTAAGTAATGAGAAGATGCTTCTAAGCAGTGAAGTGCTTTTAAGTAATATGAGTATGCTTCTAATCTATTAAAGTGCTTCTAAGTAATGAGAAGATGGTTCTAAGCATTGAACGTGCTTCTAAGCAATGTGAGTATGCCTCTAAGCAGTTAAAGTGCTTCTAAGCAATATGAGAGCGCTTCTAAGTAATGAAAGTGCTTCTAAGTAATGTGAAAGTGCTTCTAAGTAATGAGTTAATGCTTTTAAGCAATGTGAATGAGGTAGTAGTGATGATGCAGTAATGATGAGGTGATGACATCATTATTTCAATTATTTGGAGAGAGATATCCTTAAAATGAATTTTCTTTACTCTTCTTCTTTCAAGCGGTGCTGAATTTTCTGAAAAAGGTAGTGTTGCGCAGTGTCTTTAAACAAATGGAGTCCACCTCAATGTACTTTTGTGTGAGTTTAGTTCTTACGCTCAAATGGAAGTTTAAGACCATAGAAATGAGTGTGCAAAGTCTTAAAATGGGTGTAAAACCATTAAAGAGCGCGTGGAAGGGGGAAGTGCACATTACTATGTGTGGAAGGCACATGGTCATGTGCTTCGCATGTGGTCATGCACTTCCTCCCCTCTAAGCCTATTTAAATGGATGTTTCTGACGTATTGGGAGGCTTTATCTAGACTTCTTTGAGTGTTTTCTTACTTTTCTTAACCTTTTTGTGTTTCGGGTGGTATTTGCTCTATTTTTGCTTATGTACTTCCATTTTCTTCTGCATAAAATGTAGTTCCCCAACATTCCTAAGGGTCTGGAGGATATTTTTTTGATGTTGATGTTAAAGGTGACTTTATAGAGGCCACTAAAGCTAGGATATCCACTGTAGGGACTAGCACATCTAGTGCTCAGAGTTCTTAGCCATCCAAGCTTTTTTGAGGAGATATGATCCTTATTGTTTATAATTTAGAGACTTATGCTTAGGTGCATCATTATCACGAGGCAGGTCCTTCTTTGCCCTTATTTTCTAAACCTTGTTCGATGGTTGCTTTGATATTTATTATGCTATATGAGGTTATTGTAGTTGTAGCTCTATAGGTCTTACTATAACTATATGTTAAGTTGTAGCTTTATTGTAAATACCAATGGCTAATAGCTTTTACTTTATTTTCTTTTTATGATTATCTGATAGTGCTTGCCATGATGCTTTTCATTTTGGCTTTTGCTATTATTTTAATCTTGTTAAATGATAGAGAGATGTGTTAGTATTTAGTAGCCATGCAAATGCTTGATAGTGTAACTGTTGTTTGTAGCCTCATAGATATGTTATTGTGCTACTTGGTAGTTTCAACAAAGTTAGCATGTATTATCAGGGTCTCTTGATATATGTGAAGTAGATAATTACCGGGAAGGGCTTTAATGGAGTCATTGCTATATTATCTTATGACTCAAATATGTAGAGTCAAATTTCCATGTATGCATTAATAGAGTGGTGGATGGACACAACGCATACTTTTCATCTGCCTGTTAGGGAGATAACTATTATCCTTTTAGATTTTGTTGCTATAATGGGCTTGAGCTTTTATGGAGAGCCTATTCCTTTCAGTAAAGAGGAGTTGATTGCGCTCACTACATGGAGTTTATTTCGTCTATGCTTACTTTGTACGATGATGGTCTTATCTTAGCAGAGCATCTAGCTCGCTACTTTTTATTTTATTTACTGAGTGATGTTATCTTCCTGAACCCTTTGGATATAGGTGATCTATGATTACTATTTTGTCTTAAGAGATCTGGACGGCTTGCCAGGCTATTACTGGGGCACTGTTGCCTTTTCTCATACGTACTAAGTCCTTGACATAACATGCCAAGGTGGCTTGAGGTTATATGGATGCTTGTTCGTGCTGGAAATTAGTAGGAGTTATGTTGTTTGTTCTTTTACTTTTAGTTTATTATTTTTGAATCTCTAATTTTGACAAATCTGGGCATATGAGTTCAAGATTCTCCTTCGTCCGTCCATCGAGCATTTCCTAGAGGATAGCTTCCCTTGTTATTCTCACTGGATTAGGAAGACTACTGATTTGATTGAGGATTGCATGGTAGCTCATGACAATGTAGGAAAGCTATCCCCTGATCAGGTATATTTGATTCCTGCTATGTTAGTTATTTCTCTCTTAGAGATCTTTTGTTCATTCTTGCCCTTTGAGTAGATTTTTCTTTATTTATGGCTGGTGGGGTCTTATTAGATGATAGAGATGGTGACTGCATGGCAAGTAACAGAAAGACAAGTGTTGCTCTCTAGCCTCATTGGTAGAGCATGGTATTTGGGCGAGTGAGTCCATTGTTAGTGGGATGGCCCATATATAAAGAGAGTTCCCATCCCTCCTCTTAGTGACATGTTATAGGGCCATGAGCTTTGTGGCGATGATCTTGTTGTTGTTGTGATGGGATTCCCCTCTAAGAGCCTTTTAGAGAGTGTGAGTTTGCCTTGTGTTGATGTATTGATCCCTCAACTAATTGATGTTATAGCTAATGGGACCTTTCTTCCACCTCCACCTTCTCAGGTATATGAATCTTATCCTTCAGGTTTAAGGGTTAGGCCATCACGCGGGTCATCAAGAGTTGCTTTTTCTAATACTGTAAGCCTTTAATCCTATTTTACTGTAAGCACATAGCATACTTTATTAGTAATAAACTATAATTGACGTGAGTTGTGAGAACTTATCTGCAATGATGTAGGAGAAGATCTGGATCTCATTTTGAGGAGGATAAGGACACATTCCATACTAAGATGACTGCCCATGCCAATGGTATGGCTTCTAGTAGTACTACTCTTGTAGACTTGACAGTTAAGACACCTTTGTCTATACTTGGGACGAATATCCTTGGTAGAGTAATGAGTTTATATTTGCCTAGACCTGGCTTTCCTTAATCGGGTGTTGCTCCTACTGATGCTACCCATGTTCATGTTCTCCACTTATTCTTGCCTATGTTTCATTTATTTAGTGAGTGGTGGTTGACTTATTTGCTTGCTTTTGTAGATTCCTGTCTCCTCTGGTTAATACTGGTATAATGTTGTAGGTAGTGTGCAATAGTGCTTTTTGGAGTTTGCTACCACTCAAAGGGTATGCCTTCCTTATTATACCTGCTTATTTTATGAACTTATTTTTATGTATGAATGTATGATATGCAATATGTAATGCAGGTTAAGCATGCAGCTTATCATGACCGCATTAGTGAGCTGGAGTCACAGATAGCATCCTTTGAGATGAATGATGATGAGTTAGGATCAAATGAGGGGGATGCTTGAGCAAGATTAGTGCTTGCTCCTAATCATAGCCACGACCAATGTAGTTGTTTTAGGAGCTAGGTGTAGGACTTTTGGCTTGTGGTTTGCTTTGTTGTATTATTTTTCCAAGGTTATGAACTCTGGGTATTATATCTAGGCATTTGTCCTGCATATTGTATGATGCTTGTACGATGATGATTGTATAAACTTTTTGTTATGTATCATTGATGATGATGTTTGCCATTAGAATTGTCTGCCTCTTTTCCCTTTTTTGCCTAAGGCTCTCCTTTTGGAGCTTTTTGCACTTATCTTGGTTTTCTTTTTCTTCCCTTTTTTGCCTGAGGTATCTCTCTTTGAAGCTTTTCATGCCTAGTCATGCTTTTTTTGGCTTTGATGATAGTGGCTAATCCTGAAGAAAAAGCTCAGATAGGATGGTAAGAACCATGGTCATGTAATGAACGAAAATGCAAATTATGCTTGATACAATTCATGATGAAATGTGTTGTACTTTTTAAAGAAATTTTTCATAAATTGGCAACTATTCTCATTTCACTGTAATCATCTAAGAAAAGCATGGGTACAATCGTACAAATTTTAAACTTGAGGTTACCCTTGTCCTTAACTAGCCTTCTCAAGTTTTCTAGTTAAGTATTTTCTCTCTTTCCCTAATTTTTACCTGAGCTGCCAATCTTAGGTTTTTAACTCAGTAGGGAGCAGGAAGTCCCTAACTTTTTCTTGAGTTGTCATTTCTAGGTTTTTAACTCAGTGGGATGATGATTTTTTTATGCCTTAGACATAGTACTTCTTTAGGTGGTCTATATTGACATGTTCGAAGAATTTGTTACCTTTAGAATCCATCAGCCTGACTGCTCCTTTAATAGGACATGTTTGACCAGGTATGGGCCTTCCCAGTTTGGTATAAATTTCCCTCTAGGGTCTGGAATGTTCTATCTTGCTTGCTTTAGCACCTATCCTCCTGCTTTTACACTTTTGTGTTTTACTCTTTTACTGAAGGTCTTAGCTAGTCGAGCCTAATACAACTATGTATGGTATAAAGCCTTGAGCCTTTGGCTATCCAAGAGAGTGAGATTATCATGTCTCTATTGAGCCCACTATACTTCTACCACTTTAGACTCAATTGCTACCAAAAGAGACTTGATCTCTGTTTTAACTAGAAGAACTACTTCTGATTCATACACTAGTGAAAAAGGAGTTGCTCTTGTTGAAGTTCTGACTATTATTCGGTACCCCCATAAGGCATGTGGTTATCTTTCTACCCAATCTTAATAAATTTGAGTCTTCTTTGACAAGATATTTTTTATGTTCTTATTTGCAGCTTCAATAGTCCCATTTGCTTATGGTCAGTAAGAAGAAGATTTGTGATGTTCCACCTTATAACTCTTTAATAGCTCTCTAACTTTCCCTTGGAATTGGACACCATTCCTCTGATTTATGGTCCAAAGGTCCCTTCGAGTGATGTCTAACTAAGTGTTGTATTCATACTATTTAATAAACTTTTGGGTTAGCAGTAGCTAATCGCTCTTGATTTCATCTTTAAGGTCAAAGAACCATGCCCTTGGTCCTTCCACTAGTGATGTGAAGAAGAATTGAACAATTTATGATTCTATAAGCTTTTTAGTAACCATGAAGGTAGCATATTGCCTTAGATGGACCTTTGGATCCCTTGTTCCATCAAACTTAGCAAATTTTGGTAGTTTAAAATCATCTGGCAGTAGCTCATCTTTGAATAGTGCCAAGTCAGTGAAGCTTTTAAAGCCATAAGTTCCCTTGTCTTTGAAGGCAAATTCCAACTGAGCCATCCTGTTGACCAATAGTTTGACCTCATCTATCAATTCAGGCTTGGTCATATCAGTAATTTTTACAGCTTTTGGTGCATTCCTGAGATCTTGGTAGTATTAATTGTCATCATCAGCTTGACCTGGAGTTGCCTTATCTGCCCTCAGGTGAATAGATGCTGAGGCTTCATTTAGTGGTGTGTTATTCCCATCTCAAGTACTTTTGGCTATGAATTGGGCTTGGAGAATTTCAGATATAGTGCCATCAGTGAGCAACTTTTGGATCCCCTTTTTAGCTTGTCTTCAAATTATTGATATGAGGTATCTTCTTGGTCACTCATGTCGTATTCCTATACATTTATTAAGGTTAGCAAAGTGAATGATGCATGTCGTGTGCCTACAAAAGAAAAGGGTGAGCATATATGCATGGAGTGGATGCAAAATCCTATAATGAAAAATGATTATTCCTACAAAAAAATAGTGCTTAGCAATGCTATCTATATGTATGTTCTATATACATGATTAGAGCTAGTTAGTTTTTCTACATAGTGAACAAAGCAATCACAAGAAAGTTCTTATTTCCAACCTTATTTCTCAATGAGGTCATTCAATCTCTTTCCTAGGTGGGTTTTGAACCTATATGTTAGTGATATGCACTAGGTCAATCATTTGATTATGTATTAACTTTCTTATTTTATTAATAAAGAGGTATTTCATTATCATTTGATTTTATGATAATTATATGAATAGTTAATTCTTACTAAGGCCATTAAGTGTGTGACTTGATTGTAAAACCCTTAGATTAAAATAAGAGTTCTATTCTAATTATCCCTAGCCATTTGTTCATTATATAAATATTAAAGTATTAAGGCTAGTATGATGTTGACTGATGGTTATGTTTTACTAATCATGAATATGAGATATTAAGTCAACTCATAGGTACATGATGAGAGATCATGTACTGGATTGACCCACAATGAGAATACTGCATAGAATATTGTCATAAGTATTTCTCATCGCAGTAATTTTATTTCGGTCCTTTGACCTTGAAATCATCATGGATTTCTACATAGCTATTTTATGTTTTGACACATTCTAACATTGTCTTTAACTGGATGATTAAATAGGATGTTGTTGGATATGAAATTAGTTATGTGAGGAATGTGAGTGATTAAGAAGGAATTTATCCCTCATTAATATGAGAAAGATATTTATGGGCCCCTTGATGAGATAGATTGAAGGAAAATGCATGGCCATGCTGATATGAATTGATAAAGAGTTATCATTTTCAGTCTACTTGGAATCAAGTCAGAATATTAAACTATATAAGGATGACATTCTATGCCTTATGTTCAATTAAGATATCATGTGATAAAGGGATGATAAAATTCACTGTAATTAGGTTATGTCGGATTATTGACTTCACATGACTTGGGTAGTCATAATGTCTTGCTAGAGGCCACTTATGACTTGTAGGCCTAAATAGAGATTTAGGCCCACTGCCAATGTTATGTGAACCTACAGGGTCACACAATTAGAACAAGCCCAAAACAATTATAGGTTTAATAAGCCCAAAATAAACTCTATGGAAATAAATAATTAAAGTGTTTTATTTATTTAAGATAAATGTTATTTTAAATAAATAAGATATTATTTCTGATTTGTTTTTTAAAATAAAATCAGAATGTAATAAATGGAAATTACCAAAAAGGTTTTTGGTAGGTGAAACCCTAATTTGGAGTCTATAAATATGTTATATTCTCTAGGGTTTAATAAGGGTTGTTTTTCCTTGCCTCCAAAACAGTCTTCTCTCTTCTTAGAAAACAAACATAGAGTTTTTCTTTTGTTCTTGATTTGTGAGACAATCAAGAAGGTTGCTAGCACACACTCCAATTCATTTTGTGAAGGGTTATTCATATGGATACCTATAGAGGATGCATCCTTTTAGAGACATCTAGATCCGAACAACCAAAGCAAAAAGCTTGAGGTAAGGTGTCACCGGCGTGAACCTCCTTTCATCTTTCCAGAAAATCTTGCCTCTTCTACGTCTTGGTGAGATTCTTGAAATCCTAGATTTAATCAAGTATTCAAATTACATGGATTCGGGTTTCGGAACGTGATAAATTTTAGTTTTTCCGCTGCGTTTGCATCACGAAACCCCAACACTATAGTCATAAAGGGGCTATGGTTCCACCCTCAAAACTAGACTGTTTTGATTTACATTGGTCAGAACCAAAGGGTAAACTAAGGAACGATACTTAAATGTGCTTAAGGTAATCACATGAAATCAATGTGAGGTATTGTCAGGCTTCAAATGATGTCTAGAGCCTACATATGCCCATATCCACAGGACAAAGGTCAATCAAAAGGAGTCCGAGTTCTTGCCCCCATATCAATATTTGAGATGCTTTTCGAGAGTCATGAAAGTATCATTTAATAGTTTATAGTTTGATTTTACTGACATAAAGGTTCACAATCTAGTTGGATTCCTAACCCATTCATTTGATCTAATAAGGGTAAATGGATGACATCTCATAGGTTCTGTCATCGAGGGATGTTGTTATTTGTTAATTTGCATAGACCATTCAAGCTAATGTACATAATTCTTATCATTCCTCACGCGTCGGGCATGCATGAAGTATATGAGAATCATGTGGTCCTAAGTAAAAATTTTCTATGAAAATTGACAATACGACATCATTCGATGAAAGACACTAGGAGGGTCATGTCATTTATAAGTATCAGGTCAAATAGACAACGTTAGGACAAGGATAGCATGCATAGCTTGGTGGAATCCTAATGGATGTTACTATTGGTTTATCTACATGAGCTGAGTCAGGGTGAAAGGCTAAGGGTTCCTTTAGCGAGAATGCCCCAAAATGACTAGGGTTAAGGACTCTAATCAGTGAGTCTAGCATTCTTTTGATAACTCGGTCACCCCCCATAAGGACTTGGGCTATAGACTCTGGTCAGATGAGTCCAGTAAATGCACGAGTAAAGACTAAAGGTGATAATATTGTATCTTTGTTTCCCTGTGACTCAAGTGGGATTATGGTGGCAATGTCATTTAGTATTATCAAGGCTTTTAGGGACAAGTGGTGCACATGTAATTTGTAGTGCAAATGCAGTCGTGAGGGGCTCTATACAATTGATTATTACATAATAAGAAATAGTCATTTTTAAGTTGATCCTCTTACTTAGAATTCCCCAGTGGTGTCACCACTATGAGTGACCTCTCCTACTTTTCACTTTTGGATAACAGTATGTTTTTATTTAACATTGTATGGGTCTTTCCATTTTTAAGGGACATGGCAACTTTACCAAATATGGACAAATGATTGGTCTTTGGGCGATGAGATGCTTTTGATTTTATGGAGTTGCCACCTGATTTTTAGAAAATCAGGAAAAGAAAGGGACATCCAATTTTTAGAAAATTGGGAAAAGAAAGGGACAACATCGGGTCACTCACCGAGTATTGTCCCTAGTAAAGATTTTCAGGTTCGAGGGATCGCGTCTACTTTTTGACTATTTCTCATTATACAATATTTGATGTATAACTACCGCAACACCCTAGTTTCATTAATGATAGTTTGTATACCATTCACAAAGAACATGAGATAATAAAGCTGAAAATTTAATTATTACAACACTTTCCTGATAAAATACATATGAAAAAGAAAAGATTGTAAAAAAGTATATCTCATTTGGATATGACTGATTTGCAAGATTAATATGACCATTCACACAGCTTAATGGATTTCATGAATAATAGGATGATCACGCATGCTTGTAGTGATTATTTATGTTATGATGATGTATGAAGATAATATAAAGGATGAATGAGGTCATCACTGGACCGAGAGAATGATGACTCTATTATAGGATATGAACTTTTCATATTATTGGTATTTATGATATGATTTCATGATTTCAGAAATAGAGAATGCAGAATGATAATATGAAAAGAGCATAATAAAGCATATATTATTCACGTAGCATGCAAGATTGCCAGTCTCATCACACAAGCATAATAGTATTCCCAAATGATGTCGGCAGTAAAATAAAATGCAATGTGATAAAATAAACATGCTAAAATAATTATGTGGTCCTCAGACTCGACTAAGCTTGTGTGGGTTTTAAAGCTTTAGCTTTAAGAGATTATCAAGCTTTCATCATCGAGAGGTTCAAAATGATAATAGAATGATACTAGATTGTATACCTTTAAAGCATGCTTTAATAAAGAAGAGGCTTGGTTTAGTGGAAAAGGGATCTAACAACTTAAATGAAAGGCTGTAGGAGAGCAAAAACTATATGGAAAAGGGTTTCTGGCTCCTTCGATCGGATTGATTTTTGAGTGTGTGTATTTCCACTTGCTCCCCCTCTAAAATAAGGTGTGAAGGGGTCTATTCTTAGGGAAAATTGGGTAGAATAGGATGGTAAGTGCGTGGTCATGCACACATATCAAGGATTTTATGCGTGGCCATGCCAAGTGTGCATGGTCATGCATGCACGCATGTGATCCACATGCACTTTAGCCTTCCACGCATACTTCTCGGGCCTTCCTAACTCATTTTCGAAGTCCATTTTCTCAAATTCGGCCTCGATTTTAGCACAAGACACCTAGGGGCATTTACGCATACTTTTAAGTGATACGTGTTGATCCTCGGGTTGTGTTGGACCATTCTAGGACCACTTTCAGAGGTTTTGGGGCCTTTTGGATGAGTTTCTAAGGTCCATTTTATCAAAATAGATTTCTATTTTTTCATGAAGTTGGGTCCCAATCTAATGAAGTGCACACCGGCCTAACGAGCTGAGTATTCTGAGAGGAGTTTTCTTGAAATTAACCTATCATTGTTATGATAATTCATATATCGCAAGGTTAGGGCATAACTTAATGACTTAGTGATCGATTTTGCACACTAGTAGGGTCGGTTAGGTTTTTAATTTTGCACACTTCAGAGGTGTTATGAACGAGCAAACTCAAGTCATCTCAAGGATTGGTTTCATTATTAAACCTTTTTAGGGATAGTCAAATTTGAGGTATGACACTTCTATTGCTGGTTTTTGTTTGTTTTTTGGCTAGTTATTGTCTCTCTGGTTGTAATGACTTATGTATTCTTTTTATTTATTAATAAACTCATTGTGTTGGTATGTGATGACGATGCTACAGGTGTGTTAGCCTAGCTGAGATGCCTCGGTGCATCACTTAATACCAAAACTTTGAAACTTTAAAAAAGAAAAGAAAACCACCAAGTTAATTTCATAAAATAAAATAAATCACAAATAAAAATAAGATTAAAAAATAAGCAAGAAAAGGGCTTAATTAATTAATGAATATTTAAGGCAATCAACGAAGCAAATATTAGAATAATAAAATACATAAATTAAATCAAGACAAAATGCACAATCACATAATAAATAAAAAATTTAAATTCATGCATATTTAACAAATAGATAAAAACTCAAAACATTAACAATCACATCACTTAAATTAAAACCACTTTAAAATTAAATCAATCACAAAATAATTCAGAATTAGGATTTTAGCATGAAATATCCATAATTAAATAAATCAAGCAATTCATATAGACATAATTAAAAATATAATATAAAATGTAAAAAAAAAAAAAAGAACAGGCGACATCTGATCATGAAGGCATTGCTTGTTGCCATTAAGGTGACATTATATCGCCTTAAGCAACAAAGGTGAAACCTCTTCAATTAGTCACCACCTAAATGGCTATCATAGCGTATGAATAATTAAAGCTCTATTCCTTACAAGAATCTAATGTACACGTCATAAGATTTAAAAATAAATGACAATTTATACACAAATTTCAACAAATAAATTGCAAGGATATGCTTTATGCACTAAGATTCATTCAAACAAAATGAAATTAAACTAAAAGCTTTAGATTCAAACAAAATGAAATCAAACTAAAAGCTTTAGAAGTTGATAAAGACAAAAGGCTTTACTATTTTAGCTGAGTTTGTGCTCCTAATTGTAGCCCTCAAAGATGGATTTTGGTTGGAACACAATCTAAATGCAAGAACTCCTTTATCCCCTTGAGAATGAACTTTGAGGTTTTCTCTTTCATTCCATCTTCTTTAGTTTTCTTGCTGCTCTTTTTCCTCCCTTCCTCAGAAAATGCTCTATTTTCTTAAATTCAGTTCAGCCTCCTAAAAAGTGAAGAAAAAAGATAGTGTTGTGGTTGTCGAACACTTGGATGCGTGCTGAACACTGCCGCCTACAAGTGTATTTTAGGGGTTGAAATTTTTTACACCCCAATTTGGGGTGTAATAATTCTCACATTATAGAAGGGGAATGAGAGGGAATAAATATCCTCCAATTCACTTCCCTTCCTAAAATTTTTTAATAGTCAAATAAGATGAAAATTAATTCCTCTTCTATTCCCTTTCCTTCCCCTTAGTTTCCCCTCTATTAATGCAAAGTGTTAGTTTAATTTATTAGTAAGCTCTAAACAAAGCTAATTAGAACCAATAAGTGTTTAGTTATCAATCCTTATAGGATGATACTTTACTTATCATTATATTATTTGTTACGGCCCATACACTTACAGAGTGCACTCTAGAGGGAAGGCAACAACATAAATAGTATATAGCTGATAGTGACAACTTACCAAATGCTGCTCCAATTTAAGTGTTCTCCTTAGCATTAGGTGAATAAAGAGCACAACTATAATTAAAAAAAAAACAAAAGAAGCTATTTTTATGGCCATCCCTTTTAAAAATACTATTTTCCTCCATTTGGACAGTTTCATTACCATACAACTTAGTTGTCACTAACTAGATGTTATCTCCTTCATCCATTTTCTAGTCAACACTTTGCTGGTTTTCATTTCTATGTTTATTATCACCTAAACTTTCCATTATTTTGATATGTTTTAGTTCCTCAAATGGAATGCAGAATTAGTATAGAAACTTGTATTCATGCATTTTACTCGCTCTCCTTAATTTTCTGTGTATATACACACAAGCATACTATAAACTCCATAAAATAATATTGAATTAATTAATAATCACTTTAAATAATATCTAAAAACCATTTCAACTTGAAATCAATACATCAAATTAATAATCGCCAAATTTATAAAATAATACATAGAAATATTTTAAAAGCCATCTAATATATATATTAATGATTTACTAATTTAATAATACAAATAAATATAGTTATTATATTTTGTAAATTATGATTCAAGTGTCATTCATTTTTCAAAAATTAATATTGAATTGTATTGTATCTCTAAATTTTTGTAGCATAATAAATTGATAATCTACTCAGGTTAATTGAGCATTTGACAAGCTCTTCAAATAAAGTAGCTTCATGATTTCTGCTACCAAACTTGGGTTTTTCCCCCTCCTAGATCATGGGATTGAATTTCTTATGACATCTACTTTAAGTTGCATACTAAATAAATAAATATCCCAAATCAAGATGCCAAACATTGCATAATAAGTTCAAAAGAAAAAAATCATCTCAAAGTTAGAACTGATCTTAAATACAAAAGCACGCTAAAAAACATTGATGTTGGATTTGTATGAAAATGAAAATGGTTTGACAAAAAATGGTGCTGAAACTTAAAACGAAATGCACAATTTGAAGAGCAAAGAACTTTAATGCAGATAGACGAAAGAAAAAAAATTTGTTTTTTGTTATGAAAATAGAACTTATACACATTTCATTTAGTAACCTCATATTTATACAAAAAGTGTCCAGAAGTCTCTACAAAATATTATCAACTACTCTTTAGCAAAATCTACCTAAACTTGTGATAGCATGTCCTTTATTCTAAGGGTTAACATTACTTTTTAAGTATACCACCTGCTATAACAAAAAATCTGTAACAAGTAAAAAAAAGTCGATTCCAAGTTTCTAAGGAAAATCTCAATGCTCTAATAGGTTCTTTTCCATTTTGTTAAACAAAATGTACTTGTTACAGATTGAGATTGAGATTTTTCTTGGAAACTTGGAATCAACTTTTTGTACTTGTTACAGATTTTTTGTTATAGCAGGTGGTATAGTTATAAAGTAATGTTAACCCTTAAGAGTAAGGGACATGCTGCCACAAGTTTAGGTAGATTTTTCTAAAGAGTAGTTGATAACATATATCAGCCTACCACAACTACCTTCTGGCCGTTAAGTGTAATACATCCATAGTAACCAAAAATCTCTTTAAAAAAAATTAATTCGAAGATTGCCTCAAGAATTCCTTGTGTTAAGGGAATTTTTTTTGTAAGTTGGGAGGTCATATGACCTTAGCATTAATGCACTGCATAATAGGGAAATGTCTCTCCTTTTTAATTTTTTATGGTAGAAATTGAAGGCTGCACGTTATAATGCTATTATAAAGGAAATACCACTTAACTACTCCTTTACTGGTTGTGTTAAGGAAATATTAATGCATCAGCCTTCCCTCCTTGATCTTTTGAAGCATCTTTTTAACTAGATAAATCTGATATACTACTAGATTTAGCAGCCTCACCATTATCATTGTTGTAACCTCTATTTACTCTCAGACCAACTGCTTTTTATCATTTCTTCTATATTTGCTACCAGGTGGACACCGCACTTCATTACCTCAAAGTCAACTTCTGCTATCACAGATATTTCTAACTCCTCCCCGCCTTTTCTTGCACATGGAAGCAAAAAGAGTGGTAGATAACTTAGCCAACAATTATCTTTGTGAACCAAGGAAAAGGAGAGGAATGTTGAACTATGACTATTTCTATGAATATATTCAAGGCCATTGCTCTTATTTCTGATTCTAACAAAAGGAGAAGCAGCACATCTTGGACCATAGTAGACAACACAAATATATAGTCCTTGAATTTCAACACCATCTAAAACCAAAGGTACGTAAAATGATAATGAAGATCCTTCTACTTGATAGCTCAACCAGTAAGGTAGCTCACTACTAGGGAGAACAATGGAAGAAATATACTTGTACCTTGGAAAATCCAACTATTGAAAAAAACAAGAAAAAACCTCTTAAATTTTAAACAATAAAAAGAGTGATCACAACATTTCTTTTTTTAAAAAAGAAGGGTATAGAAGTAGAACCTGGAAAAGTTTTTCCTTAACATCATTGGCCAAACTGTCGCAATTTCGCACGTCAATAAGCTTATTTTCCACATTCTCCAAGCCATCGATCTCAACAAGTTTTGGGCAATCGATCAGGATAATTAGACGTCGTGAATTTTTTGACTGAATTAAGACTCTTTCCAATGATATGCATTTATAAGCAAACAAGGCCTTTAAATTTGGGGGCAATTCTGAGATGGATACAAGATTTTTGCAAAGCCTAAGGTTGAGGATTTCAAGGTTAGTAAGCCTACGAATGCTACTTGGAAGACTAAAGAAACTATTTCCTCCCAAATGCAGATATTTAAGTAAGTTTAAATTACCAAGACTTGGAATTGAATCTTCAGTCAAGTTACAATGGCGAAGCTCTAGTCTCTGCAGTGATCTTAAATAATGAAAAGAAGCTGGCAGCAGCAAACTCTTGGAGTTTGGATCTCTTGGAGAAAACCAGGATGAAAATGATGAAAACCATGACTTAGAAGATGGTGGATTATCCATAAATCCACCTAATGCTACATTCCAGAGGCTTTTCAAGTCTCCAATTGAGGAAGGCAGGAATTTAATTGATGTTCCATACGCTAGAAGCTCAATTAAGGATTCCATATCACCCAAGTGTTTAGGTAATTCCTTAAGGTTTGAACAGTAAGAAATGTTTAGAGTTTCAAGGGATTTCAAGCAACAAATGCTTTCAGGAAGATTCTTTAGGGTCTTGCACTCTGCCAAATTCAAGAAAACAAGTCTCTTCAAATGTCCAATCGATTGATGGATTTCAACCAAATTCTTACAACCTTCAAGTTCTAATCTCTCTAGCTTAGGGAGCCCTAGGAAGTTTGGTGTTTTAGAAAGCCTCAAAGAATGGCTGAGATTGAGAATTTGCAGCTTGTGAAGAACCTGCTCAAGCAAGGAAAATAACATAGATCAAGAAGTTTTTCCAAGACAAAGAAAAAGAAAAGATTTATAATACCAAACAAATACACGCTCTGCTATATCTTGGATATGGGTGTAATCAAGTCAAATCCACTCATGATTTATTCAAGTTTGATTCAGAAAATTTAAAAATTGACCCAATTATTAGCAAGTTGAGATCGAGCTCGAGCTACAAAAGTAGGTTGATAAGTCAAGTATGATCTCATTAATATTTGACTCAGTAAAACAATTTGCGAGTTTAATCAAGTTCGTATTTAATATATACCATTTCATTGTTTTTATTTCAATATAATTACAAAAATATTTTACGAAATTGAATCGAGCTCAAATTCAAGTCAAGTTTAAATATTTAAAATTATATATATTTTAAATTTTATATAGTTAATTAAGGCGAGCTCAAATAAAAAAAAAATATATGTTTAATTGAGTCAAACTTGAACTTTAAAAGTAAAATGTTGATAAAGCTTGAGTCGAGATTTGAGATTTGAAAGTTGAATCAAGTTCGACCTTGGCAACATTTTGACTTGACTTAACTCAATTATACCCTAATCCTAGTAACCAAATATCTTGTAGTTGATATAAGTGGTAAATGTTAATCTTATGATCATAGATGAATTTAAATAGAGATAGAAGAAGCTTATAGCAAATTTCGTACCTTGATCCCCTTCCAGACTTCTTTGATGTTGCTATAACGCATGTCTAGGATAACCAGGTTGTCCAGTTCAAAATTATGTGGCAAAAATTTCAAAGGGAAATTATGCCAACAAAGCCATCTCAACTCTGTAGAAAGGAGCTCAAAGCTTCCAGTAAGAAGAATCTTATTAATTTGGAGCAATCGTAGATACCTCAACTTTGCAAAAGATTGTGTGCTGAAGAAAAGGTTTCTTAATGCTTGTGGGTCTAGTACCAGACCCTCTATTGCTTCTGTTCCCTAATATATGTATATATAATAGCAATGATCAGTTAGCAACCTGTACTCTATGCAAGTGCAATTCATGATCATATCTTGCACCTATATTTATGAGCTAGCTATGAGTTGAAGAGTATATAATATAATCATAAAAACATGTATGCGAGTAGTGATACAAGATTTTAGCCATACACAAGTAGATTTATATAGTTCTTACTCTCTGCTTATTGAGTATGTCCAAGACAGCATCATGAAACCAAACTCTGCTGCGTTTTCCGGGATGATTAGGTGAAATTTCACGGACGATCTCCCTCCCCATATCTCGTATCAGATGATGCATTCTTAACTTATTCTGTGAATCAATTGTTACAAGGGACCTCTGAATGAGAACATTGATACCAATTTTAGGAAAAAAACCACAACCATCTAGTATTTTTGCAACGTATTCTCTATCTGTTCCAATAAAGAAGCATGCGATGTCAAGAAAAATATCCTTAACTTTCTCATCATCAAGTGTATCAAAGCTTATTCTAAGTTTTCTTTGAATCTGGTGGTGAGGAATTTTTCTTAATTTCTCTAAAGCATTTGTCCATTCAGGTATGCTTCTTTTGCACAGATAAGAACCTAAAACTTCAAGAGCTAATGGAAGTCCTCCAGCGTAATTCACCACACCATTTGAAACCTGCAAATAATCTTGTTCTGGTTGAGTTTCCTTGAAAGCATGCCAACTAAACAGCTGAAGAGATTCATCACGATTCAATTCTTCAACTTGATACTTCCTATCAACTTCAAGTTGAGTTAGCAAATGTTCATTTCTTGATGTAATGATTATTCTACTTCCCAGGCCAAACCAGTTTCGCTGTCCCACTAATGCATCAATTTGCTCCATTTGGTCCAAATCATCAAGGACAAGAAGAATTCTTTTGTGGGAAAGTCTTTCTTTGATCAAATTGATTCCCCTGTCAACATTACCAATCTTTAAAGATTTTTGTTTCAACACAGCAAGTAGAAGTTGCTCTTGCAGTTGAACTAGACCATTGGATTGTCGTGAGAGTTCGTTGATATTCAACAGGAAGCAACTTTCTTCAAAACCATCACGAAGTTGGTTAAATACAGCCTTTGCAAGGGTTGTTTTCCCTATCCCTCCCATCCCATGGATGCCAACGATGCGAACATCAGTTGCACCAACATTTAGCAACAAAATCACATCTTTGGCACGTGAATCAATGCCGATTGGGTGTTTGGCTACATTCAAGTAAATCCTATTCAATTTACACATAACATCCTTTACAATCTTTCAGATAAATTTCAATTTGTATCTGTAATTAAGATCAAACCATTCAAAAATTCACTTATGAGAATATGATCATAAGTATAATTAATTAAATAATATAAAATAAGCCAACATGTTGTTTTGTTCAAACAGCTTAGAAAAAAAAAAGGGCTAGTTACCATTTTACGGAGTTTCTCTTGTGGTTTTGGAATAATTTTCTTTCTATGGTGTTTTTGAAAAATTTTACCAATTTATGATATTTTTTTTGTTGAGGTGGCGGAAAGAACTAATGATTTCGTCAGTTAAAATGATGAAATAACTTTAATTTTTTTTTACAATTTTTTACTCCATTTTGCCGCACAAATTTTTTTTTTCTTTTGTTTGGCCATGCATCATTTTTTTTCTTGTGTGTTGCAAGCATCTTTTTTTTTTTCTTTTGTGTGTTGTGTGTGTCGTGGCCTAGTGTTTTTTATTTTAACATTATAATAATTATGATTAATTAATTATAATAATATTTAAAATAATTTCTTAATTTAAACGTTATTATGATTATTTTAATTTTAATTAATAAAATTTAAAATTTAAAAAACTAAGTCACACACACAATACTTATATAATAATAATAATAATAATAATAATAATAATAATAATAATAATAATATTATTATTATTATTATTATTATTATTATTATTATTATTATTATTATTATTATTATTAAATTACAATTATAATTATAATATCATTATAATTATGATATTATTTTTAATATTATTATAATCAATTAATCATAATTATTATAATATTAAAATAAAAATTAAAAATAAAAACAAAAAACCCACTAGGCCACAACACACAAAAGAACAAAAAAATGATGCATGTCACACACAAGAAAAAAATTATGCATGGCCAAACAAAAGAAAAAAAAACAATGGAAAAGAAAATTTTCCTTTGTCCATTATGGACCAAAAAATTGTAAAAAAATAATTAAAGTGATTTTGAATTGGCGAAATGAGCCGTTCTCCTTGCCACCTTGGTAAAAAATACAACGAATTGATAAAATTTTTCAAAAAAATCATAAAAAAAAAAACTTCCAAAACCACCATAAAAAGAAAAATCTTTCAATTTTTACCGTAAAATGGTAAATAACCTTGAAAAGAAAAGAAACTTGAGATAAAGCCTTTAATTAGTACCTAGTCCCCATATTTTGGACGTCCCATCCGGACAGATTTGCTGCCTCAGTAAGAGCTTCTCTCCACTTATTAACCTTCTCTTGCTCAACAAATTGCTTGTGTTTATCAAAAGCATCAGCAAAGCAACCTGTCTGCTTTCGAACATTGGACGGATCAACATTATAGAATATGGGAAGAACGATATGACCTATGGTACTCCTGCACTCAATAATCTTTGCAAGTTCATCGAGACACCATGGAGAGGATGCGTAGCCTTTAGAGAAGATAATGATAGAAATTTTCGATTCTTGAATTGCTTTAAGGAGTTCAGAGGAGATGTGCTTTCCTTTAACAAGTTGTTTATCATCTCGAAATGTATGAACTTCTGCTTGGAGTAAAGCAGCGTAAAGATTATCAGTAAAGTTCTGGCGGGTATCTTCACCTCTAAAGCTCAAGAAAACATCATGGCTCCAACGAGACATTGAAGTGCTTATGCGTACAGTAGCAGCAGCAGGAGGAAGAGGAAGACAATATTGATAAAGGTCCTCAGTCTACTGCTGAAAATGAGAGGAAAGTCGTCCAATAATGTGATTTGGGAGAATGCATATCTAAAGTACGCATACGAATAGTCATACTATCATTCCATCTATGCTACATTTCTCATGGTCAAGCCACGCGCTATCTGAATTTATAAATTGACCGTTTTAAAATTTCACCTTATTAGAAATGTAGATTAATCATTTTAGTATATTCAATTTGCTAAAAAAATGCAAACCAAAAAGAAAAGGAAGAAAATGTCAAAGAGAAAATTTACCTATTAATAATAAAATAATAAAATTTACTAATTTAAAGTAAGAGATATTTTTACATTAAAACTAATATGTTTAAATAAGAATAAAAGTGTTAGTTTTAAATTTATTTAATTTATTAAATGATTATTTATTATAAGTTTAAGTTTAAGGCTTTAAAATGAATTTTGCCTGGTGAAGTTTATAGAAGATTGATCATGTTTCAACGTAACATTAATTGTGATAAATAAGAAAAGACTTCATACATCATGTAATTTTGCTGCTGATACAATAAAATCAAATTCACTTTGTTAGGGTCAAGGTCTTCTTCACATGTAATCCTTTTCATATTCGTTAATGACTTCAAGGATGGTACTTTGGCGTATTAATTAGTTTGGAGAGTTACATTTGTAGACTACGAAAGAGGAAGTCTGCCATTCACATTTGTAGACTACGAAAGAGGAAGTCTGCCGTTCACATTGGTGGACTTCTTTTTTTTTTTAAGGTCTTTGCACATGTCAAGAAGACACTCACAACAACTGAAAAGAACTGTATATGCAGCACAGCCAAAATTAAAAAAAATAATAATAATAACTATAACAATAAAACATGAGAAATAATCAGCAATTGATATCAATTGAAAAGAACTGTATATGCAGAATTATTTGGGCAGATTTTTTAGTAAGCAAATAATCAGCAAATGACTTATGTTCAAAAAAACAAAAAAAAATCAGCAAATAAACATTTTAATTTATTAAGATCAATGAGCATAACTCAATACTAATTCTGTGGCTCAATTAATTAGCATGCAAGACCAGCAGCTTTCAGCTAAAAATTCCCAACTCTATGCCCACAAGCCAGTTTGTTTTGTTTGTGGTCTCTATTCTTTCGTAGGACAAAAAATCACTAATCTTTTATTTCTAGGTGATTCATAAATAAAGAATTACTCAATTTTTCTTTTTTTTTTTTCCTTAAAAAAAATGGTGCAAATAATCAGTGGAATATCAACTTTGAAAAATCTCCAATAATAATTCAAAAGTCTTTTCGCTGCTATTTTTTGTCCTCTTGGTATTTGCTTGGAATCAGTAATTAGCAATTTGAATAGATATATGCACCTCAATTCCAATCAGACACCATATATGCATCTGATCCATGCTTTAATCATATATTCCAAATAATAGTCCTTAATTTGTCTTATGGCTCCTTTAAATTTAATGTTGAGCTTGGGTCGCTATTGGTTCTGTTGTCATGCCCATTTGCCAAGTTAGAATTTGGCTTGGTCACTAGGTGATGTAAGACCTTTTCTTTTAAATTTCTGAACACTGTTTTGTCTGTTGCTTAGGAATTATTATTGGAGATTTTTCAAAGTTGATATTCCACTAATTATTTGCAGTAGAAATTGTTTTTAAGAGAAAAAAAATTAAGTTAAGTAATTCTTTATTTATGAATCACCTAGAAATTAAATATTAGTGTTTTTTTGTCCTGCGAAAGAATAGAGACCATAAACAAAACAAACTGGCTTGTGGGCATAGAGTTGGGAATTTTGAGTTGAAAGCTGCTGGTCTTGCATGCTAATTAATTGAGCCACAGAGTTAGTATTGAGTTACGCTCATTGATCTTAATAAATTAAAATGTTCATTTGCTTTTTCTTTTTTTTTATTTTTTTTTTTGAACATAAGTCATTTGCTTACAAAAAAATCTGCCCAAATTAATAGACCAAAGTACCATTCTTAAAGTCATTAACGAATATGAAAAGGATTACATGTGAAGAAGACCTTGACCCTAACAAAGTGGATTTTATTTTATTGTATCAGCAGCAAAATTACATGATATATGAAGTCGTTTCTTATTTATTACAATTAATGTTACGTTGAAACATGATCAGTTTTTATATAAACTTTACCAAATCATATTTGGCAAAATCTATTTTTAAAGCCTTAAATTTTTAATAAATAATCATTTAATTAATTAAATGAATTTAAAACTAATACTTTTATTCTTATTTAAATTAAATGAAATGTAACGTAGATGGCACGATAGTACGACTATTCTTATACAAAGAGATCTAACAAGAAATAAAATGCAGAATTTGTATCACTAAGATCTCATCTTTCACAAATTGACCTTGCAGCTGCATTAAAACCCAATTGGCTCATCCAAAACAAAGCATCCACAAGGTCTTATTGTAACAATATCAAACAACAGTCTTATTGTAAAAATATCAAACAACACAGCGAAAATTAAAAAAATAATAATAATAACTATAACAATAAAACATGAGAAATAATCAGCAATTGATATCAATTGAAAAGAACTATATATGCAGAATTATTTGGGCAGATTTTTTAGTAAGCAAATAATCAGCAAATGACTTATGTTAAAAAAAAATAATCAGCAAATGAACATTTTAATTTATTAAGATCAATGAGCATATCTCAATACTAATTCTGTGGCTCAATTAATTAGCATGCAAGACCAGCAGCTTTCAACTCAAAATTCCCAACTCTATGCCCACAAGCCAGATTGTTTTGTTTATGGTCTATTCTTTCGCAGGACAAAAAATCACTAATCTCTAATTTCTAGGTGATTCATAAATAGAGAATTACTTAATTTTTCTTTTTTTTTTTCTTAAAATAAATAAATAATACATTAAGACACTGATGAGGAGGAAGAGGATATTGATGAGGGTCTTGAGTCTTCTGCTGAAAATGAGAGGAAAGTCATCCAATAATGTCAGTTGGTAGAATACATACCTAAAGCACGACTAATAATAGTTATAAT
Organism: Mallotus nudiflorus; assembly: GCA_947683625.1. Classification (NCBI taxonomy): domain Eukaryota; kingdom Viridiplantae; phylum Streptophyta; class Magnoliopsida; order Malpighiales; family Euphorbiaceae; genus Mallotus; species Mallotus nudiflorus. The sequence goes on from CANTUR010000066.1 coordinate 4,318,097, forward strand.
GTAGTTCAAATATATATATATAGTCATAATATACTAACAAGCATTGAAATCAACTGGCAGAGGTTGTTCCTATTTAAGTGAGATTTCAGGTTTGAATTTTATTTTTTTTTTGTAATTTAGTCTAATTATATACCAATTCAAAAGGTGTTATATGATTTTTATTTAAAATAGTTCAATCAATTAAAAAATAATATTTTATTATTTTAATGCATGTAAAGTAAAAAATATATATTTTTATTTCCAATTAATAAAAAACTTTAATTTATTTTTTATGTTAAAGAATATTTTTAATAATAATTGAAAATAGTGAAAAGTATACTTTTTATTTTAAAATTTATTTAAAACATCAAAATTAAAAATATTAAAAATTTTACTTTTAATATCCGGTATACTTAAAAAATTAGTTGATGGTGAGTCAAATTTGATTTTTTAATTGTTTTTATAATTGTTGGTATTCCTTATTGTAATTTATAATTATTAGTGTTGAAATGTTTTATTCAATACTGTAGGCAATCATACTTAATTTTTATGGGCTCCCACTAATGAAGATCAAAAGTTCATATTTATTACTTTAGGATTGAAAGGAAGGTATCAAACTCAAAATTTTCACTTAGGAGAGTCAAATTCTACCATTATATTGGAAACTTTATACTTAATTAGAATTTTACTTATACTTTATTAATTTTATTAAGTATGTCAAATACTGTAGAGTATTAAAAAAACTATTTTTAAACATTCATATTTAAAGTTAATATTTTTGTTTAAATTTTAGCATGTTTAACTTATATTTGATTAAATAATAATTATGAATAATAAATAATTTGCCTATTAAAAATAAAATAATAAAATATACTAATTTGAACTATGATATTTTTTTCCTTTAAAACTAAGATGTTAGAGTTACATTTGTTTCTGGTCTGGTGGATGTGCATGCCTCGCTAGACCTCAAGGTCTACACTGTCTTCTTGAATTTTATTTTTTTTGAAATTTCTTTTCTTTTTTTTAGAAATTTAAAACTAAGTTACATACAAGTAAATTTATTGTGCAAGAATTTAAAGTAAAAAAAATTACTTTTTAATAACGTAATTAAAAAAAACCAACGGTATTTTAGTAAAAGTTAGGAACTGTTACATCACTATTGACATCACGAGCCCTAACATCTAACATTTTCCTTTAAATATTAATCATTTTAGTATATTTAATTGGGAAAATGTACAACCCCCCCCCCCCCTATGATTTTGTCATAATCTCAATTAACCCCATAATATTTTTGAAGGTTTAAATACACTTATAATGTTAATAAATTGACACAGATACACTCCTCCAACTAACACCGTTAACTAGTTAGTTTAATATCCATTAAAAGCTGCTCATGTGGCAAATAGGGGCCCACCTTAGTGTACATGCAAACCAATTAAATAAAAAAATTACTGATGTGGCTTATGGGATCCACTAACTTGTACATGCAAAGAAAGTAAAGAAAAAGTTATACGTGGAACCCACAAGTTAAAAAAACATTATTAAAGTTAATAATTAAAAGAAAATAAAATCCCTAAAGTGGGAAATCCCTAATATATTAACCCAAAAATGCAAAATCCCTAATTGCCCAAAATTCCCAAAATGCAAAATGGAGAGGTCATTGAAAAAAAAAATTCCAAATTGTGATATTCCTAAAATTGACATTGTACGAGAATTGGTAAAGGATCTTGAAGTCAAAAGCTGGACGGAGTAAACAAGATGAAAAAAAACGTTGTTGATGAAGATAGAAGTTAAGCTAGGACATAGGTAGTAGATTGAAGTTATTTTTGACCTGGTGTTGAAGCTGTTTTAAGGAGTTTGTTGAAAGAAGGTAATATATGAATATTTATATTGAATCGTTTGGAATAAAAAATATATTCTTGGGTTGAAATTTGTGCTTGAATGTGTTGTTGTTGGATTAGAAAAAACATTGTTTAGTTGTTATAGATAGACAACTTTTTTGTTGTTTAGTAAGTGTTAATGGAAAGGGACACTATATGAGGAAATTTTTTGAAGTGGTCCTCATTATGGGGGAACTACATGTTTAAATTTAGGAAACATTTTCTGTTTTGTTGCATGCATATTTGAGTTCAGAAGATGGCTTTTTTTATAGTCTGATAATGATTCATAATTTTGTTTTCGCGTTTGTATGCATCATGTTTGACCTTGTGAATACCATTTTCACTATGGGGGTAAATGGGTTTTCCATCCTGACACTAAGTACATCAATAGGGAGGTGGGCATTTTAGAAAACTTTAATTATGATTACTTGTCATTTTTAGATATTAAGGAGTGATATAAAGAGACTTATGTGTATTCATATGTGAGCACAATATTTGTTCTTAAGCCTAGAAAGTCAATGACTGAAGGACTTTTTTGATAAATAATGATGGAATTAGAAGAGTGTTGGGATATATGCAGAAATATAAATGGGCAAAATACTTTGAAGTTTTTTCTAACTATAATGTAGATGTCCCTATAAATAAAAGTCATAATCTATCAATTGAAGGGTGCAAGAATAATGAAATTGAGCTAGGAACATAATGTAGTGTGAATGTTGCAATGAATGACATTAATGTAGAAGAAATATGTGAAGGTGAAAAAGCAAATGAATGTGGTAAGGAGGAAGGTGAGAAAGAAGATGTATATGGGAGGGAAAATGTTATGTGCATAAAGGAAAGTGATCAAGAAGAAGTAGGTGGCAAGGTAGATAATCAGGCTGGCAGTGTAGATAAGATGGGTGGTGAGGAAGAAGGAGAGTGAAAGTGATAGTGGCAGTGACAGTAAAAGTGAAAACGAAAAGAATGCCCCATCGAATAAGAGGGTTTTATATAAGGATGATGGTGGTCCTTTCTTCATGATTAGCATGACTTTTGCCAATGCAAAGTAGGCTAGAGAATGCATTCAAAAGTATGCAATTACTAAAGGTGTGAAGCTAAAATATGTGAATGCAAAAGGCTGTAAATTTGTTATTTTTATTTCTAAGGATGGAAATAACCTTAGATTTATTATGAAGACACTACAGCCTGACCATGACTATTTTAGATCATTTGAGAATCCTAATGTTAGTGCTAGATATTTAGTAAATTATTTTAAAAAGAGAATTATAAAAAAACCCTAAAATTAAAGTGAACGATTTAAAAGCAGCTATAAAAGAAGAAATCAAGTTGAATGTAACTTTGGTAAAATGTAAAAGGGCAAAAAAATTAATTATTTCATAATTAGATAGGAGCTTCAAAGTTGACTTTGGATATCTAGAACAATATGTTAATGCTTTAAAAATAACAAATCCTGGTGCCACAACACATATAGACTTGTGCAAAGACAGTTGGAAAAAGGGCTTTCAAGTGCATGTTTGTTTATTTTGATGCCTTAAAGAAAGGTTGGAAAGCTGGTTGTAGACCCTTAATAGGTCTTAATGGTTATTTCTTGAAAGGGGTATGCAAAGGCCAATTATTAGCTGTAATTAGGTTGGATGCAAATGAACAAATGTACCTAATTGTGTGGCCAGTGGTAAGTAAAGAAAACAAGGTGAATTTGTTATGGTTCTTAGAGTAGCTATTAAAGGAACTTGATCTTAAAGATGGTTCAACACTTACTATTATATCTAATATGCAAAAGGTATAAATTTTTAACTTACATTTTTTTATTTATAAATTACTTACGTCTGAAATATGTTTACATGTGATATTGTATATTGTGTCGTATGTTATTTACTTATTTCTTCTAAATTATGGTTAATGTAAATCCTACAAATTTGAATTATGTTTACATGTGATAATTAAGTCATTGTTTGTCTTAATCTGATATTTAATAACAATGTTTTGTTGCAAGGGTTTAATTGGTGCTGTTAATAGAGTGATTCCTCAATCTGAGCATAGGTGGTATGGGAGACATGTGTAATCAAATTAGTAAAAAAAAAATGGGTATGAGGGGAATTTAAACATTTCTGGATATGTGCATAAAGCATATATCCTAAAGAATTTAAAGACAATCTAGAGAAACTAAGTAGTGTTAGTAAGAAGGCAACAGAGGATCTCCTAAAATATCCTACACAAATTTGGTGGAGGGCGTATTTTAGTAACCGGTGCAAATCCTATATGGTGGATAATAATATTTTTGAATGTTTTAATGTGTGGATTTTGGATGCAAGGTTCAAGCCTATAGTTAATATGTTTGATGACATCAGGCTGGAAATTATGAATAAGACTGCATAAAATAAAAACTTATGTTTAAAATGGGTGAATGAATGGAGCCCTAGTTATATGGAAAATTTTCAAGATAATAGAGAGAATGCTTTAGGATGCCAAGTGGTTTTTAATAAGGATGTGGGATTTCAAATTGGAGAGTGTGAAGACAAGTATAATGTGTACATTGATAAAAGCTTGTGCACATGTAGAGCATGGAAGCTCATTAGCATCCCATGCTCCCATGCAATCCGAGCTCTAAGTTACTTTAAAGTTAATCTTGTTTCTTATATATTTGAATGGTATCACAAAGGTAAGTACAAGGCAATATATAAGTATCCTTTACAACTTATTGGAGGTAAGAAATTTATGAAATAGGATAAGTTTTAGCCTATTGAGCCATCACATATGACTAAGCTTGCTAGTAGGCCACGAAAGAAGAGGATTAGGACAACAAATGAGCCACCTCCAACTAGTGGACAACTATCAAGGAAAGGTCAAATACAAAAATATGGAATTTATTGTCAACAAGGACATAACAGATTAAGGTGCCCGAATAAGGGAAATTAGGTGAGACACTAATCTTTTTGGATTTTAATTTATACGATTTTTTAACTCAGCAACCTATATTGAAATAGTCTCATGGGAGTCAAAGTGAAAATCCAAATAAGGGCTCATCATCTCAATAAATTATTGCAAATTAGTCGTAAAAAGTAAATAATAGTTTTACAATTACTTTAATGACACAGTTACACTATTTCATTTTTTTTTCATGAATTAATTTTTTTAAATTTTGTGATCTTATGTATAATCTTGTGGAAAGAATTAAGGAAGTCAGCCACCAAATAAGGGCTTTTGTCAAGCTAATAATGCAACACGTAGTGCATGAATTCGAAATGAAAGGCATAGTCAACAAGGAAACATTGTAATAAGACAAAATACAAATCCACCTAGAGGACATGGCTGTCATATTGAGTCATAAATGGAAGAGCAATTTTAAATGTAAGAGTTAACAATTTAATGATTTCATATTTATGTATAATATTTATAATTTCGTAAGTTAATGCTAAGTTTAAGTAGTTATAGAGCAAAGCTAATATGATTTATGTATTTATTTTTAAGCCTGGATTAGTGATAAATAGGTAATTATGGGAGGATCTCAAGATGGAAGCATTTAATATGGAGTTAATCCTAATTGCAGATTTTCTATTCCTAATAAAAGATAGTTGAGAAGAAGTAAAAGTCATTCTCATGTACCACACTATACAAGAAAGATAAACTTCACTTGAGATGGATCAACTATGAGTTATGCCATAGATTTTCCTTTCACAACTCTAGGTTTACAATGGAATAGGGACCCTTCGATAACTTCAATAAAACTATGTCAGGAAAGGGATCACCTCGTTAGTAAAAGGCGACAAATGGAGACTGGAAAGCAGTAGAAAATTAGCTTAATACTTTTGGAAATTGATGCTAAATGGATAAATTTTTTTTATTTACTCAAATGATGGTGCAGATGATGTATTTCTTACTGATAATTTTTTTGCTTATAAGGAAAATGACATATTTCGTGCTTAAAATATATGCACCTATCCTAAATAAAGATGACTTTTTTTTTATGATTGTTTTGGAACTGAAACTCTTTTGAGACACATATGTATAGTGCAATATGCACAAATAAAACATATATTTTGCATTCAACATAGCTCTATCTCCTTTTCTCATTATTTGTCATTAATTTCCCCTACTTAGTATAAATTTATTCAAAAAACTAAATTACAATACAAATAGCATTATAGTTATACCTCAAAAGCTAATTATATCATAACATTAAATAACTTTCATTATAGAGCAAACAAAGTAGTTGAGTACAACACTTAGCAGAATCAAGTTGCTTAATTAAACTACATCACAACTTTCATTACTCAGCATCCCTTACTAAGAACAAAAAAGGGTAATTACTAAGCTAATACATGGTTGATTCCATCAATATAAAGCCATAGTTTCCTAACTACTTATTAATATATATACTATATACAACAATAACATCCAAGATGTTACAATAACCACAAATGCTAGTTTCATCTTCTTTCGGGCAATTTGAACTTATGAATCCTCATTCATATAAGCTTTCTTCAATTTTCTTAACTCACACTAAATTTCAACCACTTCATTATCAACAGCCATAATGTTGATCTTCATCATGCTTAAATTCATGATTTCCACTAGTAGTTCATCCCTCTATTTATTTAATTCATTCAACACCTTATTAGCCTTTTCATTCAGTGACATATCATGCCACTAAAAATAATTACAGCCTGCATTAGAGCCACCATCTTTCTACATTTTTTCCCAACTGATTCTCACCCAACCAATCAACGAACAAAAAATTTGAATAAAATTTTCAAAAAATTACTTACCTCATGATAATGAAAACTGTAAAATCTTTGGCCTAGATTTCTTTTAGTCTATGAGGTCCATCAAGGAGCCTTTACCCTATGCCCTCTTATTCTACAATGACAATATTTTACAATTTCAAAATAATCATACTCCATTAAACTATGCCTTGAAGATCTTACTGTCGAAGATGATGAAGAAACCATGCACATATTTCAATCAAGTGTCGATTACTCATGATCTTTCAATTTAATTGAAGCAAATTTAGGGTTCTTTTCAATTTAAGGAAAGAGTGGTTTTTCACTTGAGTGTCATGATGGGTAGTGATTTAATATTCAATTGAAATTTATTTTATTATTTATCTACATGTACAAGCTATTAGACCCCCGCATGCCACACTAGCAATCTTTAATTTATCTCCATGTCCATGTTGGTAGGCCCCACATGCTACACCAGTAACTTTTAACAGGTATTAAATTCACTATTAATGGTGTCCGTTGGAGGGGTGTTTCTGTGTTAATTTATTAACTTATGGGTGTATTTGAACCTTTGAAAATGTTATGGGGCTAAGTGAGATTAGGGAAAAATCATAAGGGTGCTTTTATACCTTTTCCCTATTTAATTTGCTAAAAGAAAAGAGGAAAAATGCCAAAGAAAAATAAAAGCGCTTTAGAATAAAGGAAAGAAAGCTCCATGGTACATTTGTTATCCACTCTGATGTGATCATCATTAACCTCAATATCTTAAATTCTTTTATAAATTCCTATACCAATCTCCTCCACTGTTTCACTCCATTATTATACCTAATTAGCATGGAAAACCTTTCAATCACCATTGATGAGTAAGTTGAATAAATAGCCAAGCTACAAGTTTCTGACCTAGTTTTGGAACTCAACACCAGAAATAATGAAGGCGACAGGGTTAATAGAAAATTTCTTATTGGAAAAATTATTTTTACTAGGAATATTCCTATGCATGTCATAAAAGCATTCCTATTAAAGTCATGGAATCTAAGCAAGGAATTCTCAGTAGTTAAAATCAAAGAAGGCTTTTATATATTTAGAATAGACAAAATCATAAGTGGCAGTCCATGGTTAATAAATAATCAACTCTTAGTGTTGCAAGAATGGCAACTTGACACAATTTTGGAAGCTCTTGATTTTATTTTTTCCCCATTTTGGTTCATTGACTACCACATAACCAACCATCCATGGAAAATGCCAAGAAAATCATTAGTCTCTTTGGAGGAGTTTTAGAGGTTGACCTAATAAGCAGTAATGAGATGGAATGAAAAGAGAAATTATTATAAGGATAATGATTTAGGGATAATAACACTCTTAGTCCTACAAAATATATCATTTTTTCAATAATGTCCTACAATAATTTTTTTTATAATTAAGTTCTATAAGTTTTAAAAGACTTTCCATTAGTCTTATTCTCCAGGTAAAGTAGCTTTCAGTTAGTCAACCCTTAAAATTAAACATTTTTTTACATTGCAATCTTAAAACTTAAAAAAATAAATGTTATTTTGGATATTTTAAGTAATAATATTTTATTTTTTACTTCTTTTATTATTTAACTTCCATAATAATGGTAAATTTTATGGTTACTTTGATTTGTAGCTACTTTTATTTGATTTTATTTTAATCACCATTGGAACTATGGAAACAAAAAATAAATATAGTGTAGCCTCAAAATTTCTGAAAACATGTAGTTTTAGGCAGTGTTTCGTAGTCGAACCAATGGGTCGAGTAATGGTCTAGCTCTGACTTAGTTTAAAGAAATCTCTCTATGAATAATCTTTACAGCTAATTTCTTTATTCATTGCCAAATTATGGATGATTCTACTAGAAAAATTTGGGATTTTGCATTAGTGTACATTAGCAATGAGGAAAGAAGAAGGGAGGAGCAATCAAAGACTTTGAGAGCATATAAGAACTAGTTAGGCAAAGCAGTCATGGTGGGAAGAGATTGGGCTACTTGCCATTTTATGGCAAAATTTGAAACTTATTACCTTTTTGTGGTGGTTTTGAAAAAAGTTTCTGTTTTATGGTTTTTTTTTAAAAAAAAAATTCATAAAATGACCCATTTAGCCAAACTTTTTTCTTTTTTAGTATGGCCCATTCCATTTTTTCAAAAGTGGCTTTTGCATTTTCTTTTTTGGCCTAACATCTTTTTAGTTTGGATTAATTACAAATATGGCCAAGGTCAATGCCACTCATTTCATTAGGAGAATTTTAAATTAGACATATTTTCTACCTTATTTACAGTCATTTACCCTAGCTTTTTATAAATTACATGAGTGCCCTATTTTTGGTTTTATTTTAAAGAGTGCTCATTTTGCTTTATGTTCTATTCTTCTTTATTTTTTTATCTTCCTTAGTTAGTTATTTATTTTTTCTTTCTCCTTTTTTTCCTTTTCATTTTTATTTTTCTTTATTCTTTATTAATTTTTTCTCTTTATTTTTCACTTTTGTTTTTTTTATTTTATTTTTTCTTATTTTTATTTTCTCCTTATTTTTTTCTTATTCTCTGTCGTCTTTATTTTTCATTTTTTATTTTATCATTACATTTATTTTTAATTTTATCTCTTTTTATTTTCTTTTTTCATTTTCATTCCCTATTTTTCTTTTTTCTTTTTTTTTTATTTTTTATCATTTTTTAGTTTATTTTTTATTTTTCCTTTTATCCTTATTTTTTTATTATTTAATTTCCTTTTTTTTATTTTTATTTTCTCTTTGTTTTCTTATTCTTTGTTGTCCTTATTTTTTATTTTTATTTTATCCTTATATTTGTTTTTTAATTTTATCTATTTTTATTTCTCCCTTTTTTCTTATTTTTGTTTCCTGTTTTCAAGTTTTTTTATTTTTTCCTTTTTTTTTGTTTTTAGTCTTGATTTTCGGTGTTGATATATATATATATATATATATATATATATATAAGATTCGAAAAATATACTGTATTTATGATTTTGAGATACTGTTTTTAATTTTCAGATATTATTTTGAGTTTTCGATACTGTTTTGAGTTTCAAATACGAATAATATTCATAAAATATATAATTTTAATTGTATCATATACAAATAATATTAAAAATTATATTGTATTTAGGAGTTTGAGATATTTGTTTTTAATTTTTAGATACTGTTTTGCATTTTGGATATTGTTTTAAGTTTCAAATTCTTATAATATTTAGATAATACTGTTTTGTGTTTTAGATTCTTATAATATTCAAATAATATATTGTTTTGAGTTTAAGATATTGTTTTGAGTTTCATATTCTTATAATATTTAGATAATATACTATTTTCAATTTCAGATAATATACTTTTCTACCTAACATTTTGTATACTATTATCTTTAACTAGTATATTTAGATAATATACTTGTGGGCACCTTCTATTTGATCGGCATGCAAAAACGCCTGATGATGAGAAGGTACAAGTTTGAAATGCAACGGATACCCAAAACTTCTTTAAAATAGACTCGAAAGCCCAAAATACCAATCCAAGCCTCTAAGACCCAACACCAAGCCTCTAAGCCCAAACACCAACCTTCTAAGCCTAAAGTCTAGGCCCATTGCCTCTTGGCCCACTATGTTATAACCCAAATTCTCAATTAATTATTAAATTAAGTGTGGAATTAATTAGTGCTATTTATTATTTGATTATTTGTGAGATTATTATTACTTGTGTAGTTTTATTAAATTTCGATTAATTGTTAAGTGTATAAATATTTTGGGAGGAAGATAGATTTTTAAAATATTAGAGTATTATTCTTATTTTATATATAAAAAAAGGTTAAAAAATTATTTTTTTCTCTTTCCTTTCCCCTCCTTTTCTTTTCTTTCTTTTCCTTTTCTTTTCCTTCTTCTTCTTCTCTCCTCGCACAATACTGACAGTGCCACTGACCACTGCCACCATCACTATGCTAGCTAAGTACCATGCCACCACCTTCACCCAACAACGCTGCCAACACCTCTAGCCACTGGCTACATTCCTCCCTCCACTTCCTCTTCTTCATCTCAGTGTCGAATTGAAGAGATGACCATTGGTGACATTTTCAGCCACCTTAAGCGATGCCGTTGGTTTTGATAAAAAGCTCTCCCTTCATGCTTCGTTTCCCCTAACTTGATTTAGCCGAGCAACATCGAGAACGGTTCCAATTTTGATAATTTCATTTTAGGTTATTTTTAGTTATTTTATTTAATTAAGATTGAATTTGATTTAATTAGGTATAGTTGCTTTGAGATTAAATGCAATTGAGGTTGTGATCTAGCTAATGGTGATTTTTATTTATTTTTATGATTTTTTCAAAATTTTTGGGTTTGGTTACTGTTATATTTTTAATAAATTCTATTAATTATTTATAGTAAACTTTGTGAAATTTTTTTTTGAAATTCTGTATAGAATTTTAAATATGAATTTTTGAAGGTTATGTATAAATATGTATTTTTGAGAAATTACTAGAAATTGGTGAATTATTTGATTTTAATTAAAATTGTTGTTGATTATTCTATTTAGACTAATTTTGATAAATAAAAGTATGGAAATAATTTTTATAATTATTTTTCCAATTATTAATTATTTAGTTGTTATTTTGGAAAACATATGAAAAATAAATTTATTTATTATCTTTTGAGCCTAAATGAGCATTTTATTATTTTTATGATATTAATAAGTGATTTTAATAATTATTTACAATTCATGCTAATTTATTTGTAAAATGGAAATTTTATTCCATTAATGGAATTTATTGGCAATTATTAATTACGAACTAGAATTTTATTATTTATTTGAAAAATAAATTTCTTTAATATTTTTATGATATATTTTGGTGATTTGAGAAAATTATATTATTTTATTGTATATTTTGTGATATTGGTTCTCAATTGGGCGTGAATTATAGTTCAAAAGCCCAACCCAAGATGTTAAGTTTTGAAATATTTTGAAGTGTGTTTTCATGTAGGAATGACTCTACTATTAGTAAAGAGATGTTCGTTTTACAAAGGAGACTCTATCAAATTTTCGGTAGATTTCTCATAAAATGTGACATTAATCTATTTTAATTTTTGAATCTTTTATTAAAGTCGTGTTTTAGATCGAGTCTTTCCTTAGAAATCTAGAATATATAAAATTAGAATTTTTATCCTAATTATTTTGTTATTATTTTTCTATAACCACGCCAAAACTGAGGCCTATAGGATAGGGCCTGTGAATTATTATTATATGTATGCATTGCATATAAAAAATATTATTAGTATCCATATTTTTAAAAAATATGAATTTTATTATGCTATGTTGCAGTAAATATATATTGTTATTATTATTATATATATGTAAAGGTGAATATTATTTGTGCAAATTGGATGTTGTTCATATTTAATATGATATTATTATTTTATTTTTGAATGATATTTTGGAGGATAGCTGTAGAACGTACTACCTAGTGGACTACACTAGAATTGTTGTGTAGTAGTACATTAGATGCTAGGCTATGAAATTTTTATCGATATTAGATATGGTAACATGGATTATTGCGATTTATGGTTATAGAGTGGTGTGACTGCAGAAGCTTGGTTGACTTAGTGTCTTAGAGTTAGTCATACTGGTAGTGAGACTATGGAAGCTTAGTTGACTCAATGTCTCAAGACTAGTCTACTGTCAAATTTGAGAACAAAAATATTTTTGGATTTATGTGAGCCTATTGGCTAGTAAGGTTCGGTGATTAAGGTTACGAAATATTTTAAAGTTCTACTTTGGTCCTCCACCTAAAATCTTTTTACATTTATTTGTTTGTCGTAAAATGTGATTTCGAGTATCTGTATGAAATGTATGTATAAAATAAATAAATAAATATTATTATAATGAGGCTTTAATGTTTGTGTCATTAGGTTGCATGCATATATGTAATTATGATTCACTCAGTGAGGTTTGACCCCCTCAATTATTTTTTTAGGATCCTTTTCATCAGATATCTCATAATAGTTCTCTCTATAAGACCCTTTCTTCACCAGCTGACTTATGTAAATTTTAAACTATCACTTCTTGCATTGACTAAACATTACAGTAGTCGTATATCTCCTTATAGTATTTTATATTGTTATCGATTGAAGTTTTGTATTTGAATATTTGTATGAACAAATTTTATTATGATATGATATGGAAAGTTATTTTGATTTAAAAAAGTTTTATTTTGGATGTATATTTTTGTTCATGTTTAGTTAAGTTTTTATATTCTAGGCTTACTATGGGTTTCAGATTCTTGCGAATTCTTATTCCTTAGTGCTAGTCATGACTCCCGAGTTTGGATTGTGACATACTAGGCCTAGACCTAGCTTGGGTGAAGAGGCAATTGAGTCAACAAAGAGGTGTCACCTCTTCACCTCGAGCATCGGTGAGGTGATGCCTCTTTTTACTACCACCCTCTATAATATTAAATGGCATTAATAGAAGTAGTTAGAGGCTCACCTAATTTGGGTTTGGACATTCTTAGATGTAAAAGAAAAGGAAAAAATATTAGGGAGAAAAGAAAAGTTCCTAGGGAGTGATGGAAAAGCATAGGGAGAGTGTGAGAGTGAGTTTTTAGGAAATTAGGAAAAGAAAAGGTGGGAGAGGCTTAAAAATAAAAAGAGGAAAAAGAAGAAGGGAATTTTTTTGGAAGAGGATGTTTGATTGGACCTAGAAAAACAAAGAGAAAAAGAGAGAAAAGAAAGAAAATGAAAAGAAGAAGAGGAGGAAGAAGGGGGGATTTATGGACCAAAAGGTTTGCATTTCTTGAGAAGGAGGAAGGTTCCTTTGCATTCCAAGCACTCAAGTCAATCAATCAATATTTGAGGGCTTAGTTAGGAGCATTAACTTTGTATAAGTCAATGAGGCTCTATATCTATAAGTTTCAAGTTCTTTATTTCATCAAAGTTTTGCTCCATTATTTTTTACTTATTCTCTTGAGTTCTATTATTTATTTAAGGTCATATGTGAAGCATGATTGCATGATTGCATGAAAGGTTGAGTATTATTTTTGATATCTATATATTTGTGTTATTCTTCATTTATTTGCATGAGTATTAAGTTTTCTTAGAATCTAACAAATGTAACATGTCTTTATCTTTATTGAAGAGGCGATGCCTCTATGAATTTGTGTTGAGGTGATTTGAAATAGCCTCCTGGTTAGGAGGTGACCTCTCTTTGAAGAGGTATCGCCGCTTCATTAGAACCCTACATCATTATGTTTTATGTTTAATGCTTATTTTGTATATTTTTGTATGATTTCCATGTTTGTCTTATTATATATCTTGATTTTATGCATGATTACTATGGTATTTAATATTATTGTTGTATAATGATTATTGTGGATTATTTTGTGTTGTATTTCTATTTTCTATGAATATTGTTTGACAATTATTTTGTCAATATTGTTGTTGTCTTATGGGATAGGATTAACTTACATTTATTCCAAGAATTATTTGGTAATTTCTTAATTATCAAATAGTTATTCCATTAATTAGTTCTTAAGATGTTTTATTTGTATAATTAATTAATTTATTTTCTATTTATTTTACATTTCTTTGTACAAAATATTGTAATTCTTAATCTCTTTCCCTTGTTTATTTGGAGTGTATGGTTATAAATTATTATCAATTATTTTATTTGTAATGTATATTGGGCTATAAGCATGCAATAGGACTAATGTTCAAATTTGGATTAAAATATAAAATTGAAAAAGATTGCGATTCACATGTTAATAAGGAAATAATTTAATATTCAAAGTTAATAAAATATGAAACAAACACGGAGGCCAACCGTAAGGTTGGGTGGGCATTCCAAAAGTCCATATCCATTTTTGAACCCTATCTTTAATAACAACTTCTGGGAACCTCTATGGAATCTAGTTATTATATAGTGTGTCCCAACTTTTACCCGGGTGATGACTCCATCTCCATATTGGGCCCCAAGCCCACTTTGTATTTCCTAGTGACCCTTGAGTTCATATAGTATTACGGTTGCCAACACTTGGGTGCGCTTCTAACCCCGTCGCTCATGATGGCAACTCCATTGGGGATAGAGAAACTGATTCAAAGTTTTTTGTAATTTATCATTTTTTATTATTTTCTTATTTCCTTTGAAAATTTTGCATTCACTACATGTTTCCACATAATTTGCACTCCAAGTCCTAAATGAACCAATAATAGTCTTTGCTTTACTGCATGTGTTTCACTCAAACTTTGTGGTAGAATATTTGATTATTATCACTCATAGCACGTACTTATCCGCATCATATGGACCCTTAAGTGGGGGAGACATAATGGAGTATATAGTTATGGGAGCTGAAGCTTATTACCTGAGACTCAGCTCATGTAATGACCTAACAATTTCCACTAGAGTTTCTCCCAAATGCATGTGTTTTATGCCATATGGTAGTTCTTTAAATAAGGCTCGAGCCCATTATTAATAAACCTTGCCAAGATGGGCCTCTCATACCTATGTTTATCCCATTTCAAATGGATATTGACAAGCTGGGTTATTGATATCATTCTTGGCCAGTTAAAATGGACTTTAGAATTATTTATTGAAATTACCACTTATTTATACCATCATAAGAATTATCTTACATCTGTCAGTTTTATTACCCCTGTTAATAATTAAAACCCAAAATAACAATCCTAGGACAAGAAACTCAAATGCATGTATGGGAGGAATAAGGGTGGGTTTTTTGTTTTTCTGATACATGTAACTATGTTAATTCCTTTATTTTAATTTTTAGTAAACTTGCATCTCATGCATACACATCATGCATATTTCTAATCCTCGATGATTGTAGATATCGTTCCACAATAGTCTTCCAATTGGAAGCAATCTGACACCGGTCATCTAGTTAGGATTTTTAGAGAAATTGAGATGGCATAGTTTAATGTTAGGGCTTTTGGGGATAAGTTGAAAGTCAAGATAGCCGATCAGACTTGGGAAATTATAAAATAGATGATGGCCGAAATGAGAGGACCAATTATACAAGAACCACAAGTACCCCAATCGTTAGCACCTTAGCCACAACCATTTGATCTGGAAGCTGAAGACTCCATAAGGCTAAAAAGAGAGAATGATCGAGATACTTTAATAGCAGAGCCTATAGCTAGATAAAATTTGACTATGAACATTGTAGAGAATGTAGAAAAAAATGATTAGGCTAAGAATCTGACTAAGAATATGGCTCAAATGCAGTTGATGATGAAATAAAAGGGGATAGATGCTCCGATAAGCTACTCTAATTTGAGTCTGGATAAAGACCCTACTCTGGAAGTTTAAATTCCCTTATATGAAGAAGTTTACTAATGTAGAGGATCCCCGTCTATATTTGAAGCAATATATGACCCACATAAAGACAACCGAATTAACCAAGGCATAAATTGTAAAAAAAATTCTTTTATCTCTGGAAAGAGCACTCATCAGATTGTATTATACTTTAGAATCCCATATACAAACTAACTGGGAGGGATTATATGTCGCATTCATTAAGTAGTATAGTCTCAATATTTAGATGGAGGCATCTTTAAAAGATCTGCAGAATGTGAAGCAAAAGTTCAATGAATCCTTCACAGATTATTTGATTAAGTAGAGAGCAAAGTTAACATAGATAAAGCACTAACTCGCAAAAAGCTGAAGAATTTAAGAATTTGGAATTTTGAGGAGTTGTATAGATTTGGGGTGCAAAAAGAATTTGATCTGGCATAATAGAAAAAGTTTCTCAATGGAAGATCTACAAGTAAATAAGGGATGAGATCTAGCAGTGGAATTAGGTCGAGTAATAACATACAGATCAACAATGTCAAATAGTCCCAAAGATTTTCTAACTTAGGAAGACCTCTCTCTAAAGTCTTAAAGAAGCTGATAAAAAAAACTTGTTGCAACCCTTGCCTAAAAAACCTCTATTCCCAAATATTGGCTTAAAACTATAATGCAAATACCACCAAAACATTGAACATGATACTAACGGCTGCACTTGCCTAAAATATAGGTTCAAGATTTGATTGATTCAAGAAAAATAACTGACCCTAAAACTAGAAAACCAAACACCTAAAATAACCCTCTACCTAACTACCATGCATCCTGATGATCAATATCGACTTAAAAAAGGAACAAGTCCTTAATTCCTTTGTTAATATTATACCCACACCACCAAAATAACCTAAACTAGTAACTTGTAGAGCTCCATATAAATGGACTTGATATTTAGAGTTCTAATAATGAAGAAGGGGGAGCAATTGATCTATGAAAAAACAAAGGGGGGAAGATAACCTAATTAGTTGAGAAATTAGAGAAGGGAGAGGAAGAAGCAAAAAATGTTGAGTAAAAAAAAGAGAAGGTTGATTCAAAAGAAGAACCAGAGAAAGATAAGGAAATTGAGGAAGTTACTTAGACTAAACGAGATAAAAAAAAACTCTTGCTAGTGTTTGGGAGCTGCTTATGAACTCCCGAGCCTATGGGGAAGCACTAATTATGGCTTTTAATTATAAGAAAATTCCCTCAACACACACTCTTAAGAAAATGATGGATTCATTGATAAAAAGCCCTCAAGGAGAAATTATGTGTATAGATGATTACCTACCTTTAAAAGGAAGGGACCACAACAAAGCCTTATTCATTAAGGTTGAAGTAAAAGAGAAATTGACCTACTGTGTTATGGTTGATAATGGGTCTGCCATTAATGTTTTTCTTTTAAAAATTCTTCCAAAGTTAGGATTGACAGTAGCTAATCTAAAGTCATTTGATATGATCATCAAGGCCTATAATGATATGAAGAGGCCATTTAAAGGAACTTTCAGAGCTTTGGTCAAGATTGGACCATTGAGATTTAGGTTAACCTATATGTCACTGATATTCTAGTCACCTTTATCATTCTTCTAGGGAGGCCATGGTTTCATCCTTTGGGAGGAGTGACATTTACTATCCATTAGAAGATTAAGTTTCCACATGAGGGAAGAGTGGTCATTATATTGACATAAACTGAGGCTGCGATCACTACTTTAAAGTTGACTCCCACTGCAATCTTGGACAGTCTGAGTTTTAAAGTTTGTATGTTCTATGAAGATAATGAATCCAAAAATTGAGAGTATAATGAAGAGCATGCAATTTATGCTTGGAATAGGATTAGGGAAGAATCAGTAAGGCTGTCTGAGTTTGATGAACCTAAAGTGCCAATCTTGAAGCATGAGGTAGGGTATCTAGAAGCATATGAGTTTGATGAAGAGGAAAAAGTTGAGGGAAAGTCTAGCAAGAACAAAGCCAAAGCTAAGTTGAAGAAGAAGACACATTGGGAAATCTTTATGGAGGAAGGCACTAACTACCCCTACTAAGGAGCTCTTAAGCCTTTGATGAATTCTGAGAAATTGATCCCTAAATTTGAAATCTTCACTGAATATGTGAATGGATCAAAGAAACTATTATGGAGGAGCCTATAGTGGAAGAATTGTTGCTGACTCCTGAATCAGATGAGGACATTCCTGCGATGGAGCTAAAGGATGTTGCTGATCAGGAAGAGGAATTTAACTTCAAATCTTTTATTATTGATTCTATTATGGATGTTTTTTATAATGACCTTGACATTTGTCATTCCAGCTTGTTTGAAACTAATGACATTTTCCTTCCTAAAGTTAATGCGATAAAGTACAATTATGCTTACTTGTGCAATGTTTTTCCTAATGGTTATTCTCTGTGTGATAATCATTTTATACATATGTTTGACATTAATTCCATGCAAACTAAATAATTTAATCTAGGCATGTAATAACTATAAGCATATACTTATTGCTTCTGACTTAAGTCATAATTAGAGAGAAAAAAAGAAAGAAACCTTAAAAAGAAGATAGAAAGTATTTGCTTAGGGCTATAAGGATATGCCTAGGGATGATAGAGAGATTGCAGAGCATAGGATCACCATGTATTCTCACATCACACCAATAAAGTAGAAAAAGAGAATATTAAGGCTAGAATAGGCTCTCTTAGTCAAAGAAGAAATAGAAAAGCAGCTGAAAGCAATGTTCTTGGAAGTAGTAGATGACACTCAATGGCTAACCAATATAGTTCCAGTTCCAAAAGAGGATGAGAGAGTTAAGATATGTGCAGACTATAGGGATCTAAACAAGGCTTGTCCAAAGGATGATTTTCCCTACCACATATTGACACTTTAGCTGATAGTGCAGCTTTTAGTGCCATTTACTCTTTTATGGATGGCTTCTCAGGATACAACTAGATTATAATGGTAGTGATTGATAATTTGAAGACTTCTTTTACCATTGAATAGGGCATCTATTATTACACAGTCATGTGATTTGGATTGAAGAATGCAAGGGCTACTTATTAAAAGATGGCCACCATATTGTTGTATGACATGATTTATAAGGAGATAGAGGTGTACATGGATGACATTATGGTAAAGTCTCCGACTAGAGAAGGACACTTCAAAGCTCTAGTCAAGTTCCTGGCAAGAGATGAAAAGCATAAAATCATATTAAATTTGAAGAAATGTGTATTTGGGGTAAAGTTTGGGAAACTATTAGGACATATCGTTAGCTAGAAAGGCATAGAGGTGGATCTAGACAAAGTTGGAGCAATCAAAGAGATTCTTGTACTAAAAAATGAGAAAGAAATAAGATGATTCATCGGATGGTTACAATACAATAGCAGGTTCATAGCCAAGCTAACCACCATCTGTGAGCCAATCTTCAAGCTCCTAAAGAAGAACTAGTCAATCATCTTAGATAATAAATGTCAATAAGGATTTGAAATTATTAAGCAGCATTTTATGAATCCTCCAGTCTTGTAGCCACCAAGGCCGGGTAAACCCCTAATTCTTTACCTGGTAATAGAGACAGATGCATTTGGTGCAATGTTAACTCAAGAAGGGGATGGAAAAGTTGAGCATGTCATATATTATCTGAGTAAGAAGCTTCTACCATATGAAGCCAATTATAGTCTAGTAGAAAGAACTTACTTGGCTATAATTTGGGCAATAAAGAAGCTTTGGTATTACTTCCAGTCTTACAGAATTCATGTAATCTCTAAGCATGATCCTCTTAGATATCTCCAGGAGACCCTATAAGTTATAGGGAAATTAGCTAGATGGTTGGCCCTGCTTACCAAATTTGACATAGATTATGTGGCTAAAAAGGTGATAAAAGGAAGAGTTATGGTAAAAATTTTAGCTCAGAATCTAGTAAATGATGGATAAGAATTAGGAATTGGAATTGTCAAAAGAGCACTTCGAGGCAATAGAGATCCAGAAATGGAAAATGTACTTTGATAGAGCAGTCAATAGTAAAGGAGCAGGCATTGGTGTAATTCTGGTTTTACTAGAAAGAGAAATGATTCTGATGGTAAAGAGATTAAAATTTATAGTTACTAATAATCAAGCTAAATATAAATCTTGCATCTTCGCTCTATAAGCACTTAGGAATGTGGGTTAGAAGAGGTTACAATGTATGGAGATTCGATGATGGTAGTGAAACAGATCTCTAAAGAATGGGAAGTAGGAGAAGATAAGCTGAGACTATACTAGGATTATTCAACCATGATTTTGTCATCTTTCAGACAATGCAGATTCATGCACTTATTACGGGAAGAGAATTAGATGGCAGATACTTTGGCTACTCTAGCTTTGATGTAGAAAGGAGGAAAATAGGTATAAATAAAGTCTCTTATTATGGTAATGTCTCGGACTCCCTACTATAAGTAAATTAAAATAATGTCAATCGACCTAGCATAAAATCCTTAGTTTCATGATCTACAACAGTATCTTGAGACAAGGTGACTCCTTGATGAAGCTGATAGAAAAGAAAGGATGTCGCTGAGGATGCTATCTCAGCAGTTCATCAGTCATAACAGGATGTTATACAAGAGAATGCCAACCAAAGTGCACTTGAGATGTGTTGACAAGGACAAGGCAAGGAAAATCATGGAAGCAGTTCACGAGGTGTGTGTGGGCTGCATATGAATGGAACAGTCCTTACTAAGAAGATAACTTGTTAAGGGTATTTTGGGCTTACCATAGAGGCAAATTATAAGAAATATGTAAATAAATGCCATAACTGCTAAGTGTATAGTGATGTGAGCCATTTACCTTATAAGGAACTTTAAAGATTGACTTCTCCATGGCCCATCGCCATTTGGGGAATTGATATCATTTGGAAGATAAGGCCAAAGGCATCCGACAATCATCACTATATTATAGTAGCAATCGACTACTTTTCTAGGTAGGTTGAAGCATAATCATTCACTACTGTTGGAGCAAAACAAATGGTAAGGTTTATAGAAAATAATATAATTTATAGATACGAGTTGCCTCATCATGTCATCACTGATAATGGTGTTTAATTCAGGGTAGAAATGACCAATTTTTTTGAGGAATATAAGATTCATCATCATAGATCATCTCCTTACAGACACCAAGCAAGTAGAGTAATAGAAGCAGCGAACAACAATGTGAAGAGAATCCTAACCAAGATACTAAAGAACTACAAAGATTGGGAAAACTACCTATAGTTTGCATTATAAGGATATAGGACCACTGCCAGAATATTGACAAGAGCTACTCTATATTCTCTGGAGTTGTGTTTCCTGTTGAGGTTGAGATTCAGTCTTTGAGGGTTCTCTTGGAGTCTAAAATCCTTGAGTATCAATAAGTTAATAGTTGATTGGCATAGCTAATGCTATTAGATGAAAAGAGAATAAAAGCCATATATCACTTTCAATTGTACCAGAAAAGGATAGCCCGAGCTTATAATAAGAAGATTAAGCTAGGCAAGATCAAAGAGGGTGACTTGGTCTTGAAACTCACTAGGTCAATCATGACTAATCCATAGGGGAAGTTCAAGCTAAATTGGGAAGGTCCATATTAAGTAAAGAAGCTATTTTTTAAAGGCATTGCTATTCTGTTTGATTTAGAAGGGAATGAGTTTAGAGAGCCCATCAACCTAGATAAGCTTAATAAATACTTTCTATAAAAGCTCGCTAGGGAGAAAACCTTAACAGAGACTGCCTAAGCAAAAGCTATAAATAGAAAATAAAAAACAAAAAAAAAGTCCTATTGGATTGAAAATCTGAAAGGGTGGTCCAAACAAAAGTAAAGGACATGTAAAAAGAGAGTACGGGAGAGAAAAATAGTTAGTTGGAAAACTTGCAAGGGCAACCCAATTAACGTAGAAGATATGAAAGAAGCAAGATGTATAGTCACTTTATGTTTAAATTAAATGGAATAGATTTCCTTTATTATTATTGAATGTTGTATTACATGCTTATTACACATGGTTTAACTAGAAAGGGAATTTCACCCAATAAAAAGCAAATAAAAGACTAAATTTCATAAACTAGTTTTTTCTGCTTCTCTTTTGAATACCTTAGGCAATCGATGTCTGTAAAGATCTTATTCTTTTATTTCTTATAAATTTATCCTTTTTTATTTGCTCTAATTGAATCCACGACTTGTACCGGTCATTAGTAGACTGATCTCTATTGTAGTCAATGAACCTCTGAATGATTCTCCTAGGCCGAAGTAGCGACCAGGTTGTCCAAAAAATACTAAGAAAGAGGCCCTAGATCAAATTCATGATCCATTTTTTATACCCATATTGCTTGCAAAACTTAACAGGATTGTAAAAAGTAGCAAAGTGGAGACTGGCAAGATGAACACGGTAAGTGTAGGACTGAATGGTCACATGCTGCAACCTCCACTATAGGCACATCCACAATATTAAAGTGTGAGGGAATGTAGATAGCTAGCTTTGAATATCCTCTAGAATAAGGTAAAGTCTCTTAGTACAATAATACTTGGCCTTGTAATGCACGATGTCTCTAAAAGGTTTGACCAATCTTAATTTTTCTTGCAACCAAGCCTACAAGGATGATGAGTGGGTAAAAATGACAAAAAAGTATAAAAGAATAAAAAAGAAAAGAAACTCACCTCCAATAGAAAGGGACTCCTAGAGATTTGCCTGATTTTAGAGAAATTGTCAAGATCAATTATGGTTTTTTCTAGAATGAGAGGGAAAGGGTTTAGGCTAGCTTCCACTTGGTCCAAAATGTGAAGAATCTTCGGGTTATAGTTGTCGAAAGGGGAAACCAGCAGAAATTAAGCATATAGACAAAGGGCAATCATCTTACACTAGTGGACCTTATTGCTATCTATAGTTATAATAGTTTTGAGAAAAGGGCTCATCAGAACTTCATTACCAAATATATAGTTAAGAGAAGACTAAGGGGACATATTGAATAGCCTAGCCATTTGGTATTGGATGGTGTGTAAATCTAGAGTTTTAAACTAATGGAATTACATTATGATGAGAAAAATCCATTTGAGAGCCCAAGATAGCTTCAAATTCCTCCAGCGTAAGGTAAAGCTCCATTATGTTTAACTAGAAGACATGTTTCTAAGGATCCTAAAATTGAGTAAGAATATATATAAATGGGAAATTAATCTTCTTAGAATCCAGAGATCGGAAGATGGATAGGTGAAATGGTTCTAATCTAGCCCATGATTTGCCATCCAGAATTTTCAAAATCGATTGTAGTTTTTTCAAGCTTCTTTCAATAATATTGGAGGGATATTGATGACTTTGTGTGAAGAGTCGATTCCTTATCACCTCTTCACAAAGAGGTGATGCCTTTATGAAGAGGTGATGCCTCTAAAAAGAGGTCATGCCTCTCAAACAGGTGGAACTGATCTTTATATTACTACAAAATGGTTGAATTGTACATACAAAATCAAAAGAAGAGTTGTTTAGTAATAAAAAATCCTATGAGTAATTTAGAATTTGTCCAAAATTTGAATTTAAATGTTTTACCTATTCATTTAGTGTAACATATGAAAATGCTAAAGTAAAAGTTAGTTCAGACAGTAATAAAGCAACAATGCAAAGAATCAAATATCTCTCTAGTCAAAATAATCCTATGCTAACTGTAAACAGTGGATTTTAGTGTGCGCCTAAGATCTTAGCAACCACAACACTGTTTGAACTCAGGGCTCTAGAGAACACACTAACCACTGTCTCAAAGACATGGCGTGAAGATGAGGAGTCGCCACCTAGGGTAATAACTAGGATACATAAAAAAATAGTGGTACTCAATTCCTTTAAAGAAAACTAGCACCATAACCAGGAGATTGTGGATACAGAATACTAACTTCTTTCAGTCTTGTGTTCATTTAGAATTGCTTTATGAATTACTATTTTATCCTCTATTTACATGAAATTTCATATAAACACTTATTTAAGCAATTAACTCCAAGCAAACTAGTCATGAAAAATACATGTAAATAATGCATTCATTTAAATACATAATCCTTAAGTTAGTTTAATCTAACTGATTTTAATTAAATAGCCTAAATCTACATGTTTTCATTTACAAGTGAGCCTAAAGACTAATGGGCCTAATTCATATTCCACTTTAATTAAATGAACCTAAGTCTAATTATTTTAATTCTAAAAATGGGCCTAAATCTACAAATTATGAAATATTTAAATTAGTGGGCTTAGTTCTACATGTTTTAATTCTAAGGTGATCTTAAATCTACAAGTTATGGAAAAGGCTTTAATTTGATGGGCTAAGTTTAAATTAATTTTAATTAACCTAGGTGGGCCTGTGTCTAAATTAACTAAATGGGCTTAAGTTATCTTTAACCTAATTTCTAATTAATTATGGTCCTAAAATCAAGTTTAATTAATTAAACCTAATCCTAATTAAATTAATACGCATATTAAAGAAAAGGTGAATCTAATTGTTAAACCTAAAATTAATTAAATGGGTTAGAGCCTAATATCGGCCTAGCGCCCAAAACATATAAAAGAAAACAAACCCAAAAACATTTAAAAAACCAAAACAAATAAGTAAAAGATCAAACAATTAATTTATTTATTTCTTCTAAAAACCTAATTTAGTTAAAGTGACCTTAAACAAAAAATTGAAATAATTAACAAGCAACTCTAATTCTATCCACTTAAATCTAATTCAATTTTAATTAAAACCCTAATTATCTCTATAGCCATTAATTTTAATTAATGACCTAATTAAAAACCCTAATTTGATTAACCAATTAATTAAAATAAAATACACAATCATACACACATGATTTCACTATTCCCACTATTAGGGCTATTACAATAGTCTACTACAAATTAAAAATAAAATTAAATACAATCCAAAAAGCCAAATAAATAAAAATACATAACAAAACAATCAATAAAATAAATAAATAAAATAAAATACACTGAAACCCTAAAAACTATATTCAAATACAAAATTTAATCCATGGCGATCCATGGATCTTCACGGGTTCTCTATAGTGAATTCATGTCACCCTATCAATCAAGAGAATAAAAATAATAAAAAAAGATAATCAATGAATGAATGAATGAATAATAATAATAATAATAATAATATATAAAAATAAAATCAAAATAAAAGAAGAAGGAGAAGAAGATTTAAGAATAAGATGCAATATTGATTTCCTCAGAAGGATGATCACCGTTGATGAAAGCCTGTGGCTTTTGTTGTGTTTGTCTGTGATTTTTAGTTTATTTGATCTTATCTTTGGCAAAGAACTAAAGAAAAACACATAAAAAATATAAGTAGGTGTATTATGGCTCCCTTAAGAATTAAAGAAAGTAGATGAAAAAATCGTAAAACCCTAGGAGCCTCCTCCCTTATGAAAAGAAAAAGACCAATATATAGAAACATAGTCCTATAACCCTACATTAGGTTTAGGATAAA
Source organism: Mallotus nudiflorus (assembly GCA_947683625.1). Lineage (NCBI taxonomy): Eukaryota > Viridiplantae > Streptophyta > Magnoliopsida > Malpighiales > Euphorbiaceae > Mallotus > Mallotus nudiflorus. Next base: position 4,343,454 of record CANTUR010000066.1, read on the forward strand.
AATCCAATAAAACAATTTTTTTATTATTTATCTAATAAGAAACAAAGTTATCAATACATATATCTAATAAAATAAAAATAACAATAAATCAAAAATAAGTATAAAAGTAAAATAAAAAAATTAATAATAAAATAAATATTAAAAAATAAAAAATTACGAAGTACCGATCTAAAGTGTATATTTCCACTACATTTTCTATTAAAAATATTGATTTCTAATTGGAAGGTGTAGACAACGAGGTTTAGCGCACATCCAAGATTTTAGCAACCGTGACACTATTTGAGCGCAGGGCTCTAGAGAACACACTAACCACTGTCACAAAGACATGGCGTGCATATGAGGAGTCACCACCCCAATGTAATAACTGGGACAAATTGAAAATGTGGTACTCGATTTCCTAAAAGCAAGCTAGCACCACAACTAGGAGATTCTAGATATGGAATATCAACTTCTTTCAGTCTCATGTTCTTGTAGAATTACTTTATAAATTACTATATTATCCTCTTTTTATATGCAATTTCATATAAACTCTTATTCTAACAATTAACTCCAAGACAAACCAGTCATGAAAATACAAGTAAATAATGAATTCAATACAAATTCATAATCCCTAAGTTAGTCTAATCTACATTGATTTTAATTAAATGAGCTAAATCTACATGTTTTTAATAAGTGAGCCTAAAGGGCCTAATTCCTTTTAATTAAATGAACCTAGGTCTATTTATTTTAAGTTTAGAAATGAGTCTACATCTACAAATTATGAAGTATTTAAATTAATGGGTCTAGTTCTACATGTCTATAAGTTATGAAAAAAGGCTTTAATTTAATGGGCTAAGTCTAACTAATTAAATTAAATTAAGTGGGCTTACATCTAATTTACTAAATGGGCCTAAATTATCTCTACCTTATTTTCTAATTAATTATGAGCCTAAAATGCATTTTAATTAATTAAATTAAAAAACCTAAATTTAAATGGGTTAAAGCCTAATGTGGGTCTAGGGCCTAAAACACAAAAAAATAAATAAACAAGCCCAAAAACAAATAAAACATATCAAAATAATTAAATTAAAGATCAAACAACTAATTAATTATTCCTTCTAAAACCCTAATTTTTATTAACATGTAACCTAAATTAATCTACTTCCACCATTGATTTTAATTAATTACATAATTGAAACCTAAATTTTACTAACTAATTAATTAACATAAACATGCAATCACAAACATAATTCCACTCTTCTCACTATTGGGGCCATTCCAATAATTCATAGAAAATAATAATAAAAACAATCAATACAACCCCAAAAATATAAATAAAACAATTAAATAAAAAATAATAAAAACTAAAAACTAAATCTAGCTACGTGGCATTCCATGGACTTCTTATGAGTTCAGTCATCCAAACATAATCATCATGTATTTTCCTCCATAATCACCATAAAAAAGAACAAAAATTATGATTAGTGAATAAAGTATAACAATAATTTAAATAAAATTAAAACTCAATAAAATTAAAAAAAGAAATAAGTCAAGTAAAAATAGAATAAGGAGAAGATGATGCTTATGAATGATTTTAATGGAGTGCTCTTCAGATTTTGTAAAATCACTATTTTTTATAGGTTTTCAAATCTTGTTCTTCAAAGATGTTCAATTAATCAATTAAGCAAAAGGGAATTTTTGTAGAGATTTTTTTTTCAAAACAATTAACAAAGGAAAAGAGTCAAAAATTCTTTTTTAAGAAAAATCAACCAAAAGCCAAAAGATAAGTTGGTGTAGAGAAAATATCAAAGTAAAATTTTGCATAAAAGACTGCTCCTCCCTGATGTCCTTAATCCCCAAGAGCCAAAACACTCATTTTATAGTGAAATAACCCTTCAAACCCTACGTATAAATTGATTCCTAAAAGACTTTTATTTCCTTAAAAATATCAGATAAATATCAAAATAATTTCAAGAAAATTTCAAACCAATCAGGATTCAAGAAAAAGATATTTTATTTTCTGAAAAATTAGAAAACCATACAAAAAAGGTCTAATTCGGACCGGAATTGTGTAATTCTAATCGGAATTACACAATTTCAATCAAAATTAGTGTAATTCTGACCAAAATTACATAATTCCAATCAGAATTATAGAATTCCAACCATTTTTTAACTTTTAATTTCAAAAAGGTCCTTTAAAGAATTTAAATTTTGCAAATTAGGTCATTAAAAAGCATTGCAATTTAGTCCATGAAAATATTAAATCCTTTCTTTGAAAAATGCACTCAGACCTTTGAAGTTTCAAAGTTCCAGTATTGAAGACCTATTTATGACATTTCATCATTGAAGTCCTTTATCGCATCCATAACTCATCATCCTGAAATTGGGCGCTTACATAAGGAAATCTATATTTCCAATTGGAAATATAGATTTCCAATTTGAAATCTACATTTTTGATGCTACTTCCCTTCTCTTTTTTTAATTTTTAATTTTTTTGAAAATCTTTTTTAAAAAAGTTAAAAATGAAATTTAAATGTAAGTCCTAAAAAAATAAATAAAATTAAAATAAAATTAAAAAATAAAAATAATTTATAATTTATTTCAAAACCAATAATTCAAACCCAATAAATATAATTTCATAATTAATTTTCATTATCAGGTCCTCTGTCGCATCTAAACTCAAATCATTCCCGAAATTGAGTGCTTATAATTGCCCCCTTTTGTCACTATTTGCTTTACACATTGTAACAAAGTAAATAAGCACACAATTTCTAAGTAAAGAGTTAGGATACTTACCTATCATGTTATAGAGCTTTTGTCTATAACACCAAATTAAGTGATGTTGCTTTTATCATTCCTCAATGTAGGCTTTATGCTGCTACAATCTATAATTGCTGGCAAGTTTTGAACAGCTACAACCCTTTTCATTGTCTACCTTTCACGCTGTAGTCCGTAACTACTCATGACTTTTGATTTTTTTGTAGTCCTTTCATTGCTTATTAATGATTTTGATTAGTTACAACCTTTCATTACTTGCTGGCTTTAATCAGCTACAACCCTCTTATTGCTCGCCTTTTGATTTTGCAATTCGTAACTACTGAAGGCTTTCAATTAGCTACATTCTCTCCCTTGCTCATTGATTATTTTGATCAACTGCAACCCTTTCGTTGCTTGCTCTTGACATTGCAATATGTAATTGCCCACAATTTTGATTAGCTGCAACTCTTTCATTGCTAGCCCTTAATGCTACAGTCCATAAATATTCACAGTTTAAATACAACCCTCTTATTGCTTACTGATGATGTTGCAATCCATAATTGCTCGTGATTAGCTGTAACCCTTTCATTAGTCACCAATGATGTTGCAATTCATAATTGCTCACGTGATTAGCTATAACCTTTTCATTGCTCGCCAATGATGTTGTAATCTATAATTACTCGTGATTAGCTACAACCCTTCCATTGCTCGCCTTTGATGCTACAGTCCCTAATTGCTCATGATTAACTACAACTCTTTATTGCTCACCTATGATGCTGCAATTCATAATTGCTTGTAAATTGACTATAATCCTTTCATTGCTTACCTTTAATAATGCTACAGTCCATAACTGCTTGTGATTAGCTGCAACCTTTCCATTGCTCACCGATGATGCTACAATCCATAATTGCTTGCAAATTGATTACAATCTTTCATTTCTCACCTTTAATAATGTTATAGCCTATAACTGCTTGTGATTAACTATCATCCTTTCATTGCTCACCTTTGATGCTACAGTCCATAATTGCTTGTGATTAGCTGCAACCCTTTCATTGCTCACTAATGATGTTGCAATCCATAATTGCTCACGATTAGCTGTAACCCTTACATTGCTTGCCCTTGATGTTATAGTCCATTACTTTTGGCTGGTTTTAATTAACTACAACCCTTTTGTTGCTCACTTTGATACTGCAATCCGTAATTGCTAGCAAATTGACTGTAATCCTTTTATTGTTCACCTTTGATGCTACAATCCATAACTATTTACGATTAGCTACAATACTTTCATTGCTTGCTGATGATTTTGATTAACTATAACCCTTTCATTACTTGCCCTTACTACTGTAATCCATAACTACTCATGATTTTTATCTTTAATTGTTTGAGTTGAATGCTTTGAATTCTTTATGCTGATTGATTACAATTCTTTGTACTTTGAATTTTGTTGCGCTGACTGAGTAGGATTTCTCTGCTGACTAATTTCAATTCCGTTGTGTTAACCAACTCCATAAGTTGGGCTCACTTCCTTCTAGTTTCAATTCCTATAGACTTGTTGAAGTTAGTTTCAATCATAATGAATGTACAAAAGTACATTATAATGCTGAAAATTCTAACTATCATTTATTTGTCATTTGCAAAGGTTAGAGGCATCGTTAACCATCTTATGTTGAGAGCATATCTTTTACCAAGTAAAGTGCTTACTTCTATACCTAGTTTTAGAGAGAATTTATTGAGTACAACTTATGAAAATTAAGCATAAAAAGATCGAATTATGAGTATCAAAATAATCTTTGAGTTATTTTTATATTTTCCTTCCTTATCCGAGTATTCCCCTACGTTTCTCATATTACTCAATGTGGATACCGTTGGAAAAGTCCTTTGGATACTCTTACTCTTACAGAGCATTGGAGTAAATATAGCAGTTTTTGGCATGGTCCTTTTTTAGTATTCAATTGCCTTTCTTCTATTACTCATTGTGGATATTGCTAGAGGTTCATGTTGATACTCTTGCTCAATTTTTAGCATTGGAGTACATTATGCTTGCTCTTATTTTGATTCTCCTCTTACTATTCTCCCACCTTTCTCGTATTACTTAGTTTGGATACTATTGAGGGATTTGTACTCGTACTCATTTCTAAGCATTGGAGTAGATTGTATACACGATTTATCATTCAAAAGACTGAAATGATACTCTAAAATTCAAGCCATTTACTCTTCATGTCCATAGATTTTATCTTTGCGTATTCTTCCCCTCATTTGGGTGCAAAGCAAGCATTAGATTGATTAGAGTTTATAAAATCTTAGCATAAAGTTGTTAACTAAACATCTAAATTTTGTGAAGCTAATAAAAAAGAGTCATTATGATAAAAAATAATGAGATAAATTTTCGCACATGATCTCGTGAAGTGGATGAATTTACTTTCAAATTTTGAATTTTATGATTGAGATGGTTCTTTATTACAGAATCTAAGGAGAGTTCTATTACTTCCCTTTATTATTTTTCAAGGTGTTTGCCATGCAAAATGATACTCTGATGAACAATTAGCATTTGTAACCTTTCCCATTCTTATTAATGTATCATTTCCTTTTCCTTTCTTCATTCTCTTTTTATTTTCCCTACATAAAATATTATAAGTTAGCATGGTCTATTTGCAAGTGAAAAGATTTTGTCAAAATGCAATGTTATTCTTTTGCATTCTTCCTTTTTAATTATGGTGATGATGTCTCTAATCTCAAAGGTCATGACACTCCACCATTAAAGTTGTGGCTTTGGGTTGTGTTTGTATTTATGCCATTCCATTAATGCTATAGTAGAGAGCTTTATTCCTCTTCTTGTTATCTCTTGTAAAAAAAGGTTTAGGAGTTAGAGACCTTATTTCATGATCAAATAATTTTCCAGAGTGCATTCATTTTAGGTTTTGAGTGCATCCTTCCCTTTTATAGAGCCGACGAATGTATTACTAACATGCTGGACCTTCTCATCACCATATTCCATACCCTACACTGGTCTAACTGTTGTGGAGTAGTATTCCAGATGATGCTCCAAATGAGACTATGGAGATGGAAGTTGAATATGAGGAGCTTGACTGTCCTATCCAGCCTCTTGAGGTCACTAAGATTATGCTTTTACAAGTATCATGATTGATGATATTCCCTTATCAGAAAGGCCCATTATTTATTAAGCTCCTAAGGTCTAAAGTCATATTGAGCATCAGGTTCACCTTGATAGCATTACCCTTTTCCCTTAGATATGAACATTCTAAATATCTTTCTACACTTTTATAACACTAATTTTGAATGTTAGTAGCAAAGTATTTGCACAATCTCACTTAGGCTCAAAGACTTTTTATGCAGAGCAAGTATTTCACAATAAATGTATGTATGTTATATATGACATGCATGATCCTAATAGGTCTTCTATTTGAAATAGAGCTATGTTTACAGCTTGGAGTATGAGAACGAGGTGCTTAATCAACAACTTGTAGGTTTGAGCATTGAATGCTTCGCTATTGGTACTTTTGATGTCAGAGCTTCTAATACAGTTCGTTAGACTAATGACCAGGATAGGAAGTGGGGTCCATGGCTCTACACTGGAGCTTGTAATTGACTAATGCACTATTGAACTTTTCTTTTTATTACTACTTTTGTTGTATGATAAATGATGTATTAGCTCTTATGCTTCAACATCCATCTTTGCTCTTTAAATGCAGACTTACTATTCTATAATTTGCCCCTAAAGCAACATTTTGTCCCCATCTTCATTCTGGATTCTTTCACACTTTTCTAGCAGTCTTTTGTCATTTTTATATGCAAGAGACCTAGTTCGTTAACTATTGTTGTTGATCCTTTGACTTACTAACCCTATTAATTGCAATCTCATGTACAAAAGATGTAGAGGAGTGAATGAACTGACTGAAGAGAATTCTTGATATTGAACTCAACTGAACTTACTCCTATTGTAAGCTGAAACATATGTAATCACTTTGTTCTATTTACATGCTTCAACCTTCTTTTTCTCCATCACATCTCCACCATTAGTATGGTCATCTCTAGTTCATCATCACTATTACTACTGATTTCGAGGGTTGTCCCTTAAGGCAAGATTTTTTAGATAATATGAAAGACCTATAGCTTCAAAGGATTCTTGAGCAGAACATAACGCTTAATGCTGATGCCATAATTGATGATAGTTACAAGAAAAGACTTACGATGCAAATTATTGAGCCACCTGAATTCCCAAGGTACAAGGGGACACTAGGCTTACAAAGAAGATCACAAATGGATGATAAGAAGAGGAAACATAACTAAAATAGTGATCTCATAGCTCTGATTTAGCTTTCATTATGTTTTGTCTTTCCATTCAAATACTTATGCAGTATGATAAAGATGAATATGTGATATTTGACTAGAAATTTCAAATTAAATTTTACTCAATCATTAGGTCAAAAATGAGAACATTCATTACATCACATTATATAAATCCTATTACTAATTAGTCCTTTTAGATTTTCTAACATAATATTTTTCTATCATTTTTACCTCATTGTCCCTTTTTTTCTTTTTTTTTTGTTTTCACTTTGCCTTTCTCTCAAATTTCCTATCCTCAGAAGTTACATAATGTGATACATGAATGTTCTTTGAATTTGCATTTATGCCCATGCTGAATGAATCTAATTGAATTGATTTATGTTAATCATGCAGATACCATTAATATCACAATGCACAGTACCATCAGGATGACAATACATAAGTAAGCATAATCAGAATTCATATCATTGATCATTAAAACAAAATAAGTTCTAAAAGAAACTAAAATTTTATTCAAAGAAGATAATAAAAAAATTATTTTCTATTCTAAATACTAGGGATGCTGAGTCTCATAGTGGTTGTCCTTTATGTGGCTGACATAACAATTGTTCTTGCATCTTCTTGCCAACTGTCTCCATGACTTTATCTTTTTATACCTTAAATGTGCATTTTTCTTTCTTATCTAGCAGCTTCTCATCATTAGACTCATCGCCCCATCTTGTAGGAACAATTGACTCAAAAGGTATATTAAAGGATGGTGGTTTAGTGTAAAACACCTTATAGTCAAACATGCTTGAAGGTTGACCCAATAAGTCTTATACTCTTTCCACATCTTTAGGGGGCTTAGGAGATTCCTCATTGGTTTAAAGGTCTAAGTCATTAAAGGAGCTTAGCACTTCTTCCTCACTGAGTTTATCATCATTATAGCTAGGGGTGGTATATTTGAGTAGTTTGGGAAAGGATTATTTCAGGTTCTTGGGTCTTCGAGGTCTGTGTTCTTTTTGGAGACTATAAGGTTTATAAATTCATGTTTGAGGTGGATGCAATTATCTATGGAGTGTTGGAGCTTTTGATGGAATTTGCAGTGCTTGTTTAAGTTATAGCCTAGGGTGTTTGGGTTTGGTGGGTTTGGATTAGGTAAAGATTAAAGTAATCCCTTTTGAATTAGGCACTCTAGGACTTTAATAAAGGTTGGTTAAAATTGGAGAATCTCTTTGGTTGTTAAATAGCTTGTACTTCCATAATCTGGCTAGCATTTATTTATTGTGTGCCCCTAATTGGGTAATTCCTTGCCCTGGTATTTCTAGCAACCCATCATCATGAAGGTCTATAAATGTCTTAGGATTCATCATCTGTAACCTCTCAACCAAGTTAGGTGACACATTTTGAACAATCATCCTAACCTGATCCTTTTCAGCCAGTTTGTTCTTCATTAATCCTGCCTTATTAATGAACCTAGTCAAAAAATCCAAAAATGACTCATTAAGCTTATGCTTGATCAATTTTAGATCCCTGATGGACACTTCAAGCCTAGTATTATAGTCATACTATTTTAGAAAAGTAGTGCATAATTCTCTCTGATATATTTCTCCAACTCATTATACCAATTAACAGTCATACCCTCCAAGGATAGTATAAAAAACTTGGTAACTACATATAAAGGAGCCTTAATGGTGCTCATAATAGTCGTATATTGACTAAGGTGGACCCTTAGGTCTCCAGTAACATCAAAGTTCTACAGTTGTGGCATCTTGAGCTTATCAAGCATCTTACCTTCCTCAAATTGCATTATATCATGAAAATCAAATGAATATCCAATGCCCTATCCTCTAATCAATTCTTCCATTTTAGACATTTTCTGAGTCAGTGCTTTTATTTTCTTGGATTCCAACTCTTGAACTTGCTCAAGTGACTCCCTTTTTGCCTTTTTAACTAGGTAGTTCTCAACATCCTCCAATTTCATTTCCACATTAGGTACATTCTTAGTAAAATTTAAAGGTTGCCCCCTAGCATTGTCATTGTTAGCAGTTGGTGCACCCACAATAAGTAAATTGGTTGCAACTAACAGTACAGCAGTAGGTGGTGGCATTAATCTAGCCAGAATTTATCTTAGTTCATCTTGCATCATTGCTCTCATATCATCCATCAATGCTCCTTTGACATCCTCTAGGGTCTAGTTTCCTCCTTGTTGTTCCATCTTTTCTATTTGAGTTGGTGCAGCTTCTAGGTAAAGTGAGTTGATAGGGCTTTTTTCAAAACTGTGAAGGATCCCTTTAGTTATTGATTTTAGACTTAAATCAATTCTCACCGATCTGCCACTACTCCATTTCCAAACACAAGAAGACCTGAATGAATCTATAATAGTTGTAAAAGAAAGTGTTAGTATGATGCATGAAATGCATGTATGCATGATGCACGTGCTATGCGATAAATAACAAGTGAAGTGTATATACATCCTTCCAACCTTATTCCTCCCACACGCATATTCAATAGTAAGTCTCTTTTCCTAGGATTTTTAGTCTTGGCCTTGATATCAACAGTGAATATTAAGAACTGATGTGCATGCCAAATCTCTCAAAGTAGTAAAGCATGGAAACAATAATTCTGAGTATAAAAGATTAGCCTAATCTTTATTAACCTAAATGGGCTTCTAAAGTATGGGCTTGGGCCTTTATAGATAGAAATACTTCATAACAACATTCATAAGCAATTTGGGTAACCCTAAGGGAAGTTACTAAGACACTACATAAGCTGAGTCTTGTGAAAAAAATCAAGGTTCCCTTAGCAAGATGCCCTCCTTTAAGACTTGAGTTACAGGCCAAGGTCAGAGGGCCTAACATCCTTTGCATGACTCGAGAGAAGACTACCCCCCTTTAGGACATGGGTTACAGACCTTAGTCAGATGAGGCCGGTAATCTCTCTTGAATCAAGTTAAGGCTAAGAGTGATGGTTAGCTAATTTACAATCCCATGAAGCTAGTGGAATCATGAAACCATAAACCAACATCATCGATTAATAGGGATATGCAGAATGAATGCAAGAATAAAATAATAATTAATAATATAACTCTAAAGACCACAAGTAGAATCAGTATCTCTTATCCCAAATGGAGTCACCATTATAGACAGTAGGTTTAGCGTGCATCTAAGATCTTAAAAACCATGAAATTATTTGAGTTTAGGACTCTAGAGAATATACTAACCACTATCACAAAGACATGACATGGAGATGAGGAGTCGCCACCCAAGGTAATAATTAGGACAAATCAAAAAATGGTGGCACTTGATTCCTTAAAAGAAAGCCAGTACCACAACTAAGAGATTCTAGACATAGAATACTAACTTCTTTCAGTCTCGTGTTCATTCAGAATTACTTTATGAATTACTATCTTATCCTCTATTTTCATGCAATTTCATATAAACCCTTATTTAAGCAATTAACTCTAGGCAAACTAGTCATAAAAAATACATGTAAATAATGCATTCATTTAAATACACACTCCCTAAGTTAGTCTAATCTACATTGATTTTAATTAAATGGGCTAAATCTACATATTTTAATTTACAAGTGAGCCTAAAGACTAATGGGTCTAATTCCTATTCCATTTTAATTAAATGAACCTAAGTCTATTTAGTTTATTTTTAAAAATGGGCCTAAATCTATAAATTATGAAATATTTAAATTAGTAGGCCTAGTTCCACATGTCTTAATCCTAAGGTGATCTTAAATCTATAAGTTATGGAAAAGGCTTTAATTTAATGGGCTAAGTTTAAATTAATTTTAATTAAGCTAGGTGGGCCTATGACTAAATTAACTAAATGGGCTCAAGTTATCTCTAACCTAATTTCTAATTAATTATGGGCCTAAAATCAAGTTTAATTAATTAAACCTAATCCTAATTAAATTAGTAAGCATATTAAAGAAAAGGTGAATCTAATTATTAAACCTCAAATTATTTAAATGGGTTAGAGTCTAATATTGACCTAGGGCCCAAAACATATAAAAAGTAAAAAAAAAACCAAAAACATTAAAAAAAATTACCAAAAAAAATAAAAGATCAAACAATCAATTAATTTATTTCTTCTAAAAAACCTCATTTAGTTAAAGTGACCTCAAACAAAAAATTAAAATAATTAACAAGCAATCGTAATTCTATCCACTTAAATCTAATTCAATTTTAATTAAAACCCTAATTATCTCTATAGCCATTAATTTGAATTAATGACCCAATTGAAAATCCTAATTTTACTAACCAATTATTAAAAAAAAAAACACACAATCACACACACATGATTCTACTATTCCCATTATTGGGGCTATTACAATAGTCTACTGCAAATTAAAAAATAAAATTAAATACAATCCAAAAAGCCAAATAAATAAAAATACCAAATAAAACAATCAATAAAATGAATGAATAAATAAAATACCTGGAAACCCTAAAAACTATGTTCAAATGCAAAATTTAATTTATGGCATTCCATGGATCTTCACAGGTTCTCTATATTGAATTCATGTCAACCATCCATCAAGAGAATAAAAAATAATAAAAAAAGATAATCAATGAATGATTAATAATAATAATAATAATAATAATAATAATAATAATAATAATAATAAACAAAATAAAATATAAAAATAAAATCAAAATCAAAATAAAAGAAGAAGGAGACGAAGATTTGAGAATCAGATACAGTATTGATTTCCCTCAGAATGATGATCACCGTTGATGAAAGCCTATGGCTTTTATTGTGTTTGTCTGTGATTTTTAGTTTATTTAATATGATCTTTGGCAAAGAAATAAAGAAATACGCATAAAAAATCTAAGTAGGTGTATTATGGCTCCCCTAAGAACAGAGAAAATAGATGAAAAAATCATAAAACCCTAAGAGCCTCCTCCCTTGTGAAAAGAAAAAGACTAATATATAGAAACATAGTCCTGTAACTCTACGTTAGGTTCAAGATAAAAATCCAATAAAATAATTTTTTTTGTTATTTATCTAATAAAAAAAATTTTATCAATATATTTATCTAATAAAATAAAAATAACAACTAATAAAAAATAAGTATAAAAGTAAAATAAAATAAAATAAAATAAATATTAAAAAATAAATAAATTATAGAGTGCCGGTCAGAATTGTAAATTTCCGATCGAAAATCTATATTTCCGATTGGAAATATAGATTTCCAATCAGAAATCTACATTTCTGACGCTACTTCCCTTTTTTCTTTCTTTTTTGAATTTTTTCTTTTTTTTTTTTTGACATTCTTTTTTTTTAAATGAAATTTAAATGTAAGTCCTAAAAAATAAATAAAAATAAAATAGAATATAAAAATTAAAATAACTTCTAATTTCTAATTTATTTCAAAACCAATAAATCAGATCTAACAAATATAATTTCATAGTCAATTTTCATAATGGGATCCTTTGTTGCATCCAAACTTAAATCATCCTGAAATTGGGTGCTTACGCTAAAATATTATCTCAAGTATCCCTTATACTCGTCATCCCCAGACTCGTTGGCTCCCTTATCAATAAGGTCGTTAGTAGGATTATTGGCGAGGTCATCCGTAGAAGCATCAACAGGATCAATTCCATCATTATCATTGTTATCCTCAACATACTCATCAGCTGGCTCCTCCTCCTTGTAACCCTCGACCTAGAGAGTAGCAAGCTAGTGCTTAATAGTAGTGATCCTGGCCTGACTAGCCTCATGTCAGTCTTGTTAAGACACGATAAAAGGTAAGAAGTCATAAAAGCATGCATACACGTAAAAATGAAGTGTAGTTTCTTTTACCTTCCACTATTGTGTCATTTGCATCAAGAAGTCCCGATTGGCATCGATCACCCTATACATATATTCTCCTTAATCTTAAGGTATCGTCATAATTAATATATTGATTAGAACTAACCATGTGTTAAGTCAAACTTAAGAATAGGACCTCAAAGAAAGGAACTCACATGTGTAGTGGCTTCCAGGAAGAATGCTGGCTTCAAGGTTATGTCAAACATCAAGAACTGATGAGAGAGCTCACTTAAAAGCACTTAGCATTGGGTTTGTAGGTCAAGAGTGGTGACAAAACTACTAGCTACCATCTGAGATTGAGAGCTAGAAGGATCCACAATAGGTGACACACCAGAAAAAGAACCCTCACCACTAGATATGATTTAAGGACGTTGATGAGGCCTTTCCTGTGCAGTAGGCCTAGGACAAGGGACTGGTGCCCTAGCAGGTGCCTAAAAATGAGAATTAAATCAAGGAACAATATCCACAAGCATAAATGTAAAATATATGTTTAACAGAATTGTATGCTTACTTAGGGTGCAGGTGCAAGTAGAGGCACCCTCTGTATAAGATGAGCTCACACGAAATCCATATATAAAGACATTCTCCTCTCGCAATAGGTAGTAGCATCATCTCCTATTACAACCTGGTCAAGCTTGTTTCCTTTTAACTCATATTCTTAGAAAATATATTGGGGCGGAGCGAGGGGTGGCCGTCTCACTCGAGCACCCATCCGCCACAGTGTACTCTCTCGCTAAGGTACCAAACTATGCAGTTAGGCCCTCAGAATTATACCCTCTTTTGGGATAATGGAATTGAGTGGACCATGGCCTAAAACCATCCAGCCTGGGGACCCCATAAGTCTGAACATAGCTGTGAAAATAAGTCAGTAAATGAATAAATTTGATTAATAAATATGTCACTGATTACAATTATATTTGCAGGTACCTACATCATTATGTGTGAGAGTGTTCAGTCACTCACAATGAATGTGTACATGAGCAACTAGGCTCCTTCAAGCCTGATTGGGGCCCTACCTCACCATCATAGGAAAAGGAGTATCGTGGATGCGAGTAATCCCTACTATCAACTCAGCTCTAGGGCCTAATTCTACAAAAGGAAAAAAAAGAATTTTTAGCAAATTTTGACAATAGAAATTAGGGAGGAACCTAAGAGTAAAGAGAAAAAGGAAGTACCAAAATGGCATGCCAGAACCATAAAGTTGCCTAGCTTCATGCACTAGCTCATCCATACTCTTATACATATAAGTTAAGGCACAATTTCCCTAGTCATATGTGGCCATGATGAGTGTGAAAATGCATTTATTTAAGTAGTCTTTGTGTTAGGAAAAATTCAATTTCAATTAAGTTTGTGTTTCTTTTATTCAGTTTTTATTTAGTTGAGTACTTAATGCATGTCTTGTGTGTTTATTTATTTTTATGTATTAGTTGGTTTATTTTTGGTTGATTTTTTATGTATTTAGGGAAGTCAAAGAACAATAGAGGAAGGTACATGAGAGCTGTGCGACCTGGTGATTGGGAAACTCAGAGTCAAATTTAATTGCTGACTCATAAGGGACAAGATGGAGATTTCACATAGTTGTAACCCTAGGGCTGGTAATTAGGGTTTTATAAGAGGGTAGCCACCAGAAACAAGGGGAGATATATATATTATTAATCACTTTTTTATATACATTTTTTAGAGTAGTTTTGAAAAACAAGGATTTTTCTTACTTATGTTAGTTTGGAGATTTGAGAATAAGAATTGAAGAACATCAAGCTTCCTATTAAATAGGGGGTTTCTTCTATTCAATTTTTTTTATTCATTCTTAATTTTAATTTAATGATGATGTGTATTTACTTTTATTCTTCTTCTTTGTCTCTTATAATTAACATGAGTAGCTAAATTCTTAGTTAGGGTTCTTATTGCAATTCAACCATGGGCTAATCACAATTAAACCTAAGCCATTAATCTAGATCCTTTGGTTGTTGTTGAACTTAATGTCTTCTTAAGATTGATCACCCTTTGATTAAATATACACAGTAAAACTTGATCGAGAGATGGGTTTTATTGGATTTAAACAATAACCTGTTAGATGCTTTCTTAGTTGAGAAACACTTAAGCAACTAATATTGATTAAGGGTTGGTGCTTAAATTGAATTAATCGAACACTTAGTAGGCAAGAGCTTTAAATCTAAGAACGTCAATTTACTTGTTTAATCATAGGGTTGTCTTAAGAGGAAAGCCTATGATTTTTGAGAAACCCTCAAATTGGATTAAGGTTAGGTATGGCTTAGTAGTAAATTGATTTTAAATAAAGGTTGAATTGGTAATAAGAACCCTAGCTCTCTAAAGTGATTGTTATTTCATTGTGATTTTCTATGTTTTTTCTTAGTTTAATTTTTAGTTTAATTCAAAATACCCTTTTTTGTTGTTTAAACAAACAAACACAATTAGTATCACTGTATTCAATCTGCAATCTCTATGGGATTGATATTTAATTACTACTTGTACGAATCTATATACTTGTGAAAACCCATCAAGTTTTTAGCGCCGTCACCAGGGATTGCCAAATTGATATTGTTAAGAATTTTATGTTGTTTGATTTAGACGTTATTTTTTTACTTTTGTTTTTATTTTGTTTTTTTTATAGGAACTCTTGTTGTTGCATGCACACAATGTGTGGCGCAAGCAAACAAGGAGTCCAGTTAATACCACTTGATTTAGAGATTGAAAAAACTATTCATAGAAGGAGAAGACAGAATAGAGATAGGATAGACAAAAGGGAAGATGAAAGAAACCCGCCTCTAGGGGGTAGGGAAGCACACAATGGGCAAGATGGCCGAAATGGGCAGGTTGCCTATAGAACTACGAGGGACTTTGTGAGTCCCAATGTCCAAGATGACCAAACTCCGATTGTGAGGCCAGTGGTTGCTGTAAATAACTTTGAAATCAAACCCGCCATGATCCAAGTGATTCAAAAATCATAGTTTAGTGGCTTACCATATGAGGATCCAATTGGTCACATGATAAGATTTTTGGAGTATTTCTTAAACTTCAAGATGAATGGAGTACAACCAGAAGCAATCAGGCTCATCCTTTTCCCATTTTCATTGATGGATAGAGCCAAAAGATGGTTCACTAGTTTGGCACTTAACTACATAAACACATGGCAAGAGCTTTATACAACCTTTTTCAATAAGTACTTCCCACTAGTTAAAGTACTCAAAATCATAAATGAAATCAACTCTTTCTATCAAAGAGATGATGAAAGTTTTATGAGTGCTGGGATAGATTCAAGGATCTTCAACGACAATGCCCATTATAGCTGATTCCTTCATGGGATTTGGCACAGTCTTTTTACAAGGATGTCAATCCTATAGTGAGAGCAAACATAGATGCATCAGCAGGAGGAACTATCATGTCTAAGACACCAGAAGATGCCTTGGAGCATTTTAAAGAAATGGCTAATACCCAAAGCCTCTAGTCCAGTGAGAGAGCTATTCAAAAGAGAGGGGGAGCAATTGAAGTTGACAGTTTGACGATGTTAAATGCAAAGATGGATGCTTTGTCTAAAAGAATGGATAAAATGAATATTAATGCCATATTTAACTTGTCTTCCTCTTGTAAATTATGTCAGGGTAGTCATCCAACTATAGAGTGTCAGATGATGCACAACTTGTCCATGGAGGATGTAGACTTTGTGAACAACTTTAAAGGACAGTAGAACCAAGTGCATGGCAACACCTATAATCCTATTTGCAAAAATCATCCTAATTTCTCTTGGAGCAATCAAGGGAATAACTAGTGGAGGCCACAAGCACCACTTGGTTTTATAGGGCATAATGTGCAACACCAGCAACCAAATTACCATCAAGAAAAAAATTCATCTTCTGGGAGTTCTCTAGAGAGCAAGTTGGAGAAGTTCATGGATATAATGTCAACAAAAATGAATCAACAAGATGAAGCTACAAAGAGGTTGGAAGGAAGATTTGAGCAAATGTATCAAGACACTCAGCTGATGTTCAAGAGCCACTCTTCCTCTATTCATAATTTAGAGGTGCAAATCAGGCAGTTGGCAAATTCTTTATCAATGAGGAATCAAGGTTCTTTGCCAAGCAACACTGAGAAGAATCCAAAAGAACAGTTAAAGGCTATCACTTTGAGAAGTGGAACAGAGATCCAAATCCCAAAAGCAACACTATAATATGAGTAGAAAAAGAAAAAGGAAGAGGAGAAAGAGCAAGAGGATGAATGGGTTGAAGTACAAACAGAGGAGAAGCTGCAAGGTGATAACAAAAATAAGGAACGAGTAGTAGAGAAACCTACACCACCACTAGTGAAACCTTACAAACCTCCAGCTCCATACGCTCAAAGATTGAAGAAATAAGAGCATGACCAACAATTTGCTAAATTTTTAGATAGGTTTAAAGCACTCCACATCAACATGCCTCTAGTGGAATGTCTTTTGCAAATGCCTAAGTATGCTAAATTTCTCAAGGAACTGATGTCCAACAAAAAGAAGCTGTAAGAATGTGAGACCATCACACTCATAAAAGAGTGTAGCGTTATCATCTCGAAGAAACTTCCTTTAAAAAGGAAGCATCCAGGGAGTCTCACTATTCCTTGTTCTATGGGAAATTTAAATTTTCAAAAAGCTTTATGTGATTCTGGAGCTTCAATTAATCTTATGCCTTTGTCTGTTTACAGGAAATTAGGATTATGAGAAGCAAAACCTACAAGCATTTGATTGCAACTTGTAGATAGGACAGTGAAGGAACTAGAAAGGATAGTGGAGGATGTGTTAGTAAAGGCTGGAAAATTTATTTTTCTAGTGGATTTTGTAGTTTTTGACTTTAAAGAAGATGAGGAGGTTCCACTAATCCTTGGTATGCCATTCCTTTACACTGCTAGAGCAATAATTGATGTGTATAATGGAACTCTTATATTAAGAGAGGGGGATCAGAGATATAAGTTTAATATCTATAAAACTATGAAATATCCCTATGATGAAAATTTTTGCATACGAGTTGAAGTCATTGATGAATGTGTGAATGAAGTATAACGATGGAGGTTCGCATGGTCTTTAGAAGTTGATAATATTGAGAAGTGCTTACAAGTACAATCTTCTCAAGAAGAAGTGACTCTCAAATACCCGCACCAACCACACATACAAATACCAAACACTTAACCCACACCACCCTCAATCATAAAACCACCAAAATTATACTTGAAGTCATTACCTTAATATTTAAGGTACACTTTTCTTTGTGATAACCAAACTTTACCTATTATTATATCTTCTAAACTTAGCAAGGAGCAAGAGGATTTGTTGGTGAATATGCTGAAGAGAAAAATAAAGGCAATCGGTTGACAGATTTCGGATATAAGAGGAATAAGTCCCTCTTATTGTATGCATAAGATTTTGATGGAGGATGGACATAAGCCAACCATTGAAAGACAGAGGAGGCTCAACCCGAACACGCAAGAGGTGGTAAAGAAAGAAGTGGTCAAACTACTTAATGCAGGAATTATTTATCCAATCTCTAATAGTTCTTGGGTTAGCCCAATTCAGTGTGTGCCAAAGAAGAGGGGACTAACAATTATACAAAATACGAAAGGAGAGTTTGTTCCTACAAGAGTTGTGAATGGATGGAGAGTGTGCATTGATTATAGGAAACTGAATTTATCCATAAGGAAAGACTATTTCCCATTACCCTTTATTAATCAAATGTTGGAGCGGATAGCAGGACATGCTTTTTACTACTTCCTAGATGGTTGTTCAGGCTATAATGAAATTGAAATAGCTCTAAAAGATCAAGATAAGACCACCTTTACATGTCCTTATGACACATTTGCATACAGGAGGATGCCATTTGGGTTATGTAATTCTCCTACAACTTTTCAGAGATGTATGATGGCTATATTTGCAAATTTAGTGAAGGAGATCATGGATGTTTCCATGAATGATTTTTCTGTCTATGGAAACTCATTTGAAGGATGTCTGAGCAATTTGGAGCAAGTTCTGGCATGTTGTGAGGAAAAAAATTTGGTGCTGAATTGGGAAAAGTGTCATTCATGGTAGATGAAGGTATTGTACTTGGACACAAGATTTCAGCTCAAGGCATTTAGGTGGATAAAGTAAAGGTGGAGGTAATTAAGAAGCTGCAGTACCCTATAAATGTTAAAGGAGTTAGGAGTTTTCTTGGTCATGTAGGCTTCTATAGGCGATTTATCAAGGATTTCTCAAAAATCTCAAAACCCCTTTGTAAGTTATTTAAAAAAGATTCACCTTTTGATTTTACTGACGATTGCAAATTGGCTTTTGATAGGTTGAAACAAGCACTTGTTTCTGCTCCTATAGTGATGGCACCAGATTGGAGTCTACTATTCGAGCTTATGTGTGACACTAGTGATCATGCAATAGGAGTCGTTCTTGGCCAAAGAAAGGAGAATAGGTTGTATGTGATATATTATGTGAGCCAAACATTGACATATACCCAGTTGAATTATGCTACTACAGAAAAGGAGATGTTGGCTGTTATATTTGCTTTTGACAAGTTCAGATCGTACCTCCTTAGATCTAAGGCAATTGTATACATAGATCATGCAACATTGAAGTATTTAATAAACAAGAAGATTTAAAACCAAGGCTCATGAGATGGGTACTTCTGTTGCAAGAGTTTGATATTGAGATCAGAGATAAGAAAGGAGCTGAAAATGTAGTAGTTGATCATCTTTCAAGGTTGGAGTTGGAACAAGAGAAAAGTGATAAGCTAGAGCCTATCAAGGAGATGTTCCCTTCTGAAATGCTTTTTGCTATAGGATTTATGGGTGCTCCTTGGTTTTGTAATATAGAAAATTTTTTGCTAGTGGGTGAAATTCCAAAAGAGTTCACTCCTTAACAAAAGAAAAAGTTGATTCGTGATGCTAAGTTCTACATTTGGGATGAGCCATTTTTGTGGAAACTATGCAATGATGGCATGGTGATGGGATGTGTAATAAATGAGGAAGTAGGAGAAATCTTACAACACTTTCATAGGAGGGTCAATGGTGGATATTATAGACCACAAAGAACATATGCTAAGGTTGTTGAAACAAGGTTCTATTGGCCGTCAATTTTTCAAAATGCTAAAGATTTTGTGATGCATTATGACGCATGCCAAAGGAGTGGAAACATTTCAAAAAAGGATTAAATGCTCCGATTTGGAATTCTAGAGGTGGAAATTTTTTATGTTTGGGGCATTGATTTCATGGGACCATTTCCAATGTCAGATGGTAACATGTATATTCTTGTTTGTGTGGATTATGTTTTCAAGTGGGTGAAAGCTCAAGCGTTTATAGTTAATGATGTAAGGGTTGTTTGTAAGTTCTTAAAGAAGCTATTCTCTTAATTTGGAATGCCTCAAGTCATCATAAGTGATGGGGGAACACACTTCTGCAACAAGAATATGGAAGCTTTATTAGCTCGTTGTAGTGTGAAGCACAGGGTAGCTACACCTTATCACCCACAAACTAGTGGCCAAGTTAAGGTGAGTAATAGGGAGTTGAAGAAGATTTTGGAGAGAACAGTAAGTAAAACAAGGAAAGAATGGGCAAGGAAGCTTGATGCTGCTTTGTGGGCATATAGAACAGCTTACAAAACACCTCTTGGGATGTCTCCCTTCAGGGTAGTTTATGGCAAAGCATGTCATCTTCCTATTGAGCTTGAACATAAGGGCTACTGGGCAGTGAAAGCCTTGAATTTTGACTTCAGGAAGGCAGCTAAGAGAAGAATGTTACAGTTGAATGAACTTGAAGAGATAAGAGAAGCTGCTTATGAAAATTCAAGGATTTATAAAGAGCGTACTAAGAGATGGCATGATACAAGAGTAAGAATCAAGGAGTTTAAGGAAGGTGATCAAGTTTTGTTGTTCAACTCACGACTCAGATTGTTTCCTGGAAAGTTGAAAAGTAGATGGACAAGACTTTATATAGTGACTCATTCATATCCTCATGGAGCTGTGGAATTAAGCAATATAAGAGGAGACACATTCAAAGTGAATGGGCAAAGGTTAAAGTTATACCATGGAAGCACATTTGAGGAGTTCCATCAAGTTTCATACTTGAAGGAATCAACTGGATGATCAATTTGATGGTCTAGCTCATAGACCATTAAAAGAGCACTTCTTGGGGGCTCAACTAAGACTATTTTTATTTTTATTTTTAATTGTATTTTTTATTTTTATTGTTTGGTTACTTCTTTTATGTTTTTGCAAGTTTATTCTATTTTTTATGATTGTTTCATGTGCATTTCAGGGAATGAGAGAAAGGTTGGAGCTCTAGAAGAGGTCTTATGAGTTAAATGTTTAGTGGAATGTTGTTTTGAGTGAATTGTAATTTAAATTTGTGATGTATTGCTTATCTATGTGTGTTGAATTTTTAATTCAGTAAATTTTCTAAAGTATGCATGTATAGGTCGCACGACCGTGCTAAAAATGCATATGGCCATGCATCTTGCATCGCCATTTTTTGCCAGTCAAGTCACACTGCCATGTAGAAAATACACACGGCTATGCGCATTTCTTGCATGGCCGTGTGATGAGATAGACCTTTTTTTTTAAAGATGTAAAATTTTGTTTTAAGTGCACTTTTCCACTTCCCAACACTCTATAATTCCCCAAAACCCTAGGGACTCTAATTTTGACCACTTTTCCACTTCCCAAGCCCTAGAAAACCTAACCCTTGACCACCTTTTCAATTTCTCATTAAATTTGACCCAATTCCCCATCATCCCACTCTCTACATAAACACTCACCTCCTCTCTACAAAATCATTCTCTACACCATTTCCTACACCATTCTCCACTCTACATATTCTCTCAATTTTTTTTAAGGAAGTCTCATGGAGAAAGATCAAAGGAGGAAGGACATAGCAAGGAAGCAAACTAATCCTTCTAAAAGAGCACGACATGGTGGAACTTCCAATAATCCGAGTAGTGCTAATGAGGAACAAATGGTAGAACCTTTCCCCTCTCAAATTCAATTTAGGCATGGTGAGCATAGGAATAAGTTTCAAGCAATGATGAGTAGGAAGATTATGCCAAATAGATATTTAAGTGCCACTTCTTTGATTGAAATTAGGTTGTTAGACGAGATTAATTTGTATGTTTATAGGATGGGGTGGAATGATTTTATTTTGATGCAGAATCCTTCTTATGCCACCCCCACTTGTGAATTTCTCTCTTCTATTGAGTTTAATGATCATACCCTTGTTCTTACTTTTGGTTTAGGGAATGAGGAGCATACTCTAGGCTTGTTTGAACTCAATGATGTATTTCATTTTCCCAAAAATTAGGATGTTAATGCTGCATATGATAGGAATGAGTTTTGGAGAGAATTAACCAGGAAAGGGGAGTTTTCTATGAGGCTCGATCAGCAAAAGAATCAAGGATTCGATTGCCCGCACTTAAGTACCTTCATAAGCTCATGGCACATTCTTTGTTTCCAAGGAAAGAGGGTGACTCTGTGATTACCACCATTTAGCTAAACATTTTATATTGTATGGTGAAAGATAAAGAACTTGATGTCTATCATGCTTTAGCTGGGAAATTGAGAGATGTTGCTACAAAAGCTACTAGGGCTATTAAAGTGGGAGGACTAGTAACAACTATAGCCAAGTACTTAAACTTTGACATCGAGAACATGCCTTTTGAAAAGGTCCCGGGTCATTACTTCATTGACACTAGAATGATGGAATCTATGGGAATGGTTAGAGTTGACCATACTGGGAGAGCTTTTCTTATCCCGCCTATAACTGTAAAGCAAGATGAAGAGGAAGAGGAAGAGGAAGATGTTTCTCTGAATAATGTGATAAAAAGGTTGGATAGCTTGGAGTTACAAATTGGAGTCATCGATTCCAACGTAGGTGAGCTAAATTCTGAAGTGGTAGGAATGGGTCGTACTTTTAGGCAAATGAATCACACATTACAGATGATTAACCATAACCTTAACACCTATTTCAGCTCTCAGAATTTTATCTCGTTGCCATTCCCATATGATGAAGATATGGCAGCACAATAGTACTCCTCTAAGGATGAAAGGGAGGAATGAAGAACTTGTTTTGAAGTGTTTAGGTCTAGCTTGAACAATGTTTATTTTATGTGTTTTCAGTCCTTTTAATTGTGATGTTTTGTGGAACGTTATGTGTTATGTTTCATGTTTTGAATTGAAGTATGTTCTTGTCTGTGTTGTTTTTTTGTCCAGGATTTTTATTTTAGGAATGTTATTTTTTTCTTATTTTCCATTCAATTTTTCTTCCAATTGTGCAATAAATATTGGAGGCTTTCCTACTAAAAAAAATTTATACTAGCAGGTAGCATGGCCGTGTGCATTTGGCACACGGTCATGTGTGATACAACATTAATCAGGTAGCACAAACATGCGCATTTTGCACATGGCCATACGACCTGATGCACAGGACAATTCAAATTCCTCAAAATTTTCATGTTATAGATGTTACAATGAGGACATTACACATTTTAAGTGTGGGGGAGGAATTAAAAATTTTTTATTTTGTGAGCTTGTTACCTCCTAATGCAACTAAAAAAGGAGATAATGGGCGTGAAGCTCAATCAAGGAAGTGAGGCTACACCGAAAAATGGAGTGATGGTATCATGGAAAAAAATCAAAAAGTGGATGGATATCTTTGACAATAGGATTGGGAATATGGTTATGGATTTGTCCAATCAGATAGAGAAGTTCGAGAGGCGATGTGAATCCAAAGCTAAAAGGTTGCAACTTTAAATTGATGAAATCTTTCGCATCCTTCCTCAAAGCAAAAGATTTAAAGCTATAAATGAAGCTGCAAAGTGCATTATGGTCACACCATATATTTCCCCTCCAATTTCACTGAAATAAAGGGAGTATACTATTCTTTAAATTTCTTTTATTTATTTATTTTCTTTTCATGACTATATACTTGTGTGTTTATTTTACTTTAAGAGTCTACATGTTTTATTATTATTATTATTATTATTATTATTATTATTATTATTATTATTATTATTATTATTATTATTATTATTATTATTATTATTATTATTATTATTATTATTATTATTTTACCCTTTTGTGTGTTTATGCCTTGCTTTTACACTTGAATTTTTGCAACATATATACCTTTAGAGTCTTATTCATTAATCTTAGTTTTCTTGAAGAAATGTCTTAATCTTCCTTTAATGGATTGTTTTAAATTTTTAAATTAGAAGAGCAACTTATAGTTAAGAATTTTTACATTTTAATGAACATTAATGCTTACTTTTCTATTGAATAAGTGAATCTAAAATATTAATATTTAAGAAAAGTATTTGTGAGTAGGAATTTGATGCTTCTTTAGAGTGGTTATAAAAAATGAAAAAATAAAAATAAAAGAATCAATAAGTAAGATGGAGCGTAAAATGCACTCGTTTGGAACTTAAAATTAAAAAGAAAAATCTTTTAAATGCTCTTTTTACTCCAATGCTCTTTAAGAGTAAGAGTATCCAAAGGACCTATTTTGGAGGTTTCCACACTGAGTAACATAAGAAATGTGGGGAATGCTGAGATTGGGAAGACATTGATTGATTAACTTCTTAGCCTATTTATTATTGGCATGATTCCTACTTGTTTTTATTTTTTTTCTTAAATGTCAATTGTTTGTTTTCATATTTTCACTACAAAAGTATGCTCTTCACATGGTAACAATATATTCTTGACCTTAGTTCCTGTTTTAAATTTTGAGTTTTTAAACTTTTTATTAAATAAAGATTATGGTAGTTAGTCAAGTTAAAGCTAGCTAATGAGTATGATTCTTTAGGTAGATATGTATTTTCAGTTTTTGCTTGAGGACAAGCAAATATTCATGTGGGGGAATTTGATCAGTGTGAAAAATGCATTTCTTTAAGTAGTCTTTGTGTTAGGAGAAATGCAATTTCAGTTAAGTTTGTGTTTTTTTTATTCAGTTTTTATTTAGTTGAGTATTTAATGCATGTCTTGTGTGTTTATTTATTTTTATGTATTAGTTGGTTTATTTTTGTTTGATTTTTATGTATTTAGGGAAGTCAAAGAACAGTAGAGGAAGGTACATGAGAGTCGTGGGCACTTGAAGTGGGCTCAAAAAGTAATGGAGGTCAATATGCAACAATACTGAAGAAGTGATGTGCACAGCCATGCGCAAAATGCACACAGCCGTGTGACCTGGTGATTGGAAAATTCAGAGTCAAATTTAATTGCTAACTAATAAAGGACAAGATGGAGATTTCACATGGTTGTAACCCTAGGGCTAGTAATTAGGGTTTTATAAGAGGGTAGCCACCATAAATAAGGGGAGATATATATATTATTAGTCACTTTTTGATATACATTTTTTAGAGCAGTTTTGAAAAGCAAGGATTTTTTTTGCTTATGTTAGTTTAGAGATTTGAGAATAAGAATTAAAGAACATCAAGCTTCCTATTAAACAGGGGGTCTCTCCTATTCAATTGTGTTTATTCATTCTTAATTTTAATTTAATGATGATGCCTATTTACTTTTATTCTTCTTAGTTAGGGTTCTTATTGCAATTCAACCATGGGCTAATCATAATTAAACCTAAGCCATTAATCTAGATCCTTTGGTTGTTGTTGAACTTAATGTCTTCTTAGGATTGATCACCATTTGATTGAATATACAAAGTAAAACTTGATCAAGAGATGGGTTGTATTGGATTTAAACAATAACCTATTAGATGCTTTCTTAGTTGAGAAACACTTAAGCAACTAATATTGATTAAGGTTGGTGCTTAAACTGGGTTAACCGAACACTTAGTAGGTGAGAGCTTTAAATCTAAGAACATCAATTTACTTGGTTAATCATAGGGTTGTCTTAGGAGGAAAGCCTATGATTCTTGAAAAACCCTCAAATTAGATTAAATACCTTTTTTCATTGTTTAAACAAACAAACACAATTAGCATCATTGTAGTCAATCTGCAATCTCTATGGGATCGATATTTAATTACTACTTGTATGAATCCGTATACTTACGGAAACCCATCAGGCCACTAGATCTAGATTTCTCAGGCGCATCAGGAAGCTTAAGTCTATGAAGCTCACAGTACCTATAAATAAAGTGGTGCCCAATAAGTAAACTAGAAATACACATACTACTTTATCGATCTATCGAGGTATGACAACTGCCTTAACTCTGGTACAGGTGTAAAAGCTCCTAATGGAATTGAGCTTTACCGTGTAGGTCCCCTTCATGTTCGAGACCATGCTAAGTAGACACTCAATGAAAGAAAAATGGTTTGGAGACAACTAATGGAGGCTAGCATCAAAAGGGATTGAATCCCCTACACAACCTATGCTGATAACTCCCAAAATGGAATGTGGAATGTGTGGGTAGTGTTGAACCATCTCTCCATCAGTGCATGAAGAGGCTAGTAGTTTGTGTGCCCCTACTGTGCCAAGAGTGCTAGGATAAACTCAAAAAATCCCATGTCATAAATACAAGTATACACCATGTCTATAAGCTCATCATACTAGATACACATTCCAATAAAGTTCCTAACATCCTTGAGGGTGTGGACATTGAACTACATGAGTAAAACAAGGAGTAGAATTGTCAATTTACATGAATAAATTCAATTTTTCTCAAAAAGTTGTCACTAAGGCGAATGCCTTTAGGCTAGAGGCAATCGCCCTAATAATGAGGTGTCACCTTTTGGCTAAGAGGCGATCACCTTATTGATAGCACCCTAACGCAAAGACACGAACGCCTCTTTGTGATGAGGCGATCACCTAATAAAAAAGGCAAGGACTCTTCGTGTCGATGATCTAACATTATAATTCAAATTTTTTTTAATTTCACTTAATAAAATTCAATTTCTTTCAGTTAAATTAATAATTAATCATTTTATGAACAATAACCCAACATTATTTAATATTATTTGTAGGAAAAATTAAAGAAATCAGCTACTAACCTCTCTAGTGGCCAATCAGCAAATGTGAGATCGTATATCTACAAAAAGGGGGATGTCATCTCTGACACTAAGCCTGAAACTCCATAAAGGGTACATTACATATATTACTGGGTCCCAAACTAGCAAATCCAGAGTCCATGCAGCGTCCATCACAATGAAAGGTTAGAAGAGTGAAGGTAAAGAAAAGAGAATTTAAAAGCAAAAAGGTGAAAGTGACTTTTGAAAAAGAAAAGAAGAATTTATATGTTAAAGGTAAAAGAGGAAGACCGGAGGAAATGAAAAGAAAAGATTGAGGGTGAAGCTCATTTGATGAAAAAGAATGTAAGTTGGCCCACGATCCATCAGAAGTATTTTCTATAAAAAATGAAAAATAAGGGTGGCAAAAAGAGTAGGCTATATTTAAAAAAAAAAGTTTTAAAAAAATTAGTTTTTAAAGTTAATGACATTTTTGAAAGTTTTTTTATTTTTGGTATAATTATGTATAGAACCCTTTTAATTTTCATTCTAGTCTTTGTCAACTCATTCCATAGAATGACAGCTATAACAACAATATATTATTCTTTTATCCATGTACGGCTATTTATATTGTATCTCTACCACCACATCACGCGTATGCTTTTATTTTACTCACATGCAGTGTATGTAAAAAAAACACACAATCAGTATTATTAAAATGCAAAAAGACATTTGTTTGTTTGTCTATAGAAGAGTTTTAAATCCAACAATGATATATTTTTAAGAATAATATTAAAATGAACATATCACATGTTTTTTTCTTTGTTAAAAGCAAGGTATCTTTGCACCTAACTTTTTAGAATTTTGCATCACATATATTTTGTACTAACCTAAATTTTGGTTATTATTATTATTAATACTATTATTATTATTATTATTATTATTATTATTATTATTATTATTATTATTATTATTATTATAGTAAAAAAACTAGTAAAGGTTGGACACATGGGTGAGAGTGTGTCCATAAAAAGGAAAGAAGTTGGTATGCATAGGAAAGAAAAAGTGGAGAACAAGAGAGAGGCAGTTTTTTATGGTAAATTTCCTTTTAATATCAAAATTTTTCTTCTTCGTCTTCGTTCAATACCCAAACAATCTCCGATCAACCCTTAATTTGAACTATAACCTCTTCTCTTCCTTTTCTACCTCCCCATAGCTTTTATCTTGTGAGAAACCATCCAAAATTGTGTAGATTCAGTCTAGAACAATCGTCCTTCTTCTATCATTTTACCACTATTCTAGCGGGTTTTAAACAATGCCATTTCTTCTATTGCATTCATCTCATCAGCAGGAGTCCATAGGCACCAACCACACCTATACCTGTAGAATATTTGGCAAATATTTTTAGGTAAATTTGGTTTATATTCTAATTTTATTATTTAGTGCTTATTTTAGGTTGTTTAAGGCTTTATATGTGTGTCCTATTAATTATTAGGAATGTTTTACTATATTCAGGTGACACTTTTTCAGTAAAAAATTCAGTGGGTCCCACCCGAACTCCAGTAAATGAATAGTACAAGCTCGAGATATGTATGAAACTATTTTTAATAAATAGTATAAATTATATTTGATAATAAATAGTCTAATTCTTTATGGATTTTGAGAAACAAATCTCAGAAAGTTTATGGTGAAAATTAGTTAATTTCCATTTAAATTAGTTTAATTGTCAAACATAATTCTTGAGCCTCAAATTAATCATTTAGGACATTCCTAAGTCAATTTTCATAATTCCATCATTTTTATAAATTTTTAGAATTTTTGGGAGTTATTAGGAGTTTAGTTGATAACTATTCATTGTATATGTCTATTGCTTATTATAGAGTAGCAGAGCAAAGATATCAAGAAATAGATAAACAAAGACACGTCAGGAAATAGACGAATAAAGTATAAATTGATTGAATATACTAAAAAGGAAAATTTAATTAAAGAATTTATATTTTACTATTGAAATATTCATACTATTGAATTATTATATGTAATAAGAGGATTCAATTTAAGAATTTATATTTTCAATATTTGAATATTGATAATGTCGGTTTTGATTATATTCCAGGTTATTTTGCCATCATTATTTTATTATGATGATTATTGATGTTTTAATTCAGTTATTTGTTATTATGATTTTTATTATAAGGATATTGTGAGAAATTAAAAGTATTTCATTTCCAATTATAGTATTTCTTGTGCATTTTATATATAAAAATATTTTGAAAAAGATTGGTAGAATGGGCTACCTAACGGGTGTCATTAGGACCAGGTGCATATAGGTAATGATTTTGAGTCGGGCCTTTATTGAGAAATTTATATGTGAAGCTCAATTGATGCTTAGCTCTCGAGCGTGTGGTATTTAAAAAGCTCGGTTGATGCATAGTTCTTAGGCATAATTTGGTTGAACATTTACTGGGACCGATGGCTTGGTTTATGCTTAACTCTCGGCAACTGTCATTAAATATTGGAATAAGAGATTGACTGCGTCTAGTAGCTTGTGTTAGTGATATGCACTAGGTCAATCATGTATGACCATATTTTAACTTTATCATTTTATTTAATAAAGAGGCATTTTTCATTATCATTTTGTGTTATGATAATTACTTGAATAGTAAATTCTTAGTAAGGTCATAAAGTATGTGACTTGATAGTAAAACTCTTAGATTAAATATGAGCTCTATTCAATTTTTTTTTAGTTATAACAATGTATTATGGCTAGTATGGTGTTGATTGATGATTATGTTTTACTAATCATGAATATGAGATATTAAGTCAACTTATAAGTACTTATTTGAGAAATAAAGTGTTGGATTGACCCATAATAAGAATATTACATAAATAATTGTCATAAGTAATTCTCATCATAGTAATATTGGCTTAGTCCTCTAACCTTGAAATCACCATGGATTTTTACATAACTATTTTTTATTTTGACAAAATCTTATATTATCTTTAACTAGATGATAAAATAGGTTGTTGTTAGGTATAAAATGAGTTAAGTGACGATTGTGAGTGATTGAGAAGGAATTTGTCCCTCATTTAATATGAGTAAGATATTTATAGGCCCCTTGATAAGATAGACTGAGGAAAATACATGACCATGTTAAAGTAAATTCATAAAGAGTTATCATTCTCAATCTACTTGGAATCAAGAAATTATATGATTAATTGAATTCTATAAGGATGACATAATCTATGTCTTATATTCATTTAAGATATCATGTGACAAAGGGATTAGAATATTCACTGTATATTAGGTTATGTCATATTATTAACTTCACATGACTTGGGTAGTCATAATGTCTTGCTAAAGGCCACTTATGACTTATAGGCCTAAATAGAGATTTAAGGCCCACTGCCTACATCATGTGAATCTATAAGGTCACACACTTTGAACAAGCCTAAATAAGCTCTATGGAAATAAATAAATAAAATATTTATTTATTTATTTATTTATTTAAGGTAAAGGTTATCTTAAATAAATATAATATTATTTCTAATTTAATTTTAAATAAAATCAGAATAAAAATAGTGAGAAATTACCAAAAGGTCATTTGGTAAGTGAAACCCTAATTTAAATGTCTATAAATATGTTATATTCTCTAGGGTTTTAAACACTCTCATTATTCTACCACCAAATTCATTTCTATCCTTTTAGAAAATAAAAACACAAAGTTCTTTTTATTTTTGATTTTTGAGAAATCAAGAAAAGGTGTTAGCATATAAGTATTCATTTTCAAATTAAGGGTTGTTTGTGTGGACACTT
Organism: Mallotus nudiflorus; assembly: GCA_947683625.1. Classification (NCBI taxonomy): domain Eukaryota; kingdom Viridiplantae; phylum Streptophyta; class Magnoliopsida; order Malpighiales; family Euphorbiaceae; genus Mallotus; species Mallotus nudiflorus. Next base: position 4,374,031 of record CANTUR010000066.1, read on the forward strand.
ATGGAGGATAGATTCTTTTGGAGATGTCTCAATCTGAACTACCAAATTAAAAGCTCAAGGTAGGGTGTCACCAGAGTGAACCTCCTCTCTTCCTTCCAGAAATTTTGCCCCTTCTGCATTTATGGTAAGAAAACAAAAATCCTAAATTTAATCAATTAATCGAATTACTTAGATCTAGGTTCGGGTTTGTGATTACAATTTAATTTTTCACTATGTATGGAATTATAAAACCCAACAGCTTGGTGGAAGCCTAACTCTCAGGGACCGATAGCCATTGGATAAGTAAGAGATCTGAATGACTTTTAGATTTGTGGTTTAGGGTTGTACCACTAATTTTCACCTAAATTATTTATTGATATTATTTTATCATTTTATCTTTTTATTATATAAAGTAAATGGCATTAAAAGTCATGTTTTTAAAAAAGTTTCTAAATGAATGTTTGGCATAGTTATATATATATCCGCATTTTCCAAAGATTTATATTTGGATATATATAGTATTTAATAAATTAATGATTTTCTTTAAATACAATTTCACAATAGATATCTGCAATAAATGGTTTAATAAAAAAAGGTTTTTAAATCGATATACATTTCTTTATATTAGCTTACTAAGTGATATTTGACTCCCCTTAATTATTTTTCTAAGAATCTATAAGTCTTCAGTTAGTTCACCCCCTCTACGCCGGAGACATTCTTCACTGGTGGTATTATGTAGGTCCTTATAATGTTATTGATATTTATGTAATGATTGTGTGTTAGCATTCTTATTCTATCTTGAATCTTATTTCTATGCCTTTTCAAAATGAGACGAGCATGAAATGCACCTGTTGTGGATGTAACATATGATGATTATAAGCAATCCTTTCAAGATGAAGCTCCTCCCCTCACCCCCACCAACTAGATGAAGGGGTAGATCTAAAGTAGCAGTGGCTTAGAGAAAGGAACCCCAACCGCCAGCATAAGTAAATGCTCTAGATTTAGATCCTATAGCTTTTTGGTAGCTGGTGTAACAAGGATTTATCAAGGACTAGCGACACTTAATAAAGCCATGCCCTTAGTATAATAGATGCTATAACAAAGAAATCAAAGGATGTTTGATGCAGATGCAGATTTACTGTACTTTAGGATTGGAAGAGTCTTACTTTATGGTACAGGAGATGCAATGGGTTTTATAAATACCATTAAAGCCAAGACCAGGATAGGATGTGCAAACTATCAAAAGATAATGATTATGGAGCTATCAGTTCAAGCTATAACTCATGTTTGATTTATGTAGTCGATCCAACCATATATGACCACTATAACAGGGTTAGAGTTTAAAGAGTAATTTTTAAGATATTTCTATCCACCTTCAATGAGACACAATTACAAATGATAATTGTTACATATAGCTAGAGGAGAGCGGTCAATGGAGTACATCCTTGCTATCATGTCATGCAACAGGATGAAATGGAAATGACAAAAGCTATCTCACCATTATGCCATGGATAATTATTATTAATAATAATAATAAAAAGCCAAACCATGAAATGGCAAAATGACACACACAACACTGATAAACACACAACCGACACACATAAACATACAACATTTATGCATAAATAATAATAATAATAATAATAATAATAATAATAATAAAATCATAATATTATTACGATTATGATATTATTTTTAATATTATTATAATTAATTAATCATAATTATTTTAATATTAAAATTAAAAAAAATCCACCACACACTCATCACTCATTCAAATTCATGCACAATACTCACTCATTTAATTTTTTTTATTATAATTATGATATTATTTTTTATATTATTATAATTAATTAATCATAATCATTATAATGTTAAAATTAAAAAAAAAAAACAAACAAACAAACAAATTATGTCATTTCCGCCACTTGAAGTGGGGAATTGCCATCTCAACTTACAAAAATGAAGCTTGGCGTAATGCCTTTTTTTTTTTAATAATAATAATAATAATAATAGAAGTGGCAGAATGCCTTTTTTATTTTTTAAAAAAATAACCGTTTCCAACATTTGGACTAGTGCAATGACCATTCTGCTAGCTCTAATGGCGGAATGGCCATTCCTCCTACCAGCCCCGTCACATTAGTAAAACTACCATAAAAAAGAGAACTTTTTTTGCAAAACACCACAAAAGGGAATTTCTTTCAAATGAACCACACATGGGGATTTTCTTTCAAATTTTGCCTTAAAATGGCAAATAGTCCCAAAAGATTTCAATCTCTTAATGCATCCTTCAGAAAAAAGGTGGAGCCCTCTATGATTCTAATAAATGTTTGTGGGTTAATTATATAAATGATCACTAAATTTTGTGTTTGATTATAATTTGATTACAAATTTTTAATTTATATTTTTTAGTTATTAAATTTCTATTTAGACTTCGCAAGTAATTAAATTTCTATTTAGACTTCGCAAGTAATATTTATAATTATTTTTGGTCCATAAATAGCTCAATACTACTATTTTAATCCAAAATTTAAACATATAAATAAGTCCATATTTTTATATTCATAAAAATTAATGAACAAACTAAAAGCTATCTTAAAGGATAAATGCCTCATTTTATAATAATGTAAAACATTACTCTATGAGAATGAAACATAATATTTGTCTTCATTTTTACATTTCTTAAAATAAACTATAAATTAATAAAATATATGTATATTATATTATATTCAAGTGATTTATAAATATATTTTTTATTTTTTATTGAAGTATTATTTTAATTTTTGCATGTAATAAACTATATATTAATAAAAAATATTTTTATATTATATTATATTTAAATAATTTATGGCTATTATTTAAGAATGATATATGAATTTATTTGTATGTTGTTTTCAAATTTTAGACTAAAATGGTAACACTCAAATGTTTACATACCAAAAATTTGTATAAGAACTATATGTGAAATCAAAATAGAAATTTAGTAACATAAAATATACAAATTAAAATTTTGTAATCAAATACAAAGTTTAGGAACCATCCATACCAAATGTTTGCTATTTCTAAAATTTATTAGGTCTCAAACATGGGCTTCAATGGGAATCTGGTTACATGTAACAATAGAAGATCTAGGAGTACAAATCTCTAGGCCAGATTAGACAGTTTTGGCATCTCCATAATGGCAAGCTTCCAATCCACAAGTCAAAATCGCTCATCTGCTAGAATTAGGATCAAACCATCGACCTCTTCTATTTCAGTTGTAGCTAGCAATAAGGAGCTCAGAAAAGAGATTTTACTTCGATAACATATGGACATGGACATTGGGGGCGCTACAAAGATGATCAAAGAAGGTTGGGCAGAAAATTTCAGGCGTTGTAAAATGTTCCAAGTTCATTGCGAATTCAAGGCTTGTCCAGTTGAGCAAAGAGAACATATCCAATCCATATAAAAGAATCATAAAAATTCATAAAAAATTTGACAAGGGAGAGAGAGAGAGAAAGACGGATAATGTGACATGAATGAAATCATATCTCTAGAGAGTCAACTGGCAGTATATATCATGAGAGAAGAGGTTTTTTGGGCTCAAAAACTTCGTCAAAACTGGCTTCGACAGTGGGACAAGAACAAAACATTTTTTTCATGCGAAGGTGCAAAAATACTATTCAGGGGCTACAAGATAAAGAAAGGCGATAATGCTCTTCCTTGGAGGACATTGCTCAAATTGCAATTAAATATTTTACAGATATCTACTCATCCTCAAATTCTTTTGAAATAATGGAAGCATTAATGTTTATTCAGAGGAAGGAATTTGACAGTATGAATGACATGCTAATTGCCCCTGTTATGATGGTAGAGATTAATGGGGGTGTATTGAGCATACACCCTACAAAAGCTCCCAAAGCAAATGGCTTAACAATGAAGTTCTTCTATCAGTATTGGGAAAATCATTGGGAAAGAAGTAATTAAAAGCTTTTTTCAGGGGGCTAACATACTCAAAAGCTTGAATCACACCATAAATGTCTTGATCTCCAAACAAAATAAAAAAAATAAAAAATAAATAAAAAACCTTTGTCTATGATCCAGTTTTGTCATATAAGCTTGTGTAACACTTTTTATAAGATAATTTCCGAAGTCCTTTCAGATAGAGTACAAAAAGTCATCTCTCAGATAATCCATGATTCTCGAAATTCCTCAATAAAAGGCTGAGTGGATCTTAGACAACATAATCCTAGCCTATAAAACAGTGCATTATTTAAAAACAAAGGGGAGGTAGGGCTTTTAAGGAGTGGCTATCAACATGCAAAAAAAAGGATTAGTGATAGCGTATTCCGTCGCAAAAATTGATTAGCCATGAATTATCAAATGTTATGATACCGTGTGTAAAAGCCTGGTCATAAAATAACATAGCGATAGTTTTTGTTTATCCGTCACTACAAACAACAACTTGACAAAAGCTTCACAATAATCACCATCAATAACAACTATAAAACATACAATAATAGCTTTAAAAAACCAAAAAACAGCAACACTAATCAAAGAACAACTTGACAATAACCCTTCAGCAACCAAAAAACAACAACAAAATCAAAACAACCTCACAACAATCATTCAACAACTATAAAACAGCGACAACAAGTCCACAACAACTTGACAACAACACTTCAGTAACAAAATAAATAAATAAATAATATTACAACAACCAACAAAAATACTCCCTGAATTCATGCAAAATCAAAATCACAAAAGAAAAAATGAATAAAAAACTCTGTGAATTCTAGTCTATTAACAATACCCAATCAAAAAACTTAGTCTAATAATACTATTGGAACTTTAACTATTTTATTTATTGCATTAGAAATAATAGTAAATTTATCAAAAATAAAGAGAAAATAAGAATAAAAAGGGGAAAGAAAAAAAAAGAGGTGAAGAAAAATAAAAATAAAAAAGAGATTGTATTTCGGTATAAAAATATTAAAAAATTTGTGAAATAAAATCTCAAAAAATTGGCTAATGCTCCACTAATAAATACAAAGAAGAGAAAAAAAAAAAGAAAAAAAAGAAGGAAAGAATTAAAAAATAAAGAGAAAATAAAAACAAAAATAAAAATAAAAAGAGGAGGAAAGGAAGAAAAAATAAAAATAAGCTTGCACGTGCCTCGAGCATTTGCCAATAAGTTGGTGCAAAGAATTGGTCTATGTTCCTGATGATGGTCTACTTGTTCATTTAGAAGTAAAACATCTCCTTTCTTTAAGTTGGAGGCTTTCCTTGGTCTTAGTTCCTAGCTGATTAACTTCAACCCCTCACTACCCTTTCACTAAGGCAGAAGCAGAGAAGCTTAATTTCCTTGTTTTTTTTTTTTTTTTTGACAACCCATATAGTTCCATGCACTTTTATTATGTTTATGATTTATTCTGTTACACTTTTATTTGTATATGTTGAATTCCTGCATTTTTAATTTTTATAAACATTAATTTTTCTAATTGCACGCGGACGTCTGGGCCACTAAATGAGATTATAATTCATTTGAAGATACTTTTTATTTATATGTTAAATCTTTCTACTTTTATTTTTATTAAAATTAAGTCCTTATATTTTTATTTTAGAGAAATTAAATTCTAATTGATATAAATTTATAAATTTCTATAAATTATGTTTATAATTTGGTTATTTTTATTTTATTTTTAATATAAAATTATATAAAATATAACATCAATCAATTGTAATTTTATTAAATCTAATACATTTATAATTTCATTGGTCAATAAGTTTCTTTTTCTATTTTCTATAAAAAAAAAAAAAAAAAGCAAAATGTCACTATATTTAATTTTAACTAATTCAAAGTAAAGGTAATCACAAATTTATAAACCTTTTAACACATAAAAAAGTTTTGTATCTAAAAATAAAGTAATAAATATTTAAGAAAATAATAATCCATACTATTAATATTATTTTTTTAAAAGAACATCTGACTTTTATTTTATTAAAAATATAAAACAGTAGAGAATAAATAATCACACCTCTTAATAATTTATTTTTTAAATATCAAATTAATAACAAAATTCATAGAGAAATATAGAATAATGTCAAATCATAGTTAATAAAAATGTTATTTTAGGTAGAACGAAATCATTTAATTTAATTAGATTAAAAATTTTTAATTTATCACATAAAATAATTATATTAATTAAAATATAAGAATTTTAACAAGTGATAATTTTTTTAAAAAATATAATTTAGTTATTTTATTGAAAATATAAAAAATGTATATTTAAGATTTTTAATCAGAGTGGAAATAGCCACACCCTTTGAAAATTTATTATTTAAAATAAATTGATGATAAAATTAGAAAGCAATACAATATAGGTAATGTCAAATATGGTTAAATAAAATTATTATTTTAAAAAGTATGGTACTTAATTTAAGTAAATAAAAATTTTATTTTATCAAATAAATTAGTAATATTAATTAAAATATGAAATTTTTATTAATAATAAAAAAGACAAACAATCTGAAAAAAATTATGCCAATTATAAAATATTCAGTTATAAGTTTAAATTAATAAATAATAAGTTTATTAAATAAATATATAAATATTACTAACTAGAATATATATATATATATATATATATATATATATATATATATATATATATATATAAGAAAGATAATAAATTTAAAAGAGACTTCATATTTTTTCTTAACTAAATAAAATAATTTCCAATTATATTATTAGTTGATAATAATAAATAAAGTACTTAATATTTATAATAAAATTTATATTTTTATAATATTTATATATTTTTAATATTTATTTGTATATTCTTTTATTTTTAAATATTCATGTTTTCATTTTTTTTTTTTTATATATGTACATGAATAGTACGTCGCTGATAACTTACTAAAGTACACCTCTCCTAAATCAATTGCCACCCTTCTCATCAAGCAAACTAAGACAAGGGGGTTGAAAATTGTAATTTCAAGAACATGTCTTTTATAGCCATAGTAGTCGTCCTTTAAAAGGAAAATATTTCATGTTATTGCTGGCAACATGAACAATATACTAGGTAGCATAGACCCAAGAGAAACAAAAATAGGGACATAAAAAAATGATTTTTTTATTTTAAAATATAGAATACTGTGATCAATTTATAAATATTAAAAATATAAAGGTTAATTTATAAATATAAAAAAATATAGAAACTAATTTATAAATATGAAAAATTATAAAGTTTATTTTATATAATTATAAAATTAGATTCAATTCAAAAATATACTTTTCATGGTTAGTAGTATTTTTTAACACTAAAAATAATTCTAAAGCACATAAAAAAAAACATGTAATCATTTTGTCTTATAACATAAATAAAGCAATAACACCTCAATTATACACAATTTTTTAATAACAAATAAACAATTTTCTATCTAATTTTACTTAAAATTAACAATAAAATCATAATATTCATAAGCGAGATTAATATATCAAGACTTCATTCATAATATTTATTAGCCATTTAAGTTTATAGAATCTTCTACTTAATTAGCATTTTCAGTCTCAATGATCTCATTGACATCTTTATTGAAGATTACCATCTCTATTTCCAGTTTATCCCATGAGAGATCAACAAACTCAAGAAATCCAACATTTTCCATATTTCTAAAATCATCTCCACCTACATCCCACATCTTGATCTTCTCATCATGATTTTTAGAGTTTATTCTTGATAAAAGGCAGAGATTATTGTGAATAAATACCAAATCCTCCACACGTTTTGAAAGTAGTTTATTCATTGTTAATGAATGGGTTAAAGAATAAGTACTCTAATTTCTTTCACAACAAGAGGAGGATGAAGGTTATCCATGAACTCTAAAAGCTAATTTTTGAAGTAAAGGTGCACTTGAACCATAACATGCCCACCAATTTCTAGGATCTACACCAAACCTACTAGCAATGGAATCCGAATCCTTAAATGGCTAACCCTTAAGAGAAAAGTTTGCAAACTCATTATTAACTCTAGCACGATCCTCATCAAGGAATAGTTTTCTAAAAAACTTAGATTGTTTCATTGGATACTTAGGGACCCATAAGAAGATGAATTATTCCTTCTCCTTCTTCATGTCGTTTTGCAATATAAAACCTTAAGGAAAAAATTTACAAAAATGATAAATAAAAATTAAACAAAAGAAACATTTTATTAAATGGAGTATATAAGAAGTTAAAGAGATTGAATTAGAAATTACCTTGGATTCAATGAATGAGCTAAAAAATGAAGTGGTGCATTATTCTCTCCCCAGTGATCAATAAGAACGCGATATACCACATCTTAAAAAGGAGAATTATCATTCATCATTCTTCCTTCATGCACATAAATAACCTTCTTCACCTTTTGAATCATAGAATCCCACATATAATAATCTAAGACATATCATATAGGGTGTTGCTGTTAGATATAAATAAAAAGTTGAATTGTAGCATCCGTGTCCTCGAAAATTTAAACTGGAGATTTTGTTAATTAAAAATGAATAAATTAATTAAATTAAGTCTCCAATTGATTAAAATTATTAATTAAGGGTCTTGATTTATAATTAATCTAAAGCAATGACCACTTATGATTAGAGAAGAGAAGAAAATAAGGATTTTAAAAAAAAATTTGGCAATGAGGTGGCAGCTACATGCAATGCCACCACTCTCTCCTTTAGATAGCTATTAAAAAAAATAAGGTTCTCTACATTTAAAGACGCAGGACCATAAAGGAGAGGAGAAAAAAATGTATGCTTAGAAAAAGAAAAACGAAAAGCTTGGGAGAAAGATTGGACTTGGAGTTGCATTTTGGAAAACTTTGAAGCCTATATGTTGATCCTAAACTCTACAACCTTTGATTAGCAAGCAACTCATCATCTTTTTGAAAGAGAATTCATGGAGTTTGGGTTTTGTTTCCATATGAGCTTATGTGATTTGCAGATCAAGCAAAGTTAAGGAGTAGTTGGAGTAGAGATATATTTTGAGTAGGTTTTACCATTTGCATGTTATTTTAATCAGTTTTGATTGTCTAAACATCTGGATAGCAACCGTTAGATTTTTGTTTAGCGTAGATTTTTATAAAGTTTGATTTAATTTCTATAGGAAATCAAGCAAGAGGTTAATTGAGTTGGATTGCTAAAATTCAGGTGAGTGGTTTTTTATTCAATCTTTATCTTCCTTTAGGCCTTTGTAGATTCCTTCAATTAATGTTGTTTGAAATCTTAAACTTTAAGCTAGTAAATCAGCTATATTGAATCTTTTGAGCTGCAGCATAACTCTTATTTATTTTTCTTTTATATTTACTTATTATGCCAAATTGATTTGGCAGAATTATTATACAAATAAATTTTGAATTCTCCTAAGTCTACGCATGAATATCTATTTCTTTTGAGATTAGAAATACAAAATTGTACTCATAAAATAAACATGCAACTTAAAATAGTTGGTACGCAAACTATAAAAAGAGAATTTGCATACGGATTAAGAAATGTGATGTGAATAATATATTTTTTTTTATGTTGTTAAGTTTGAGATATAAATCTTTGGGTTTTGAAGTGTAAGCAGATTAAAATTTGGCTTAAAAATGTGATACAACATATCAAACTTGAAAATAAACTTTCAGGGACACAAAGGTGACTGCCTGAACAATCAAATAATGCCCCAGTGTGTTAGGGTGATGCCATAGCATTGGGAAGGCGCCTTAGTACACTATGGCTCCTCACCAATCTCATTGAGGAGGTGCCTCCATGAGATTGGTTGAAACTATAAACTTAAAAAGGCTATAACTTTAACTCTAAATAAGGTGATTGTTTATTCTTTTTAAATAAGAAATAAGAAATATCTAATTCAACTGTTTTGATAATCTTTTTGAGTAATACTTTTTATTGCATAAGCTTAAACATAGCCTGACTTGATAAGCAAAGTCTGTTGCAATGCACCAATTGCAAGTTTCTGTAGTTACAATAAACTAATAAATTAGAGAAAGAATACACATTTTGCAATTTCTTAAGTCTCTGATTTGAGATTAAATTTACTACAATAATTTTTATAGACAAACAATATGAATGAAAAGTCATATGAGAAATATCAAAATACTAATTTTATTGAGATCAAGAATACATGGAAATAATGAGAAATAACAAACTCATTATATAAGTTCTCAAGCCTTGGATGTTATAATGGAAATTATTTTAGAGTACTATTTTGTCCGGGTTTGTCAAACAGAAATGACGGGTCTCATTTATGGTATATGTCTATATACAATTGTTTTTCTATGTGTTTGTCATGAATTGATATTTACTGTTGGCCAACTATTAAAACTATCTTTAGGATAGCACATAAATTCATCTTTGCCTTTAGGGCAAACTTATGTGATTGATAAGTCTGCATATTGATTCTATTTTTCATGCTATGTGAAAGAGTCACTTTAAGAAAGAGCTATCATTTATTTTACTCTGAGAAAGAGTTTCAACTTTGTTTTTCTTTGAAAAAGAGCTAAAATTTATTTTTACTCTGAGAAGGAGTCATAACTGTTTTGCTCCGAGAAAGGGCAGTACAATTTTGTGCATGAAAAAGAGCTAATGATAACAGTACCATCAAGTTCATAACTTTAAATAATTTAGGACAAGAATTAATGTGCTCTAACATATAAAATTTTATTTGTGGAGCGTAACTATTAGTGCATATTATGAAAACCTGGGAAAAACCTACTTTTGGAATTATGAAAGAGTGTATACAAAATAATTGAATATTAATTAAAGGTTAATGAATTCTATTCATATTTGACTTGTTGCTTATCATACTTTCATAAAATTCTTTCAATAATTATAATTTTAGTATCTATTATTTGTTTTACTTGACTAGTTAGCTTGTATTATACTTATTCTTGTTTCTTAGTAAGGAGTTATACTTCATGGTGCTATGAAAAGAAGTTAATGATAATTGTGTTGTCAAGGTTATTTGTGGAATACAATGTGTTTATAAATATTTCATGTCTAGTCTGTGATAGACAAGTTCATAAATTTTAAATACATCTGGTGTGACATTCGAATCCTCGAACATGCTAAATTGAAGGTTTATAATTATTAAATAATTAATTAAGTCCCAAATTGATGGAATTGACAATAGAAGGACTTAATTTATAACAAATAAAAGAAATAAGGGTGTATTTGTAAAGAGTGCATGAGGTGTCAAGTGAATTAAATGAAAAAGGACATGTGTCTCTTTGTAAATAATAATAAGAAGAATAATAATAATAACAACAACAACAACAATAAAAAAAAACAACAACAACAATAATAATAATAATAGTAAAGGATTGATAAAGGATATTTGGGTGTATAATTGATGAGGTGTTAAAAGGCATGTGAGTCTCTTCTTAAACTTAGAAATTTGTTTAAAAAAAAGACTCTTCTTTGCGTTAAGAAGAGAGGAACGTGAAAACACAATGAAAATGGAGAGGAGTCTCAAGTCTTTATTTCTCCTCTAGAAGTAAGAATTAGAAATCAAATCACTTTGGAAGTTAAAGATCAAGGGAGCTAGATCAACAAAGAGATTTAAAAAAAAAAACATAACAAAAGCTTTGAGTTAGGTTAAGTTTCGGGTAGATCAAGGAAGCATTGAGGTAAGTAACATTGAAAGATTAGAAGGATTAATGTAAACTGTATATGAATTTAGATTAAAGTTAAATGCAAAGAGATTTAAATAGAGAATAAATACATAATTCTTGAAGTTTATATGTTGTAAATGTGGAGTTTGAGCTAGAACTAAAAAGCTCTTTGTAAATGATGATTAAGAGCTATTTGTGGTCCTGGAATAGATTCCATTAAAGCAGCAAAAGGATAAAGAGAAGGCTAGATTTGAATGTGAGTGGTTTTCCTAAAACCCTTGATACATTTTTTATTCTTAAATCTATTGTACTCTTGAGTTTTCAGTGTTGTTCATACTTGTGATGTCTAAGTTCTAATTTTGGCTCAAGTGTTTTGATTCAACATTGATTTCTACCTCATTTTGTTTCATTGAATTTGAATATCAAATGTCTTGAGTCATGTTGCTTATCCATGTTAATTCTTTTGGGCTCTAACTGCACAACTTGCTTTGAAAACATGGTAATTATCTATCTCAAATCATTAACTTTGTCGTTAATGAAAATGTTGATGTGCTATATTAGAATTGCTGCTAAAATTAAATTCCTAAGTAGCCCAAAAGTCACTTGATTCTATATTAAATCCTTGGGAATTTGTTAGTACAGTCCCTTCAAAACATGTTGAGATAAACCCTCTTGAATTACATGAATCTTGAAATTTTTATTAATAATTCATTACTGTTATACATGTTGATTAAAGCGTATAATTTTGTGAGATTAAAGTGTAGAATTCTTTCAGACTAAAGTGCCAAATTATGTGAGATTAAAGTGCAAAATTCTATGAGTTGCAAGTGCAAAATTTGTTGCCTAAACAATTTAATTAATAACGCTTTGTAACTGAACAAGGAAATAAAAGATTAAAATAAAAGAGAAACATACTTTTGCTATTGAAGCATTCATCTGTTGAAATAAGAAAGTTTTCTGAAAGCATGTATGATAATGTTGGGATCTCATCAACTTGATGAGTGTTGTAAGGTTTAATTAAAATGGCCTTCTTGTGGCTATTGGGTTGATCAGTTGTTGAACCGTGAGTTTTGCAAGATTAGTGATGTTTTTCTTAAGCTTAAATTGATTTTAAGTTAAAGATTAATTGTTCTATTTTTTGTTATAATTGGTTTGACCATATTCTTGTAAAATGCAAAAATTAATAAGTTGAATAACAAACATGAGTTGAAACTGCACTGGTTATAATTATTAATTAATTTCATTAAAACCTATTGGACTTGTATGGTGTTAATCATAATTTTACATAAACTACTTCCTATTTTATTTTAATAAGGAATAAGTTTTTGAGTTAAATTTGTACATACATGTGTATTTTATTTAAATACCAATTAAGGGAAATGTTTAAGATAAATATTTTTGGTATGTATCTAAATTAAGCATAAGTATAGACGTTAATCTTTGAAAGATAGATAAATAATTAATAGCATAAATATTTTAATGCTTTCTAGATATTTCTAAACCTCTTATTTAAGAATTAAATTTTGATGAATAATTTTGGAATGCTAGTGAACTTGATGTATTTATTTTGGGTATGCTGAGAATGCTACTCTAATACAAAACCAAATATCTAAAAGTATTAACTAGTAAAATGTTCAATCCTGAGCTAAAATCTTTTGAATTAGAAAAAACTTTATAGTATGTAGTTAAGAGCACTTATATATGAGTTTCATAAGGTGTATCTCTATTATTAGAATATGATATTTAATTACAAATATTTCTATTCTATATCTATCATGTCTAGTTTTGTCATGGTTTAATGATGAGTCTTGTTTGAGGTTTTAATTATAGTTTTTTGTATAAGACTATTAAGAGATGAGTCTATTATGTTGGCCAACTAATAATAATTGTCTAGGGGACACTGCATAAATTCATTATGCTATTATGATGAATTTATATGGTTAACAGGTATGCATACTGAATTTTTAAGTTAAAGTACTTTGAGAAGGAGTTATATTTTACAGTACTTTGAGAAGGAGTTACATTTTAATTTTTCTCTGAGAAGAAGCTTTTATTTAATTTGCTCTGAGAAGGAGCTATGCTATTATTTTACTTTGAGAAGGAGTTAACTATAAATTTGTAATTTCAAAAATACAGTATATTCATTTATATGTCAAGTCTAGTATGTGATAAATGAGTCAAAGTAAATTATATCTAACCATGAGTATTTATGCTTATATGCTCAAGATTTTTATATTCTGTGGAATATGTTCTATGTAAAAATACACTCCGAACTAGATTAAAACTTGATAAAAATAGAGAAATAATTATTTTGATATATGTTAATCAATAAAATGATGTTTAATATTTCAACATTTCCTTGAGTTGAAAATCAAATCTTTGTCCAATTACTCTATTGTTATTATTTTTGTGTTCATGATCTATTCCATGTTCAGTATTCTCATTATATATTTCTTTAGTCACTTATTGGGTAATTTCCTTACAAAATTACTCACACTCACTTTCTTGTATATTTTTCAGTATAAGCTATATATATTAGTTGTATAGCTAGAGATGTTTAGATGGTGCTGCAATGGACCACCATGACTTATGAGATTTCTAAGTTGGAGACAAAGATAAAGTATGTCATATGTCATGACAAAGATGTTGAGTTTGCATTCAGAGTAATTGTAAAGCCTATTGGGGTGGATGTTCGCATTTCAGTTGTTACATAGGAGCATATGGATTTTATGTGTACTATTATCTAAGTCATTTATGACACTAGTACTGGAGTTCAGGGTTCTTTGACTTGGATATGAGTTTAGACATAATATGATCCACTTTTGTCTTTTGCTTTTGGCCTAGATTATTTTCCTCCTTTGGATTCTTATTGGTTTACTTCTTTTTGCTTAAATTTTGAGAAGGGGTTGACTTCTGCTATAGCCTATGGTGTGCTAAAGGATGAAGCACACTTAGCATGCTCTGAGGGAGGTACTATTGAGAGAGGGTTATTGAAATACTTATGTGTATTTCTTTTTACTAGTATTTTTATATAACCCATACTCAAATATTTGTATTAAGGATGTTAATGCTAAGGTGACAGGACACCTTACCTACCATAAATATATTTTTTTTTAAGTTAAGAAATCAAATGTTTGCCATAGTATAAATTTTTATAAGAGTTAGTTATTATGCATATGTATAATTATGTTATATATATATATATATATATGGTATGTGTGTGTGTAACTGAGAGATTAGTCATGTATGTAGCACTTCTCTCTAATGGTACCATCATTGATAATGAGATATTATACAGTGGTACTATAGGGGAGGGCTATTACATTTGGACTAGATTTATTGTGCTTTTAGGTTTGAATTTCATATTGATTTAATGCAAATAATGTGATTAAGGAAATATAGAAATGAGTTGTGAATGCATAAATTTAATTAATATTCCAATGAAAGGGACTGTAATTGAAAATCTAAGACTGGAATATAAATACTATATTTTGGAACAAGTATGCTTACTAATTCTATAAATAATGATGCTACGAGAAAAAGTAATAAATAAAAATGCTCTGAGATGGAGTTGTAGACTAGAGCGCTATAAGAAAGAGCTAATTTGGCAATATAAACCATAGGTTAATGTAAGATACAATTGTGTGTTGATGCTCATCTCTTGCTTATGAGAGGCAGAATTATAAACTTTTTTTTTTAAAATAAATTTGAAAGTAAGACTTTGTGTTCAAATTTTCAACAATTTATACTATGAGAAACAAGTAATTTTCATTTGAAGTGAATAACAATAGTGAAAGAGAATTACAACATAACACTTAAATAATTTCTTAACAGTAATTTTAGAATTTAGAATGATTTTCAGTAAATGAGAATTTCGCTAAAAACTATATGCTATGCATATTGATATAATGGTTTGTATTCATATTATTATTCATGTTCAATATTGTGTTCCTTATTGTTATTATGTTTTAGTCACTCACGGGTAATTTCCTAATGAAATTACTCACACTCACTTATCTTGTATAATTTCTAGCCTAGGTTGTATATTTTGATCTGTATAGCTTGAGCTATTCAGCATGGTAGTGTAGTAGGTCATGATGATTCATGAGGTGACCACAACTAAGACGCTAGTGAAGTATATTACATACCATGATGTAGATGCACATCTAGATCAGAATCAAGTTCCTGTGAGAGGGTTTTAGAGCTATTTAGAATTTTTACTATTTGCTCCATTTGTATGTTAACCCAGACTCATTTTTTTATAGTACCCGTATGTATATAAGTACTAACATTTAAGTTGTATTTATGAGATGATTAAGTACAACGATATTCCACTTGCCATCTAATTACATTTGGTATTGTGATTTGTATTTTATATTTAGTAGTATGTAGGATGGTTATTTTTATCCGTTGTCTCTAGGTAATGCTCCTCTCTACACTGTCATCATTGGATAGGTGTATATATGTGTTTGTGTGTGTGTGTGTGTGATGACCTGATATTTTAAATTATTAAAAAATATTTTGGAATATGTAGTGTTAATAATTTTTTAAATTTTTTTATATTATAATTATTTGTGTGTAATTTAATTTTAGTATATATATAATTATTTATTCATTTATTAATATTATGATCGTTATTGTTGTGAATAGTATTTATCTATTTTATTTTAAATATTTTATTACTTAGAAGAATTTATTTGGAAGTTATTATTAAATAAAACATATTAATGTTAGTAATAGTAGTAGTAGTAGTAGTAGTAGTAGTAGTAGTAGTATTATTATTATTATTATTATTATTATTATTATTATTATTATTATTATTATTATTATTGTTGTTGTTGTTGTTGTTGTTTTTTTTTTTTTCTTCTTCTTCTTCTAATTGCTCTTATTCTTATTCTTATTATTCTCATTATTATTATTATATTTACTATTATTGTCATTATTATTATTAGTATGATTATTCTATGTATGTGTTATTATGATGTTTTATATATATATATGAATATATGAATATATATATATATATATATATATATATATATATATATATATATATATAAGGGGTCAGGATTTTTTTTTCGGTCTCTCCTTCTTTTATTTCTTTTTCTTTTCCTTCCTATTTTCTTCTTCCTCTGCGAGTTGCAAAGTGCCACCCATCCCCACCGCCAGCCACCACCGGACCTCCCTATGATCTCCCCTCCTTCTCTTCTTCCTTCCACTATCAGAAATCCCCTCCATTTCCTAGTTTTCGATGCAACAAAAACAGTAGCAGCAATAGCTCTTCACGTCACCAGTGACATTTCTAGCAATGAAAGCTTCTGATCCTAGGCTCTTTTGCATCCTTTTGGTCCAGGTAATCTAGTTCTTAGCTCAGTTCATTCTTAGATCATCTATATTGTGAGTTTTCTTTAATCTTAGTTTAGGTCAAGTTTGTCTTTTTTTTTTTAAGCTTAATTTTCTGTGATTTAAGCTTAGTGTCTTTGCAAAAGTTGTTGTATGTGGCTTAAGCTTTTCAAATATATTTTTGTTGGACTTTTTGGAATTATTTTAATTTTTGGGTTTTAAATTTTCTGATGAGTCACTGTTTCGATGACCCTCGCTGGAAAATCTTTTTATTTTTAATAAATTGTATGGATTAATTAGAGTATAGTTTGTGAAGGAAGTATATTGAAATTGTAATCCGTTTATTTATTATGAATTTTTGAAAGTTTATGTGAAAAATTAATTTTTGGAAAAATTAAAATAAATTATTGAATTTGGTGTTTTAATTGAAATTATTGTTAATTAGTGTGTTTTGAATGATTTTGGAATAATAAATAGTATTAAAATAATTTTTATGAATTATTTACTATTTCTAACTAATTAATAATAATTTTCAAAAACATATTCAAATAATAATTTTATGTGCTATTTTTGTAATTAAATGAATTTTTAACTATTTTTATTACATATTTGAACTATTTAAATAATTATTTGTGAATTTTTCTATTTAATTTTGAATAATTGAAAATTTGGATTTTTATTAATATTATATAAATTATTTGAGATTTTATTAACTAATTTGGAAATAATTAGCTTTAATGTTTTTGTTATTTAAATATATTATATTTTGGGCTATTATTGATGTTTATGGATTTTAACGATTTTTATTATATTATTATTAAATATTGATTTTTTAGAATTGTGATCCTCGATTGGAAATTGTATAGTTTGGGATCCCAACCCGAGGTGTTGTGTTTTTGTGGTTTATTGAAATGTGTTTACTTGTAGGATCGGCTTTACTTTCAGTAGAGAGATGTCCATTTTACAAAGGAGACTCTGCCAAATTTTTTATAGAATTCTCGTAAAACGTAACGTTGGGTCGATCCTGAGTTTTAAGTTTAGATCGAGTCGTGTCCTAGATCAAGTCTTTCTTTAGAATTCCTAGAAGTGTAAAGTTAGGGATTTATTCTGATATTGTTATTATTATATTTTTTATAGTTGTGCCAAAACTAAGGCCTACTGGACCAGGCCAGTCGAGTATGTTTAGAGGAGCGTAAACCCAAGAGTTATTATTTTATATATGCATTGCATATAGAATTCATGATTATGAGTATCCATGTTTTCATAATGTATTTAAATATGAATTATTTTATTAAATGATTAAGTATATGTTGGTATACTTTTAGTATATTTTTGGTATATTTTGATATATATGTGAGTTATATATTTGGTATATATGTGACATATATATGTTGGTATATTTTTGGTATATACTCAGTATATTTTGATATATACTCAGCATATATTTTTATTATATTTTTTGTATATTTCTAGTATATGCTTGGTATATGTTTAGTATATAAAGGGTTTATTTCTTTTAAATGGATGCCATTTATGTTTAAATTATGCATTTTATTATTTTAATAATTATACGATTTGTTTAAAGGATATCAGTAGAACGTGTTACCTAGTGGGCTGCACTAGGACTATGTACATACCAGTGCGTTAAATTTTAAGGTTGAGATTATGAAATCATTTGGTGTGAAATTTAATTATTTGATTATTGAGAATTGTGGTGAGAGAGTAAGGTGATTACAAGAGCTCGGTTGACCTAATGTCTCGGGGCCAATCACACTGACAGTGAGACTGCGGGAGCTCGATTGACTTAGTGTCTTAGGGCTAGTCTACTATCCAAAAATGGAAAAGAGAATTAATTTGGAATTAAGCAAGCCTGTTGGTTAGTGATATCTTTTGATCAAGGTTATAGATAATTTAGGGTTCTATTTAATCCTTCACTTAAATAAACTTTTTTTGCATTTATTATATATAAAAATGGATTTAGCATATATGTGAAATGCCTGTATATATTTATATTTATATTGATGTTTGACTGTATATGACTTTAAGTTGGATGTATATATATAATAATAATTCACTCAGTGAGGTTTGACTCCCCTCAAAATTTTTTTACAATATCTTCTTCTTCTTCAGACCTCCCCAGTAGTACTATACGTCGATCTTCTTTAACCTCAGCTAGATTATGTAAATTTTATATCTAAACTCTTGTTTGTATTATAGAAACTATTGTAGTAGTGTTATTGTGATAAATGTGTGTTGTATTGGTTTGAGATTTTGTATCCAAATATTGTATGAAATATTTTTATTATGTTCTAAAATAAAGATTTGCTTTTATATTAAATAAAGTTTTAACTCTGGCATATTTTGGTATTATTATTGCATGTTTTTTTTATTTTTAAGGCTTGATACGGGTTCTAGATTCAAAAGAATTCTCGTTCCCTAACGCCAGTCATGACTCCCGATTTGGGTCGTGACAAAGTTGGTATCAAAGCCTAGGTTATTAGTGTTGTGGACCTAGGTTTTCAGATTCATGTTTTCTTTGAAACTACTGTAGTAAATTATGTTTGATTATGTCTTCAATAAGTTTTTCTAGATTTAGTTTTTCGTGTAATCGTTAGGATATTTGTTTATTGTTTGCTGTTATCTATTTTGTCTGAATCTTGTTGGTTTTATCTTTTCAAATGAGGAGGCGAGTGCATGTCGGTCCACCAGTGGTAGAGGTAGACCTTAAGGAGTGATAGGTCATTGTAGGCAGAGAGATCTACAAGATGAGGAACCTATAGAGTAAGAGTACGAGGAAGCTGTTATACCTTCAGTTGCACCACAGATGCAACCTGTTTATCAATAAGGCATGTTTGACCCTGAGGCTGCATTATTTTATGCTAAAGTTGACAAGATATCTTTCAACAGGACATCAGACCCTCTAGATTTTTTATATGCCATTAAGATGAGGACTCAGACTGCTCACATAGAGTATCAACAGATCATGATAGTCAAGCTGTCTGTCGAGGGATTAGCCCTGGATTAGTTAATTCAAGTCATCTAGCCACATAGGACTACACTCTCCTAGGCTTAGTTTTAAGAGAGATTTATAAGGCATTTCTATCCAGAGCCTATGCGGATGAGCTACAGACTTTGGCTGACCAACATCACCAAAGGTGACATATTAGTAAAGGACTACACTAGAGAATTCCTCATACTAAATCGATATGCAAAAGACCTAATGCGAGATCAGTACTTCACATTTACGATATATGTCACTGGACTAGGTTCTACATTCACTAGGATGCCTAATGCAGGCCTTACTCTTGAGTCTGTAATAGAGTTGGCCAAAAAGATAGAGCTCAAACTGGTCATACAAGGAGTTATGCTTAATTACTATCAGTTGGGAGGTGTTCCGTCAGGAGGATCACAAAGTACTCAGTACACCACTTTTCAAATTGGCTCTAGCAATCGTCAGAGAGGATCCCATTAGCAGAGCCAGAGACCTCAGTAGAAAGTCCATAGGAGTAATAGACATGGTCATGGTGGACTGTATAGATCCATCATATTTAGTTCTAGTAGTAGTAACAGTGGTTAGAGTTCGGGATATGGTAGCACGAGATCAGTAGTCAGTGCTTATCAGATGTGTGGAAGAGTCCATTAGGGACCATGCTACATGACTCTTAGAGCTTATTTCAGATGTAGACAGATGGGACATTTTGCTAGAGCATGTCCATATTCTGGCTATCAGTACTAGTTTTTATAGTAGTCCATTGCTAGTTCAGCTCCAGCTCCTTATCAAATGCCTCCAACTCAATATCCGAGTATGATGTCAATTGTTTCCTAGCAGGAGCGTAAGGGTGCCAGGGGTTTCGATCATGCTTCCACCAGCCAATAAGGAGGTCGAGGTTAGGCCAGAGTTTTCACGCTCACCCGGCAAGATGCTCAGGCATCTAATACCATTGTTACATTTATACTTCTAGTTTGTTACTTGGATGCTAGAGTTTTTATTGATCCAAGTGCCACACATTCTTTCATGTCCCCTATTTTTGCTTCAAAGTTATGTTGGCAAGCTTCGAGGATGGCTTTTCCTTTATCTGTTGCCACTCCTCTAAGTGATTCGTTAGACACTAACGTGGTTCTTTCTGGTTGTCCAGTGTTAGTAGGAGGTAGGGAATTGTCAGTGGAATTCTCGATCATCTAACGAACTCTGATAGAGTTCGATGTGATCCTTGGTATGGATTGGTTATCTGAGCACTTTGCAGTTATGGATTATCAGAGTAAATAAATGATTTTTAGAATTCTGGATGAAAAAGAGTTTAAGTTTATGGGTGATAAGAGTTTTGCACCTCATAATCTCATTTCCCTATTACGGCTAGGAAGATGCTGAGGAAAGGCTGTCAAGGATACTTAGCACTTGTTAGGGATACTTCAGTGGAAAATTTGTCTCTTATAGATGTTCCAATAGCTTGTGAGTTTCCTAAGGAGTTACCAGGTTTAACACCTCAAAAAGAGTTCAAATTTTATATAGATGTGGTCTTAAGCATAACTCTTATTTTGATGCCACATTATAGAATGGCTCCTGCAGAGTTAAAGGAATTAAAGGAGCAGCTACAAGACTTATTGGATAAGGTTGTTATTAGACCTAGTATTTCTCCTTAGGGTGCACCAGTCCTATTTTTAAAGAAAAAGGATGGTATACTGAGACTGTGCATAAATTACAAAGAGCTTAATAAGGTGACAGTGAAGAACAAGTTTTCTCTTTTGAGGATAGATGATATGTTTGATCAACTTCAGGGTGCACAGTTCTTTTCCAAGGTTGACTTGAGATTGGGTTATCATCAGTTGCAGATTAGTGAAGCCGATGTTCCCAAAATGGCATTCTATACTCGATATGGCCATTTTGAGTTTCTAATGATGTCCTTCAAGTTGACTAATGCACTAGCTGCTTTTATGGATGTGGATCAATTTATGGTAGTCTTCATTGATGATATACTGGTGGATTCAAAGAGTATGGTAGAGCATGTATATCACTTAAGGATAATATTATCAACATTGAGAGAACATCAGCTATATGTTAAATTCTCAAAGTGTGATTTCTGGTTAGAGAGTGTTGCATTCATTGGACACATAGTGTCTAAAGATGACATTTAGGTTCATTTAGGTTGATCCATAAAAGATTGAGGCAGTGTCTGAGTGGCCCAGACTGAGATCAGTTATGGAGATTCAAAGTTTTTCGGGTTCAGCTAGGTATTGTAGGAGATTTATGCAGGATTTCTCAAGAATTATAGCTCCTATGACTCGCCTAACTCAAAAGAATATGAAGTTTAGATGGTCAAATGCTTGTGAGAATAGTTTTCAGCTATTAAAGGAAAAGTTGACCACAGCTCTAGTTCTAACTTTGCCTAATAGAGAATATAAGTTCACTGTGTATTGTGATGCCTCTAGAGTTGGCCTAGGTTGTGTGTTGATACAGAATAGTAGGATGATAGCTTATGCTTTAAGGCAATTGAAAAACCATGAATAGAATTATCCTACTCATTACCTAGAGATAGATGCAATGATCTTTGCTCTCAAGATTTGGAGACATTATTTGTATGGGGTGACTTAAGATATTTTCACATATCATAAGAGCCTTAAGTACATTTTTTAATAGAGAGATCTAAACTTGAGGCAAAGGAGATGGTTAGAACTCCTGAAGGATTCTGACTATGATATTCTTTATCATCCAGGCAAGGCTAATGTGGTAGCAGATGCCTTGAGTAGGACGTCCTCAAGTAGTTTTGCTCACATTAGTATGGAGAGGAGACCTTTGAACCAAGAGTTACATGAGTTAGTGGATCAATGTTTGATGATGAAGATTAGCAAATCAAGTGGATTGCTAGCTCAGTTCAGAGTTCGATTAGTGTTGAGAGATAGGATTAAGGTAGCTTAGGGTCGACGTCCTATTCTAGTAGAGCTTAAGGAGAATGTTCATGCAGGGAAGTTAATTGATTTTACACTTAATGATGAAGGTGTTTTGTGGATCAGTAGTAGATTATGCATGCCTGATTTAGATCATTTGAGAGAGAAGATTCTAGAAAAAGCGCATTCTACAGGTTATAGTGTACATCCAATCGTCATTAAGATGTACCATAACATCCAAGATATATACTAGTGGGATGGATTGAAGAAGGACATAGCTTATTATGTTTTTAAGTGCTTGACTTGTTAACAGGTGAAAGTTGAACATCATAAGTCTTTTAGGAAGCTTCAGCCTCTTCCAATTCCTGAGTGGAAATAAGAGAGAGCTGTTATGGATTTTATGGTAAGGTTACCTCGTTCGAAGGATGGATACGATTCCATTTGGGTGATTGTGGATAGGTTAACCAAATCAGCTCACTTCTTGCCAGTCAAAGCCACTTATTCTATAGCTAAGTTGGCTAAGTTGTATGTTAAGCATATTATGTGCCTTCATAGAGTACCTGTGTCTATTGTATCTGATAGAGGTTATGTGTTTACCTCACGATTTTGGCAGAATTTGCAGGAAGCAATGGGCACTAGGCTTGATTTTAGTACTGCTTTTCACCCTTAGAAAGATGGTCAATCTAAAAGGATGATACAGACACTTGAGGATATGTTGAGGATGTGTGTATTAGATCTTGAAGGTAGCTAGGATAATCATTTATCGCTAGTAGGGTTTACTTATAATAACAGCTACCATAGCAGTATTGAAATGGCATTGTATGAGGCTTTGTATGAAAGAAAGTGTAGATCTCATTTGTATTGGGATTAGATTAGAGACAAAGCATTGACTGGACCTGAGATGGTTCAGGATGTAATACAGAAGGTTGTTATTATCAGAAGGAGATTAGAGACTGCAGCTAGTAAACAAAAGAGCTATGCAAATTCAAGGTGTAAAGATGTGGAGTTTCAAGTTGGAGACTATATGTTTCTGAAGGTGTCTCCAATGAAGGGTGTGATGAGGTTTGGCAAGAAGGGGAAATTAACACCGAGATATATTGGACCGTTTGAGATTCTAGAGAGAGTGGGCATGGTTGCATATCAGTTAGCTTTACCTCTGAATATGTCTCAAGTGCATCCAATGTTCCATATCTTGATGTTGAGGAAGTATATTTCAGACCCTTCACACATGTTACAGCCTGAGAGCGTGGAAGTGAACAAATACTTGACATACGAGGAGGAGCTAGTTACGATAGTGGATTATTAAGTTCATCAGTTCTGTTTGAAGCAGATTTTGATAGTCAAGGTGTTATGGCAAAGCAATAACATGCAGGAGCTCACTTAGGAGACTGAGGTTGAGATGCGGGTGGCCTACCCTTATCTATTTCCTCGATAAATTCCTATTTTCTATTCTTTTATTTGAAAATTCGAGGACGAATTTTTATAAGGAGGAAGATTATGATGATCCGATATTTTAAATTATTAAAAATTATTTCAGAATATGCAGTGTTAATAATATTTTAAATTTTTATATATTATAATTATTTGTGTGTAATTTAATTTTAGTATGTATATGATTATTTATTCATTTATTAATATTATTATCATTATTGTTGTGAATAGTATTTATTTATTTTATTTTAAATATTTTATTACGTAAAGGAATTTATTTGGAAGTTATTATTATTTAAAAATGTTAATGTTACTATTATTATTATTACTATTGTTATTGTTATTGTTGTTGCTGTTATTATTATTATTATTATTATTATTATTCTATGTATGTGTTATTGTGATTTTATATATATATATATATATATATATATATATATATATATATATATATATATATATATATATAAGGGGTCAGGATATTTTTTTGTCTCTCCTTTTCTTTCTTTTTCTTTTCCTTCCTATTTTCTTCTTCCTCTACAAGTTGTAGAGCGCCACCCAGCCCCACCGTCAGCCACCACCTACCACCATCGGACCTCCCTATCACCTCCCCACCTTCCCTTCTTCCTTCCATCGTAAGAAATACCCTCCATTTTTTGGTTTTCGATGCAATAGAAACAACAGCAGTAACTCTTCATGTCATAGGTGACGTTTCAGGTGGCGAAAGCTTGTGATCATGGGCTCTTTTGAATCCTCCTAGTCTAGGTAAGCTAGTTCTTAACTCAGTTCGAGCTTAGATCATCTATATTGTGAGGTTTCTTCAATTTTAGTTTAGGTCAAGTTTGTCTTTTTTTTTTAATTATTTTTAAGCTTAATTTTATGTGATTTAAGCTTAGTGTCTTTGCAAAAGTTGTTGTGTATAGCTTAATCTTTTCAAATATATTTTTGTTGGATTTTTTGGAATTATTTTGATTTTTGGGTTTTGAATTTTCCGGTGAGTCACTATTCCAATGACCCTCATAGAAAAATCTTTTTATTTTTAATAAATTTCATGGATTAATTAGAGTATAGTTTGTGAAGGAAGTATATTGAAATTGTGATCCGATTATTTATTATGAATTTTCGAAAGTTTATGTGAAAATTTAATTTTTGGAAAAATTAAAATAAATTAGTGAATTTGGTGTTTTAATTGAAATTATTGTTAATTAATGTGTTTTTAATGATTTTGGAATAATAAATAGTATTAAAATAATTTTTTATGAATTATTTACTATTTTTAACTAATGAATAATAATTTTCGGAAATATATTCAAATCATAATTTTATTTGTTATTTTTGTGATTAAATGAATTTTTAACTATTTTTATTATATATTTGAACTATTTAAATAATTATTTGTGAATTTTTCTATTTAATTTCAAATAATTGAAAATTTAGATTTTTATTAATCTTATACAAATTATTTGAGATTTTATTAACTAATTTGGAAATAATTAGCTTTAATGTTTTTGTTATTTAAATATATTATATTGTGGGTTATTATTGATGTTTATGGATTTTAATGTTTTTTATTATATTATTATTAAATATTGATTTTTTAGAATTGTGTAGTTCGAGGTCCTAACCTGAGGTGTTGTATTTTTGTGGTTTATTGAAGTGTGTTTGTTTGCAAAATTGGCTCTAATTTCAGTAGAGAAATGTCTATTTTACAAAGGAATCTCTACCAAAATTTTGATAGAATTCTTGTAAAATGTGACGTCAGATCGATCTTAAGTTTTAAATTTAGATCGAGTCGTGTCCTATATCGAGTCTTTCTTTATAATTCCTAGAAGTGTAAAGTTAGGGATTTATTATGATATTGTTATTATTATATTTTTCTATAGTTGCACCAAGATCGAGGTCTATTGGACCAGGCCAATCAAGTCTGTTTAGAGTAGCGTAAACCTATGAATTATTATTTTATATATATATTGCATATAAAATACATGATTATGAGCATCCATGTTTTCATAATGTATATATACATGAATTATTTTATTAAATGATTAAGTATATGTTGGTATACTTTTAGTATATTTTCGGTATATTTTGATATATATGTGACATATATGTTTGGTATGTTTTTAGTATATATTTGGTATATATGTGGCATATATATGTTAGTATATTTTTTATATATACTCAGCATATATATTTGGTATATTTTTCATATATAATTAGTATATTTCTGTATATGCTTGGTATATGTTTAGTATATAAGTGGTATATTTCTTTTAAATGAATGTCCTTTATGTTTAAATTTTTCATTTTATTATTTTAATAATTATACAATTTATTTGAAAGATATCAATAGAACGTGCTACCTAGTGGGCTATACTAGGACTATGTACGTAGCACTGCGTTAGATTTTAGGGTTGAGATTATGAAATCATTTGGTGTGAAATTTAATTATTTGATTATTGAGAATTGTGGTGAGAGAATAGTGTGATTGCGGGAGCTCGATTGATCTAGGTCTTGAGGCCAATTACACTGATAATGAGACTATGGGAGCTCCGTTGACTTAGTGTCTCAGGGCCAGTCTACTATACAAAAATGGAAAAGAGAATTAATTTGGAATTAAGCAAGCCTACTGGTTAGTGAGATCTTTTTATTGAGGTTACGGATAATTTAGGATTCTATTTGATCCTTCACTTAAATAAACTTTTTCTGCATTTATTATATATAAAAGAAAATTTTAGCATCTGTGTGAAATGATTGTATATATTTATATTAATACTTGATTGTATATGACTGTAGGTTGCATGTATATATATTATAATAATTCACTCAATGAGGTCTAACACCTCTCAATATTTTTTTATAAGATCTTCTTCTTCTTCAAACCTCCCTAGTAGTACTATATGCCGACCTTCTTCAGCCCCGACTAGATTATGTAAATTTTATATCTGATCTCTTGTTTGTATTCTAGAAATTGCAGTAGTAATGTTATTGTGCTAGATGTGTGTTGTATTGGTTTGAGATTTTGTATCCGAATATTATATGAAATATTTTTATTATGTTATAAAATAAAGATTTACTTTTATATTAAATAAAGTTTTAATTCTGACATATTTTTGTATTATTATTGATGTGTTTTTATTTTTAAGACTTGTTATGGGTTTCATATTCGAAAGAATTCTCATTTCATAGTGTCAGTCATGACTCCCGGTTTGGATCATGACAATATATATATACATATATAAACACACACACACACACATATACACTTATTAAATTTTTGGCTAAATAACTTTAAAGTTATTCAGCTAAACATTTGACAAGTGTCTATCTTTATATTTGAATATTCACATTAAAATCTAATATGTCAAATCTTTTAAAATCCTATTTTTTATTAAAAATAAAATATTTATTATAGTTTTTTTAGTCTTATTTTTAACTAAAAAACTATTATATATATTATAATACTACTCAAACTCTAAAATTTTTTATATAATATGTATTTTTTTTTATCTCAAATCACTCCATCATTTTTTCTAAATTACTCAATCATTTTTTCCAAACCATTAGAAATTTTAGTTTTAAATTTTTTCTTAACTAAAATACTATTATACATACTCCAATGATAATTTAATAGTCTAAAAAAAATTCTAATATATTTAAAAATAATGTCAATAAAAATTAAAGGAAATAAAATTAATGTAATATAATTTATTTTTATTTTATTTTGTTACCTTTTTCTCTTTATAAAAATTTTTATTTTAAAATAAATATGTTTTATTCTATATAAAACACTTTTATTATATTACATCTAAAATACTATTCTTTTTTTTCATTAGAAATTATGTTTTTTATTCTAATTAAAATATCCATATTTTATTCAATTAAAAACATATTTTTCTTTTTATTTAGTGTAAGTACAAATGTGTAACTTTTATACACACACACACACACATACACACAGACACACACACACACACACATATATATATATACACATATATAATGACCCATATTTTTTACTTATTAAATTAAATTATGGATTTTAAAGTGATCATTATTATTTTATGTAAATTTTTTTAGTGAGTATTTTAGTAAATTTTAAATAATTATTAAAAGTATAATTTTATGTATTTACATATATATTTATATGTGTGAATAATTAATGGGAAAAAATTATATTTTAAAAATTATATGTAATTTATTAAAAAAGTCATTTTTTTCTTCTTCTTTTTCTTTCTTTCCTTTTCTTTTCTTCCTTCTCCCTGATAGCCCCTGCCACCTCCCTCTGTCCAACCACTATCGTGCGGTGCTAGCAATAGTTAGACGATGGCAATGCCACCCTCCTTCCACTGGTGACCTTCTCCTCCTCTCCCTCTCGCATTTCTTTTTGGCAACCAAAGGGAAAAAGAGTCATCGTTGCCGCCTTCGACTTCATCAGACCTTACTGGTGGTCTCATTGGACTCATCTCCCTCTGGGCAATGTTTCTCCTTCATCAATTATACCGATCTACTCTACCAACCACATCAATTTGAGGTAAAATAATTTTGCCAATTTTTGTTAATTTCTTCAATTGAGTTAGAATTAGGCTTAGTGGTAGTTATATGAAGTGAAATTGGAGTTAAGAGCTTTCTAGTGATATTTTTTATATAATTGTCTGAATTTTTTTAATTTTTGGGTTACTATTCTGATTACTGGTACTATTCTAGGTTACTGTTCTGAGTTTGAGTATTTTTATATTTTTATTAAATACTATAAATTGTGTAGATTAAACTTTACAAAAGAAGTTTCATGAAATTATGTTTAGAAATTAAGATATAAATTTTGAAAGATTATGTTTAATATGTATTTTTAGAGAAATTATTGTATTTTATTATTTATTCAAATTTTAATTGAATTTAAGGTTATTTAACGTGTTTAATGCTGATTTTAAGTTATAAAGGCAAGAAAATAATTTTTATGAATAAATGATAATTTTTAGTTAACAGGAAATGATTTCAAAAAAATATTCATTATTATTATTTAAAAGCTTAAAATAAGTTCTTTAATTTTTTTATTATATATTTGAATTAGTTAAGTAGTTTCTTTATATTTAACAATAGTTTTAGTTAAGGAGGTTTAAATGAAGTTTTACAAATTTAATTATTGTAAATAATTGATTTTGGTGATACTAAATGAGAATTTTATTATTAATTTTATTAATGGTTTGAAAAATAAGTTTCCTTTATACTTTAATTATTTATATGAATTCAATT
The DNA here is from genome assembly GCA_947683625.1 of Mallotus nudiflorus. Lineage (NCBI taxonomy): Eukaryota > Viridiplantae > Streptophyta > Magnoliopsida > Malpighiales > Euphorbiaceae > Mallotus > Mallotus nudiflorus. The sequence goes on from CANTUR010000066.1 coordinate 4,403,547, forward strand.
TTTGATGAGTTAGTACATTTGCAAAATTATATTATTTTTGTGAATATTATGGTATTGGTTCTCAGTTGAGCATAAAGCATAATCCAAGGGTCCAATGAGTTATTGAGTTATAAAAATTATAGAAGTGTTATTTTATATAGGAATGACTATACTTTTAGTAGAGAGATGTCCACTTTACAAAGGAGACTCTAATGAATTTTCGGTAGATTTCTAGTAAAATATGACATCAGTATGTACTAGTTATTGAGCTTTATTAGAATTGTGTCTTAAATTGAGTCTCTTCCTTAGAAATCTAGAATATATAAGGGTAGGATTTTAATCCTAATTACCTTTTTTTTTCCTATAGACACACCGAGAGCTAGGCCTACAGGACAGGGCTAGTCGAGTCACTACTATAAAGTGTGTTCAACCTGCGAGTTATTATTATATCTATGCATTGTATATAGAAATTTTACCCGTATCCATATTTTGATGAAAATGAGAAATGATTATATTAGGATGCATGAGACTTTTATTTATTGTTTACTAGCATTATAGTATTGTAGGTGGCGGTGTTTGGTCGCGCGCCCAAGTGTTGGCGACCACGGCACTATGTGAGTTTAAGGCTCACTAAGAAATACATAGTGGGCTTGGGGCCCAAAATGAAGATAGAGTCAATCACAAATAAACAAATAAAAATAATTTACAACCATTGATTCCAAAAAAAAAGGGGGGGGGGGAAAGGATGAAGGATTACAACTTCTTTGTGTAAATAAGCATATAAATACTAAAAATAAACCATATATAAACAAAAAATAAACTAATTAATTATACAAATTAATACTCTAAAAAGGATAAATAAAGTAAACGTCTAGTGATTGAAAATCACTAAATAATTCCTGCAACACATATAAGTTAATTTCATACAACAACAATAATAATATTTACAAATCATCAACAAATAGTATGCATAAAATAAATGATAATAAACTCTTAAAATAGTCCACTAAGTATCACAAATAGGAAACAACATAGAAATAATACTAATTGACATAGGAATCATATATAATCACAAGAAATATAAAAAATTAAACAAGAAAATCATATTAAACATGCAAGAAATATAACAAATATGAACAAAAAAAACAAGGCATAATCAAACAAGACTTTATCAAAGAGGCAACGCCAGAGACTAGGAGGTGATGCCTCTATTGCCTCATCATGAAGGGGCGACACCTCTATAAAGAGACGTCGCCTCTTTAATGAAGGTAGGAACACTCTACATTTCTTAAATCCTAAGAAACATGACAACCATGCAAATAAATAAGAGACAAGCACAAATATACAACTATTAACAATCGATATTCATTGTCTCATGCAATCATGCTCCTTTATGACTTCAAATGAGTAATAAAGCTCAAGAAAACACATAAAAGAATAATAAATCAACACTTATAATGAAGATAAAGAGTTTAAACTTAGAAATGAGGGGACTCACTGCTTTGGATGATCTGATGCTCCTAACTGAGCCCTCTAAACTTATTTGATGGACGAATGGTTTTGAATACAATTAGGCTCCTTCCTCTTCTCAAGAATTAAGTCCATGAATGCTTCAAAATCTCTTCCCCTTCTTCTTCCTCTCTTTCTCTTTTTTTTTATGTATTCTCTTCCTCTCTTTTTTCCAAACATTCTTCTTTGTCCCTCTCAATTACCAAACTTTTACCAACCGCTCTCTCATGCCCCCACATTCCCTTTTAAAGCCCCTCACCCTTTTTCCTTTTCCAATTTCCTAAAAATCCATTCTCACCTCGCCCATTGCCTTCTTTCATTCCTTAGGCTCTTTTTTGCCTTTTTCTTCTTTCCTTTATGTCCAAAAATGTTCAAATCCTCGCAAGTGGACTTCCAACCACTGCCATTAATGGAATTTAATGTTGTAGAGAGTGGCTGTGATGAGGCGACACCTCTTTGATGAGGCGTTGCCTCACTGATGTTTAAGGTAAAAAGGCAATGCCTCTTCGTTGAGGTGATCGCCTCTTCACCTGGGCCAAGTCAAGGCCCGCAGGTCAAGAGGCAATGGGCTTAGGCTTTGGCTTCTATTTTGGGTTTGGATATGGTTTTTATGGGCTAGGCTTTAGTGTTTGGGCTTGTTTTTAGTGTTTAGGATTTCAAAGTCAATTTTAAAGAAGTCTCGGGCTCCCTTTGCATTCAAAACTTGAACTTTCTGTGTCCACAGTTTGCCCCCTTAGTTTTTCAAAAAATAAAATTTTTTTAAAACAATTTTTTGAAAAAGCAACATGCACATCAAATAGAGAGTAAGAATGACATACCTGACCTGTGAGCTTTACTCGGGTTATCAGTCTTGGGAATTCAAGCCCAAGAGGTTGAGCTTCTTCTCCAAAATGTGACCATGTTCCTTAAGTTTTCTTGGCTCGATCAATCACTCATTAGTAATTTTGGCATGATTCTCAAGTATGGCTCAATCTTCACTCAGTAGAGATAGAAGGGAAATGTAGCCCTGATCCTTAGGTTAAGCTAACTTGATTAGCTACTCATTATAAATGTGGAGTGATTCCCAAGTTTTCCTAGCTCGAGAATTCACTCAATAGAAGAAATGAAGTGTAACTGTGTACCTCAGGTTTTCCTAGCCCAATCAATTACTCATTATAATTTGGCATGAATCTTGAACATGGTCCAACCTCCACTCAGTAAAAAGGGATGAAACGTAACTGTGTTCCTCAAGTTTTCCTAGCTTGATCAGTTACTCATTATAGTTTGGCATGAATTTTGAGCATGGCCTAACCTCTACTCAATAAAAAGGGATGCAATGTAACAGTGTTCCTTGGGTTTTCCTGGCCCAATCAGTTACTCATTATAGTTTGGCATAAAACTCAGGTTTTCTTGGCTCGAGAGTTACTCAGTAAAAGAAGAATGCACTTCAGGGATTCAAACCCAACTAGACACCTCATGAGATGTGCACTTCGAGGATTTAAACCTGACCAAACACTTGTTCTTTTACGCACTTCAGGGATTCAAACCCGACTAGACGCTTGTTCTTCTTCGCACTTCAGGGATTCAAACCCGACTAGATGCTTGTTCTTCTGCGCACTTTGGGGATTCAAACCCAATTAGATGCTTGTTCTTTTGTGCACTTCAAGCATTAAAACCTAACCAAATGCTTGTTCTTTTGTGCACTTTGGGGATTCAAACCATACCAGATGCTTATTCCTTTTGATGCTTCAATTAGATCATTCTTGTTCAAAGGTCAATTTTAGGGTACACCAGAGCAATGATGCAAAAATTCTCTTTTTTTTTGTGGGCGTTGGGCCATTTAATTCTTTATTTCATTAAGTGGTCTTCACCCTCTTCTCCTTATCTTCTTTTCTTTCAATCTTTCTCCTAACCCTATAAATTCTCACTTTTCTTCTCCAAGGGTCAGTTTCACCTTTTTAATCCTTTCTTTTGTCTCTTTTCCTCCCTTTTCTCTTTCCCCCTTATTCTCTATATTCTCTGACATGGATGTCGTACGAACCCTAAATTTGCCCATGTGGGACCCAGTGACACCTATAGTACACCCTTCTGGAAGTTTTGGGCTCAGTATTGGAGACAAGATCCCCCTATTTGTAGACTTGCGATCCCATATCCGTGGCTTGGCCACTAAAGAGGTTAGTACTCAATTTCTTTAATTTTTCTCACCATTTTACTCCCTTAGCTTGATGCCCACACCTCAAGGGTGCCGGGAACTTTAGCAGTGCACATATCTAGTATGATGAGCTTCCTAAGGCCATACAGACTCGAATTCATGACACCGGGTTCTCCAATTTTATCCTGGCACTCCCAGCATAGCAAGGGCATATAGAATACCAGCCCTTACATGCCCTGATGGAAAGATGGTCTGATACCACCCATAACTTTCATCTTCCTTTTGAGGAGTTCACCCTATATCCAATGGCCTTCACTGTAATTACCGACATTTCTTATGCTAGAGATTATGTTCTCTTCGATGCCAGTCTTCATCAATTATCTCTCAACCATCTCACTTTCATCGAGCATCTTTTTGGGATGGTCCTAAACATGAAAGGGACCCACACAATGAAGCTTAAGTCCATTAGGAGCTTTTACACCCTTGCTAGAATTAAGGCGGCCACTACACCCCTATAGATTGATCAGGTGGTGCACGCTTTCCTTGTTTATTACTACTCTCTTTACAGATACAGCCAGCTCTGTGGACTTGAGCTTCCTGATGCCTCTGAGGGATCTAGACTTGGTGGCGACCTACGATTGGGGAATTTATGCCATAGTTTATCTTTACAGAAGTATGGATGAGCTGGTGCGTGGAGCTAGACGACTCTATGATTTGTGGCACACCATACTAGTATTTTACTTTCTCTTTCTCCTTTCATATTCCATTCCAACTGTCATTGTTTGATCTTACTAACAATCCCTTATTTCTTTTACACAGGACTGGGCTTTAGAGTTGGAGCTGATAGTGGGGATCACCAGGGTCATTGACACTCTCTTCCTTACGATGGCGAGGTGGGGTCCTAATCGGGCTTGGAGGAGGCCTATGGCTCACATTCATATCCATAGTGAGTGGCTAAACATGCTCACTTATGATGAGGTATGTACCTATAAATGTAACTAAAATTAATAATAAACTTATTAATGAAATTCACTTACTTACTTGTTTATTCTTGTAGCTATGCCCGAAATTATAAGGCCCTCAAGCTCAATGGACACAGGCTATGGTTTGTTGCATCCCTCTATCCAGGAAGAGGGTTTTGCTCAGAGGCCCTTAATGTAAAGTTTGGTTCCTCGGGGAGAGGATACATCAGTGGCAGTCAAGTACTTAAGTGAGGTATGCACCTCTTACTCCTCCCCGACATATCTTCTAGGCGCACGAGTTAGAGGGAGATGAGCTCGATCATGCCTTATAGGGAGAGGATACTGCAGACTATTGTGAGCAGGGGAAGTCTAGCTATGTAGACTTTACATAAGCTTATCTTTTGCAACGAGTGCCCCTTCTTGAGCCTGCACTTCAGGTAAGTATGCAATGTTTTATTTTATTTATTATTTTATATTTACTTATATATATTATTCTCTGACTTATTTTTCATCTTTTAGGCAACTAATAGGGCACCTGCTCCTTACCCTAGGCCATCTGTACAAGAGAGGCCTCATCAGTGCCCACACATCATTCATAGTGGTGAGGGTTCCTTTTCTAGGGCGCCATCCTTGACAGACCCCTTTAGCTCTCAATCCTAGGTAGTGGCTGGCAAACTTATTACCACTCTTGATCTATTGACTCATTATTGGATGCCTTCTTATGAGTTCTCTCATCAGTTTCTAACGTTGGATATGACCTTGGAGCCAGCATTCTTTCCAGAGGCTACTACCCATGAAAGTTTCTACCTTCATAAATCATGCTCTTAAGCTTTATAACACATGGCTAGTTCTAACATTATCAGTGGAACAGATACCTCGAGATCAGGGAGAGTACATGTACCGAGTGGTTGAGGCCTATAGGGAATTCCTAATACAGGTGACGCAATAATGGAAGGTACACACAGAATATGCTCTATTTCTATATGTATGCATGCTTTCATGATTTCTTACCTTTTATTGTGCTTTAATATGATCGAGATGAGGCCAATCAGGCTAGGATCACTGCCTTGGAGCATCAGCTCACTACTCTTCAGGTCGAGGGCGATGAGGAGGAGGGGGGAGCCGATGAGGAGTCTGAGGATAGCAGCGAGGATGAGGGGATTTATCCTACTGATGCTTCTACAAATGAGCCTATGGACGAGCTAGCTGATGAGGAGGTCAATGATGAGCCTATGGACGAGCTAACTGATGAGGAGGCTGATGAGTCCGATAGTGATGAGTAGAGAGGACTCTCTATAGGTTTTGTTAGCATATAGGTGTCCTTTTCTAGGAACCTTTAAGGCTTTACATTGTTTCCCTCTATCTGTCTAAATTGATTTTTATTTTATTGACCCCTTTTTTATGCCTTCATATTTTGCACTGAGAATTTTTAGTGAAATTTTGAATGAATGAAGGTTTTTCATCTCTGAAACACTTTGCTTTGACTTTAAATATACAACCTAGAGAATTCTTAGTGACATAAAGACTTATTCTGCCTGTTGTAGAGGTGTCACCTCTTTGAAGGGGTGCCACCTCTATGTGAAGGGGTGTCGCCTCTATGTGAAGGGGCGTCGCCTCTATATGAAGAGGTGATAGGTGATTTGCCTTTTCTCCTAGAGGCATCGCCTGATCATAGAGGCGATTGCCTCTACACGCTTGTCCCACACACCCAAATCTTCTTTAAAATCCTTAATCTCTTCATTTCACTGCTTTCCCCTATTCTTCTTTCCCATACAGCATTCTGACCTCCAATCAGGACTGAGAGAAGCTTGAAACAGCTACAACCAATTCTAAAAAGTCTAGATGGTGGGTTATGGGCTAGAATAGAGCCATTTCACCTATCCGCCTTCTAATCTTTGCATGCTAGGAAGATCAACTTCTCACTTCTTCATGTTCTTGCTCAGTTTTGGGATCCCCAAAAGCATGTTTTTTGGTTCAACACAGTAGAGATTTGCCCCTTGCCAGAGGCATTTAAAGTTATCCTGGGCTCTCACATAGATTCCACTAGACAGATTGTCATCCCTCCAATCGTATCCCTGGATTTGAATACCATCCAATACCAAATGGCAAGATTGTTCAATAAGTCCCCTCATTCCTCTTGTTGTCACATTTTTGGCAATGAAATCTTGCTTAGCCCTTTCATAGAGACGGTAGCGGCTGTGGATAACAGCGAGGTTCCCTGGCCTCGAATGATAGCGCTCTTCTTATATGCTCAGTTATTATTGGTCTCCCCTTCTAGTAACTGTGACCCGAAGATCCTACATGTTTTGAACCAAGTAGAGAGTGGATTGAACCCTTTCCGTCTTATTCTGGCTAAGACCATTATCGAACTTGATAACTTTTTTGAGACTAGGAGATTCTCTCAGAGTCCATTTCTCCTAGAGGTGAATCTCTTCTTTCTCTTACCACTTTATGCTTTCTATCATTCTTACCCATTTGTCAATTCTACAAGCTTGGTTACAAGAGAAACTAAGATTACTGAAATCTCCTAAAGACATTGCTCACTATAAGGCCAAACACTGTCACACTCGGAGACTTCATCTTATCCTAAAGGATACCCATAGCTAGTTATCTATATTCCCTAATACTCTAATTCAGTGGATCTGCCCATGGTGGAGACTGTAATATGTGACCCTCCGGTCTTACACCTATTATATTCCTTTGGCCAACCTCCATTTTGCCACCTTCTATAATCCAGCTCGACTCTGTAGACAATATGGATAAAAATAATGAATTGTAGAGCTTGTACATGAGTTTGAACTAGGGCCTCTTTCTCAAAATTTTCTAGATAGCCTGGTTACTACTTGGCCTCGAAGGATCATTCAGAGGTTCATTGACTACAATGGAGATCAATTTACAGATTACCAGTATAAGGCATGGGTTCAATTACAATAAGTAGAAAAAGAAGAATTTGTAAGCATTAGAAGGACAATGGTATTACAAGCATCGAGTGTCCAAGGGAGTCATAAGAGAAACAGAGAATATTATATCAGTTTATAAAATTTAATCTTTTTATGTACTTTCTTTGTTGAATGAGATTTCCTTTTTAAGTTAGACATGTATGTAATAAGCATTTAATAAAATGTTTACAATAATAAAGGCAATCCATTCCATTTAATTTAAGCACAATGTGACTATACAATTTTGCTTCTTACATATCTCCTATCATTAATTGGCTTGCCCTTACAAGTTTTTCAACTAACTATTTTCTCTTTTCTCTCTCTCTCTCCTTTAACATGTCCCTTACTTTTGCATAGACTGCCTTTTCAGGTTTTCAATCCAACAAGACTTTTTACTTTTTCCTTTTTCTGTCTCTAACTTTTGCCTAGGCAGCCTCTTTTGAGGTTTTCTCCTTAGTGAGACTTTACAGAAAGTATTTCTTGAGCTTGTCCATGTTGATGGGCTCTCTGAATTCATTTCCCTCTAAGACAACTTCTTCACTTGGTAGGGACCTTCCCAATTCGGCTTGAACTTTCCCTGCGGATTAGTCATAATTGGCCTAGTGAGCTTTAAGACCAAGTCACCCTCTTTGATCTTGCTTAGCTTAATCCTCTTGTTATAAGTCTAGGCTATCCTTTTTTGGTACAACTGAGAGTGATACATAGCCTTCATTCTCTTTTCATCTAAAAAGGTTAGCTGGGCCAACCGGCTTTCTACCCATTGATACTCAGGGATTTAGACTCTATGAGAACCCATAGTGACTAAATTTTGACCTCAATTGGCAATATAGCTTCATATCCATATACTAAAGAATACAGAATGGCTCCTGTTGACATTCTGGCAGTGGTACGACTCTACCACCCAATCAATTCTATTCCACTTAATCCTTATTTAATGGCCACATATCTTTCAGGCTAAGGAATGGGAAACATTTTTCCTATTACATGAATCTATATCCCCATAATGAAAACTATAGATAACTTGCCTAATCTTTGTAATTTTCTAGTATCTTGGCCAAAATTCTTTTCACATTCTTGTTTGCTGCCTCTATGGCCCCGTTAGCTTGTGGTTTATAAGGAGATGATCTATGATGCTCAATCTTGTATTCTTCTAACAAAGTGGTCATTTCTGTCCTAAACTAAACACCATTATCAGTGATGACCCAGTGAGGCAACCCATACCAATAAATTATGTTTTTTTCTATGAACATGGCCATTTGTTTTGACCCTACAGTGGTGAATGATTCTGCTTCTACATATTTAGAGAAATAGTCAATCACCACAATGATGTAACGATGACCGTTAGATGCTTTCGGCCTTATCTCTCTAATAATTTTAATTCCCTATACTGCAAATGGCCAAGGAGAGGTTAATCCCTGAAGTTCCATAGAAGGCAGGTGGCTCATGTTGCCATATACTTAGTAGTTATGGCATCTCTTTACATACTTCACCCAATTTGCCTCCATGGTTAACCAGAAGTACCCTTGATAGGTTATCTTTTTAGCGAGGACTATTCCATTCATATAGGGCCCATATACACCCTCATGAACTACTTCTATGATCTTCTGTGCTTTACCCTTATCGATGCATCTTAGGTGTACTCCAGTCGGCATCCTCTTATATAATATCCCATTATGGCTAATAAACTACCGTGATAACATCCTCAATGACATCCTTTCTTTTCTATCAGTTTTCTCAAAGAATTGCCCTATCTTAAGATATCCTTATAGATCATAAAACCAAGGCTTCTTTATTGGATCAATTGACATTATTTTAATTTCCTCATAACAAGGAATTCAAGCCCATACTAAGATAAAGGATTCATTTCTGCTCATCTACCTCCTTCCTATGTCAAAGCTAGGGTAGCCAACACATCTGCCATTTAATTCTCCTCTTGGGGCAAGTGTATAAATTTGTATTGCACGAAGGATAATAAGATTGTGGTTGAATAATCCCAATATGACTTTAGCTTATCTTCCCTCACTTCCTATTCCTTGGTGATCTGCTTTATTACCAGCATCAAATCCCTATACACTGTCACCTTTTCTACCCCCACATTCTTGAGTGCTTCTAGACAAAAAAAAATATAGGCCTCATATTCAACTTGATTGTTAGTGACCTCGAATTGTAGCCTCTTTGCCATCGAGATTACTTCTCCTTCTGGCGAGACCAAAATCACACCAATGCCTACCCCTCTACTATTCATTGCTTCATCAAAGTACATTTTCTAAGTATGGATTTCTATTGCCCTCAGGTGTTCATCCAAAACTTCTAACTCCCATTCTTGTTCATCATCCATCGGATTTTAGGCCAAAAAGTCTGCCATAGCCCTTCCCTTTATCACCTTTTTAGTAACATAATCTATGTCGAATTCAATGAGCAAGACTAACCATCTGGCTAATTTCCTTATCAGTGATGGAGTTTGCCAGAGATATCTAAGGGGATCATGCTTAAAAACTGCTTGAATCCTATAAGATTGGAAGTGATATTGTAGCTTCTTTTGTGTCCAAATCACCACCAAACAGGTTCTTTCTACTAGATTATATTTAGTTTTATAGGGCAGAAGCTTATTTCTTAAATAATATATGACATACTCAGCTCTCTCCTCTCCTTCTTGAGCTAACATTGCACCAATCGCATCCTTCTCAATAGCCAAGTAAAGAATTAGAGGCTTCCCCGGCCTTAGTGGCTGCAAAACTGAAGGATTCATCAAATACTTCTTAATAGTTTTAAAGTCATACTGACACTTGTCATCCCAAATGATTAGCTGATTATTCTTTAAAAGCTTGAAGAGCAGCTCATAAATGGTAGTCAGTTTGGCTATGAACCTGCTGATGTATTGTAGCCTTCCTATAAGCCCTCTAACTTTTTTCTCATTCTTTGGTGCGACATCTCTCTAATTGCTCTAACCTTTTCCAGATCCACCTCTATGCCTTTTTGACTGACAATATGTCCCAATAGTTTCACAGACGTCACCTCAAAAGCACATTTCTTTGGATTCAGTCTAAGGTTGTACTTTTAAGCTCTTGCCAGGAACTTGTCTAAGGCTTCAAAATGCCCTTGTTTGGTCAAAGACTTCACCATCATGTCATCTATATACAATCCTATCTCTTTGTGGATTAGATTATGCAGTAGTGTGGTAGCCATTCTTTAGTAAGTAGCTCCTGTATTTTTCAATCCAAATGGCATAATCGTGTAACAGTAAACACCCCACTCAGTGATGAAAGAGGTCTTCAACTAGTCAATCACTCCATCATAATCTGATTGTATCCTGAGAAGTCATACATGAAGGAGTACATGGCACCGAAAGCTGCACTGTTGACCAAGGTGTCAATATGCGATAAGGGAAAATCATCCTTAGGACAAGCCTTGTTCGAGTCCCTATAGTACACACACATCTTAACTTTACCATCTTTCTTAGGAACCAAGACTATGTTAGTCATCCACTGGGTGTCATTTACCACTTTTAGGAACTTCTCTTTCAATTGCTTTTTTACTTCTTCTTTTACTAGGAGAGCCCATTCTGGCCATTGTCTTCTTTTTTTTATTTTATCATTGTGATGTGAGAATACATGGGAATCCTGTGTTTCACAATCTCTCTATCAATCCCAAGCATATCCTCATAGCCCCAAGCAAATACTTGCTGTCTCCTTTTAAGAGTTTCTTTTATTTTTTCTCTCTTATCAGGAGTTAAGTCAGAAGCAATAAGTATATTTCTAGGGTTATCACTTATGCCTAGATTAAATGATTCAGTTTGCATTAAATTAATGTCAAACATATGCATGAAATGATCATCACATACAGCATAACCATTAGGAAACACATCACACAAGTAAGCACAATCAAACTTCATCATATTAACTTTAGAAAGAAAAATATCATCAGTCTCAAACAAATTAGAAACAGAAAGGTCAATGTCATCATAAAAAACATCCATAATAGAATTAAGGATAAAGGCTTCGAAGTTAAATTCCTCTTCCTGGTCAGTAGCATCCTTCAGCTCCACTACAGGAATGTCCCCTTCTAATTCTGAAGTCAATATTAGCTCTTTTACCATAGGCTCTTCAACAATAGGCATTTGGTTCCCGCCCACATATTCAGTAAAGATTTCAAATCCAAGGACTAGTTTCTCAGTGATCATCAGGGGCTCAAGGGCTCCTTGGTAAGTGTAATTGGCACCTTCTTCCATAAATGTTTCCTAGAGCATCTTCTTCTTTGACTCAGCCATAATTCTGCTCTTCCTATACTTGCCCTCAGCTTCTTCCTTCTCGTCAAACACATCCTCCCCTGAATATCCTAACCCATGCTTTAAAATCGATACCTTAGGTTCAACAAATCCCGATGGGCCCTGCTAATTCTTTTTGAGTCCTATCCTAGGCATAAATTGCATGCTCTTTATCATACTGACATCTTTGGATTCAGCTCATCTTCATAAGTCATGTAGACTTTGAAACTCAGGCTATTCAGGATCTCAGTAGGAGCTAGTTTTAATGTAGTAACTGCAACCTCTATTTCAACCATTATAGTAACCACCCTCCCCGCATATGGAAATTTGATATTTTGATGAACAATGGATGACACTCCCCCTAAGGATGGAACCATGGTCTTCCCAAAAGAATAGCAAAGGTGACTAGGATGTCTATTATATGAAGGTTAACCTAAACTTCAATAAGTCCAATATTGACCAAAGCCTGGAAAGTTCCTTCAACTGGCCATTTCATATCATTATAGGCCTTTATGACTACATCAGAGGGTTTCAAATCAACTACCGTCAAGCCTAGCTTCAGTAGGATCATCAGAGGATATACATTGATGGCTAACCCATTATCGACCATGACACAGCATGTCAATTTGCCTTTCACTTCGACTTTAATGAACAGAGCTTTGTTGTGATCCTTTCCTTCTAAGGGCATGTAATAACCCTAGTTTTTAAATTATTTTAATATATAATGAGATATGCAGTATTAATAAATTTAAAGGTTATATTTAATTATTTTAATATTTTGTGATTAATCATTATTATTTTATGTTTAATTAGATTTTCTACGTAAATAATTTATTTTGAAACTTATTATTTTGAACATTTAATTTGCATTGTTTATATTTACTATTTTTGGATAGTATTATTTTAATAATATTTAATTTAGAGCATTATTATTTCTATTATGGTTTTATCAAATTTCATTATTTATTTTATTATAATTATCATTATTAATTATTATTAATTGTATATATATTAATGTATGTGGATATGTGTGTGTGTTTATATATATATATATATATATATATATATATATATATGTCTAAAAGATATTTTTGTTTTGTGGTGGAGATTCGTTTACATAAAGTTATATTATATTATAATATAAAGTTTTATTTTATATATCTTTTAGACAACCACCACCACTCCTTATTGCCTTCACTGCATCTCTTCTTCCTCTTCTTTTATGGTGAAGCTCAGTAATGCAACAACAACAACAACAATGAGCCACCGTCGCCTCCTCCTCCTCCGGCCACCTCTTTTTGTGTTTCTAGTGTCTACCGACTCCGATGAGCTTGAATCTAACATTAGTTTGAGCCCTAATCTTCCATTGCTTGAGTTTTCTTGAATTTTTAGTTTTTGAGCTATTAGGGTTTCCAAATTTTTTTAAGTTAAATCTTGATGAATCTTGCAAACTCCCTTTATTAAAGTTGACCTTGGTAGCTTAATCTACATGTTTATATTTTTGTTATAATTTTTGGAATTTATTTTAATTTTTGTGAATTTTTTAAGATTTTATTATTATTTATTTAATTTTTGTAAATTTATTTATTTAATTATAAAATTGTTTGATTTAGTGTTTTTATGAGTTATTATTAATTTTAGTGTTGATAAATTAATTTTTGTGAATATTATATAATTTTTAGTTTATGTAAATATTGAATTATTGAGTTAAATATGTATTTTTGTTCAAATTATTGTTTAATAATGTGTTTTAGTTAATATTATTATTATATATGTTGATAAAATAATTTTAATGATTTTATATAATTTTTATAGAATTTTTTAGTAATATTAGTCTTATTATGTATATTTTCAATTTTTAGGGTAATTGTGTAATTTTATTAAAATTATAGTTAAATACTATGTTTTAATTGGTTTTAGAATTATTTAAGGTAATAAAATGATTTTTATAAATTATTTACTATTTTTAACTAATTAATACTAATTTTGAAAATTATTTTCAAATAATATATTATTTACTAATTAATGATTAAATGGGGTTTTAATAATTTTAATATGTATTTATGCTATTTGAGTTATTTGGATATATAAAACTGATTTTTATGAATTTATATTGAATTATCGAGAAATTTGATTTTTAATAATATTATATTATTATTTTGGGATTTTTACTTAATTATTGTGAAAATAATTATTTTTAGTGTTTTAATGTTAAATATGCTATATTTGATATTTTGAGGATATTTGTGGAATTTATTGATTTTTAATATATTTATTATATTATTTGAATTTTTTGGTGAATTGTGGACCTCGGTTGAGGAATTGTGCAGTTTGAGGTCTCAACCAAGGGTTGTGTGAATTCTGGTTTTAGAAGTGTGTTCCGATTTTAGAAGTGTGTTTTTCTTGTAGGACTAGCTCTACTTTTTAGTAGAGATATGTTTGTTTTATAGAGGAAGCTCTGTCGAATTTTTAGTAGAATTCTCGTAAAATGTAACATCAAGTCGATCCTAAAATTTTGTGTCTGTCTGTGTTCCGTATTCTTAGATCAAGTCTCTTTAGAAGCTTAAGTTAGATTTATTCTGATTTATGTATTTATTTATTGTTTAGTTACGCTGAGACCGAGGTCTAGTAGACCGAACCCATCGAACCAGTCTCGAGGAGAGCAAACTTGTAAATTGTTATTTTATATATACATCGCACTTAGGTTGCATGTTTTAGAATATACATGTTTTGAAATTATATTTATTCATAAATTGTTTTATTGAATGTTTAGTATAATTTAGGTATATTTTTAGGTATAATTTTGATATATTTCTAAATAAATGCATGTTATATATTTATTTAGACTTAAATTGTTTTCAAGTATATTATTGGTTTATTTTTGATATATTTCATGTTTGATTGGAATTTATCTAACATATATATACTCAAAATATACTTAGTTTATTTTAGGTATATTTCTGGTATATATATGGTTTATTTTGTTATTATGAATGTCATTTTGCATTACTTATTTTCCTATATGTATTTTTTATTTTAAATGAAGGATATCGATAGAACGTGCTACCTAGTGGGCAACACTAGGACCGTGTACATATCGGTGCAATAGATTTAAGGTTGAGCGAGAATCATTCAAGGTATTATGATGTAATTAAGATTGATTGATTGATTTGATATGTGATATGATTGATAGTGTGGTTACTGGAGCTCGGTTGACCTAGTGTCTCGGGATCAATCACACTGACAGTCAAACTGCTGAAACTCAGTTGACTTAGTGTCTCAAGGCCAATCTACTGTCCATATGGAATAAGTGAATTTATTTGGAATTAAGTGAGCCTGTATAGCTAAAGTGATGTTATTATTAATTGAGGTTGCAATTAAATAGGGTTCTATTTAATCCTTCATAAACTTATGTTTTTTAGTATTATTATATAAAGTGATTTTCAGCATCTGTGTCAAATGCTTATATATATATATATATATATATATATATATATATATATTTATTTATTATATACAAATGATTGATTGCATTTGACACATAGTAAATGCATGCATATATATTATAACAATTCACTCAGTGAGGTCTGACTCCCCTCAGTTGATTTTTCAAGAGACTCTTCTTCTTCAGTCCTTAGTGGTAGACCTATTCATCGGATTTCTTCAGCCCTGACGTGTTTATGTAAATTACTTACTTGATTTTATATTGTACTCTAGAAAACAGCAGTAGTGAGTTGTATTTGGTTTTTTCTTGTATGTTAGTTGTAATTCAGAGGCCTGTCTTTGAATATTAAATATTTTGCTATGATATGACAGAGTTATATTTTTATATATTGATTTGAGTTTTATTCTGATGCATATTTTATTTTAATAATTGCATGCTTTTATTTTTAGGCTTGCTATAGGTTCCGAATTCGAAAGAATTCATGTTCCTTAGCGCCAGTCATGACTCTTGGTTTGGGTCATGACAAAGTTAGTATCAGAGCAGAGTTTTGTCTTTGGGCCTAAGTTGTTAGAGTTGTGGCCCTAGTTTTTTAGATTTGTGTTTTCTTTGAAAATATTGTAGCTAATTAGGTTTGAGTATGTCTTCGATCAATATTCTTTGATTTAGTTTTCTGCATAACCGTTAGTTGTTTGTTTTATCTAAATTCTTTTGCTTTTCTTTTCAAAATGAGGAGACACGTGCATGTTGCTCCACCAGTCATTGAGGCTGAGGATGGTGAGTCCTTTCAGGATGAGGTTTTACCTTTTGAGCCACCAGTGAGGCACAGAGGTCGTGGCAAAGGTAGACCTCAAGGAGTGGCAGTAACCATAGACAGTGTGAGCTACAGGATAAGGAACTTATAGAGCCTGAATATGAGGATGCTCATATACTTCCAGTTGCACCATTGATTCAACCTGTATATCAGTAGGGTATGTCTAACCCTAAGGCAGCACTGTTCTATGCTAGAGTTGGTTGGATAGCTTTCATTAGGACATCAAACCCATTGGATTTTCTTCATGCAATCTAGATAAGGACTCAGACTGCTCACACCGAGTATCAACGGATTATAATTATTGAGTTATCAGTAAAGGGACCACCCCTGGATTGGTTTATACAGATGATTCAGCCGTACATGACTACGATGACTTGGGTATAGTTTAAAGAGCAATTTATGAGGAGATTCTACCCAGAGCCACTCCTTATGAGCTACAAACTCAGATTGACAAGTATCTCCAAAGGTGACAGATCTGTTGAGGACTACACCAAAGAGTTTCTTCGACTTAGCAGATATGCAAAGGATCTGATGCGAGATTAGTATTTTGCAGTCACCACCTATGTTATTGGTTAGGGTTATGCTTTTATTGGGATGCCTATAATAGGCCTTACTCTAGAGTCGGTGATAGAGTAAGCCAAGGAGATTGAGTTGAGGCTAGTCAGGCAAGAAGCTATGCCAAATTATTACTAGTTGGGCACTCAGTCAGGAGGATTTCAAACTACTTTGTACTCGAGTTTTCAAATTGGTTCGAGTCGTTAGCAAAGAGGCCTAGTATAGCAAAGCCAGAGACAGTAGTAGAGAGTGCACAGGAGTAGTAGACATGGTCGTGGGGGTCAATGTAGATTGATCAAATTTGGATCAGGTGCTTCGAGCAGCAGTAGTGGTCGCAATTTTGGGTCAGCTACTAGTGTTTGTCAGACGTGTGGTAGAGTCCATCAAGGACCGTGTTACTTGGCATCGTTGACTTGTTTTCAATGCAGACAGACGGGACACTATGCCATATCATGTCCCTATTTTAGTTATTAGCCACAACATATTTTGCAACTTCCATAGCAATCGATTGCTAGAGCAGCACCAGTTCCTTTTAAGTTACCTCCAGCTTAACACCCGAGTTTGACTCAGATTATTGCTCAATAAGGATATGGTAGAGATACCAGAGGAGGTGCCAGAGGTTTTGGCTAATCTTCTACCAATCAGAAGGGAGGTCAAGGTTAGGCTAAAGTTTTCCATCTCACTCAACAGGATACTTAGGCATCTAATACAGTCGTGGCAGGTATTATTTCTTGTTACCTGGATGCTTGGGTTCTGTTTGATCCAGGTGCCACACATTCCTTTGTATCTCCTTTGTTTGCTTCAAAATATTATTGGCAAGCTTTGAGGATGGCTTTTCCTTTATCTATCGCCACTCCTTTAAGGGATTCTTTGGACACTAATATTATTCTTTCTGGTTGTCCAGTTTTCATCGGAGGTAGAGAATTGCTCGTTGAGTTAGTGTTGTTGAATATGGTGGAATTTGATGTTAACCTCATTATGGATTGGTTGTCTCAACACTATGTTATTGTGGATTATTGGAGTAAAGAGGTGATATTCAAAATTCCTGATGAAGAAGTTTGTTAATGATAAGAGTTATGCACCTCAAAATCTCATCTCCGCTATCACGGCTAGGAAGATGCTGAGGAAGGGTTGTCAGGGTTACTTGGCATTAGTCAAGGATACTTAAGTAGAGAAATTGTCACTCACAGATGTTCCTGTTGTTTGTGAGTTCCTTGATGTTTTTCCTAAGGAGTTGCCAGGTTTAGCACCTCATAGAGAGATTGAGTTCTGTATAGATGTGGTTCCAGGCACTACCCCTATTTTGATGCCACCCTACAGAATGGCTCTTATAAAGTTGAAGGAGCAGTTGTAGGAATTACTGGATAAGGATTTTATCAGACCTAGTATTTCTCCTTGGGGTGCACCAGTCCTATTTATGAGGAAGAAGGATGGTACCTTAAGACTGTGCATTGATTATAGAGGACTAAATAAGGTAATAGTGGAGAATAAATATCCTCTCCCAAGGATAGATGATTTGTTTGATCAACTGCAGGGTGCACAGTTCTTTTTTAAGATTGATTTAAGGTTGAGTTATCATCAGTTGCGGATTAGTGAAGCCAGTATTCCTAAAATGGCATTCCGCACTCGATATGGCCACTATGAGTTTCTGGTGATGTCATTTGGTTTGACTAACACACCAATAGCTTTCATGGATCTGATGAATATGGTATTCAAACCATTTATGGATTAGTTTGTAGTAGTCTTCATTAATGATATACTGGTGTATTAGAAGAGTATAGAAGAGCACATATATCACTTGAGGACTGTACTACAAACACCAAAAGAACATAAGCTTTATGCTAAATTCTCGAAGTGTGATTTCTAGTTAGAGAGTGTTGCATTCCGTGGACACGTGGTGTCTAAAGAGGGTATCCAGGTCTATCTACAGAAGATTAAGTTAGTGTCTGAGTGGCCTAGACTGACTATAGTTATTGAGATTCAAAGTTTTTTGGGTTTAGTTAGGTATTATAGGAGGTTTGTATAGGATTTTTCCAGAATTATAGCTCCTATAACTTGCTTGACTCAGAAGAATGTGAAGTTTAAGTGGTCAGATGCTTGTGAGAACAGTTTTCTGTTATTGAAAGAGAAGTTGACCACAACTCCAGTTTTGGCTTTGCTTAATGGAGTAAATAAGTTCACAGTGTATTGTGATGCCTCTAGAGTTAGCTTAGGTTGTGTGTTGATGTAGAATGGTAGGGTGATAGCTTATGCTTCGAGGCAATTGAAGAAGCATGAACAAAATTATCCTACCCACGACCTAGAGATGGCTGTAGTGATCTTTGCTCTTAAAATCTGGAGACATTATCTATACAGGGTGACTTGTGAGATTTTTACTGATCACAAGAGCCTTAAGTACATTTTCCAACAGAGAGATCTGAATATGAGGTAGATAAGACGGTTGGAATTATTGAAAGATTATGACTGTGAGATTCTTTATCATCCAGGCAAGGTTAATGTGATAGCAAATGCCTTGAGTAGGAAGTCCTCAGGTAGTCTTGCTCACATCAGTGTGGAGAGGAGACCGTTGATCCAAGTATTGCATGATTTAGTGGATCAAGGTCTGATGATGAAGGTGAGTAGATCAGGTGGACTGCTAGCTTAGTTTAAGGTACAATCTTTATTGAGAGATAGGGTTAAGGAAGCTCAGAGCCAAGATCCTATTTTGGAAGAGCTTGTAGAGAATGTTTGAGTAGGGAAGTTCACTGATTTCATACTTGATGATGAAGGTGTTTTGTGGATCAGTGGTAGATTGTGTGTTCCTGATGTGGATAATTTGAGAGAAGAGATCCTTGAGGAAGTATATTCTATAGCGTACAGCGTACATCCAGGTGTCACTAAGATGTACCACAATATCAGAGACTTATACTGGTGGGATGGACTGAAGAAGGATGTAACTGATTATGTTGCTAAGTGTTTGACATGTCAGCAGGTGAAAGCTGAACATTATAAGCCTTCTGGGAAGCTTCAGCTTCTTCCTATTCTTGAGTGTAAGTGGGAAAGGATTACTATGGATTTTATGGTTGGTTTACCTCGTTCTAAGGATGGATATGATTTCATCTGGGTGATTATGGATAGGTTGACCAAGTCTGCACATTTCTTGCCTGTGAAAGCCACTTATTCTATAACCAGATTGGTGAAGTTATATGTGAAGCATATTGTGTGCCTTCATGGAGTACCTGTGTCCATTGTGTCTAATAGAGGTTCAGTGTTTACCTCTCATTTTTAGCAGAAGTTGCAGGAAGTGATGGACACTAGGTTGGATTTTAGTAGTGCTTTTTATCCTCAGACAGATGGTCAGTCTGAGAGGACGATCCAGACACTAGAAGATATGTTGAGGATGTGTGTTTCAAATCTGGGAGGTAGCTAGGATGATCATTTGCTGCTTGTGGAATTTGCTTATAATAACAACTACCATAGTAGTATTGGAATGGCACCATATGAGGCTTTGTATGGAAGAAAGTGTAGATCCCCTATGAGTTGGGATAAGATTGGAGAAAGAGCATTGACTGGACCTGAGATGGTTCAGGATGTTGTAGAGAAGGTTGTTATGATCAAGAGGAGATTAGAGACCGCAGTTAGCAGGCAGAAGAGCTATGCAGATCCGAGACGCAGAGATGTGGAGTTCCAGGTAGGAGACTATGTTTTTCTGAAAGTGTCTCCAATGAAGGGTGTGATGAGATTTGGCAGGAAGGGTAAGCTAGTACCGAGATATATTGGACTGTTTGAGATTCTAGAGAGAGTAAGCATTATTGCATATCAGTTGGCTTTGCCTCCAAGTTTGTCTCAAGTGCATCCAGTGTTCCTTATCTCGATGCTGAGGAAGTATATTTCAGACCCTTTGCACGTATTGCAACCCGATAGCATGGAAGTGAATGAAGACTTGACATTCGTGGAAGAACCTGTTGCGATCGTAGATTATCAAGTTCAACAGTTTTGTTCAAAGCAAATTTTGATGGTCAAGGTATTGTGGCGAATCAACAGCGTAGAAGAGCATACCTGGGAGATTGAAGCTAAGATGCGAGCTTTTTACCCGTATCTCTTTCCTCCTTGATTCTTGTAATTATCCTTTTCTTTGAATGTGGGGATGAATTCTTATAAGGAGGGGAGATTTTAATAACCTTAGTTTTTAAATTATTTTAATATATAATGAGATATGCAATATTAATAAATTTAAAAGTTATATTTAATTATTTTACTATTTTGTGATTAATCATTAATATTTTATATTTAATTAGATTTTCTATGTAAATAATTTATTTTCAAACTTATTATTTTGAACATTTAATTTGCATTGTTTATATTTACTATTTTCGGATAATATTATTTTAATAATATTTAATTTAGAGCATTATTATTTCTATTATGGTTTTATCAAATTTCATTATTTATTTTATTATAATTATCATTATTAATTATTGTTAATTCTATATATATTAATGTATGTGTATATTTGTGTGTTTTTATATGTATGTGTATGTATATATATATATATATATGTCTAAAAGATATTTTTGTTTTGTGGTGGAGATTTTTTTACATAAAGTTATATTATATTATAATATAAAGTTTTATTATATATATATATATATATATATGTACAAACATACAACCTAAAAACACAAACTTACTGTAAAAAAAAACGCAGGAACCGTAGCCAACCCACCTTCCCTCCTTCACGCCATCATTCGATCTTCTTCCCGTCGGTGTGGCTCTCTGACGTCAGCAACCACCACCACTCCCTATCGCCTCCGCTGCCTCTCTTCTTCCTCTTCTTCTCCGATGAAGCTCAGTAATGCAGCAACAGTGAGCCATCGTCACCCCCTCCTCCTCCGGCCACCTCTTCTTGTGTTTCTGGTGTCTACCGACTTCCTGAGCTCCGGTGAGCTTAAATCTAACTTCAGTTTGAGCCCTAATCTTCCATTTCTTGAGTTTTCTTGAATTTTTAATTTTTGAGCTATTAGGGTTTCCAAATTTTTTAAAGTTAAATCTTGATGAGTCTTGCAAACTCCATTTACTAAAGTTGACCTTAGTTGCTTAATCTACATGTTTGTTTTTTTTTATAATTTTTGGAATTTATTTTAATTTTTGTGAATTTTAAAAAAAAATTATTATTTATTTAATTTTCATAAATTGATTTATTTAATTATAAAATTTGTTGATTTAGTGTTTTTATGAGTTATTATTAATTTTAGTGTTGAGAAATTATTTTTTGTGAAAATTATATAATTTTTAGTAATATTTTTAGTTTATGTAAATATTGAATTATTGAGTTAAATGTGTATTTTTGTTGAAATTATTGTTTAATAATCTATTTTAGTTAATAATATTATTATATTTGTTGATAAAATAATTTTAATGATTTTATATGATTTTTATAGAATTTTTGAGTAATATTAGTATTATTATGGATATTTTGAATTATTAGGGTAATTGTGTAATTTTGTTAAAATTATAGTTAAATATTATGTTTTAATTGGTTTTAGAATTATTTAAGGTAATAAAATGATTTTTATAAATTATTTGCTATTTTTAACTAATTAATACTAATTTTTAAAAATTATTTTCAAATAATATATTATTTACTAAATTAATGATTAAATGGGGTTTTAATAATTTTAATATGTATTTATGCTATTTGAGTTATTTGGATATATAAAAGTGATTTTTATTAATTTATATTGAATTATCAAGAAATTTGATTTTTAATAATATTATATTATTATTTTGGGATTTTTACTTAATTATTGTGAAAATAATTATTTTAGTGTTTTAATGTTAAATATGCTATTATTTGATATTTTGAGGATATTTGTGGAATATATTGATTTTTAATATATTTATTATATTATTTGAATTTTTGGTGAATTGTGGACCTCAGTTGGAAAATTGTGTAGTTTGGGATCCCAACCGAGGATTGTGTGAATTTCGGTTTTAGAAGTGTGTTTTTCTTGCAGGACCAGCTCTATTTTTTAGTAGAGAGATGTCCGTTTTACAGAGGAAGCTCTATCGAATTTTTGGTAGAATTCTCGTAAAACGTAACATCGGGTCGATCCTAAAATTCTACATCTATCTATGTTCTGTATTCTTAGATCGAGTCTCTTTAGAAGCTAAAGTTAGATTTATTCTGATTTATGTATTTATTTCATTGTTTAGTTAAGTCGATACCGAGGCCTAGTGGACCATACCCATCGAACTAGTCTCGAGGAGCGCAAACTTATGAGTTGTTATTTTATATATATATTGCACGTAGGTTACATGTTTTGAAATTATATTTATTCATAAATTGTTTTATTGAATGTTTAGTATACTTTAGGTATATTTTTAGTATATTTTTTTATATAGTTCTAAATAAATATATGTTATATTATTTATTTATACTTAAATTGTTTTTAAGTATATTATTGGTTTATTTTTAGTATATTTCATGTTTGATTTGAATTTATCTAATATATATATACTCAAAATATACTTAGTTTATTTTAGGTATATTTTTGGTATATATATGGTTTATTTTGTTATTATGAATGTCATTATGCATTACTTATTTTCCTGTATGAATTTTTTATTTTAAATGAAAGATATTGATAGAACGTGCTACCTGGTGGGCAACACTAAGATCGTGTACGTACCAATGCGATAGATTTGAGGTTGAATGAGAATCATTTGAGATATTATGATTTAATTGAGATTGATTGATTGATTGATTGATTAATTAATTGATTTGATATGTGATATGATTGATAGTGTGGTTGCTGGAGCTTAGTTGACCTAGTGTCTCGGAGTCAATCACACTGACAATCAGATTGCTAGAGCTCGGTTGATTTAGTGTCTCCGGGCCAGTCTACTGTCCATATGGAATAAGTGAATTCATTTGGAATTAAGTGAGCCTGTATGGTTAGAGTTATGTTATTGTTGGTTGAGATTGCGATTAAATAGGTTCTATTTGATCCATCATAAACTTATGTTTTTCAGTATTATTATATAAAGTGATTTTTAGCATTTGTGTGAAATGCTTGTATATATATATATATTTATTATATATGGATGATTGATTGCATTTGACACATAGTAAATGCATGTATATATATTATAACAATTCACTCAGTAAGGTTTGACTTCCCTCAGTTGATTTTTCAAGAGACTCTTCTTCTTCAAACCTCAACAGTAGACCCATCTACCGGATTTCTTCAGCCCTGACGTGTTTATGTAAATTACTTACTTAATTTTATATTGTACTCTAGAAAACTGCAATAGTGAGTTGTATTTGGTTTATTTTGTTGTATGTTTATTGTAATTCAGAGACCTGTCGTTCAATATTGTATTAAATATTTTTGCTATGATATGATAAAGTTATATTTTTATTATATTGGTTTGAGTTTTAATCTGATGGATATTTTATTTTAATAATTGCATGCTTTTATTTTTAGGCTTGCTATGGGTTCTAGATTCAAAAGAATTCTCATTCCCTAAAGCCAGTCATGACTCCTAGTTTGGGTCATGATAGGGCAGGTCATCATCTGTATACACAATTGCCCCCTGAGGATTTTCAGTCAACGTGCTTACCATTTGCTTTGGAGTGTACGTTGAAGGTATCTTCTTGTGATTAAGTGCTAAAACTAGTGCTTCCCGATGGGCTCGGGAGTTCATAAGCTACTCTCAAATAATGGCAAGATTTTTCTCATCACTTTTGGCCTTAATAATCTTTTCAGCTTTCTCATTTTTCTTTGATCCCACTTTTGAACTACTTCCCTCTTTCTCTACCTCATCCTTCTTCACTTCTTCCTCTCCCTCCTTCGACTTCTCAGTGGATTGTGTTGTTCTCCTCTCATTGTTCTTCCACAGATCAACTGCTCCTCCCTCTTCGTCGTTAAAACTCCAAATATCCAGTACATTTACATGAGACTCAATGGCATGCTACCTCATATTTAGGTCTTTTGGTCGTGGTCTTGATGGGGGTAGGTATGACATCAATAAAGGAATTAATAACTTGTTCTTCTGTTAGGCCCGTGTTGATTATTAAAATACAAGGATTTGGTGGTGGCACATTTCGGTAGTTAGGTAAAGGGTTATTTTGGGTATTTGGTTTTCTAGTTTCTGGGTCGGTTATTTTTCTTAAATCAATCAAATATTGAATCTTATGTTTCAGGCGAGTGCAACTTTTTACATCTTGCCCAATGTTCTGGTGGTACTTGTAGTATAGTTTTGGGTTGGCACTTAGAAAAGGAGGTCGTTTAGGTAAGGGTTGTGGAAGTTTATTCTCAATTAGCTTTTCCAGGACTTTAGAGAGGGGTCTTCCCAAATTAGAAAACCTTCAAGACTGCCTGACTGCATTGATCTGTATATTACTGCTTGGCCTGACTCCGCCGCCAAACCCAAACCCTTCTCTATTCATAGATCTTCCACTGAAAAATGCCTTTTCTTGTGAGAGGTCTGATTCTTTCTGTACTCTAAACCTGTACAACTCTTCAAAGTTCTGAATCCCTAAATCCCTTAGTTTCTTGGAGAGAGGGAGTATATATCCTTCTATGCCTATTACTAGCTTATTAGATTCCATGGGTCGTTGCTTCATATGCGCTAATTTGGCTCTCCACCTAATCAAATAATCCGTAAAAGATTCATTAAATTTCTACTTCAAGTTCTGTAAGTCTCTCAGGGAAGCCTCCATCTGAATGTTAAGACTATACTGCTTGATGAATGCAGCATATAGTTCCTCCCAATCAACTTGAACACAGGATTCTAGAGCATAATACCATCTGATGGGTACTCCCTCCAAAGACAGCGGGAATTGCTTCATAATCTGTGTTTTAGTAAGTTCAATTGTCTTCATGTGGGTCATATACTACTTTAAATAGAGGTGGGGGTCCTCTGTGCTGGTGAACTTATTTATGTCAGGAAACTTGAAATTTTGTGGCAGGGGATCATCATCTTTATCCAAGCTCAGCTTGGAATAGCTCATTGGGGCATTGATCCCTTTTTGTTTCATCATCATCTGCATTTGAGCCATAGACTTAATAAGGTCTTTAGCCTAATCCGACTTCTTTATATTTCCTTGGGCATCTTCTTTTTTATGGATAATAAGTTCTGCCAATACTGTCTATTGATCATCTTTTACCTCTTGCCTTTCAGGAACCTTAGCATCTAAATCAAAAAGTCAAGGTTGAGGTGATGGTGGTTGGAGCACTGGCAGTTGTGGTGCTGGCGGTTCCCCTCTAGTTGAACCCATCATTTTCCCTATAATTTCTCTCATGATTGCCCTGATTTGTTCGGCCATTTCAGCTTTGAACTATTCCTTAAAGGCTTTAGCATCAAATTCTACCATCTTGATCCCTCTGCAGATTCTAACCAAACGGCTTGTGTCAGATCACTTCCAATTGGCAAACTATTATGGATTTATATTTACAACCATTGAGGGTCATAAACATGCATGGCATGTATGCATGAAATGCAAACCTACTAGTAAGAATGAAAACAAAACAAAACATATATGCATGTATCAGAGGACAAAACAAAAAGCTCCCTAATGATATCTCCACCCTTATTTCTCCCACACACATGTTTAATGGTGAGTTCCTTGCCCTAGGATTTTTGTTCTGGGTTTTGATTATCAATAGGGGATAATAAAACTAATGGATGCAAGATAAATCTCAAGATGATGCAAATAAGTGGCACTTCCTCTAAATAATTCCAAAGTCCATTTTAAATGGGCCAAGAATGATATCAAAGGCCCACTTTGTCAAGATCCCTTTGAAATGGACTAATAATAGGCATGAAAGACCCATCTTGTCAAGGCTTATTTTGTAATGGGCTAGGTCCTTATTTAGAGGATTGCCATATGGCATAAAACACATGCATTTGGAAAAAAATCCTAGTGAAAATTGTTAGGTCATTACATGAGATGAATCTTAGGTAATAAGCTTTAGCTCCTACAGCTATATACATCCATTATGTCTCCCCACTCAAGGGTCCATGCGACATGGATAGGTACGTGCTATGAGTGATAATAATCAAATATCCTACTACCAGGTTTGAATGAAACACATGCAGTAAAGCAAATATTATTGTCGGTTTATTTAGGACTTGGAGTGCATTATGTGAAAACATATAGTGAATGAAAAATTTATGAAGGAAATAAGGAAATAATCAAAGATGATAAAGTACCAAACACTTGGAATCAATTTCTCTATCCCTAGTGGAGTCACCACTGTAGGCGGTCGTACGCCCAAGTGTTGGCAACCACGGCACTGTGTGAGCTCAGGGCTCACTAGGAAATACATAATGGGCTTGGGGCCCAAAACGAAGATGGAGTCGCCACTCAGATGAAAGCCGGGACACACTATATAGCAACTAGATTCCATGGAGGTTCCCAAAAGCCGTCACCAGAGATCGGGTTCGAAAACTGGGTATGGGCTTTTGGAATGCCCATCCAACCTTGTGGTTGGCCTCCGTGTGTGTTTTGTATTTTATTACCTTTGATTATTAAATTATTTCCTTATTAACATGCAAATCGCAGTTGGTTTCTAATTTTATATTTTATTCCAAGTTTGCACATTAGTCCCTTTTCAAGCTTATATCCTCGACATGCAGTCACAACTAAATAAATAAAATAAATAAAAATAATTTACAACCATTCATTCCAAATAAAAAAAGGGGAAAGGGATTAAGGATTACACCTTCTTGGTGTAAATAAGCATATAAATACTAAAAATAAACCATATATAAACCAAAAATAAACTAATTAATTATACAAATTAATACTCTAAAAAGGATAAATAAAGCAAACGTCTAGTGATTGAAGATCACTAAATAATTCCTGCAACATATACAAGTTAATTTCATATAACAACAACAATAATATTTACGAATTATCAACAAATACTATGCACAAAATAAATGATAATAAACTCTTAAAACAGTCCACTAAGTATCACAAAAAGGAAATAACATAGAAAAAATATTAATTGACATAGGAATCGTATATAATCATAAGAAATATAACAAATTAAATAAGGAAATCATGTTAAACATGCAAAATATGGACAAAAAATCAAGGCATAATTAAATAGGATTCTGTCTAAGAGGCGATGCCTCTTTAAAAAGGTGTCACCTCCTGACTAAGAGGCGATGCCTCCATCGCCTCATCATTAAGGGCCAATGCCTCTATAAAGAGACATTGCCTCTATAAAGAGACAACAGAGATAGGAACACTCTACATTTCTTAAATCCTAAAAAATGCGACAATCATACAAATAAACAAGAGACAAACATAAATATACAAATATTAACAAATAATATTCAATGTCTCATGCAATCATGCTCCTCTATAACTTCAAATGAGTAATAAAGCTCAAGAAAACACACAAAAGAATAATAAATCAACACTTATAATGAAGATAAAGAGTTCAAACTTAGAAATGAGGGGACTTACTGCCTTGGATGAGCTTATGCTCCTAATTGAGCCCTCTGAGCTTGGTTAATAAAGGAATGGTTTTGAATGCAAGTAGGCTCCTTCCTCTTCTCAAGAATTAAGTCCCTTAATGCTTTAAAATCTCTTCCCCTTCTTCTTCCTCTCTTTTTCTTTTTTTTTCTCTATATTCTCTTCCTCTCTTTTTTTCCAAACGTTCTTCTTTGTCCCTCTTAATTACCAAACTTTTGCCAACCCCTCTCTCATGCCCCCCTGTAAGCACCCAATTTCAGGATGCAATTGTGCACAATTGCGACGTAAGCCCCTATGATGAAATTTATTCAAAAATTGAACTTGGTTGTTGATTATCTGGACTTTAAGGACTAAATTGCAACATTTTTTTAGGATTTGATTGCAAATAAGTCATTTTTTTCAGGGGTCTTTTGGTAATTAAAAGTTTTAAAAAAAAAATTTAGGATCGGCATTGGTGTAATGCCAACCTGCATTGTGTAATGCCGATCGGCATTACACAATGGTGATCAGCATTAGACAATGTCGATCAGCATTATACAATGTCGATCGACATTGCACAGTACCGATGCGCAATAATTCCATTTTTTGATATTTTTTCGCGTATTTTTCCTTATTTTTATCGATTTTTTCAGTGTTTTGATTGGTTGAAAATTCAAATGTTTATCTAATAAGGTTTTCTTTAAAAAAAAAAAGAAATGCATAAGATATATTTTTTTTGAAATAAAAATAAATACTATTTGATCTGATCAGATAGGTCTGTTCCTCGTTTGAAGGAAATTCAGTACGCGCAGACTCTGTATTTAAAAGCAGAGTCTGCATGCGTGTTGGGAGGAGGTTTTTTTAGGGGAGGTTTTTCTTTGGCTGGGGAGGCTAGGGCAAAAGGTTTTTTGGTGAGAGGATTTTTACAGACGAAAAAAAAAGGCTTTGATTTCTCTGTTCTTTAAAAAATCCTAACTTTTGCAGTTCATTTGAGGAAGACGATACAACGATTTTTAGTCCCAGTCTCCAAATCAACACTGAGTCAATTTCATCGATGAAAATCCTAAGCTGAGGATTTTAATTGTTGTTATGCATTTTTGTATCTTGTGTAATTTTTTTTTATTTCTTGGTGTATAATTATTTAATTTCAATTCTGTACACAGTTTGTAATTGTCACGACCCAAAACAGGGGCCATGATCGGCGCTAGGGAATGGGAATTCCTTCGAATCCGGAACCTGTAGCAAGCCTAAAAATAAAATAAAATATGCAATAATAATAATAACAATATCAAATTTGCAGCAGAAATAAAAAAAATCGTAAATATAATAATAACATTTCCATCAACTGGATTTAATTTAAATCTCAACTCATCACATATATATAAAATCTTATACAAATCCAGTTCAAATTCTTAAAATGCATCTCGCATAAATAAAATACATAATATCTCACAATTAATTTACAACTACTGCAGTGTCTAGATTATAAAAATAAGACTCAAGTAAGCAGTTTACACAAGGAAGCCGGAGTGGAAGAAATCCGGCGTATCGGCCTGCTATTGAGGTCTGAAGATGTTGACTCTCCTGAAAAATTATCAACGGAGGGGAGTCAAACCTCACTGAGTGAATTACTATAATATATATACATACACACTAAGTGACAATGCATACAGTCAACAATATATATGTAATATGTAAATATATACATGCAAATTAACACAGATGCGGAAAAGTCATTTTATATATTTGTATTGAAAATCATAGTTTATGAAGGATCACATAGAACCCTAGAATATCGCAACCTTAGAAAACAGTGTTAGACAACACTCTAGCCACACATGCTCACTTAATCCAAATATATCCACTTAATCCATTTAGACAGTAGACTGGCCCCGAGACACTAAGTCAACCGAGCTCCAACAGTCTGACTGCCAATGTGATTGGCCTCGAGACACTTGGTCAATCGAGCTCCAGCAATCACACCTCCAATCCATATCTCACACATCAATAATCACATTCAATCAATATCCACAAATAAGTTAGTATTATAGCCTAAATACTATAGGCGTACCGGTACGTACTCGGTCCTAGTGCTGCCCACTAGGTAGCACGTTCTATAGATATCCTTCATCATTAATAATATAAAACATTCATTCACAAAAATAAATGATGCATGAAGTTCAATAAAATATCAACATAAACCATATATATATTAGAAATATACCAAAAGTAAACCAGGTATATTTCGAGTATATATACGTCGAATAAATCCAATCAAATCATAAATTAAACTAGAAATATATTTAAAAACATTTTAAATATAATTTATTTACAAAACATGTATACAATTTAATATATACCAAAAATAAACTAAAAATAAACCAAAAATACAACTTAAGAAATAATCAAATTGTTTATGCATATTTAATCAACACTAAACATGCATTTCTAAATCATGCATCCTAAGCATATATATATAGTATAGTAACTCACCCTAGTGCGCTCCACGAGACGGGTCCGATGGGCCTGGTCCACTAGCCCTCGGTCTCGGCGCAACTAAACAAGCAATAAATAATAGACATCAGAATAAACCTAACAGAAATTCTAGAATTCGATCTAGAGTATTAAATACGGAAATAGAATTAGGGTTCGACTGGATATCACGTTTTACGAGAATTCTATCAAAAATCCGGTAGAACCTCCCCTGTAAAACGGACATCTCTCTACTCAAAAGAGTAGAGCCGACCCTGCAAAGAAATACACTTCGAAAAACTACACAGAGCACAATCAAAATCCTACGGTCGGACTCCAAACTACAGTCCACCGACCGGGGTCCACAAACACAGAACAATTTTGAAAATACCAAAAATATCCTTAAAACCTAAAAATACATTTTATAGGTAGAAATTACATAATTAACCTTTAAGCACATTAAAAACCAATAAAAACTCATTTTATTAGTAAAATCGTATATTATATGTATAATTGAAAATAATTCACGAAAAATAGTTTTAATTAGTTAAAAATACCAAATAATTTTTAGAAATCATTTTTATACCTTAAATAACTATTAAAACCAATTAAATTACATTTTTAGTCAATTTAGGGTAAAATTACCAAAATGCCCTTATATATATAAATATACTATAATTACTTCAAAAATTCACCAAAAATTATAAAATTATCCAAAATTAATTTTCTAAACATATTTATCAATAATATTAATAATTAAACTCATTTAACCAATTAATTTCAAATAAAAACACATTTAACCTAATTTTTCAAATTTACATAAACTTCAATAATTCAAAATAAATACATAGAAATTCATAAAAATTCCAAATAAATTCCTATAATTCATTTCAACACCTAATTTAACCATAAACCCCAATTTCATAATTTAAATAATTAATTTCCGAAAATTAGAAAATAATATTAAAATATTCAAAAATACCCAAAAATCCAAACAATCTCCAAAAATTCCAAAAAAATTCATACATGTAGATTAAGCTACTAGGATCAATATTTGTGAAGGGAGTTTTCATGAATCAATCAATTAGAAGCTCAAAAAAATCAAAAACCCTAATGTGACCGAAATTGAAAATTCGAAACCTAAACAATTCTAGACCATTTCAGCTCAAACCAAAGCTAGAATCACACTCACCAGAGCTCAAGGAGAAGAAAGAGACCGGCGGTATCAAAAATGGTGGCCGAAATCGTCGTCGACGGCGAGGAGAAGAATTTCGGCCAAAAATGGAAAAATAGCTCGCCGGCACCGGGGAAGGAAGCTGCTGGCGGCGTGGGATGACTGGGAACGACGGTGGCAAGCCGGGAGGCACACCGATGGTAGGTGATCGGCGTGACAGACGATGGTGAGGGGTGGTCGGGCGCTCGGGAGGGAAAGGAAGAAGAATAAGAAGAAGAAGAAAAAGAAAAAAGAAAGAAAAGAAAAAGAAAAGAAAAAGAAAAAGAAAAAAGAAAAATAATAAAAATAAAAATTTTAATAAAATATTTAAAAATAATCACACCCACACATATAATTTAATATTTTAATAATTTAATAAATAAATAAAAATACTTAAATAACAATAAATTAATAAACAAATAATAAAATATTAGGGTAATATTAATTAAACCCTAATTAAATAAATATTGCACACATAGACGGTGTTTAGTAATTTAAAAATACGTATGAGTTCATGCAAGTCTGAAAATATATTTAAAATAATTAATAATAAATTATTTAAGTGAAAATTTCCCCGAAAATGCAAGTCCCGAAAAAATTTTATGTAAAGCACTGTAAACAATACACAATAATAAAAATAGGTTTTAAATACATATCAACTCGTGAAAATATCGTAATATATATTCAAAATTATTAACACTGCATATCCCGGTACAGTATTAAAATATTTTAAAAACACGGGATATTACAGTCTTCCCCCCTTACAAGAATTCGTCCCCGAATTCCAAAAAAAAAATAGGATCAAGAAGGAAAGAGAT
This sequence comes from Mallotus nudiflorus, assembly GCA_947683625.1. Lineage (NCBI taxonomy): Eukaryota > Viridiplantae > Streptophyta > Magnoliopsida > Malpighiales > Euphorbiaceae > Mallotus > Mallotus nudiflorus. Next base: position 4,436,100 of record CANTUR010000066.1, read on the forward strand.
ACGGGTAAGAAGCTCGCATCTCAGCTTTAGTCTCCCACGTATGCTCCTTAACTCTATCGTTACACCATAGAACCTTGACCATCGGAATCTGCTTCGATCGTAACTGTCGAACTTGAAAATCAACGATCACCATAGGTTCTTCCACAAACGTCAAATCTTCACTCACTTCTACATTGTCAGGTTGCAACACGTGTGAAGGGTCTGAGATATACTTCCTCAACATCGAGATATGAAATACTGGATGCACCTGTGACATACTCAGAGGTAAATCCAACCGATATGCAACAGTGCCAACTCTCTCCAGAATCTCAAACGGTCCAATATATCTCGGTGCTAACTTACCCTTCCTACCAAATCTCATCACACCCTTCATCGGAGATACCTTCAGAAAAATGAAATCTCCTACCTGAAACTCCACATCTCTGCGCCTAGGATCCGCATAACTCTTCTATCTGCTAACTGCGGTCTCTAATCTGCGCTTGATCATGGCGACTTTCTCTGCAGCATCCTGAACCATCTCAGGTCCAGTCAAAGCTCTCTCACCAATCTCATCCCAACTCAACGAGGATCTACACTTCCTTCCATACAACGCCTCATACGGTGCCATACCAATATTGCTATGGTAGCTGTTATTATATGCAAACTCAATGAGTGACAATGATCATCCCAACTACCTCCCAAATCCAAGACACACATCCTCAACATATCTTCCAGTGTCTGGATCGTCCTCTCAGACTGACCATCTTTCTGAGGATGAAAAGTAGTACTGAAATCCAACCTAGTGCCCATCGCTTCTTGCATCTTCTGCCAAAAATGAGAAGTAAACACCGAACCTCTATCTAACACAATGGACACAGGTACTCCATGAAGGCACACAATATGCTTCACATACAACTTCGCTAATCTAGCAACTGAATATGTGGCTTTCACAGGCAAGAAATGTGCAGACTTCGTCAACCTATCTACGATCACCCAAATGGAATTGTATCCATCCTTCGAACGAGGTAAACCTACCACAAAATTCATAGCTATCCTTTCCCACTTCCACTCGGGAATAGGAAGAGGCTGAAGCTTCCTAGAAGGCTTCTGATGTTCGGCTTTCACTTGCTGACACGTCAAGCACTTCGCAACATAATCAGCGACATCCTTCTTCCATCCATCCCACCAGTATAGTTCTCTGATACTGTGGTACATCTTGGTAATGCCCGGATGAACGCTGTAAGCTGTAGAATGTGCTTCCTCTAAAATCTCCTCTCTCAAGTCATCCACATCGGGAACGCATAATCTACCACTGATCCACAACACACCATCATCATCGAGTGTGAAATCAGTGAACTTCCCTGCTCGAACATTCTCTGTAAGTTCTTCTAGAATAGGATCTCGGCTCTAAGCTACTTTAATCCTATCCCTCAGTACAGATCGCACTTTAAACTGAGCTAACAGTCCACCTGATCTACTAATCTTCATCATCAGACCTTGATCCACCAACAGATGAAATTCCTGGATCAATGGTCTCCTCTCAACACTGACATGAGCAAGACTGCCTGAGGACTTCCTACTCAAGGCATCTGCTACCACATTAGCTTTACCCGGATGATATAGACTCTCACAATCATAGTCCTTCAACAATTCCAACCATCTCCTCTGCCTCAGATTCAGATCTCTCTGCTGGAAAATGTACTTAAGGCTCTTGTGATCAGTAAATATCTCACAAGTCACCTCGTACAAATAATGTCTCCAAATCTTCAAAGCAAAGATCACTGCAGCCATCTCAAGGTCATGTGTGGGATAGTTTTGCTCATGCTTCTTCAACTGCCTCAAAGCATAGGCTATCACCCTTCCATTCTGCATCAACACACAACCAAGACCAATTTTAGAGGCATCATAGTAAACTGTGAACTTATCCACACTATTAGGCAAAGCTAATACTGGCGCTGTGGTCAACTTCTCCTTCAACAATTGGAAACTATTCTCACAAGCTTTTGACCACTCGAATCTAACATTCTTCTGAGTCAAGCGAGTCATAGGGGCTGCAATTCTAGAAAAATCCTGCACAAACCGCCTATAATACCCGGCTAAACCTAGAAAACTTTGAATCTCTGTAACAGAAGTAGGTCTAGGCCACTCAGACACTGCCTTAATCTTTTGTGGATCAACCTGAATACCTTCTTTAGACACTACATGTCCAAGAAAAGAAACACTCTCCATCTAGAAATCACACTTCGAGAATTTAGCATAAAGCTGATGATCTCTCAGTGTCTGTAGTACAATCCTCAAGTGATATACATGCTCTTCCATACTCCTCGAATATACTAGTATATCATCAATGAAGACTACCACAAACTGATCCACATATGGTCTGAATACCCTATTCATCAGGTCCATAAAAGCTGCTGGTGCATTAGTCAAACCAAAAGACATCACCAAAAACTCATAATGACCATATCGTGTGCGGAATGCCGTCTTAGGAACATCGGCTTCACTGATACGCAGCTGATGATAACCCGACCTCAAGTCAATCTTAGAAAAGAACTGTGCACCCTGTAGCTGGTCAAACAAGTCATCTATCCTCGGGAGAGGATACTTGTTCTTCACTATCACCTTATTAAGCTCTCGGTAGTCAATGCACAGTCTCAGGGTACCTTCCTTCTTCTTCATAAACGGGACTGGTGCACCCCAAGGGGAAACACTAGGTCTGATGAAACCTTTATCCAACAACTCTTGCAACTGCTCCTTCAACTCTTTCAACTCTGCAGGAGCCATACGATAGGGTGGCATAGATATAGGAGTAGTACCTGGAACCACATCTATACAGAACTCAATCTCTCTGAGAGGTGGTAAACCTGGCAACTCCTCGGGAAAAACATCAGGAAACTCACAAGCAACAGGAACATCTGTGAGTGACAACTTCTCCACTGAAGTATCCCTGACCAATGCCAAATACCCCTGACATCCTTTCCTCAACAACTTCCTAGCCGTAATAGCAGAAATAAGATTTTGAGGTGCTGAACTCCTATCACCAACAAACTCAAACTCTACTTCATTAGGAATCCTAAATGTCACCTCTTTATTCCTGCAATCTACCACGGCATAGTGCTGAGATAACCAATCCATTCCCAGAATAACATCAAACTCCATCACATCCAACAAAATCAAATCAGCAGGTAATTATCTATCTCCCACGAGAACTGGACAACCAGAAAGAATAATATCGGTGTCCAAGGAATCGCTCAGAGGAGTGGCAACAGACAAAGGAAAAGCCATCCTCGAAGCTTGCCAACAAGATTTAGAAGCAAAAATGGGAGAAACAAACGAATGCGTGGCACCCGGATCAAACAAAACCCATGCATCCAGGTAACAAATAGAAACAATACCTGCCACGACTGCATTAGATGCCTGAGCATCCTGCTGAGTAAGATGAAAGACTATGGCCTAACCTCGACCTCCCTATTGACTGCTAGAAGCCTGGCCAATACCTATGGCACCTCCTCTAGTACCTCTACCACGACTCTGCTGTGGAATAAACTGAGTGGAACTCTGATGCTGAGTTGGTGGTAACTGAAATGGCACGGGTGCAACACTAGCAATCGACTGCTGTGAGAATCGCGGAATCTGCTGCTGCTGATACCCGGAATAAGGACACGATCTGGCAAAATGTCCTGTCTGCCCGTATTTGAAGCATGTCAGTGGTGTCAGATAACACGATCCCTGATGGACTCTACCACAAGTCTGACAAACGCTGGCCGCTGATCCAGAACTACGACCATTGCTGCTGCTCGAAGCACCTGACCCAAATCTAAATGGTCTACGCTGACCTCCACAGCCATGTCTACTGCTCTGATGCACTCGCTGCTGCTGTCTCCGACTCTGCTGAGTCGGACCTCGTTGCTGACTACTCGATCCAACATGAAAACTAGAGTATAGAGTAGCCTGCAATCCACTCGATTGAACTCCCAGCTGGTAATAATCAGGCATCGCTCCTTGCCTAACTAGTCTCAGCTCAATCTCCTTAGCCAACTCAATCACAGACTCAAGAGTAAGACCTACTGTGGGCATACCAGCAAAAGCTGAACCCAAACCAGTAACGTATGTAGTGACAGCGAAGTACTGATCTCGCATCAGATCCTCAGCATATCTACCCAGACGAAGAAACTCTCGGGTATACTCCTCTACAGATCGATCTCCACGAGAAATACTGGTCAGACGGAGGTGATAACTCAAACGAAGAGGCTCTGGACAAAATCTCCTCATAAATCGCTCTCGGAACTGAGCCCACGTCATTGTCAACATATAAGGCTGGATCATCTGAATGAACCAATCTAGAGCTGGTCCCTCGATAGACAACTCAACGATCATGATCCGCTGATACTCGGTATGAGCAGTCCGAGTCCTAGTCTCAATCGCATGCAGAAAATCTAACAGATCAGAAGTACCATCAAAAGCAATCCTACCAACTCGGCATAGAACAAAGCTGCCTCAAGGTCAGACATACCCTACTGATAGGCAGGCTGAACAGGCTGAACAACTGGAGGAACAGGAACATCAAATTCAAGCTCTATAGGCTCCTCGTCTTATAACTCTCTCTGCTCCTCGAGGTCTACCTCTACCATGACCTCTACGCCTAACTGGCTGCTCAGGAGGTAAAACCTCATCCTGAAAAGACTCATCATCCTCGGCCTCAACGACCGGTGGAGCAACACACGCTCGCCTCCTTATTCTGAAAAGACAAACGAAAAGATTCAGACAAAACAGACAACGGAGGAATAACGCTGAAAACTACAGCAAGGAATACTCATCAAGACATACTCGAACCTAATACACTGCAGTAGTCCAACAGAAAACATAACTCTGAAAACTAGGGCCACAACTCACATAACTAAGCCCTGACACAGAACTCTGCTCTGATACCAACTTTTTCATGATCCAAAACAGGGGCCATGACTGGCATTAGGGAACGGGAATTCTTTCGAATCCGGAACCCATAGCAAGCCTAAAAATAAAATAAAATATGCAATAATAATAATAATAATATCAAATTTGCAGCGAAAATAAAAAAATCATAAATATAATAATAACATTTCCATCAACTGGATTTAATTTAAATCTCAACTCATCACATATATATAAAATCTTATACAAATCCAGTTCAAATTCTTAAAATGCATCTCGCATAAATAAAATACATAATATCTCACAATTAATTTACAACTACTACAGTGTCTAGATTATAAAAATAAGACTCAAGTAAGCAGTTTACACAAGGAAGCCGGAGCGGAAGAAATCTGGCGTATCGACCTGCTACTGAGGTCTGAAGATGTTGACTCTCTTGAAAAATTATCAACGGAGGGGAGTCAGACCTCACTGAGTGAATTACTATAATATATATACATACACACTAAGTGACAATGCATACAGTCAACAATATATATGTAATATGTAAATATATACATGCAAATTCACACAGATGCGAAAAAGTCATTTTATATATTTGTATTGAAAATCACAGTTTATGAAGGATCACATAGAACCCTAGAATATCGCAACCTTAGAAAACAGTGTTAGACAACACTCTAGCCACACAGGCTCACTTAATCCAAATATATCCACTTAATCCATTTAGACAGTAGACTGGCCCCGAGACACTAAGTCAACCGAGCTCCAGCAGTCTGACTGCCAGTGTGATTGGCCCTGAGACACTTGGTCAACCGAGCTCTAGCAATCACACCTCCAATCCATATCTCACACATCAATAATCACATTCAATCAATATCCACAAATAAGTTAGTATTATAGCCTAAATACTATAGGCGTATCGGTACGTACTCGGTCCTAGTGCTGCCCACTAGGTAGCACGTTCTATAGATATCCTTCATCATTAATAATACAAAACATTCATTCACAAAAATAAATGATGCATGAAGTTCAATAAAATATCAACATAAACCATATATATACTAGAAATATACCAAAAGTAAACCAGGTATATTTTGAGTATATATACGTCGAATAAATCCAATCAAATCATAAATTAAACTAGAAATATATTTAAAAACATTTTAAATATAATTTATTTACAAAACATGTATACAATTTAATATATACCAAAAATAAACTAAAAATAAACCAAAAATACAACTTAAGAAATAATCAAATTGTTTATGCATATTTAATCAACACTAAACATGCATTTCTAAATCATGCATCCTAAGCATATATATATAGTATAGTAACTCACCCTAGTGCGCTCCACGAGACGGGTCCGACGGGCTTGGTCCACTAGCCCTCGGTCTCGGCGCAACTAAACAAGCAATAAATAATAAACATCAGAATAAACCTAACAGAAATTCTAGAATTCGATCTAGAGTATTAAATACGGAAACAGAATTAGGGTTCGACCGGATATCACGTTTTACGAGAATTCTATCAAAAATTCGGCAGAACCTCCCCTGTAAAACGGACATCTCTCTACTCAAAAGAGTAGAGCCGACCCTGCAAAGAAATACACTTCGAAAAACTACACAGAGCACAATTAAAATCCCACGGTCGGACTTCAAACTACAGTCCACCGATCGGGGTCCACAAACACAGAACAATTCTGAAAATACCAAAAATATCCTTAAAACCTAAAAATACATTTTATAGGTAGAAATTACATAATTAACCTTTAAACACATTAAAAACCAATAAAAACTCATTTTATTAATAAAACTGTATATTATATATATAATTAAAAATAATTCACGAAAAATAGTTTTAATTAGTTAAAAATACCAAATAAGTTGTAGAAATCATTTTTATACCTTAAATAACTATTAAAACCAATTAAATTACATTTTTAGCCAATTTAGGGTAAAATTACCAAAATGCCCTTATATATATAAATATACTATAATTACTTCAAAAATTCACCAAAAATTATACAATTATCCAAAATTAATTTTATCAACATATTTATCAATAATATTAATAATTAAACTCATTTAACCAATTAATTTCAAATAAAAACACATTTAACCTAATTTTTCAAATTTACATAAACTTCAATAATTCAAAATAAATACATAGAAATTCATAAAAATTCCAAATAAATTCCTATAATTCATTTCAACACCTAATTTAACCATAAACCCCAATTTCATAATTTAAATAATTAATTTCCGAAAATTAGAAAATAATATTAAAATATTCAAAAATACCCAAAAATCCAAACAATCTCCAAAAATTCCAAAAAAATTCATACATGTATATTAAGCTACTATGATCAATATTTGTGAAGGGAGTTTTCTTGAATCAATCAATTCGAAGCTCAAAAAAATCAAAAATCCTAATGTGACCGAAATTGAAAATTCGAAACCTAAGCAATTCTAGACCATTTCAGCTCAAACCGAAGCTAGAATCACACTCACCAGAGCTCAAGGAGAATAAAGAGACCTACAGTGTTGAAAATGGTGGCCAAAATCGTCATTGACGGCGAGGAGAAGAATTTCGGCCAAAAATGGAAAAATAGCTCGCCGGCGCCGGGGAAGGAAGCTGCTGGTTGCGGGGGACGGCTGGGAACGACGGTGGCAAGCCGGGAGGCACACCGACGGTAGGTGATCGACATGACAGACGGTGGTGAGGGGTGGTCGGGCGCTCGGGAGGGAAAGGAAGAAGAAGAAGAAGAAGAAGAAGAAGAAGAAGAAGAAAAAAAAAAGAAAGAAAAGAAAAAGAAAAGAAAAAGAAAAAGAAAAAGAAAAAAGAAAAATAATAATAAAAAAATAATTTTAATAAAATATTTAAAAAAAATCACACCCACACATATAATTTAATATTTTAATAATTTAATAAATAAATAAAAATACTTAAATAACAATAAATTAATAAACAAATAATAAAATATTAGGATAATATTAATTAAACCCTAATTAAATAAATATTGCACACATACACGGTGTTTAGTAATTTAAAAATACGTATGAGTTCATGCAAGTCCGAAAATATATTTAAAATAATTAATAATAAATTATTTACGTGAAAATTTCCCCAAAAATGCAAGTCCCGGGAAAATTTTATGTAAAGTACTGTAAACAATACACAATAATAAAAATAGATTTTAAATACATATCAACTCGTGAAAATATCGTAATATATATTCAAAATTATTAACACTGCATATCCCGGTACAATATTAAAATATTTTAAAAACACAGGATATTACAGTAATAGCCTCAGCAGTGGGAATAGTGAAAGATTTAAATTTATGTACTTAGTTAAAATTAATTAATTAGTAATTAGGTTCAATTGGGTAAAAATTAATTAAAATTTATTGTGACTTTAGTTAAATTAGGGTTTTTTTTAGAAAATCACTATAATGTTTGTTTGATCTATTTTTTGTATTTTATTTATTTTGGGCTTATTTTTTATGTTTTTATATTTTAGGCACTAAGCCCACGTTTAGGTCTAACCTACTTAATAAATAGGCTTAAAAAATGATTTAGGTTTTTTAAATAATTAAAATCAAAATTAGGTCCATTAGGTTAATTAGATTTTAGGCCCGCTTAATTAATTAAAATTGTTTAGACTTAGCTCAGCTCATTTAATTGCATTTCTTTTAAAATAAATAGACCTAGTCCCACATTTCATTTAAAATAAAACCAGATTAAGACTTAGGCCCACTAATTTAATTTCTTCTTTAAAATTGAATAGACTTAAGCTCATATCTTAGAAAGACTAAAAAAATATAGATTTAGGCTCATTAATTAATAAAATGTAGGCCACTTTTTCTATTTCACTTGTAAATAAAATGTAGATTTAGCTAACTTATTTAAAGTAAAATTAACATAGTTTAGACTTAAGGACAACGTGATCTTGAGTGCATTTTTTCTTGTAATTTTATTGACTTGTTGCCTTTTTGGGTAGATGGATGTTAATTAGGGTTTAATAAAATTGCATGTAATTAGAGGATGAAATAATCATTTATAAAATTATTCTAAATGAACACGAGACTAAGAGAAGTTAGTATTCCGTATTCATAATCTTTTAGTTGTGGTGCTAATTTTCTTTTAAAGAATCGATACCACCAATCAAATTGTCCAAGTTATTACCCTGGGTGGTGACTCCTCATCTCCACGCCATGTCTTTATGATAGTGGTTAGTGTGTTCTCTAAGGCCCTGAGCCTAAACAGTGTCACGATTGCTAAAATCTTAGACGCGCGCTAAACCCCGCCGTCTACACCCCCATATTCCTTTTTAAAGCCCCTCACCCTTTTTCCTTTTCCAATTTCCCAAAAACCCATTCTCACCCTCTCCCATTGCCTTTTTTTTTCATTCCCTAGGCTCTTTCTTACCTTTTTCTTCTTTCCTTTACATCCAAAAATGACCAAATCCTCGTAGGTGGACATCCAACCACTACCATTAATGGCATTTAATGCTACAGAGAGTGGGTGTGATGAGGCGACGCCTCTCACTGATGCCTGAGGTAAAGAGGTGATGTCTCTTCGTTAAGGTGATGCTTCTTCATTGAGGCGATTGCTTGTTCACATGGGCCAGGTTAAGGCCTATGGGTGAAGAGGCAATGGGCTTAGGCTTTGGCTTCTATTTTGGGTTTGGATATGGTTTTTTTTGGCTAGGCTTTAGTGTTTAGGCTTGGCTTTAATGTTTAGGCTTTCAGAGTCGATTTTAGAGAAGTCTCAGGCTCCCCTTGCATTCAAAACTTGAACTTTCTCATTATCGAGCTTCATTGCAGGCCGATCAAACTAACAGTATCCATAAGTATTATTATTATTTATATATGTATATAAAGGTGATATATTGGAGGATAGTAGTAGAACATGCTATCGAATGAGTTACATTAGGATTGTGTGTGCACTAGTACAAAATAATTTATTGAGATTTTTATATATAGAGAGGTATATGGTTATGGCTATTTGGTTTACCTTTTAGGGTCTCGGGGCCAGTCATGTCGGTAGCAAGACTACGACAGCTTGGTTGACCTTTTCAAGGTCTCGGCGCCGGTCCACTACCAAATTGGATAAAAGAAATATTATTTGGATTCAAGATAGCATAATGGTTAGTGAGGTACAATGATTGAGGTTATGGATATCTTAAGGTTCTACTCTGATCCTCTAGTTTTATCCAATTGTGTCCATCTATTTCTGTATACATCTAGTTGTATTGATGTGATTATATTTTTTAGCATTTGCATGAAATGCATGTATAAACTAAATAAATATAAATATAAAATAAATATTATTATGATGTTTGATTGCTTGTACCCTTAAGTTGTATGTATATATATAATAATAATTCACTCAGTGAAGTATGATTTCCCTCAATTATTTTTCAGGATTTCTCTCTTTAGGCCTCACCCAGTAGTTCTCTTCACTGGACTCATTCTTTACTAGTTGACTTATGTAAATTTTAAACTATCATTTCTTTGTATTTTTAGACGCTGCAGTAGTAGTATAGGCTTATTGTATTGTGTTTGGTAACACTAGCACTCTTTATGTCCTTGGGCTTGCATATTTAAAGATTTGTGATGGTGTGTGTGTGTGTGTGTGTCTATATATATATATATATATATATATATATATATATATATATATATATATATATATATATATATATATATATATATATATATATATGTGGATGATTTTCTATTTATTTAAAAAGTTTTAATTATGAGGTAAATTTATGATTATGTTTTGTATGAATGCTATGTTTTAGGCTTGCTACAGGTTTCGGATTCTTACGAATTATCGTTCCCTAATGCCGGTCATGACCATTGGATTTGGATCATGACTAAAAGAATATATATATATATATATTATTTTAATAAAAAATTATTAAATAAAATTGTTATGATATTTTTCTAAACTTTCACTTTTATATTTAATTAATTTGTAGTTTTAAATTTTTTAAAATTATTTAATAATTATATCAAAATGTGTATATTATTTAAAGTCCCCACATTCACTACTAGTTATTTATTAATTCCTTTAGCTAGCAAATTCACATTCCAATTAAAAATAACTACAATTAATATTTAAACAATTAAATAAAATCAAAGTAACCTATAATTGAATTATGAAATTAAATTCAAGCTCAAAATACATCTTTTACAACCATATCTTAATTTAGGTAAATTATATTATGGGCCCATATCCATATTGCAATATGGACTAGAGTCCATCACACGTGGAAACACTAACTAGTGCTTTTATTTTTTTCCACACTTTTTTTGTCTTATATTACAGCAACATCCCTCTAGTCTACTGGTTTGGCACTAGCTATCTCTGTTGTTGCTTCTAGTGCTTCTCCAGTGGTAGGTTGTTACAACAACAGAACCATAAAAGAATAAAAGGAAAATGATTAAATTTATCATGAACTATAGGTCAATTATTAATATAATCCTAATTTTAAAGTTGTATCAATTTGATCCTCCAACTTTGATAGTTGTTCTAAATCTATCCAAACGACATTGAGTTTGTGATAGTAATGACGTGGCAATTTGACGTGGCATAAGAGTGGCTAACATAGCAAAAAGCTTAAAACTCACTTAATCAATTCTATTCTTAACTATAGACTAATTATCAAATTAATCCTAATTTCAAAGTTATTTCAATTTTCTCTTCCAACTTTTTGAGTTGTGTCAAATCTATCCATATGTAAATAAGCTTGTGCCAGATAGCTGTAATAACCATCTTACGTGGCATAAAAGTGTCTAACATGGCAAAAATAAACTCAAACTTCAATCATAAGCAAAAACAAACTCAAACTTCAATCATACTTTTGAATTTTTTTATCTAATGCATATAATTTTTCGAACATCTATTTTCTCTATATATAAATCTTGAAATTATAATTTTATTTAAAAATATTTAAATTTCTTACTACTTGGAATTTATGATACTTTTTAATATTTTGATTTTGCATAAATATTTCAATTTTTTATAGGGTCTTTCTGTTAAAATCATACCTCAAATCAATTGACCTAGATTTGTATAAGTTTCAAGATGTCTTTAAGTGAGCTATGTTTCCACATTTTCATATTATGATCTCATTATTCAAACCATACATTTTTGTGTTTTGCGATTCTGATTTGGAAAAGAATGAGTTTTGGGTTTTTAATTTTTTTTATCATGTCAGATGCTCTTATGCTGCGAAAGATGGTGAAAGAGTCCTAAAGGGGGGGTGAATAAGACTATCGAACAAAAATGGGAAATTAAAGGAATTATTTGCAAGAAGTGAGTAAGAGTAGAGAAGGAAGAATGATGAACACAAATATTTAAGGAGTTCGGATTCACAAATAATCCTACGTCTCCACCTAACTTATCCCCAAGTTAGGATTTTTTAAACACCCATAATCTTATTAACAAGATTGAGAATACACAAGAGTTTTATGGCTCACTCTTACAACCTTACAATCTTGAGTTTTCAAGGCTCACTCAAAAACCAAATTCCCAAGTGTTTTAATGGCTAAACACTTAAACCAATTCCTTTAGAATATAATCTCACTTCCCATTTTCTAAACCTAGAAAATAGAAGAATAAGAATGTCTATTCTAATCACTCACCAACTCTTATAAGAGTTATACACAAAGAATTTGTTTAAAAGAATGTTTTAGAGCTCAATTGAATGTTTAAGAAAATGATGAATGATAAACAAGTTTTCTTTTTTTTCAATTGAATTCTAAGTTGTGTTTATATAGGAAAACACTAAAAAATATAGTTTTTGGATGTATCAATCATGTCTCCAATGTTTATAATTGATTTTGAATCAATTCTTAAACTTATGGCAGCTCAAGAGCTGCTTACGAGTGCCTCACGAGTGAACAGTGCTCATGTGGGGTGAAATTATAGTCGTTGTATTCAAAAATTCTTGTTGGAATACTGTCAAAGGTATGCTCATGAGCAAGCCATGAGCCACCTATTCGTGAGGAGCGCTCGTGAGGAGCACTACCATCTTTTGGCAAAAATGTGCTCCAAATGCTCCATTGACGGACTGCTCGTGACCACTTTGAAAGATGCTAGTGAACTGGACTGAAAACGATCGATTCAGCCAAAACGTTATTCATAAAAGTTGTAGATAATTGTCTTATCTTTCCATAAAACTTTGAATCACCTCATTTTGACACCTGTATCTTAAGATATTGCTGAATTACCAAGAGCTGTGTAAACTGAAATGCAAGCTGCATATGCTCACTTCAACTGAAGATTTTCATACCCAAATGAACTTGGATTTTGATGAGCAAACACAATTTGAAAAGCTTAAGATGTCAACTTCAAAAGTGAAGAAGTGATTTTCACATTTAAGAGCTCTAAATATGTCAAAAGTCTTCTTAAATCTCAGAGGTTCAATTAGCCTGAAAAGTTACTATTCACCCAAAAGTGTATATGTTTGGTAAATAATTCCCTCCACACTTAATTGAAATTATTAGTATAAATTTTTTTGTCAAAGTCCAAAATTAGGAATTTGATCATGCAAATGGTCAACAGATGGCCATTACAGCTATCTAATATAAGTTTATTAACTTCTTGATAGATTTGACACAACTCAAAAAGTTGAAGAAGCAAATTGAAATAACTTTAAAATTATGATTAGATTGATAATTGGTCTATAATTCAGAACAAAATTGATAAGATGAGTTTTAAATTTTTTTGTCATGTCAGTCACTCTTTATATCACGTCATCTTTGTCACAAATTCAATGTCGTTTAGATAGATTTGAAATAACTCTGGAAGTTAAAGAAGTAAATTGATACAACTTTAAAAGTAGGATTAGATTGATAATTGATATATAGTTAAGGATAGATTTGTTAATTTTACCAAGAATAAAATCTAATTTTCTGCACAGAATGGCCTTATGGATGGGAGTTGCCAGATTTCACGAACCTCTTCGATGGTAGAATATCTTTGAGGAAGGCCCATTAGAACATTGCCGGGGAGGGAAAGAATAAGGCTCCATTGGTCTCTAAGCTCTAAGTCCTAACTGCAGTAACGGAGAACGGAAAGTTTGAATAGTGAAAAAAGAGTTTGAATAGTGAAAAAAATAAATTTGAGTTTATTATATTAAATTCTCAGATTCATAATATATATTTTAAATTTTCTGTTTTTTATATTAAATTCTCATATTCATAATATATATTTTAAATTTCTGTTTTTTATATTAAATTCTCATATTCATAATATGTATTTTATATTTTATATTCATTAATTAACAAGTAATACAATATATTTATATGCAATATATATTTTTTACATTTAATATTCTCAATATTCAATAGCCTATGTGTCAATTATTTCAAAATTCAACTTAGACAGATCTCATAAATGGAAAAAAATTTATATAATATATTTGATATTTATAAAATTTGAATTAAAGTAAAAAAAAAAATCAATTGCATGTTTAAGATGTAAGAGATTTGGATATGGATTTAAAAAAATTTCAAAACTAACATTTTTAATTATTTTCTGTTAAATATAGACAATTCCTCTTGTCTTTTATCTTTATACTTCTTTTTCAATATTTTATTTGTTCTTTTTTTTTTCTAATATTTTTTTGCTTAATACTGTTTTCATCTTTTTTTGTCTCAATATTTTTCTAAAATTTTTTTTACTGTCTTCCTTTTTTTCTCAATTGTTTTTGTTAAATATTTTTTCAATTTTTATGGTACCATCTTTATCTTTTTTTTACTCAATATTTTTTCTCTTGTCTTCATTTTTTTCAACTTTTTTTTTCTATTGTCTTCTTTTTTTTTTTTTCTCAATTTGTTTTGTCAAACATTTTTTCAATTTTTATGCTACTATCTTTATCTTTTTTTTTTCTCAACATTTTTTCTACTATTTTCATTTTTTTTTTTCAACTTTTTTTTGCTCAATATTTTTTTCTTTTAAGATTTTTTTTTTTCAAATGAATAATTTTCAACTAAATATCTTCAATTGTTGTTAAACCAAGTAATAAATAACTTCATATGTTGTAACAGTAAAAAATAAACAAAATTTTTTCATTTTATATTCTTAAAAAATAAGAATTTTATTTTATTTTAAGTTGTTTATTAAAATTTCTAACAACATTTAAAAAAATTATTTCATACTTATTGATCATCAATATATAATAAATTTACAAACCTTATAATGTATTTATAACATTAAAAAAAAACATTGAAAAAATAAAAAAAGTCAACAAACTGAAATAACTGAAACAAAAATCAACAACATTTTACAGTTGTTGATTTTTCTTTATTTTTTATTTTTAATTATTTTTTCAATATTAATAATAAAATTAAGGTCATAAATAAATTTTTTACTTTTATTAGTATTAATGATAAAAAATAATAAATTTTTGACATATTTCATAAATTTTATTGTTTTTTGTTGTTATTTTTTATTTTTAACAAAATTCAACAAACTTAAAAAATGTAAACAATAAAAATAATTGAAAATAACAACTAAAACAACAAAAATTAATGGAAACAACAAAAATTTACAGTTGTTGATATTTGTTGAGTTTTTATTGTTGTTTTTTATTTTTTCAAATTTTACCATTATTAATAATAAAATTATGGTTATAAAAATAATTTTTACTTTCATCAGTATCAATAATAAAAATAATAATTTATTTGATATATTTCATAATTTTTTTGTTATTTTATTGAAAAAATAATTATTCAATAGTTTTAATTTTTAAATTCTAAATAATTATGAAAAAAATAATTATTAAAGATAATGGGTCATTTTTATTTTAATTAGCTTAATTTTATATTCTAAATAATAGTAAGTTTCAAAATTAAAAAAATTATTATTTAGAATATAAAATTAAAATTATATAAAATAAATAAATTAAATAAATACATACAATCAATTTCAATTAAAATGACTTCAAAAATAATAAATAGATAAAAAAATACAGAAAATAAAAAATAAAAAAATGAAGCAAAAGTAGGACAAAACTGAAAAGTATAAAAAAAAAATTGAAAGAAAAAAAAAACAGGCCACAAATGATAAAAAGTTGATAAAATATACCACCACGTGAAATTTTCTCAAGAGAAAATATCACTAAAAAACCCATTTAACCAAATTATTATCATAAGTGGCTTTGCACAATTTTTTTTTTCAAAAATAGTCACTCGTGTTTTCATTTATAGATTATAGTATTCTTTTTTTTTTCCCTCATTTTTAGCTTTTCTTCTCACTTGCCAGCTGTCCCGCTAATTAAAGCTACGCTGCATGCCACTGCTTTTCCCCACCAAATCCAAGTAATTTTCTTCCTCTTTTCCTCTACTTCTTCCTCTTCAATATTCAAATTTCATAAAATAAAAAAATTAAAAAAAATTATAATAATAATTTAATAATAGTATTTGTTTGGCTTCTTCTCTTTTGCTTCTTGTCTCATTGTTGAGCAACTAATCTAAATTCCTTTCTTTTTTTTTTTTTCTTTTTTCTTTTTTGTTTCTCGAAAAAATCGCTCTCCCATTTTCTTTTACATATTCATTCTCAGATCTCTTTCTTTTTTTTTTTTCTTTTCTTAATTTTCTTCTCAACTATTTCATCTGTTAAGCATCAATGGTAGGTGAGTGAATGAGTGAGTTCTTTTTTTTCCCTTAATTTCTGTAATTTTTAGCTTTACTGTACGATTTTTTTTTTTTACAATTTTGGCTTTATTTTTTTATTTTTTATTTTTTTGTATTCTGGAGATGTAACTTTTCTTGCAAGCTAAAATGTAGTTTGATTTTGTTTGGTTGCGGAGAAAAGAAATAGGAAGATAATAATCTATTTTTTTTTTTGTTTGGATAAGCTCAAAATTGGAAACTTTTGCATTTTCTGTGTGATTAAACAGCAAAATTAGGAATTTTAATGTTGTGTGTTTGATTATTTTTCAGATTGTGATTTGCTAGATAATGTTACTGGATATTTTTGAGTTACATTATATGTTTAGTGAACACTTTATTTGCCTCTGCTTCTGCTTCTACCATCTTCTTTTTCCCAGTATTGTACTGAAAGTCTAGATCTGCCATTAATAGTTTTAAAGGTAGTGAAATGTTGTGATGTGCCTGGAGATGAATTCCATTGCTTTTTTTTTTTTTTTTTTTTTTACTAAAAGCTTAAAATTCATATATGAGAGTTGATTTAACATTAAATTAATTATTGCAAGTTATTAAACAAAAAAATTATGAAAAAATAACAATAAAAAAAATATATGAAAGAAAACTTGTTGATTTTTGTTGTAAATAAAAAAATTAACAAAAATAACAATAAAAAATTATGAAATATATCCAAAAAAAATATTTATGATTATTAATAAAAATAAAAATTTTATTTATGACCTTAATTTTTTATTAATAATAAAAAATAACTAAAAAAATACAAATTAACAAAAATATTGTTATATTTTTTTAGTTGTTGTTTTTATTTTTTTATTTTCGTTTTGTTAATTTTTGTTAAAAAAATAAAAAAAATTATGAAAATATCAAAAAATTATTATTATTTTTTATTATTAAAAATTTTATTTATTGTCACGATCCAAACTCAAGAGTCATGATCGATGTTAAGGAATGAAAATTCTCACAAATCTAGAATCTATAACAGGTCTAAATTATAAAAAAAAACTCAATAAATATAAATATAAATATACATCCTAATTAAAATTATTTAAAACATAAAGAAATTTTCATATCATATCATAAAAATAATATTTTCAAATAAATATTCAAATACAAAACCTTAGTCAATAACAATATAAAATACTATAACAAGATATACTACTACTATAACGTCTAATAAATATAATGAGTGATAGTTTAAAATTTACATAAGTCAACCGGTGAAAAAAGAGTCCGATAAAGAGAACTACTATAAAAAGTCTGATGAAAAGGATTCTGAAAAATAATTGAGAGGGTTAGACCTCACCAAATAAATCATTATTATATATAAACATGCAACATAAGCATACAAGCATCAATATAGTATTTATATATTTATATTTATATTTATATTTATGTAATTTATATATGCATTTCAAGCAGATGATTACAAGCAATTTTTATATCAGTATACCAATGGAAATTAAGCGAAGGATCAGAGTAAAACCCTAAAATTTCCGCAACCTCAATCACTAAATCTCACTAGCCAACAAATTCACTTAAATCAAAGAATATTCTTTTTTTCCAATTTGACAGTGGATTAGCTCCGAGACAATAAGTCAACTGAACTTTCACAATTTCATTGCCAACATGACTGACCTTGAGATACTAGGTCAATCAAGCTTTTGCAGTAATATCACTCTCTAACCACAAATCTCAATAATCAATTTTTTCATATCTCAAATTAAATAATCTTATATCAATAAAATTTTATAGCCTAGCATCTAACGTACTGCTGTCCAACAATCATAGTGTAGCCCAGTAGGTAGCTCGTTCTACAGTTATCTTCCAAAATAACATTTCATAAATAAAATAATGAAAATCATATAATAAAAATGAGTAGCATCCAAATTACATAAATAAATATTCACCTTGGATATATATAATAATAATAACAATAACAATTAACATTTAATGCAACATAACATAATAAAATTCATATTTATTAAAAGTATGGATGCTAATAATATTTTCTAAATGTAATGCATATATATAATAATATCTTATAGGTGGAATGCACTCCTATAATATGATTCGACTGACCTTGTCGTGTAGGTCTTGGTCTCGATACAACTATAGAAAAATAATAATAAATTAATTAGGATAAAAATCCTAATCTTATATATTCTAGATTTATAGATAAAACTCAACTCTAAAAATACTCAAAACTTAACATAGATCTAATATCACGTTTTACAAAAAATTTATCAAAAATTCAATAGAATCTTCTTTGTAAAACGGGTTTGGCTCTACTAAGTAGAGCCAAACCATACAATAACACAGTTTAAAATATTTCAAGGCTTAATATCCTGGGTTGGACCCCTGAATTACAATTTACGTCCATCCGAGAACCAACATTACAAAATATATAAAAATAACATATTTTTCTCAAATCACCAAAATATATCATAAAAATATTAAAGAAATTTATTTTCTAAATAAATAATAAATTCTAGTTTATAAATAATATTTTGCTAATAAAATATGTTAATGAAATAAAATTCCATTTTACAATTAAATTAGCATAAATTGTAAATAATTATCAAAATAATCAATTATATAATAAAAATAATACAATGTTCATTTAAGCTTGGAAAATAATAAATAAACTTATGTTTCATATATTTTTCCCAAATTACTACTTATTAATTAAAATTGGAAAATAATTATTTTTTATACTTTTATTAATCAAAATAGTCTAAAGCAGAATAATTAACAACAATTTTAATTAAAATTAATAATTTATTAATTTCCAAAAATTTCTCAAAAATACATATTTATACATAACCTTTAAAAATTCATATTTAAACTTCTATAAGGAATTTCACTAAACTTTCTTCACAAAAGTTTACTCTCCATAATTAATAAAATTTATTAAAAATATAAAATTTTCAGGGCCGGAACAGTAACCCGAAGCCAAAAAATTCAAAAAAATAAATAAAAATCACAATTAGCAAGATCTCAACCTCAATTTTAATTTATGTCAAAGCAACTACATATGATTCAATTGAATTCAAGCTCAAATAAACAAAATAACTAAAAATAACCTCAAAAAAATTACTCAAAATTGAGGTCATTACTAGAGTTGCTCAGACAAATTAGGTGAGAGGCAGTTAAACCCAAGGTATCAGGATTCGATCCAGACCACCAGCACATCCAGGGGTTGCTGGAAATGTTGTCGGCAAGCCTCTCTTCAAACCAGCACTGAAGGAAAGAAGAGGAAGAGGAAGAGGAAGAGGAAGGAAAGGAGGAAGAGAGCAGTTTGGTAGTGGAGGTGAGCTGCTATCAGTGTTTGGCAGCTTTTAGCAATGACATGGGCGATTGGAGTGGTGGTAGCAGGTGGGTCGTGGCACTATCGGTGGGGTAGGGAAGAAGAAGGAAAAGAAGAGGAAGGAAAGGAAAAAGAAAGGTAGGGGAAAGAAAATCAGGAAAAAAAAATCATTTTCTAACCTTTTTATTTTAACGTATATAATAATAATAAAAATAATAATAATAATAATAATAATAATAATAATAATAATAATAATAATAATAATAATAATAATAATAATAATAATAATAATAATAATAATAATAATTCTTTCCAAATACTTATACACATAATATATACATAACATACTCCAATAATTATTAAAAAGTATTAAAATATTTTGTCATGACCTAAATCGGGAGTCATGACCGACGTTAGGGAATATAAATTCTTTTACATCCGAAACTCGTATTTTTTTTAAAAAATAAAATCACATACAATAAATAAATAAATATATGCCATAATTAAAATTTAAATTGATATAAAATAAATATTCAAATGTCTTTTCATAAAATAAAAATATCCATACAATATTTAGAGACATGGCTCTTACTAAAATAACATTCTACTCATACAATACACTACTACTATAGTTTTCTAGAATATAATAAAAGTTTAGATAAATAAATTACATAATCTAGCCGGGGCTGAAGAAGTCTGACGTAGAGGTCTACTACTGATGTTTGAAGATGAGGAATCTCTTGAAAAAAAATATTGAGGGGAGTCATATCTCATTGAGTGAATTATTATAATATATATACATGCAATCTAAATCATATACAATCAAACATCAGTATAAAAACATACATATACATGCATTTCACATATATGCTAAAATTCATTTTTATATATATAATAAATGTATAAAACATTTATTCAAATGAAGGATCAAATAGAACCCTAATATTCGCAACCTCAATAAAAATATCTCACTAACCACATAGGCTTACTTAAATCTAAAGTAATTCTCTTATTCCATTTTGAACAATAAACTGGCCCTGAGACACTAAGTCAATCGAGCTACTGCAGTCTCACTGTTAGTGTGATTGGCTCCAAGACACTAGGTCAACCGAGCTCTCACAATCACACTACTCAATCACTAAAATTCTCAATAATCAAAAAATCAAACATCACCTTAAGTGATTTCATAAACTCAACCCTAAAATCTATCGCACCAGTACATCCACAATCCTAGTGCAGCCCATTAGATAGCACGTTCTATTGATATTCTTTAATAAAATCGTATGTTTATGAAAAATAATAAAATGCATAATTAAAATAAAATGGCATCCAATGAAGAAAAATATACCGAACATATACTAAAAATATTCGAAATACATATGCAACATATATAGCAAAATAAACCATAAATATATTAATATATATATGCTACATACATACAAAAGATATACTAAAAATATACCTAGCATATATGTCTCATAAATAGCAAATATACCAAAAATATACTAAAAACATACAAAAAAATATATTAAGTCATTTAACAAAATAATTCATGTTTAAATGTATTATGGGAATATGAAAATTCATATTCATGCATCCTATATGCAATGAATATATAAAATAATAACTCACAGATTTGTACTCCTCGAGACTAACTCGATGGGTCTGGTCCAATAGGCCTCGATTTTGGCGCAATTAGAAAATAAATATAATGATAATATCAAATTTAATTCTCACTTATACTTCTAAGAATTCTAATGGAAGACTCGATCTAAGAATTTAAAACTTAGTCAAAACATAGAAATATAAGATCAACCCGACGTCACATTTTACTAGAATTTTATTGAAAAATCGACAGAACCTTCTCTGTAAAACAAACATCTATCTACTAAAAAGTAGAGCTGATTTTACAAGAAAACACACTTCTAAATCATAGTAGCTCAACATCTCGGGTTGGGACCTCAAACTACACAAATCTCCAACTGCGGTTCACAATTCGCAACAAAAATAAATATTTAATAATATAATAATAATATAATAAAGTCATTAAAAAATCCTTAAAATAATCAAAATGCCACAATATAATATATTTAAATATCAAAAAACTAAATAAAATTATTTTCACAATAATTAAATATAAATCTCAAACAATAATATAATATTAATAAAAATCCAATTTTTCAATAATTCAACATAAAATAGTAAAATTCACATTAAATTACTCAAATAGTTTAAATATATTGTAAAAGTAGTTAAAAACCCATTTGATCACCAAAATAGTAAA
Source organism: Mallotus nudiflorus (assembly GCA_947683625.1). Taxonomy (NCBI): domain Eukaryota; kingdom Viridiplantae; phylum Streptophyta; class Magnoliopsida; order Malpighiales; family Euphorbiaceae; genus Mallotus; species Mallotus nudiflorus. Next base: position 4,458,276 of record CANTUR010000066.1, read on the forward strand.
TAATATTATTATTTGAATATAATTTTCAAAAATTAGTATTAATTAGTTAAAAATAGTAAATAATTCGTAAAAATTATTTTAATACCTTATAAAATTCTAAAATCATTTAAAACATATTATTTAACTATAGTATCAACAAAAACACACATTTAAGCCATTAATCCAATATTCACATAATATTAAAATATTCCCAAAAATTATATAAAATTACTAAATATTATTTTATCAATACTAAAATTACTAACTTAAATTAATGACACTAATTGGACCAAATTTCCATCCAAAATAATTAATTAACATAATTAACAAAAAATTCAATTTTTTAATATTAAAATATTCAAAAATACCCATAATTCAAATTAATTCAAAAAATATTTTTGAAGCTTAAGCTACATGCAACAACAATCTCAAAGCAAACTTTCATAAATCAAACCCAAAAATTAAGTAAAAAATCGAAACCTTAATAACACATAAACTAAAAAATGATGAAAACTCACAAACAAGAGGATTTAAGCTTGAACCAAGCTTAGAATCAACTTCATCGGTCCAAGTGATGTTGAACAAGACCAGAACGAAGAGCTGAGGTGGCTAGAATCTTCACTAGCAAAAATGGTGTCACTCTCGGTTTGCTGCTGCTTTCAGCGCTCCGACGAGCTTCAGGCGATGTCACTTATTTTATATATATATATATATATATATATATATATATATATATATATATATATATATATATATATATATATATATATATATATATATATATATATATATATATATATATATATATATATATATATATATATACACTAATAACTAACACATATATACATATATATACACATGTACATGCACTTATAATAATAATAATAATAATAATAATAATAATAATAATAATAATAATAACCTTAATATTTTTAAATAACAAAACTTCCAAATAAATATTTTATGTGAATAAAAATTTTAGAATAAAATAAATAAATAATATACACAAATAATGATAAAGTATAAATAAAATTTAAAATTTTATTAACACTGCATTTTTCAAAATAATTTTATATTATTTAAAATATCGGGTCATTACAATTTTTCCTCCTTATAAGATTTCGTCCTTGAATTCAAAGAAAAAAAATAGAAATAAGAATCATCAAGGAAAGAGGTAGGGATAGGCAACTCGCACCTCAACTTCTGTCTCCCAAGTGAGCTCCTCCACGTTGTTGCTCTGCCACAATGCTTTAACCATCGATATCTGCTTCGAACGCAACTGACGAACTTGATAGTCTACTATCACGATTGGTTCCTTCTTGTATGTCTAGTCTTCATTCACTTCTACACTCGCAGGCTGTAACACATGCAAAGGATTTGAAATATACTTTCTCAGCATCGATATATAGAACACTGGATGCACTTCAGATAAATTTGGAGGCAAAACCAATCGATATGCAACCATGCCCACTTTTTTCAGAATCTCAAACAGTCCAATATATCTCGGTGCTAGCTTCCCCTTTTTATCAAATCTCATCACACCTTTCATCGGAGACACCTTTAGAAACATATAGTCTGCCGCATGGAACTCTGCATCTCTACATCTCGGATATGTATAGCTCTTCTGCCTGCTAACTGTGGTCTCTAATCTCCTTTTGATCACAACAACTTTCTCCACTACATCCTGAACCATCTCATGTACAATCAATGCTCTCTCTCTAATCTTATCCTAACTTAGAGGGGATCTACACTTCCTTCCATACAAAGCCTCATACGGTGCCATCCCAATACTGCTATGGTAGCTACTATTATATGCAAACTCTATGAGCGGTAAATGATTATCCTAGCTACCTCTAAGATCCAAAACACACATGCTTAACATATCTTTAAGTGTCTGGATCATCCTCTCAAACTGACAATTTTTTTTAGGGTGAAAAGTAGTACTAAAATGAAGCCTAACGCCCATTGCTTCCTGCAACTTCTTCCAAAACTAAGAGGTAAACACTAAACCTCTATTAGACATAATGGACATAAGTACTCCATGAAGGCACACAATATGCTTAACATATAGCTTTACTAACTTAGCTATAGAGTAAGTGGCTTTAATAGGCAAGAAATAAGCAAACTTGGTCAACCTGTCCATAATCACCTAGATGGAATCGTATCCATCCTTAGAACGAGGTAACCTAACCATAAAATCCATAGTGATTCTCTCCTACTTCCACTCAAGAATAGGAAGAGGCTTTCTAGAAGGCTTTTGATGCTTAGCTTTCACTTGCTAACATATCAAACACCAAGAAACATAATCAGTTACATCCTTTTTCAATCCATCCCACCAATACAAATCTTTGATACTATGGTACATCTTAGTGACACCTGGATGTACGTTGTAGGTTATGGAATGTGCTTCCTCAAGGATCTCTTCTCTTAAATTATCTACATTAGGAACACACAACCTACCACTGATCCATAAAACACCATTATCATTAAGTGTGAAATCAGTAAACTTCCATACATGAACATTCTCTGCAAGCTTAACTAGAATAGGATCTCAGCCCTAAGCTGTCTTGATCCTATCTTTCAGCACTGATTGAACTCTAAACTAAGCTAATAGTCCTCATGATATGCTAATCTTCATCATTAGACCTTAATCCACTAACTCATGCAACTCTTGAATCAAAGGTCTCCTCTCCACACTAATGTGAGCAAGACTACCTGAGGACTTTTCACTTAAGGCATTTGCTACCATATTATCCTTTCCTGGATGATAAAGAATCTTATAATTATAGTCCTTGAGGAGCTTTAACCATCTCCTCTATCTTAGATTTAGATCTCTCTACTGGAAAATGTACTTAAGGCTCTTATGATCTATGAAAATCTCATAAGTCACCCCATACAGATAATGTCTCTAAATTTTAAGAGCAAAAATCATTGCAGCCATCTCTATCTCATGAGTAGGATAATTCTATTCATGCTTCTTCAACTGCCTCAAAGCATAGGCTATCACCCTACCATTATGCATCAGCACATAACCTAGGCCAACTCTGGAGGCATCACAATATACAGTGAACTTATATACTCTATTAGGCAAAGCCAAAACTAGAGCTATGGTCAACTTCTCCTTCAACAACTGGAAACTATTATCACAAGCATCTGACCATACAAACTTCATATTCTTATGAGTTAAGCGAGTTATAGGAGCTACAATTCTAGAGAATCCTACACAAATCTTCTACAATACTGGGCCAAACCTATAGAATCTCTATGACTATTATAAGTTTGGGCCACTCAGACACTGCCTCAATCTTTTATGGATCAATATGAATACTATCTTTAGACACTACTTGCCTAAGGAATGCAATACTCTCTAACCAGAAATCACATTTTGAGAGTTTAGCATAAAGTTGATGTTCTCTCAGTGTCTGTAGTACTGTCCTTAAGTGATATATGTGCTCCTTCATACTCTTCGAATACACCAGTATATCATTAATGAAGACTACTATAAACTAATCCATAAACGATCTGAATATCATGTTCATCAGATCTATAAAAGTAGCTAGTGCATTAGTTAACCCAAATGACATCACCAAAAACTCATAGTGGCCATATCGAGTATGGAATGCCATTTTAGGAACATTGGCCTCACTGATTTATAACTGATGATAACTCGACCTCAAGTCAATCTTAGAAAAGAACTGTACACCCTAAAGCTGATCAAATAGATCATCTATCCTTGGGAGAGGTTACTTGTTCTTCACTATCACCTTGTTCAGTTCTTTATAATTAGTGCATAGTCTCAGGGTACCATCCTTTTTTTCATAAACAGACCTTCCATTGCTAAGTCATTTGCATCAGGAAGTCCCGATAGGCCTCGACCACCCTATACATATACTCTCCCTGATCTTGAGGTATCCACATAATTAATATATTATTAGAACTAAAAAGGTGTTAACTCAAGCTTAAGAATAGTACTTTGAAAGAAAGGAATTCACATTTGTAGCAGTCTCTAGAAGGAATGTTGGCTTCAAGGTCATGTCTAACATCAAGAACTGACAAAAGAGCTCGCCTGAAGGCACCTAGTAGCAGGTCAGCAAGTTAAGGGTAGCGATAAGCCTACTAGCTACTATCTAGGATCGAGAGCTAAAAGGCTCCAAAATAGATGATGCACCAAAAGAGGAGCGCTCACCACTAGGTATGATGTGAGGGCGTTGATAAAGCCTCTCCTATACAATAGGCATAGGATGAGGAGCTGATGCCTTAGCTAGCATCTGAGAATGAAACTTAAATCATGAAATGGTATCCATAAGCATGAGTGTTAAATATATGTTTAATATAATTGCATGTTTAATTAAAGTGTAGATGTAGGTAGAGGCACCCTTTGTATGAGATGAGCTTAGGAAAAATTAATGTAGCAAGACTTCCTCCTCTCTCAGTAATCAGTAGCATCATCTCCCACCAAGGCCTAGTCAAGCTCATCCCCCTTTAAGTCATGTACCCAGAAAATGTGTCAAGGAGGAGCAAAGGGTGGTTGTCTCACTTGAGCACCCATGCACCATTAGTGGACTCTCTTTGAGATACCACACTCTACAGTCGGGCCCTCAAAGTAGCACCTTCTTTCTAGACAATGGAATTGAATGAATCATGGCCTAAGACCATCCAACCTGGGGACCCCATAAGTCTAGGCATAGTTGCAAGAATAGACAAATAAGTGAATGAATTCGATTGGCAAATGCATTGCTAACTATAATTATGTTTGCAAGTACCTACCTCATCATGAGTGAGACTATTCAGCCGCTTGTAATGGTTGTGTACACAAGCAATTGGCCTCCTCCAAGCCCAATTAGGACCCCATCTCACCATGGCCAGGAAAGGGGTGTTGATAATGCGAGTAATCCCTACTATCAACTCCAACTCTAAGCCTAATCTTGCAAAAGCAAAAGAAAATGATCAACATGATTTGATAATATCAATTAAGGCAGAACTTAGCAATAAATTAATAGAGGAGTACCTCCATGCATAGACTCATCCATACTCATGTACTGGTAAGCTAAGGCACAACTACCCCAGTCATACATGGCTACTAGATCTCTTAGAGGCATCTAGAAACTCAAGTCTATGAAGCTCGCAATATTTGCAAATAGAGTGTTGCCTAGTAAGTAAACTAGAAATGAACACACTATCTGATCAATTTGTCAAGGTGTGATAGCTACCTCAACTCTAGCACAGGTGTAAAAGCTCTTGATGGAATCAAGCTTTAATGTGTGGGTCCCCTTAATGTTTGGGACCATGCTAAGTAGATTCTCAATAAAAATGAGATGGTCTAGAGATAGCTGTTAGAGGCTAGCATCAAAAAGGACCGAATCCTCTATGCAAGCTATGCTAGTGACTACAGCAAAAGCCACTGAATAAAGCATAAACTCCCTAAAAGTTAGGTGGAATGTATGGGTAGTGTCTAACTATCTCTCCATTAGTGCATTAAGAGGCTAGTATTTTATGTGCCCTTATTGCACCGGGAGTGCTAAGATGAAGTAAAAAAGCCCCATGTCCTGAATGCGAGTCAGCACCGTGTCTGGGAGCTTATTGTACTAGATGAATGCACTACTAATATTCTTACCACCCTTGAGGGTGTGGGCATTGAGCTACAAGAAGAAAACAAGGAGTAAAATTATTATTTTTTATAAATGGATTCAATTTTACTTAGTCCTCTACCAAAGAGGCAAACACCTCTAGGCTAGAGGTGATTGCCTCATTATAGAAAGGTGATCGCCTATTGGCTAAGATGCAATCCCTTATGAGCACCTCAACACAAAGAGGAAAATGCCTCTTTATGATAAGGTAATCTCTTTATTGAAGAGGCGATCCCTTTTTATGTCTGGGATCTGACAGAGTAATTTGAAATTTTTGTTTTCACTCAATAAAATTTAATTTTTTTAGTTAAAACCATAAATATACACTCATGAATAGTAACCCAATATTATTATCATTATTTGTAGGAAAAATTTAATAAATCAGGTACTAACCTCTCTCGTGGCCAATACAAAAATATGGGATTGCATGTTCGCAAAAAGGGGAATCTCATCTCTAACATTGATCTTAAAACTTCATAAAGGATGATACACTATGGGTGCTACTAGGACCTATAATGGCAAATCCAAAGTTCGTGTAGCGTCCGTGATGATAAAATATTAAAAGAGTAAAAGAGAAAAAAATTTATGAAAAAAAGAAAAGGGAATCTAAAAAGCAAAAGGTGAAAGTGACCTTTGAAAGAGAAAGGAGGAATTTATATGTTAAGGAAAAAAGGCCAAGACTGGAAGAAAAGAAAAGATGAGGGTGAAGCCCATTTAATGAAAAAAGAACGTGAGTTCGCCTATGACCCACAAGAGTATTTTCTAAAAAAAAAGGCAAATTTTTATTTCACTACTAAAGTGCACACCAAAATTAATGTTTGAAAATTGAAAACATGTTAATCATAGCATCAATAAGAATATGCCTCTAGTCAGTTTAAATCCCTAAAGTGCATAGAAGAACAAGTGTCTAGTCATATTGGAATCCCTAAAGTGCATGAAAGAAGAAGAGTTTGGTCAAGTTTGAATCCTCGAAGTGCACAAAACATAAGCATCTAGTCAGGTTTGAATCCCCGAAGTGCATTCTCCTCTACTGAGTAAAGATAGGGCCATGCTCAGTATTCATGACAAAATTATAATGAGTAACTAATTAGGCCATGCTCAAGGAACACGATTACATTTTGTCTCTTTTTATTGAGTGAAGATTAGGCCATGCTTGGGATTCACAATAAATTGATAATGAGTAACTAATCAGGCCATGCTCAAGGAACATGGTTATGTTTCATCTCCTTTACTGAGTGAATATTGGGCCATGCTCGGGATTCATAAAAAAATTTATAGTGAGTAACTGATCGTGCCATGCTTAAGGAATATGGTTATATTTCATCTCTTTTTACAGGAGTGAAGATTGGGCCATGCTCGGGATTCATGAAAAATTTATAATGAGTAACTGATCAACCCTTGCTTGAGGAACATGATTATGTTTCATCTCTTTTTACTAAGTAAAAATTAGATCATGCTCGGGATTCATGATAAAATTATAATGAGTAACTGACTGGGCCATACTTGAGGAACACAATTACATTTCATCTTTTTTTACTAAATAAAGATTAGGCCATGCTCAAGATTCACGATAAATTTATAATGAGTAACTGATCGGTCCATACTTAAGGAACACACTTATGTTTCATGTCTTTTTATTGATTAAAGATTGGGCCATGCTCAAGATTCATGATAAATATATAATGATTAACTAATTGGGCCATGCTCAAGGAACACGGTTATGCTTTATCTCCTTTTACTAAAAAAAGATTGGGTCATGCTCGGGATTCATGATAACTTTATAATGAGAAACTGATCTGACCATGCTAGAGGAACATGATTACGTTTCATCTCTTTTTACTGAATAATAATTGGGCCATTATTAGGATTCATGACAAATTTATAATAAGTAACTTATCAGAACATGCTTGAGGAACATGATTATGTTTCATATCTTTTTACTAAGTGAAGATTGGGCCATGCTTGGGATTCATAATAAAATTATAATGAGTAACTGATTGGGCCATGCTCGAGGAACATGGTTATGTTTCATCTCTTTTTATTAAGTAAAGATTGGGCCATGCTCGGGATTCATGATAAAATTATAATGAGTAACCGATTGGGCCATGCTCGAGGAACACAATTACATGTCATCTCCTTTAATGAGTGAAGATTGGACCATGCTCGGGTTTCATGAAAAATTTATAATGAGTGGTTGATCAGGCTACAAAACCCTGAGGATCATGATTACATTTCAACATTAAAGTTCAACCTCATAGGTTTAAAATCCTAAGACTGATGGCCTGAGTGAAACTTGAAGGCCAAGTACATCATTCTTATTTTTTATATTTTGTGTGCATATTGCTTTTTCAAAATAATATTTTTGAAAAATTTAATTTTTTAAAAAACTAACTAGGCAATCTATGGATACCTTTAGTTTGATAAGCCTACAATGAAAGCCCAATGATGAGAAAGTATGAGTTTAGAAAGCAATGGAAGTTGAAAACCTCTCAAAAGTGGACTCAAAAGCCTGAACACCAAGCCTCTAAGGCCAAAATACCATATCTAAGCCCAAAACACTAAACTCAAGCCCAAACAACAAGCCAATGCCCATGTCCATTGCCTCTCAACCCATTAGGCCCAGACTTGGCCTGGGTGAAGAGGTGATAGCCTCAACAAAGAGGCATAGCCTCTTCACCCTGGGCATTTGGTGAGGCAACGCCTCATCGAAGAGGTGGCACCTCTTCACGCCCAGTCTCTGCTACACTAAAAGGCATTAATGGTAGTAATTGAAAGCTCACCTACTTTGGGTTTGGGCATTTTCAGACGTAAACAAAGGAGGGAAAGAGCCTGAGGAATAAAAAAGGTAGGGGAGAGGGTGAGAGTGGGTTTTTTTTTTAGGAAATTAGGAAAAAGGAAATGGTAGGAAAGGCTCAAAAAGAAAAAGAGGAAATAGAAAGGACTTTTTAGGGGAGGGTAGGACCTTTTTAGAACTCTAGGACAAGAACATTTTCTAGAGCTAAACAAGAATAGAGAAAACAAAAAGGGAAAAGTAAAAAAGAATAGAGGAAGAATAGGAGGAAGAAAGGGATCCTTTGAACTAAAAGAACTTGATTTCATGAGAAGGATGGAGACTCCTTTGCATTCTAAGCTCCCAATTCAATCTATCAAGCTTGGAGGACCTAGTTAGGAGCGTCAGTCTCATCCAAATACGTGAGACTCCCTATTTTTGAGTTCTAAGTTCTTTATTTTATCAAAGGCTTTGTTTTATTTCTTTTTTGATTGTCCTTTTGAGTTATATTATTTGTTTTAAGGTCATATGTGAGGCATGATTGCATGAAATATTAAGTATTGATTGTTAATCGTAGTATAGTGGCATCTATTTTTCATATACTTGCATGAACATCTGAGTTTCTTAGTGTTTAAGAAATGTAGCCTGTCTTTATCTTTGCTAAAAAGGCAATGCCTCTATCATGTTGAGGCGATTTAAAATCGCCACTTGCTTAGAAGGTGATGCCTCTTCAAAGAGGTGTTGCCACTTCATCAGAATCCTGCACCATTTTTTTTTCGATTTTTAAATGTTTATTTGATATTCTTTGCATGATTCTTATGTTTGTGTTGCTATATATTAAGTTTATGTATGGCTACAATGTCATTTAATATTTTTATTAAATAATGATTATGTTGTTATTTATGGAACTATTTTGTGATATTACTTCTACTTTCTATGAATATGGATTGGAAATTATTTTGTAAATAATGTTGTTGTCTTGCAAGTAGGATTAACTTGTATTTGTTGCAGGGATAATTTGGTGATTTTTAATCACTAAATGAGTTTTCCATTAATTAGTTCTTGAGAGGTTTTATTTATATAATTAATTATTATTTTTTGTTTATTTTTAGTTTATGTATGGTTTATTCTCCATTTATTTGCACCATACATTGTAATCCTTAATCCATTTTCTCTATTTATTTGGAATATATGGTTGTAAATTTGATTATTATTTGTTTTATTTATGATGTATATTGGGCTATAAGCATGTAATTAACTAATGTGCAACCTTGGACTACAATATAAAATTGAAAACGATTGCAATCCATGTTAAAATAAGGAAATAATCTAATAATCAAAGGTAATAAAATATAAAACACACATGGAGGCCAATTGAAAGGTTGGGTGGGCAAGCCCATACCTAGTTTTCGAACTCGATCTCTGATGATGGCTTATGGGAACGTCCATGGAATCTAGTTATTGTACAATGTGTCCTCGCTTTTATTCGGATGGCAACTCCATCTCTATTTTGGGCCCTAAGCCCATCTTGTATTTCCTAGTGGGCCCTAAGCTCACACAGTGCCGTGGTAGCCAAATATTTGGGCGCGTGCTTGACCTCGCCACCTAGAGTATCAAAGCACCATGGTAACATCATCTAAATCATTCCTATTTCTTCTTCATAATCTTTCGCTATCTCATCTGCTCAACACATGTTTGCTATCAAACTCACACCAAAGAACTATCTTGCTTGGAAAAACCAATTCATCCCTCTCTTAAATTATCAAAAAATGAACTCCTTTGTTATTGTTAATGCCTCTCTTCCTCCAAGAATGATTACTTCTTCCTCTAATATGGAGAAACAAATTGAAAATCTTGAATATGATACCTGGATACAAAAATACCAAATGCTATTATCATGGATTTTATCATCTCTTAGTGAAGATGTATTTACATACATCATTGGACATTCTATATTGACATCTACTTGGAGAGCTCTCTCAATTACCTTTGGATCTATCTCGTAAAATAAACAACTGCATATTCATATTGATCTCTAGGAACTCAAGAAAAATGATCTTATCATGATTGAATATTTGAAGAAAACAAAAGCTCTTGCTGATGAGCTGGAAGCCACTGGCCATTCTCTCTCTCAAGCTGAATTTAATGCCATCATATATCAGAATATTAGAGCTGAATACCATAATATCATAAGCAGCTTGAACCTTTACCCCTACCCTATCACCTTTTTTGAACTCTATGGTGAGTTAGTTGCCCAAAAAATTCTTATTCAGAGTCAACTACACGCACCTGTAGCCAACCTTGTTGTTCTCTTTTTAGCTACACCACCACTATTGCCCACACCACATCAACCTTACTCCTTTCTCCTTGAGCTCCAAGTAGTTCACCTTGCCCATTCTGATCTTGCCTTAAAGGACATTGCCAAATCTATGGTTATAAGAACCACACTGCCAATGTGTGTAAGCATTAATATCAAAATTGACCTTTACAATAATTTTACAAACCTCAAGCTCATTACACACATTTTTGCCTAAACCACATGTGTGCCACTACTCAATGTCATCAGCTCCTTAATCTCCTTCATAATTGGTATAGCATCCTGATATTGGTGCTAATTTTTATGCTACACCTGATGCTTCTTCACTAAGTTATCTCTCTTTATATTATAGACCTGAGCAAATTTTTATAGGTGATAGTCATGGGCTACCTATACATCATACAAGTAAAACTACCATCCCTTCTCTTACCAAACCTCTTCACCTTATAAATGTTTTAAATGTTCTAAGTTTAACCAAAAATCTTCTCTCTGTGCATAAATTCACTAATAAACATTCATGTTTCTTTGAATTTTGGTCAACTCATTTTTTTTTATCAAGGATCAAGTTACTCAAAAAATTATTCTTTAAGGGCCGAGTGAAGGTGGTTTATATTTACTTCAGTCATCCAGACCTCATGCCTTAGTTGCTGCTATCCCCACCCTTTAAGACTGGTATAATCGCCTTGGCCATACTCACAAGCATACTATCTCCAAAATTGTTCAAGACTTTAATTTACCTTGCTCCTCTACTAATTTTTCTCCATGTTCCTCTTATCACCTAGGAAAACTTGCTAAATTACCATTTGCATTAGTTGTTCATCATAACACTTCACCAGTTAAAAATGTGCATTTTGATATCTGGGGCCCTACTCTTATTAGCTCAAACTAATGACATCGCTATCTAGTTTTTTTTATTGATGACTACACTCGTTCACTTGAGTGTACTTTCTTAAAAATAAAAGTGATGTTTATTCTTCTTTTCTTTATTTTCAAAGAAATAAAAGTGTACTTTCTTAAAATATTTTATCTTCTATTTAATGCCCAAATAAAAGCATTTCATTTGGACTGGGGTGGTGAATACCAATAATTAAAGAAATATTTTCAAACTTCATGAATTATTCACCGCATTGTTTGCCTATATACTCATGAGCAAATGGGCTTGCAGAGCATAAAATTCATCATTTAATTGACACAGGCTGAACACTTCTTGCTTATAATCATGTTCCCTTAAAATATTGGTCTTATGCAATGCAAATGTCTACTTATTAAATTAATTTCTTACCTTCCCATACTACACATCGAAAATCCTCCTTTTATTTATTGCATCACCAACACTTGAAATATCAAGACCATCACCTTTTTGGTTATGCCATTTACCCTCTACTATGCCTATACAAGCATCATAAGTTTTCTTATAGGACCACTTAGTGTGTATTTTTAGGATCTACTCCAAACCATGCTAGGTATCTTTTCCTTGACACAACTGCTTCTCGCCATGTCAAATTCAATGACTCCTTTTATCCATTCAAACATGCTGGTCCCACACTAACTCTTCCCATAACCACTTCGGTACCTTGGCTACAATTGAATTCAAATACAACCACTTCACCGGCTCATGGAGATAATTTAGGTAACTCTACTTCCTTATATACTTTTCCTTCTCTTTCTTAACCAAATACTACTTCTCCCTCTTCACTAATACTATCCCCATCCTATTTTAACTTAAACTCTCCAACCACCACACTATCTCTTATTATAATAACTCTGACCTGATCTCCTACCCAATTTTCTCACCCTGCTCAACCACTTAGTCTCAATTTAGTTATTGATCTTACTTTTTATCCACCTTTACCTCCATCCTCCCCTAACCATACCCACCCTATGACTCTCAGACCCAAGACCATAACTAAACATCAAGCTCATACAGTCATCGCCTCCTCTCATGCTAAGCCTCCCCTTATATATGAACCCCATACCTTCCTTCAAGCCAACCGATACCTCGAATGGCAACAAGCCATGATAAATGAGTTTAATGCTCTCATACAAAACAATACTTGGACCCTTGTACCTTGCCCTTCCAACACTAATATTATTGCTAATAAATGGTTATTAAAAATTAAAAAACATGCAAATGGATCAATTGAGCACTATAAAGTGTGCCTTGTGGCTAAGGGCTACACACAAGAGAACGACATCGACTACAATGAAACATTCAGCCCCGTGGTTAAACTAACCACCATCTAGACTATAATAGCCATCACTACTTCACTTCATTGGCCAATTCATCAATTGGATATGTCAAATGCACTCTTGTATAGCTTTCTTGACATAGACATATATATGGAACAACCAATGGGATTCATCAATGCATAATTTCCCAATCATGTTTGCAAGCTACACAAGTTGCTTTATAGCTTTAAACAGGCTCCTTGTGTGTAGTTCCAACGCCTCCATGATTTTCTTGTTCAACATGACTTTCATCCTTCAAAAGCCAACACTTCCTTATTCATTCAACGCATTGGCAATTCTACACTCTTTATTTTGGTGTATGTGGATGACATATTAATAACAGATTCTACTACTTCTCTTATACAGTGGTTTGTTGATGCACTCAACCAATCCTTCCCTATTTGTGATCTTGGTAGATTTCATTATTTTTTGGGAATTCAAGCAATTTCAAAATTGTATGGCATTCTCTTGACACATCAATAGTACATCACTTCCTTATTAGAATAAGCTAATATGATCGAATGTAAACCATGTTTGACTCTTATGGCTTCAGCTACACCCTCACTAGACATTGTAATACTCCCTTTCATGATTCTAATATGTCATATTAACAAGACCCGACATTACATTCTTGGTTAATGAGCTCTGTCAATTCATGCATTCTCATATTAATGAGCATTGGAAGGTGATAAAATGGGTTCTTAGGTACTTATAATCTACTAAAAACTTTGGCTTATTCTTTTCTTCTTCATCTCCTATGCACCTTCAGTGCTATTTAGACAATGACTAGGGTGGTTGCCCCGATGATAAATGATTTACAAATGGCTATACAATCTACTTAAGTAATGATCTCATTTCTTGGTCGGCAAAGAAGCAACCCACCATCTCTCATACTTCAACTGAGAGTGAATACAAATCATTAGCAAATGCTACAGCTGAGGTTTTATGGATTCGAGCTCCTCCATGAACTTAAGTTTTCCTCCACCAAACCCACCAGCTTGTGGTGTGACAACATTAGTATGATTTATTTCACTGCCAATATGGTCTTCCACGCTCATACTAAACACATTGAACTTGACTACCACTTCATTCGGGAAAAGGTTCAACAAGGCATTGTGCATGTTCATTTCATTTCCCGTGCTGATCAACTAGTGAACATTCTAATAAAGCCTTTAGGTCAACCACTATTTGAGCAGCATAGGGACAAGCTTCACCTTCACACCACCTCCGGCTCCGCTTGAAGGGGGCTGTCAGCACACCTCCATTAGATTACGTCTACAGTCATCATATCTTATTAGAACTCTAGTTATTTTATTTGTTTATTACATACTATATTGTGCTCTTAGTATATAACGTAGTGGAAGGGTGGATAATAACAATCGAATATTGTTGAATCGTGAATGACTACTAATAATTGACCTTCTATAGCGATTTAGGCTATAGGCATCAAAATTTCAAGAAATTTTAGAAGAACAAAAGAGAATTCAAATTATCATAAAATTGTCATCCAACAATAACAAGGAAAGCTTAAATAGTAAGTCCTTAAAACAACCCTAAAAAAAGGAAAATAAAACCCTAAAAATAGGAAATCACAAAATTGCCCATTTAAGGGCCTAAATGATAGAATTTGGCCAAAAAGCAATGGATCTCATAAGCAAATCTAGTGACTTTGAACCATTGGCCCTTTTCCATATGAAATAGGCTTGAATTGCCCAAATTCAATACTTGAAACTTACCTAAAATTACAAAATTTCCACTATCGTAATTTGTCCAATTTTTGCATAATTTAGAGGGATTGTTGCTCTATGTTGTTGCCTGCATCATTCTCCCCAGGGTGGACAAAATTCTCCCTCAAATCTGACTCGTCTAATGAATCACCTGTAAAAGGAACCAAGTGCTTAACATTGAACACATCCGTAGTCCAAATATGGCTAGGTAGCTTCAATCTGTAGGCATTAGGATTGATCTTCTTGATGATCTCCACTGGTCCAATCTTCTTAGGAGAAAACTTATTGTATTCACCTATAGGAAACTGGTCTTTGGTCAAAATAGCCCACACAAAATCCCCCAAATCAAACTTCACATGTCACCTCTTCTTGTCAGTCTGATGAACTTCCTGTAACCCATTGAAAAAACTTATTGCCCTATCGTCTACTCTCATCTTTGCTGGAAGAGGAATCAAGTCTAGGGGTCCCCTAGGCACAATTGAATACACCATTGCAAAAGGGCTGAATCCAGTACTCTTATTGACTGCATGATTATGGGCGAACTTTGCCTAACACAACTTCTAATCCCAACTCTTCACATGTTCACCCACTACGCATCTCAGCAAGTTACCTAAAGATCGGTTCACCACCTCTGTTTGTCCATCTATTTGTGGATGATAGGCACTACTGAAATTCAAATAAGTATTCACCATCTTCCACAAACTATACCAAAAATGACAAAGGAACCTAGTATCCTTATTCGACATGATAGACATAGGTAAGCCATGCAGCCTGTATATTTCCTTAAAGAATAATTGAGCTACATGAACAACATCTGTTGTTTTCTTACATGGTATAAAATGCACCATATTTGGGAATCGATCAACTACCACAAGAATAGAATCATTACTTCATTGTGTGCATGGTAATCCTAACACAAAATCCATGTTGTGTTCCACCCAAGGCTTTGAAGGAATTGGCAAAGGCATGTAAAGACCTGCGTTAGATGCTGCTCCCTTGGAAACCTGACAAATTCGACACTGCCCCACCAACCTTTCAACTTCTTTGTGAATAGTAGGCCAAAAATAATGAGCCTTAACCAATTGCATAGTTCTGTCTCACCCTACATGTCCCTTACCATGCAATTCCTAAAGAATCTTCAAATGCAAGCTACAGTCTAGGATACATAGTTGATTGCCCTTAAACAAAAATCCATTATGCACTAGGAAATATGTTCGCTCTCCTATTTTAATCTTATCCAAAATAATAGAAAAGTATGGATTAGTCTTAAGTAATTCTATAAAGGATTCAAAACCTAGTACCTCAATGGACATTTGGGTTAATAATGTGTTTCATTTGCTCAATGCATATGTCACCTTGTTGGTAACCCCTGACTTATATTTCACAATAAAAGTGAATTTCTGAAGGTAAGCCACCTAACTCGCATGCCTAGTAGAAACTTTATCTTGCCAATGCAAGTACTTCAAGGCCTTATAATCTATATACAAAATAAATTATTTTTGAAACAAGTAATGGCACCAATGCTTAATAGCTTACACAATAGCATAGAATTTAACATCATAAGTACTATAGCGCATTCTAGCTCCTGTTAACTTCTCATTGAAATATGCTACTGACCTGCTGTTTTAGCTTAAAACAACCCTAATTCCCACTTTCGAAGCATCTAAATGTAGCTCAAAAGGTTGATTAAAATCAGGCAATACTAAGGTAGGGGTCATGGTAAGGTGTATTTTAATCAACCGAAATGCCTTTTTTGCCTCATCAATCCATAAAAACTTCCCAACCTGCCTCATACAATCAATGATAGGCGCCATAATACTGCTAAAATGCATAATAAAATGCCTATAAAATGAAGCCAATCCATGGAAACTTCTCACCTCAGTTATGGTGGTAGGTGTTGGTCAATGTTTCATAGCCTCAACCTTTGTTTCTTCCACCTACAACCCCTTTCCAGAAACAACATAGCCAAGAAATAGCACCTTTTAAGTGAAAAATGTACACTTCTTAACTATAGCGTAGAACTTCTCTCTATGCAGCATAGTTAGGACCTCCCGTAGTTGCTGTAAATGCTCATCCGGGTTTGCATTGTAAATCAGAATATCATCAAAATACACAACAACACACCTACCAATGAAAGGCTTTAGAAGCTTATTCATAACATGTATAAAAGTGCTTGGTGCATTTGACAGCCCAAACAACATTACTAATAACTCATACAAACCTTTTATTATCTTAAAGGCTATTTTCCATTCATCGCCAACTCGAATCCAAATTTGATGATAGCCACTCTTCAAATCCATTTGAGTGAAAATCATGGCCCCACTAAGCTGATCAAGTAAGTCATCCAGTCTAGGAATAGAAAAATAATACCTGACTGTTATCTTATTGATGGCCTGACTATCTACGCACATCTACTAAGAACCATCCTTCTTTGGTGTTAAAAGGGTCGGTAGCACAATGACTCAAGCTCTCATGAATGTATCCCCTGGCCAGTAGCTCTTCTACTTGTCTCCTTAGTTCTTCATGCTCAATGGGACTCATTCGGTAGTGTGGTTGATTTGGCAAAGCTGCCCCTAGTTCAAGGTCAATCTAATGTTGGATGTCTCGCATGGAAGGTAACCCTTCATGGAGTTCTTCTGGAAACAAGTCACTGAACTCCTCCAGAAGTGGTAAAACTACATCAAGAACCATCACCTCTCTATCCACCATCTTCCTGAATAGGACATAAATAATTTCAAATTACTGCACTACTTTGTCAAATTGGGAAAGGGTTAATAAATTAACACAACTCTTGTTTTCACCCTGCACTGTTTCACATTGTTCAAAATCCTTCTTAGGGACTAGCACTATTTTTGTTCCTTCAAACATAAAGTTGTAGGTGTTATCCTTTTTGTCATTAATCATGCCTCTATCAAACTGCCATGGTTGCCCTAACAACAAATGACATGCATCCATGGCTATCACATCACACCCAATGTCATCCTTATATTTTGCCTTGATGGAAAAGGACACTAAGGCACGTTTCGAAATTGTTACCTTGCCCCCATTTTTTAACCATGCCAATTTGTATGCCTTAGGATGCTTGACAGTCATAATTCCCAATTTTTGAACCGCTTCTATTGAGATTATATTATCACAGCTACCTCCATCAATCGCAAACCTGAAAATTTTCTCTTTGATAGTGCAAGTAGAGTGGAAGATATTATTTTGCAGCCACTCCTCATCAATAGCTCTTGGCGTTAGGTAGGACCTCCACACAACCAATGTTGTGCCTACATCTCCAATCATGATCTCCTCATCCCCTACATCTACATAAAATACTGGGTCTCCTATTAAGTTTGCAACCTCCTCTTCATTATAGTGCTCATCTGAATCAGCAAACATGGCTCTTTTTCCCCTATTTCTGCAGTCAATCTGCCTGTGCCCTATTTTGTCACATGAAAAACACTTGATTCCATTTGGTCTTGGTGCAGTTATTAGTCTATTGGTAGCCCCAGTGGTCATGCCGCCACTTGGACAACTCGCACCAGCTCCTCCCGTGTTTCCCTACCCAATATTCTATGCAAAACCACCCAGATGCATCCTCTCAATCTGTAAGGCATGTTGGTGTGCTGTGAAAATAGACATAAGATCAAACATTTTCATTGTATCCTTGATTTGTTCCCTTAGGCCTCCAATATAGCTCACCACCAATTGGTCCTCTATCTCATGCACCTCATTCCGAGCGATCAATTTATAAAATTCAGTTGTATAATCATTAATTGAACGGGCCCCTTGCCTTAGATTTTGCAACCTTTGATACAGTAAATGTTGATAATTATAAGGCACGAATGTAGCACACAATTGTTTCTTCATCTTCTCCCAAGTCGTAATTTTGAACTTCCCCAACCTGACTCGGATCTTTTTAGTTTACTACCACCAAGCCATTGCTCTATCTCAAAACCTCATTGCCACTAATGGTACTCAGTGATTTTCTGGCACCCCTTTAAAGTCCATTACCTCTTATAATATGGCCACCAATTAAGGAATTCTTCGGGTTATAGGGTACCATGGAATTCAGGTATTTCAGTTTGTATACCCGCTTCCCATCATCGCCTGTCATCAACCTCTACATGTTGTCACTAACGTCTATGAGGATTCTCATAATACCCATCACCATCGTCATCTTCATCATCGTTTCCTTCAGCAAAAGGGTTCCTTTGGTCATTAAAATTAGGGTTCTGTTTCATATCTGATTCGGCTGCTCCCATTGCTTCCTATTTCGATTGGCTAACAATAACTCCTCCATCCTTTTCGTGAGTTGATCCATAAGGGTGTCAATCCATTGATCCATCTGCTCCATTCGCTGCTCAATATGATGTAAATCATCATGCTCATAAACCTCTTATACACATTGTAGTTATGGTTATTATTGTTGTCTTCTATGAGACATCTTGTCTGAGGAGCATAGCTCTGATACCAAACTGACATAGCAGAAGGGCGGATAATAACAATTGAATATTGTTGAATCATGCATGACTACCAATAATCAACCTTCTATAGCGATTTAGGCTATATGCATCAAAATTTTAAGAAATTTTGGAAGAACAAAAGAGAATTCAAATTATCATAAAAATGTCATCCAATAATAACAATGAAAGCTTAAATAGTAAGTCCTTTAAATAACCCTAAACAAAAAATAGGAAAATAAAACCCTAAAAATAGGAAATCACAAAACTGTCTGTTTAAGGGCCTAAATGATAGAATTTGGCTTAAAAGTGATGGATCTCACAAGCAAAGGTAGTCACTTTGAAATGTTGGCCCATTTTCATATGAAATAGGCTTTTGAATTGCCCAAATCCAATACTTGGTACTTGCCCAAAATTTCAAAATTACCACTACCGTAATTTGTCCAATTTTTGCATAAATTTAAGGGCTTGTTCCTCTATGTTATTTCCTGTATTAGTATATATATGGTATAGCCTCACATTAATGGAATACATAACTACATTTACAATTCTCCAGACCTATCTCTAACCTTTACACTCTCTACATAAAGCACCAACCAAAAATTACAATGCAAATATAGCTAGTATCCTTTATATTAATAAACAAACAAACACATGCTTACAAATTTATCAATTAAAAAAATAACCACTACAAATTTATTAAAATTAAAATGCAAATACAACTAGCAAACACATGATTCTCATCTTTTGTTACTATTAAAAAAAAAACCTAACCACTACAAAGTTATCAATTAATACTAGCCCCTCAAGCACCACCATCGCTAGAATCCACCTTTTTAGTAAAAACCATATTGTTTAGACCATTAAATGATCTATATTAAAAGATAGAGAAAATGAAACTGATCTTGAAATCTCACACTTTTTCATTAACAAAGCTACAGTAATATTAATTTTTTTTGCAAGTACATACCATAAGCTTAAAACTAACATTCACACCTAATATTATTTCCTTTTACTTGTACAATATAACCAAAGTCATAACTACAACCATGTCTACTAGTACATGACTAACTAAACTAGTTCAACAAACTAACTAAATTGCTGCAACTATATTGAAAGCTATGTCTCATTAGCTTCAAGGTTAAGTTTGAATAAGGATCTGAAATTCTAATCTAGAAAATACATTAACATATATGGTGTTAACAGAATTGAATTTTTTCTACAATTAAAGATCGAGGAACAACCTAAAATATTTGAAAATTAACTTTTTTTTTATGTCTTATTTCTTATACAGACATGAGAGAAATCTTTTTCAGAAAAATGTTTCGGACTAAAATAACTAAAATCAAAAACTATATATGTGTGTGTGTGTATCATATGTAATTGGGTGCTTTACCAATACTCTGAGCTGCACTTGATATAGCTGATGAACCAAAATCCTATCACCACGAAAAAAGCCTAAAATGTTACTCCTTAGTGCATAATTTTACCTCTTTACTTATATTTTCAAGGCTGCTACCTTTTTTTCTATTTAAGTTAGGAAATGTAGCAGGAACTTTATTAATGACAATACAAGGACCTGGTTCAGACTCCAGTTTTCTTCCATTAATTAATTTTTTGAACAATAAATAAATTAAATAATTAACTACTTGTGAATCCATGACTACATTTTAATATATACTTTATTTTAATTAATCTTTCCAAGAAACCGCTTAAAAATCTAACTTACATCCTATATCTGAATATCAAATGTATGAGCCTAATGAGATTTAAAATCGAAGTCCTTACCATTTTTGTCATGCAAGTTAAATAAACTAGTAAACTAACAAGTAATATAAATGAGACAATTCAAGCAATTACAATTTGATTACCTATGTCAATCCATAATGAAGGTCCAAAAATAAAAAAATAATTAACATTAAATCATTATATTTATCATGAAACAAAAAGAAAACCCTAGAAAACACAAACCATTGTTAGAGATGTGAAATTGAAGCCGAAAAGCAAAATAATCATTCAACAGCTTGGAATTAGCATCATTATAGGAGGAAGAGAAATCATTGCCAAAGAGTGAATTTGGAGATACAACAGTTGAGGCAACTACTTGGTTAGGTCTCCACAACGGCTTCATCGAACAGAGAGATGAAAGCCTTCTTCCAACGACTCATAACATCATTTGTCACTGTAAATATACTGGGAGCAGCAAATATGTCTATACTTGAGGAAGAAAAAAGAGAAGTCATTTTTAGTAAGTGTTAATAAGAAAAATAATAAGAGGAACAAAAATGGCAAAGGAGTTAGGGATTTAGTAGGGGAAACAAAAGATTGAATGAGAAAAAATGCCGCACTAGTTTTTATATGTAATTTAAATTTCACTTTTATTTAGATGGACTATATGTTTATTTCCAATTTAAAAATGAATTGAACTTTCATTTATAATTTAGAAATGGAATTTTAATTTCATTTTTTATTTAGAAACAAAGTTGAAATTTTATTTCTAACTTAGAAACAGAAATAAGATTTCATTTTTAACTTAGAAACGAAAATGAAATTCTATTTTCAATTTGAAAATGGAATATAAAATCTATTTTTAATGTATACCAATTTTGTTATTATCTGTTTTTTTTTTATATTTCGTTTCAAATTTGTTTAGAATTAGAAATAGATATTTTCCATTTTTAAAATATGTTGGTAAATTGATAAATTTTAATAGTGACTTGAACTGAAGTATTGATGATGAGGCATCACTTTATCATGATAAGGTGTCGCCTTAGTAGAACAAAAACTAGAAATGCATGCAAAACCATGAGGCTGTGACGAAGTGGTGCCTTATCACCATAAGGTGCCGCCTTTGGACAGTAGGGTGACACCTTATGGCAATTAGGCATCACCTTTGTACTCTCATAAAAACATGGGATTTATTCAGAAATAATCATAGTGATGGTGATAACAATAGCCATTATATGCAAGAACATAGCCAAACATAAAAATAAAAATTAAATAGTTAGTTCATTATAATAATGACTGAAGCTATAAAAATCTACCAAATGGAAATAAAAGGGACATTTTATAAAAAAAATAGTTATAGACAATATCATAATCATATAATAAAAAATTTTCTAAAAGAGAAACAAATTTAAATCAAGAAAATGAGAACTAGTATGGTGTTGCCCTATTATAGTAAGGCGTCGCCTTTCATGAAATAAGGGACACTATCATGGAATGCAATACAGAGTCTACATTTTTGGAATAAAAAAACATTAATGATAAGAGACTATGAAATACTCACAAAAGATATGAGAAGCAATTCAATCAAATAAGGATTACAACTGATAACTGGTTTCCAGAACTCTTGGGCTCAGCGTCCTGCAAATCATGAACATAAGGCAAGGTGAGAGGTGGGGAGGATCCCCATGAACACTCTGATGCCTAAGTTAGAGAATAGAAGCAAGGATAATGTAAGATAGCTAGAATATGTGAGAATGAGACATCCCATTGTGAGTGATGTAGGGCTCTATATACAGTAATAGTCAAACCTAGATGGAGTAGGATTCCATATGGGAGAGTGAATCATAATTTTAGTAGGAGAGTGTCCTTTTGTGCTTAGGACTCCACTTTAGGGTAGTTTCCATTCTGGACGGATCTGCCTTCTCGCCTATCTAAGTGTTCCTATTTAGGGGGTAAGGGGCCCCTAATTAGGCGGGAACATTCTAGATGGTATCAAGAGTCCCCCCTGGGGTATTCAGATATTTTTGTCTGTCACATAAGAGTAGGATGTTGATGCTCTCATAAGGGATAAAAGATGGTAATAAAGGCCAGTGAGCTAAGGTGGCCAGCCTCAGTCTCAGTGAGTAGAGCTCGATGTCGAGTATCTGGATGGTCGTCATTGAATCATAATCTATAGAGCTGGGATACTCGCCAAGTGCATATGAACACCATAATAGATTAACCCATCCATTTGGGAACATGACGGAACCAGTCGTCACTGGATTTTTTATACTCGGTGCATGGACACGAGGCTTTTCGAGCTCGGATCCTCAGTACTACATAAGCGACCTGAGGGTGCCAGCTTCAGTCACTGGACTTAGATGTGCAAGACTTAAATGCTCAGTTCAAGGATGCAAGGCTTATATGCTCGAAATGGGTTAGTCAAAGAAAGAGGTGATTGATTGACCCGGGGTCTGATGCGAAGGGGCCGGATGAAGAGATTTATGTTCAGTGCCTACAATTATCTGGGTGTCCGGATATGAGGGGCTAGATATTAAAGCAAATGAAGCCCCTAAGTATCTCTAATAGTCAAGTGCAGGACCAGTACGTCGAGTCGTTGTGATTGCCTGGTGACATGCAGCGTCAGTCCGAGGAGGGCCTGGATGGGTTGCTGGATTCCATGATTGGCCAGTCATTAGAGGTAAGCTAGCTTTTTCCACTTGATGTAGTTATCATACATGTTTCTTGTTTAAGTTAACTATTGGTTTTTGGCAGATGACTCAGGCCTTGCTACTGGCGAAGGATCAATACTTTTACCTGAAGAGCCAATACAACTTAAAAGAAACTAAGGTGGGGACCATAGCCATTGATTTTGAGAAGAAGCTGGATGGCGTGAAGGCAATTTTAGAGCACTGCCAGACAAGATATGCTAAGGCCAAATCCGATACTGAGGCGAATCAGAAGAAAGTTTCTGAGCTGGAACTTAGCCAGGCCCAACTGATGAAGAGGATTGAGGAGCAGGACCTTCAGATCACTGAGCTCCAAGGGAGGCTAGCAGAGCTTGAGAAATCCCGAGAAAATAATAAGAAGGTGTATCAAGGCATGGTAGGGGGTTTCTCAAAGCTTATCGGGCTGAGTGTTAGAGGATCCTGCTCTCCCAAGACTCGAGACTGGATTTGGGGGTGTTAGACCAGATAACTCCAACAGGTCTTGCCAAACTTGCTGTGGAGGAGGATGCCCATCAAAAGGCCAATTCTGTTCCTGTGAGGGAGTCTATAGAGGCTGCTGTTGCTGCTGGGTCCGTAGAGCATCTAGAGACTGCTGATGAGGTTTCCCCCTCTATTTTTGGTCCTACGGGTCCAATGTACATATAGTAGAGTAGATATCTATAGGTTCTTTTTCTCCCTTTTTTTTTGTAACTGATCACATGTAAAGGCATTCTTATTAATGAAGAGACTTTATTGAATCATATCATATGTTAAGTACAATTTTACTGATAGTATTTCCTAAGAGAGTCTGAGTTCCAAAACCGTGGTAGTTCTTTGCCTCCTCCTTCTCTTAGTCTATATGCTCCCTTCATTGTGCATGCTGAGATTTGGTATGGACCTTCCCATTTTGGACCTAACTTGCCAGCTCCTTAGGTGCCTTTACCAATATCTGCTCTCCTGAGTACCCAGTCTCCCAACTTGAATTGTTTTGTTCGATGCCATTGACAATGGTACTGAGTTATTCTTTGCCGATGTGCCTTAGCTGTGGCTGCAGCTTATTCTCTTTGTTCCTCTAGTAGGTCTAGGCATATTTGGGCATCGGCAATGTTGATGGTGTGATCGAGATCTTGGCTTACCTGGTAACTTGGTGACCTAACCTCCACGAGAATTACTGTGTCCATGCCATAAGTCAATCTAAATGGTGTCTCGCCAGTGGATGATCGGGGTGTGGTTCTGTAGGTCTAGATTACATTGTTGAGCTCTTTGACCCAATTCCCTTTTTTCTTATCAAGTCTCTTCTTCAACCCTTGCATGAGAATTCTGTTTGTGACTTCTGTTTGTCCGTTTGTCTGCGGGTGAGCTATTGAGGTGAAGTGCAGCTTTATACCAAGGTCCGAGCAAAAACCTCTGAATTTATTATTATTGAACTATTTGTCGTTGTCCATAATTAAATTGTGGGGGATGCCGAACCTGCAAATGATCTCCTTCCAGAAGAAGTGTTGTATCCGGGCTTCTATAATGGTTGGGACCGCTTCTACTTCTACCCATTTGGTGAAATGGTCAATGGCCATAATTAAATTTTTTTTCTATGAGGTAGAGGGAGGGAAAGGACGAAGGATGTCCATCCCCCACATGGCGAATGGCCAAGGGCTACCGATGGGATGCATAGGCCAAAAAGATTTGTGACTGAGTCGGGCATAGTGCTAGCACTGGGGACATGCTTGCATTAGCTACTGGTTATCTTTGGATATGGTGGGTCAGTAATACCCTTGGAGTAGTGTTTTTCTAGTGAGCAAATAATGGGATTCAAGCGCTCCACAAATTCCTTTGTGGATTTCTCGAATTATGTAATTTCCTTCCTTTAGGGAAATGCACTTCGACCATGGGTGCAAGAGGGATTTTTGGTAGAGCTCCCCTCGATGGATGAAATAGTGGGCTGCTTTGGTCTTGAGCTTCCAAGCCTGCATCTTGTATTCTGAGTGTGTTCTGTGCTCTGGATATTGGATTATGGATCGCATCCATTTTGAGACTACCTGTATCTCCAAAACTTCAGTGTCTTCTGTGTTGGGACTGGTTAGTAACTCTGTGAAATTCATATCCCGGAATGCTTGATTCTTCTTGACTACAGATTTGGCAAGGTAGTCAGCCTCACTGTTTTCTTCCCTGGGAATCTAGATGATCTTCCATTGGCCTCCGTCCCATTCGATGTGTTGCAAAAGCTGCTTGGCCTTGTCTACATACTTGGCAATGCATGTGTCTTTGACTTGAAATGCTCCACTGACTTGGTTGACTACCAGTTGGGAATCCGAGTGTATGATGAGGTGTTCAGCCCTTACTTTGGTGTCGAGCTTCAAACCTGTAATGAGTGCCTCGTACTCGGCTGTATTATTAGTGGCGTTATACTCGATACAGACTGTGTACTGGATGTGAACCTTGTGTGGCCCTCTGAAGATTATTCTTGCACTAGAACCTTGAGCTGAGGATGCTCCATCAACATAAAGCTTCCATTCCGGTGCTTTAGTCAAGGTTATGTCTTTCAGAGCCATTTCTTGCACAAAATCTACTAACGCCTAGGCTTTCATTTACTGCTGCGGCTCATAGTCAATATTGAATTCACCGAGTAAGACCGACCATTGCACTAGCCTGCTTGAAGTCTCCGATCTCTATAAGATTTTTCACAGTGGGAAGTGGGATCGGACCATAATATGGTGAGCTTGGAAGTAATGTCGAAGCTTTCAAGAGGCGTGGACCACGACCATGGCTAACTTATCCAGGATGGGGTACTGAATTTCAGGTCCTCAGAGCAACTTACTGACATAATAAATAGGGCTTTATTGGCTTCATTCTTCTCTTACTAGTACTAAAGCGATGCATTCTCGGCCAATAGAAAGGTACAAATACAAGCTCTCATCTGGTACTGGCCGGCTGAGTAAGGGTGGTAAAGATAAGAATCTTTTAATGTCTTTGAATGTTGCCTGGCAATCAGCGAACCATTGAAACTTCTCAGAATTTTTGAGAGCTCGGAACAATGGTAGACATCGTCTAGCCAAGCAAGAAATGAAATGCCCTAATGTGGTGATTCTACCATTTAACTTTTGTACCTCATAGATGTTCTTCGGTGCCTTCATATTGAGTATGGCTTTCATTTTTTCTAAGTTAGCTTCAATGCCCCGGTGAGATATCATGAACCCTAAGAACTTGCCTACTTGGACTCCAAAGACACATTTATCTGGATTCAACTTGATCCTAGATTTACTCAGTAGTTGGAGAACCCAATCCACGTCTGCTAGGTGTTGCTCCAAATGTTTGCTCTTAATGATGATGTCGTCCACGTATACTTTTACACTCATTCCAATCAGGTCTTGGAGGACTTGGTTCATCATTCTTTGATACATGGCCCGAGCATTTTTTAGTCCGAAGGGCATCACATTATAGCAATACGACCCTTCATGAGTGATGAAGGATGTTTTCTCCTAATCCTCTTCCTTCATCAAAATCTAGAGATAACCTTGTGCCGCGTCGATGAAACTGTATAAACCGTGACCAGCGGTGGAATTGATGATCTAATCAATCGTGGGCAACAGGTAGCTATCTTTAGGGCATGCTCGGTTGAGGTCGATGTAGTCTACATATATTCTGTACTTGCCATTTGCTTTTCTGATGAGTACCACGTTGGCTACCCATTCTAGGTGAGTAACCTCTTTAATGAACCTAGTTGTTAATAACTTCATTGTTTCTTCAGTAATGATCTTCTGTCTTTCATAGGCAAAGGTTCTTTTTTTCTGTGCTACTGGCTTGGCTCCCGGTTTGATGTTTAGGCAGTGACAGGCAACCTGTGGGTCCACGCCGATGATTTTAGAGGCTTGTGAAGCAAAATCTTCTAAGTGTCTGGTAAGGACTCCCCTTATTTTGTCTCTGATGTTTTGGTAGAGGGTGTTGCCAATTTTCACAGTCTTTCCTTCCATGATTTGTAATGTCTCCATGTCTTCCACTGGTTATGGATCAGTGCCTTGCTTCTCAACTTCCCATGCCTCTAAAGGAAAAGCCTCTACTTAAGGCTTCATGGCCATCTGATAACACTATCTGGCCATGTGCTGATCTCCCCGAATAGTAAGGGTCCCATTCTTGACCAAAATTTTCATGGTTAAGCATCGAATGCTGGTGACTGCATCTGCTTCATAAAGTGTTAGCCGTCCTATAATCCCATTATGGGCCAGTGGTATATCTACCACGTTGAATAGAGTCTGGATGATTTTTGTCTCCTCATCATCTTGGTTTCCAAATTCTAGGTTCAGATCAACAATCCCCATTGGTTGCACGGTTCCCCCACAAAAACTCATGATGGGGTTCTAGATGGCTTTCAAGTTGGTGATAAAGCCACCCATAGCTTTGTATGCATTCCGAGATAATACATTGATAGCACCCCCCTTATCCACTAGTAACCTTTTGACCCGATACTTATTTATGCACGCAGTTATCACCAGAGCATCACAATGGGGGTGGTGTACATGTGAATCATCTTCCGAGTTGAAAATACTATTGCTTCTACTATGCTTTAATCTTTTCTCCTCCACTATGCTTTAATCTTTTCTCTGTGTTTTCTCCCCTTATGATCATATTGATCATTCTAATCGACTCCTTCTGGGCTTTCTTAGCTTTGGCTTTGTCCCGTTCTAGGCTTTTGGAGTTTTTGCTTCTCCTCGGTGTGTCTGTGAAATTATCAAGCTTTACCTCCTACACCAATCTTTCTATGGCATTCTTAAGCTCTCTGTAGCCCTTTGTTTCATGCCTGTATTCTCGGTGGTACTCACAGTACTGGCCTCTATCCTGGGTAAACCTCTGGTTTAGGCTGATTCTCTTGGTTGGGGTGATCCCCACTCCTTTTTGCTTAACCCACATGATTATTTTAGATCGAGGGGTGTTTAGGGGTGTATATATGTCTGCTTCCCTATCAAATCTCTCTGCCAGATTTCTAAAATTCATTTTTGGGAAGCTTGCTCATCTCTATTTTGGCTGTTCATCCTTGGTCAATGGCCTGTCTTCTTCCTGATGCATCCTTCTGTCTTCATCCATTTTTATCATCCGGACCACCATTGCCATTGCTTCTGCAAAGGTACTCGATTCTTTAGTCATTATTTTATTTTTAAGCTTTTCGAGTCTGGTGCCATTTTTCAAAGCTTCTATGGTGACTTCATCAACAAGATGCTCAATCTGGATGGCTATTTTATTGAAACGGTCAAGGTAACTTCGTAAAGATTTATCAACTTCTTACCGGCACATCTACAGGTCATTGATGTTTTTTACTGGGGGAATATTGGTGATGAATTTGATGCGGAACTGCTCCACCAGATCCTCAAAAGAAGTGACTAAATTTTTTGGGAGCTGATGAAACCATTTTTTAGCATTCTTTACGAGCGTGCTTGGAAAGACTCTGCACATGATTCCATCATTTACATTCTGAAGCAGCATCTTTGTTTGGAATGCTGATATATGACTGATGGGGTCTCCCATCCCATCGTACTGATCAAGTTGCTGGATTCTGAACTTACTAGGAATCTCCATTTGAATTATTCTACTGACAAATGGAGTTCTACTATCCATAACCCATTCCTCTTCCTTTATAGGTTTGGTCCGGGCTTTGCACATTGCTTCTTCAACCTTCTGAGCTAATTTTGAATCATCAAGGGTCGGAATAATTAAGCTGTACTCCCCTTATGGCGCTTTACCCTTCCCCATGCTCACCCCTTGGGCTTGCTGAGGTGTTGTGTTATCATCGTTTTGAGCCGGCTCAGTGCGCCCACTCTGTATTATAGTATTTAGCTGTTGTTGCATCAAAGCTATCTGCACTTGAATATTTTTTTATCATGGCTTCCCTGCTAGTTTGCTCAAGGCTGAGTGTTTGGTTCATAGTGTTTAGATTTGGAGTGGTTATTGCTAGTGTTTTTGGTAGACTTGGAAAATGTATTGAAGGTATTGATCAATGATGTTGTAGTGGAGTGTAATATAAGAGGTCTGTGCCCAAGGACAGGTATCTTGGAGTGTTCTCTAGAAGTGAAGGTATATGTCCGGATGAGGCTCCAACATGCTGCAAGGTGGGTGGAAGTATTATTACTGGGAGAGGGTTTGAGAGGTCGGTTGAAAGGATAAGTGCGGAAGGGTTAGTGCCAGCTTCAGGAGTCTAGGCTGGTGGTGGGCTAGAAGTCATAGTGAATGTGTCTTTAGCTTAGCAAGTAAATGAATCGCTTTTCCCAAGGAGTTCCCACAAATGGCGCCACTTGATAACTGGTTTCCGAAACTCTTGGGCTCGGCGTCTTGCAAATCACGAACAAAAGGCAAGGTGAGAAGTAGGGAGGATCCCCACGAACACTATAATGCCTAAGTTAGAGAATAGAAGCAAGGAGAATGCAAGATAGCTAGAATATGTGAGAATGAAATGTCCCCTTGTGAGGGATGTAGGGCTCTATATATAGTAATATTCAAACCTGGATGGAGTCGGATTTTATGTGGGAGAGTGAATCATAATCTTAGTAGGAGAGTTTTCCTTTTGTGCTTAGGACTCTACTTTGGGGTAGTTTCCATTTTGTACGATTCTGCCTTCTTGACGATCCAAGTGTCCCTATTTAGGGGGTAAGGGGCCCCTAATTAGGCGGGAACATTCTAGATGGTACCAAAAAAATATTTAAAAAAAAAGATAAAAATTAAAGTTTAATGAATAGAAGTTACTATTTTTACACTAATTTGGATCCCTAACTTTTGCCCTCAGAGGTGAAGAAGAATAAGTTCCTTTACTGAGAACTTTTCTTCCCTTTTACTAAAAATCCTCTGAACCCCTTACCCAAAGATTTTCTTCCACTTATAAAGAAAATCTCCACCCTTACCTCTCTACTTTGCTTTTCCATACTTCAAACCCTTACCCTGCAAAACCATCTAACCCTCTCTAGAAAATCCGACCCCCTCCCATCATTTCCCTTTTTTTTTCTCACTTAAACCACTCTTTTTTTCAAAGCTAATTACATAGATCACTGGTTGTCATGCATTAATTTTTCTAAAAAAATAAGGACCATAATGTTAAGGCGATCGCCTTAATATAAAAGGCAATCAACTTGGTAGCACAGCAAGGCTCAAGGCTTTTATGGGCCTCGCGGGCCTCCAGCCTTTGGGTTAGTGGGCTTGGTCTAAAATAGGTTATTTTTTGGGCTTTGGTTCACTTTCTAAGGGATTCTAAGCTTCAATATGGGATTTAGTGTCCATCACTTTCATCATTACGAGCTAATCAAACTGATGTCTACAAATACATATTTCATAATGTTAGTAAAAAAAAAGAATTTAAAATTTAACAAATAAAAACTATTTTAACTAATTGATAAGACTAATAAAATTTTTTTAAAAAAATTTATAGGATTTAATTATGAAACATCACTTGTAACATATTTGTGTGTTATAAATATGATTATTAGATATAATATATAAAAAATTTAAGAGGATAAAATTTAGGGCTGATAATTTGTGACAGGACATGACACAGAGATAAACAGATTTGAATTTAGGTTAAACGATTTTAGGTCATAAACAGGTCAATCCATTTAAAACACGAATAAAATTGTGTCTAAACGGGTTGAACCTGCCTAACCCATTTAAACACATATAAACATATTTATTAAATACATCACACGATTCACATGTAACCCGTTTAAATACATATCAACACACTTCATAAACAAGTTAACACAATTAAATATTAACCCATTTAAACACATATACACATGTTATATATATATATATATATATATATATATATATACATATATATATAATAAAAATTTATGTATTCATAATAAAATTATATAATTTTAGTGCTAACTAGTATTATTAATTGTATTAAAAATATATAGTTTTGACATATTACACGATTCACTTGCAACCTGTTTAAACATGAATTAACACGCTTTATAAATATCTTAACATGATTAAATATTAACCCATATATATATATATATTCATAATAATTTTTTTTGGTGCTAACTTGTATTAATAATATATAGTTTTGACATATATTTAATCTTGATATTATTACATAGAATAGATTAATATATTATGTATAGGATAGTGTTGTAATTGTGTTAATATAAATTTATATATAGTTTTGGTGAATCTTTATTATTTATAAACATTTATTTAAAACACGAATAAAATTGTGTCTAAATGGGTTAAACCCGTCTAACCCGTTTAAACACATATAAACATGTTTATTAAATAGGTCACACAATTCACATATAACCCATTTTAACATGTATTAACACACTTCATAAACTGGTTAACGCAATTAAATATTAACCCATTTAAACACATATAAACCGATACTGTGTAAAGCCCATTTGGGGCTATCGGCAACAAAATGAATAGCCATTTCCTGAAATAAGAAAATGCCCATGATTTTTTTTTCTATTTTTTTGAAAGATATACATGCTGTGTGTGTATATATATATATATATTCTGTGTGTATTATACTGCATTTAATCTAGGGATGATAATTAAGGCACTAGCTATTATTATTATTATTATTATTTTGCACGTTACACAGTTTCATCTGCAGCATGAAAAAATAGATATGCAAACATGAAACGGGCAATTGGTTATGTATTGACTATTGTTATTAGGAGTGTGCATTAGACAGGTTAGGTTGGATCGGATTTGAAAATTTGACCACCTGATATAAGTATAAGTAAATGAAGACTCACCACTTTCCTACATCTAAGCTTGAGCATATTTTAGCTATAAATATATATATAATAATTAGATATTCGGTTTTCAGTTGGATCGGTTATCCAACTAACTTTATAAATGTCTAAAAATAAAAACCGAACCTAATCGGTTCAATTTGATTACGGATCGATTTGTTATGTCGGTCAGATTTTACACACCCCTAATTATTATGACTTAATTATGAGATTATTATTATTATTATTATTTGTTGTTTGTTACTTTCACATTTCAAATAATTAATAATAACAACAATATCTTAATTTAGTTTGCTTGAAAACAACAAAGAAACATATTATATTATTTTTATAGTTATTTAAAAAAAAACACTTCATAAAAAATATATATTTCATTTTATTGGTGAAATATAAAATATTTAAAATAAATGTTACAAATCCACCATTCAATCCATCTAAAGCAAGATTTTTCCTTAAATATATTGTGTAAGGATAATATATTATTACACATTACAGTATTCAAAGATAATATATTTGGGAAAACAACATATGATGTATTGTCTCTACTGCTTGCAAAATGTAATGAACATAAATTTTTAAATAAAAAAGAGAGTAGAAAACAAAAGTTGGGCTGAATATGCAAAGCTTTAGCTAATAGAAATAATCATTAAAAAAAAAGATCAATGCCTAAGATTTAGAAAATTTTACGTGGGAAGGTGACCAAGCCAAAGATTCGGTATACCAATTATTCTCTTTTATTGTTGTTAAATATAATATATAAAATTAGGCATTGGGATTTTTTCCTAATCTAAGGCTTAAATTAACCTCATTCATGCTCTACATATTGTAAACATTAACCCAATTGGCACTTCCATGGTACAAAGGGCTGTCTTGAAGGTTGATGTTTCATGCCAGAAATGCAAGAAGAAGATTCTAAAGGCAGTGTCTGCACTTCAAGGTAATATTTTGTTTTGTTTTGGCCAAAATGTCAAAGCATAATATTTAAAATATATGTAAAATGCTTGTCTAAGCATAAGATCTTTTTATTTGGTCAATATGTCAAAGCATGATACGCTTATTATGAACGCGAATCTCGGAATTCCAATTCTTTGAGACTTGCCAAGCTAAGAAGAACATATTCCTTAACCAAGATAAGGAGAAAATTCTTGGGTCCGCGTAAGATTATAAATTCACCTTCATATTTTTGTCATGTGATATTATTAAATAAAAATTAATTAAACATTAATTTTAATACTAACTATAGTTAATTATGGTACATAATTAGCACCTGAAAGAATAATAAAAAAAAAAGTCTTTCAATTTTTATTACATTGTCTTCCTGAAAACAAAACCAGAAATGTTAAACACCATTTTTAAGTGTTCAACACCATTTTTTTCATGGTCGTTCCAGGTAACAAAATCTCTAGTTATTTTCATATTATATTGATTCCCTTTTTTATCCTTTTTTTTTATATTATTATTTTGCAACAATGGTAAATCAATTGAAATATTTTAATCTACCAAATCATCCAAAAACCTCAATTTACTGGTCGTACAACAACAAATGTCAATTCTGAGAAGCCGAGGTCTGGATATTGCATGTCACAGCAGTAAATCTCCCACAAATAGATACCAAAACTGTGGACATCACACTTTCTATTATACAGGTTGCCATTGAGAACCTGTCCCAATTACAAGGTATTGATAATTAAAAAAGGAAAAAAGAAATGATGTGTAAAAAACGTTGTTTTCCATATGGATCCTCAAAGTGCTCTCGGCCCTAACGAATTCACAAGTTTTTTTTTATAAAACATACTAGGACGTGGTTGCCAATGAAGTATGTCACCTCAGGTCTGAATTTGTGCATTATGGTTTTGATTTCAAAGATAACAGAAACTATTTCTATTGATCAATTTTGACCTATTGTGTTGAGCAACTTTATTGTGAAAGTGGTTACAAAGATTTTAGCTGATCATCTTGCATCTATAACTTCTAGAATTATTTCTACATATCAGTTCAGTTTTCTTGAAGGCAGACATATTTCTGATTGTATTGTTACTGCATCCGAAGGACTTAATATGCTTAATAAATCCTGCTTTGGTGGTAATATAACTTTAAAGATAGATATCTGTAAAGCCTTTTATATAGTAAATTAGAATTTTCTCTTGGATATGCTTGAGGCCCTTGGATTTTATTTACAATTCAAAGATTGGATCCTTCCTATTTTTTCTTATGCTCGACTTTCCATTATAATCAATGGTACAGTTCAGGGTTATTTTTCCTGCTCTAGGGAAGTTCATCAAGGAGGCCCTCTTTCCCCTCTTCTTTTATGTCTTACGATTTCCTTAGTCGCTTTATCTGTATAAAAGCCATTTAGTGGGAAATTGCTCCAATGTTCGTACATAAGCTTCATTATTCCAACTCATCTTCTTTATGCTGATGACATTTAGCTTTTTGGAAAGGCCTCTCCTCAAAATATTTATAATATTAATAAGACTTTCAGCACTTATGGTAATATTTCAAGACAGCTAGTGATTTGGTCAAAATCTGAAATCTTCTTTGGCATTGTTGTCAATTCTAAAAGAGTTAGTACTTATCAGCAGGCTTCGAGTACAAAAAAAAAAAAGGCTTCTTCCTTTCAATTATTTAGGAGTGCCTCTTTTTGTTGGTGCTCCAAAAAAGAGGTTGTTAAAGCCAAGTCTAGATTAAATTTGCAATAAGTTTACAAAGTGCAAGGGATCTTTGTTGTCTACGGCTAGGAGGCTAACTCTTATTCAATTTATGATTATTACCTCTTTACTGCACTCATTTGTATTTTATAAATGGACTCTCTTTTTAATTCATTTTATTGAAAGATGCATATAAAATTTTCTTTGGACTAGTTCTATCTCTGAAAAAGTTAGTTACTATACCATGGAGTTCTGTTTCTCTTCCTTTACAAAAGGGTGGCCTGGGTATCAAGCAGTTGCACTTTTAAAATGAGGCAATGCTTAGCAAAGTTGCATGGAAATTCATTTTTTCCTTTGATTTTCCTATGACTACTCTTTGTAATGGGTTTTTACATGCTTCGGGTATTACTAGGGAAACTTACTTTCAATCTTCAGTTTGGTCTTCTATTAAGAGCATTTATGTAACTTTTATATTGAAAATAAAATGGTTCCTTGGTGCTAATTTAGATCAGAATTTCTGGATAGATTGAAAAGAATCCTAGAGCGGGGGTGAATAAAACTATCAAATAAAAATGAGAAATTAAAAGAATTCTTTGCAAGAATTAAATAGAAGTTGAGAAGGAAGAATGAAGAACACAAAGATTTAAGGAATTCGGATTCAACAACAATCCTACATCTCCACCTAACTTATCCCTAAGTCAGGATTTTCAATCATCCACAATCTTATTCACAGGGTTGCGATTATACAAGAGTTTTATGGCTCACTCTTATAACCTTACAACATAAGTTTTCAAGACTCACTCAAAAAACCAAAACTCAAGTGTTTCAATGGACAACACTTAAACCAATTCCTTTAGAAATAAATCTCACTTCCCTTCTAAACTAATCTAAGATTTAAGATGAAGAGAAATTCTATTTCTAACACACACCTAACTCTCACAAGAGTTATATAAATAAATAATTGTTTAAGAGAATTTGAGAGCTTAATGAATACTTAATAAATAATGAATGACAAACAAGTTGCTTAACTTCCATTCAGCTCTAGAGTATTTAAACTAAAAAATATAGTTGTTGGAGGTGCAAATGATGTGTCCAATGTCTATATTTTGAATCATTGAGAGTGATGCTGTCATAAAATTATTCATGGATTTAAACCATGATTTCGTCCTCAAAACATTTGAATTTTTCCACACTTTCTTCATACAAGATGTAGATATTCGAAATAGATTTCCATATCAATTTGAATCACCTAAATTGGACTTATGTACCTCAAGATATGTCCAAAATACTAAGGTTTGTGTAATCTGTAATGCAGACTACGATCAGACAGCTATACCCAAATTGAAGCCGTGATTTACTCCTGAAGAAATTTGAATTTGCCCATAATTTTTTCATTAAAGCTATATATATTTGAATTATATTTCCATATCATTTTGAATTACCTAAATTAGAATTTTTTTGCTCAAGATATGTCCAAAATACTAAGAGCTATGCAATCTGAAATGCCGAATACTGTCAGACAGCTATACACAAGTTGAAGCCGTGATTTGTCTTCAAGAAATTTGAATTTTTCCATACTTTCTTCATAAAAGTTGTATATATTTTACTTATCTTTTCATATCATTTTTAATCACCTTAATTGGACTTCTGTAACTCAATATATGTCCAAAATACTAAGAGATGTGCAGTATGAGATGGCAGATGTATACGTGGATTTCAAATCAAATTTTGCATAACCAAATGAACTTGGATTTTGATAAATAAGCCCAATTCAGAAAGCTCAAGATGTCTAATTCAAATGTCAAGAAGCTCATTTTCTCATTTAATAGCTCTAAAGATATCAAAAGCCTTCTTGAATCTTAGATGTTCAATTTGCCTTAAAAGTCACTATTTATCCAAAAGTGTATATGCTTGGTATATGTTTGGTATATAATTCCCTACATAATTAATTGAAATTATTAGTATAAGAATTGTTTGTCAAAGTCCAAAATTTGGAGTTTGATCATGCAAATGATCAACAATCACTCCCGTTTTAGCTTTGACAACCAATTTTAAAAAGATAATAAATAATGTGTGTGAGTGTGGCAAAAATAAATAACATGTATAAGCATGCTAATTAAAATAGTTCCCCCTTTCAAATTAAATAGATGCAAAATGAGAAAGTATTTTGCTTCCCCTTAACATATGCATAAATTCAATATTAATCATAGCATATAAATGAATTATCATAGCATGTATAAGGGTTTAACAAATCTATTCCTTTAACAAAATATATTTCTTTATTTCTCCTCCTTTTTGGAAATGATAATAAATATAAATAAATTTTATTATCCTTCTTCACAAAAAAATATAAACAACATAAAATATAGCAGGAGGGATAAGAGCATGGCCTAACATAACAAATGATGATAATATGATCATAAAAAATATTAGACAACATGAACGAAATAATTTCAAACATATATGCATATAATGCATCAAAAAATAGTACATATGCTATATTGAAATATCACATGATTATAGAAAGTTTAGCTAGTCAATCAATCATACATAATCATGTGATACTTAGCATATCTTAAATGCAAACATAATTATTTATCCCCTAAACACATAGCTTCTTCTCCCTCTTTGTCAAAGACAAAAAGAAAAGAAAGAAATATAAGGGGAAATAGATCTAAGGAAGCCAATAATACCAAAGGGAATAAAAGATTAAGAACCAAAACAATGAAAGCAAAGATACTCAAAATCTTTGTGAAAGTCATTTCATTTTTAAAGATAAAAATCATTCCCAAGAAAAATTTATACATGAATATGAATTTTGCAGGTATAAGCACAATTGATAGCCATGCATAAATAAAAAATTCATGTCATATATAAAAACAGTAAGCAAAACAATGCTTTTTATCACAAGGACAAAACTAATCACACTTACATTGTTACTATGCATGCATAAAAAATTTATGTGAAATAAATTCAAACAAATTTCGCCCCCTATTTCAATGAATTAAAAAAAATTGATATTAAAGACACACTATCACATAGTTATGTCACTAACACAAATGCATATTTGTAAAAAAAAAAATTTCTCTTCCTTAAAAGAAATTAACTAAGTACGCATGCAAACTTAATTATTTTTTCCTCCTTTGACAAAAGCAAAGATAGATCAAATCTTAAAAAAAATATTCATGCCTTATCAAAGATCAAAACAATTCTTAAGTGGAATTGATACATGAATAAATTAAAAATTAATTATGCAAGTATAAACATAATAAACAATATTCATGCATAAACACAATAAAAAAAATAAACAAACTCAAATATTTCTTCCCCCTTGTCAAAATGCAAATAAAATTGCATTAAAAAGAGAGAGCTATAATGATATTACAATACCAATTGTAGACAAGACATAAAATTAATAGCTCATGTCTTATATCTAAAAAATATCTAGAAAATAAATTGTGCGTAAACTGTCATAAAATAATTATAAAATAAACTAACAGCTCAAAACTTAGATACATAAAGTATACTGAAAATAAACCAAATAGAAACTAGCATAAAATGAATTAAAAAATATTAAAAAAATCTTGTTGAGGAGGAGAAATATTTTTGCTAAATTAAAATAATTAATTAATCGAATTTAGCTCATAATTAATTATTAATTTGAAAAATATGAGGGCTTTTAAAAAATTGAACAAATCCACATAAATCCAAATCAAATAAAATTAATACAAAGATCATGTAAATGGGAAATACAATATATCATGTATATGAAGTAAATTTGATAAAGAAAATACTTTTAAAACAAAATATATACATAATGCTGAAAAAAAAATATTTAAAGCACATGATTACATAAGAATCCAAACATCAATTCATCAATTTAATAAGTGATCAAGACAAGATTGAGCCATCAATCACACTAAGTTCATACTTAATAAAATTCAGTCTTTCCTCATAAAGAGGCTTAGTAAAGATGTCTGCTAATTAATTATTAGTATCAACAAAATCAAGAAAAATATCACCATTTTGCACATGATCACACAAGAAATGATGTCTAATGTCAATATGCTCAGTTCTATAATGCTGAATGGGATTTTTACTAAGGTTTATAACACTTATATTGTCACATTTAATTGGAATGTGAATAATATCAATGTCATAGTCCAAAAGTTGTTGTTTTTGCTATAGAACTTGGGTGCAACAACAACTAACCGCCACATATTCTGCTTCAGCAATGGATAAGACAACTGAAACTTATTTCTTACTAAACTAAGAAACTAAGCAATTTCCTAAAATTTGACAAGTTCTGAAAGTGATTTTTCTATATAGTAAACTACCGACAAAGTCATCATCAGAATAACTAATCAAGTTAAAGAAAGAAATCCTAGGATACCAAAGTCCTAAATGTATTGTACCATAAAGATATTTGAAAATTCTTTTAATAGCATTCAAATGAGACTCTCTAAGACTTGATTGAAATTTAGCACACAAGTAAGTAGCAAATATAATATCGGGTCTACTAGTGGTTAAATAAAGAAGGGATCCGATCATACATCTACATCACTTTTCATCAACCAGTTTGCCATTCTCATCCTTATTAAGTTTGGTTGTGGTGCTTATTGGAGTTTTGCTTGAATTAGCTCCATCCATTCCAAACTTCTTGAGCATGTCCCTTGTATATTTGGTTTGATTAATGATAATCCCATCTTCACATTGCTTGATTTGAAGTTCAAGAAAGAACTTGAGTTCTCCCATCATACTCATCTCAAATTCTCCTTGCATTAGCTTAGAAAATTCCTTACACAAGCAATGGTTCATAGCACTAAAAATAATATTATTAACATAAATTTGAAAAATAATAAATCATGCTTGGATTTCTTTATGAAAAGGGTTGTGTCAATCTTACCTTTAGAGAAACCTTTCTCTAGTAAAAAGTTAGTTAATCTTTCATACCAAGCTCTTGGAGCTTGTTTCAATCCATACAAGTTTTTTGACAATTTAAAAACATGATTTGGAGAGTTAAAATTTTCAAAATCCGAAGGTTGTTCAACATATACCTCCTCTTCAATAAAACCATTTAAAAATGCACTTTTAACATCCATTTGATAAAAGTTTAAAATCCATGTATGATGCAAATGCAAGTAGCATCCTAATAGCTTCTAACCTTGCAACGGGGGCAAAGGTTTTATCATAATTAATGCCTTCCTCTTGATTATAACCTTTAGCTACTAGTCTAGCTTTGTTCCTAGTTATGACACCTTGTTCATTCATCTTATTTCTAAACACCCATTTGGTGCCTATAATATGATGATGTTTAGGTCTAGGAACCAAGGTCCAAACCTTATTTCTCTTAAATTGATTCAACTCTTTTTTCATAGTAAGGACCTAAAATTCATCACACAAAGCATCATTAATATTTTTGAGTTCAATTTGAGAAATGAAGGCTAAATTAATGGTAGACTTTAATTGAGATCTAGTAGTTACACCTTTTGTAGTGTTACCTTTAATAAGGTCTTGAGGGTGAGCTTTCTTGAATTGCCAATCCTTTGAAGTTCATCCTTCAAGCTAGGTTGAGATGTCTCCTCATTTTCCTTCTTGCTTGGATTTTCAAGTTCCAAAGTCTGACTAGCATTTTGTTCTTGTGTTTCCATAATCTCATTATCACCTACAAGATCATCAACACTACAAACATCCTTTCTAAGATCAAGTGAGTTTGATTCATCAAATACCACATGCATTGACTCTTCAACTACTAGAGTTCTCTTATTAAAGACCCTATATGCTTTGCTAGAGATGGAATAGCCTAGGAAAATTCCTTCATCAACTTTAGAATCAAATTTTCCAAGATTATCCTTGGTGTTCAATATAAAGCACTTGTATCCAAATACTCTTAGATATGAGATTTTGGGTTTTCTATTGTTCCATAGCTCATAAGATGTTTTATTTAAAATTGGTCTTTTTAAAACTCGATTTAAAATATAACAAGATGTGTTAACGGCTTCTGCCCAAAAGTATAAAGGCAAATTATACTCATGAAGCATTATTCTAGCCATTTCCATAAGAGTTTTGTTTTTCCTTTCAACTACCCTATTTTGTTGAGGGATTCTAAGAGATGAAAATGTATGAGAAATACCATTTTCATTACAATAGTTTTTGAAAAATTCATTTTCAAATTCAGTTCCATGATCACTTCTAATAGATGAAATAAAAAATCCTTTTTCTTTTTGAAGTCTTTTTGAAAAATTTTCAAAAGCTTTAAATGCATCATTCTTGTGAGTAAGAAAACACACCCAAGTGTATCTATAGGAGTCACCAACCAATACATAAGCATAGTGCATTCCACTGAGACTAGCAACTCTAGTTGGCCCAAATAAATCCATATATATAGGTTTAAGTGGCCTAGAGGTGGACACTACATTTTTTAGCTTAAATGAGGACTTGGATTATTTTCCCTTTTGACAAGCATCACAAGGTTTATCTTTAGTGAATTCAAGCTTAGGTAAACCAATTACAAGTTCATGTGTACAAAGATCATTCAAAAGCTCAAAATTTTCATGTCCTAATCTTCAATGCCATGTCCATATGTCATGGGAGATAGACACTAAGCATTTTATGTCTTTGTTATCAATTTTATTCAAATCAATGACATAAACATTGTCTACTCTTTCACCACTAAAAATAATTTTATTTTCATCAAGACTACTAACAAAATAATTTTTAGGATAAAAAGTTACTTTATTTCCCATATCACATAATTGACTTATACTAAGCAGAATGTGTTTAAGACCATTAACAAAAAATACATGATGTATAGATAAGGATTGAGGATTACATATATCTCCAATGCTAATAATTTTTCCTTTGGCATTATCTCTGAAAGTAACGTGTACTCCATCCTTAGCATCAAGTTTATTGAATTAATCTTTGTCTCCTATCATGTGCCTTGAACATCCACTATCGAGATACCACTTTCTTTTTGTTCTTGTGGATTTCAAGCACATCTACATAATACAATTTAAGTGTTCTTTTGGACCCAAACCTTTTTTGGTCTAGGTTGGTTAGGTTTAAGATAATCCGTAGGAAGTAAATTCATATGGAGTTTTTGCAGAAGCACATATTATTAGTATGTCCTTTGATCATGCAATAAGAACATATAATATTTTCAAATTTATTCCTCCTAGGAAGAAATGTTTTCCTAGTCTGTGCAACATGCCTTTGGTGTTGTGTGTATCTCCTATTATTTTGTGTCATCAAGTGAGACATGCATTGGCAATGGTGATGTGTATTTCAATAATTTTGTGCAACATATTTATGTGCATTGTATTGTGTAGCATGCCTATTATAACTGTGTCTAATGTACATATAAGCATGCTTGGGTTTAGGTGCTTTAGTTTGAGCCTTACCTCTTTGTGTTAATGAAGGCTGAATCTCATGAGAATTTTCCTTGCTATTTAACACATGAGATCTTTTAGTTTTGAAAGCTTAAGTCTCATTTGATTTGGTGGTTGAAGTACTGGAATCATGTGAAGCTTTTACAAAATTAATATGTGATGAAGATGATAAAGACATTCCAGTCTTATATCCAATTCCAAGGGTATCTCCATGAAATTTTTAAGAGTCAAGAAGACAATCTAAAGTTTCTTTTCCTCTCTTAAATTTAGCAATGGAATTCTTTAATTCTAGGACCTCCTTAGAAAGCTTATGATTTTCATCATTTGCTTTCTTAGTTAATCTTCTAAAGAATTAGAAGATTTTGCATCACTAATAAGTTTTTTGTTTGATTCAACAAGCTTAGCAAAATTAATTTTTAAAATTTGTAATTCTCTATTTAAGCTACCTAACTCATGCTTATAATGTTTCTTCTTAGATAACAAAATTTTGCATTCACTAAGTAATTTGCTCATAATAGAGCTCTTATCATCATCATCATTATCACAATAACTATCATAATCATCAAAGGAAGAATAAGAAGTGGGTGGTACCTCATTTTCATTTTCAAGGGCCATGAAGTAAAGATTGGCCACCTCTTGTTGTTCCTCTTCCTGTTTAGATTCAGAGGAATCATCCCAAGTAGCTTTGAATGCCTTCTTCTTATCTTTTGCTTCCTTGTTCTTGAATTTGAGTTTGGGACACTCACTTTTAATATGTCCCAATTTCTTGCATTCATAGCAAGTAAGCTGCATTCATAGCAAGTAAGCTCCTTAGTTTTCTTCTTCCCATCTCCTTTAAACTTCTTATTGAAGTCCCTTGTTCTTGAGAAGTTTTTCTTTCTCAAAAACTTCTTAAAGTTCCTAGTGAGCATGGCAATGTCACTATCTTTATCACTATAATATTTGATGCTTTCCTCTTCTCTATCTTCTTGAAGAGATTTTAGAGCAATGCTCTTTTTCTTTTCTTCTTTTTTTTCTTCTTTCTTTTCTTGTTCTTCACCTCTTTGCTTGATAGTGAGCTTATGTGTTAAGAGCTTACCAATGAGCACATCAGTTGATAGGGTAGAGAGGTCTTGAGCTTCCTTAATTGAAGTAACACAAGATTCCCAATCCTTCTTAAGTAGGATTCTTAGAATCTTATCGTTTACTTCTTCCTTAGAGAAATGTTTTCCAAGTTTCTTAAGGATTGTGAGGAGAGCATTGAGACAATTTGTCATCTCTATGATTGATTCATAAGGCTTCATTTTAAAGAGTTCATATTCATACATATAAAGTTAAGCCTTCTTACTTCTTACCTGAATGTTTCCTTCGTAGTGGTTTTCTAAGGTCTCCCACATTTCTTTGGCCGATATATAATGTTGAAGCTTGCCTCCTTCTTCTCTTGTCATTGAAGAGACTAAAGTAATCATAGCCTTTTTATTTTTATGATTTTCTTCCTTTTGATCAATACTCCATTAGTTTCTTGCAAGAGTAGTTCCCACACCATCAATGATAGTTGTAGGTGGTTCCCAACCTCTTAGGGCACTGTCCCAAAGTTTAATGGAATCACAATTAAGATATAATTCCATTTTGAATTTCCAATATGGATAGTCATTACCATTAAAAAATGGTCTAAGAGAAGAAATGTTTTGTGATTCACTCCCCATGATCTTGCATTTTAGCAATGAAGTACCTAGAATTCAAGCTTTGATACCAAATAAAAAAAAGTCTTAGAGGGGGGATGAATAGGACTATCAAATAAAAATAAGAAATTAAAAGAATTCTTTGCAGCAATTAAATAGAAGTTGAGAAGGAAGAATGAAGAACATAAAGATTTAAGGAGTTTGGATTCAATAACAATCCTACGTCTCCACCTAACTTATCCCCAAGTTAGGATTTTCAATCACCTATAATCTTATTCATAGGATTGAGATTATACAAGAGTTTTATGGCTCACTCTTATAACCTTACAACATGAGTTTTCAAGTCTCACTAAAAAAACCAAAACCTAAGTGTTTCAATAGAAAACAATGAAACCAATTCCTTTAGAAATAAATCTCACTTATTTTCTAATCTAACCAAATATTTAAGATGAAGAGAAATTCTATTTCTAACACACACCCAACTCTCACAAGAGTAATACAAACAAAGAATTGATTAAGAGAATTTGAGAGCTCAATTAATGATTAAGAAATAATGAATGATAAATAAGTTGCTTAACTTTATTCAGCTCTAGAGGTATTTACACTAAAAAATATAGTTGTTGGAGGTTCAAATGATGTATACAACATCCATATTTTGAATCATTGAGAGTGATGCTATTAGATAGTTATTCAAGGATTGAAACTGTGATTTCCTCTTCAAAAAGTTTGAATTTGCCCACAC
The DNA here is from genome assembly GCA_947683625.1 of Mallotus nudiflorus. Classification (NCBI taxonomy): domain Eukaryota; kingdom Viridiplantae; phylum Streptophyta; class Magnoliopsida; order Malpighiales; family Euphorbiaceae; genus Mallotus; species Mallotus nudiflorus. Next base: position 4,502,971 of record CANTUR010000066.1, read on the forward strand.
TTTCTTCATAAAATCTGTAGATATTTGAATTATCTTTCTATATCAATTTTAATCACCTAAATTAGACTTTTTTAGCTCATGATATGTTCAAAATACTAAGGATTGTACAATCTATAATGCAAACTACGGTCAGACAGCTATACCCAAATTGAAGAAACAATTTGATCCTAAAGAAATTTTAATTTGCTCATACTTACCTCATTAAAACTATAGATATTTGAATTATCTTTTGATATCATTTTGAATTGTCTAAATTGGACTTCTGTAACTCAGGATATGACTAAAATACTAAGAGCTATGCAATCTTAAATGCAGAATACTATTAGACAGCTATACACAAGTTGAAGCCATGATTTGCTCCTAAAGAAATTTTAATTTACCCATGATTACTTCATTAAAGTTGTATATATTTGAATTAAATTTTCATATCATTTTGAATCACCTTAATTGGACTTCTATAACTCAATATATGTCCAGAATACTAAGAGATGCGCAGTTTGAGATGGCAGACATATACGTAGATTTCAACTTAAAATTTGCATAACCAAATGAACTTGGATTTTGAAAAATAAGCCCAATTCAGAAAGCTAAAGATGTCTAATTCAAATGTAAAGAAGGTCATTTTCTCATTTAAGAGCTCTAAAGATGTCAAAAGCCTTCTTGAATCTTAGAGGTCAATTTGCCCAAAAAGTCGCTATTTATCCAAAAGTGTATATGCTTGGTATATGTTTGGTATATAATTCCCTACACACTTAATTGAAATTATTAGTATAAAAATTATTTTTCAAAGTCCAAAATTTGGAGTTTGATCATGCAAATAGTCAACACAAATGAATGGCTTTCCGCTATAGTGGCTACTCAGCTTGGTTTTTCTAATAGGGATCAATGTTCTTTAGTGGATAAAGTCAATACATTTTTCATTAATGGTTCTTGGCATTTAATGCATATTTTTTATGAAAATTTTAAGAATAATGTGTTATCTATTTTGACTCTTTATGCTTGGACTAAAGCTATTGATGGACTTCTTTCGATGAAAAGGGTATATAACTTGACATGTATTTCTTGCCAGCCTACTCATTGGTTTTCTTTTATTTGGAAGGAGTTCTTGCCTCCTTCTTGATTAATTATTTTTTGGCGAGTAGTGCTGAATTATTTACCAATTTATGATAACTGTAAAAAAAGGGTTTATGTTTCCCTTTAAGTTATGTGCTATGTAATGATCATGAAAAAGCTAGTAACCACTTATTAACTACTTGTCATTTCCATCAACAATTTGGCATGTTGTTTTAGCCTTGTTTGGCAGAAGAATTGATGTTTTTGGTTCGCTTAAAGAGCTTTTTCTTGCTACCATGAATCATAGTTTCAGCCCTCAATTGGCTACACTTTGGTCATCAGCTATTGTAAATGGAGTTTAGGTGATATGGCATGTATGTATTAGTTTTATTTTTTATCAAGAGGTGCATAAAATTCATCTAACTCTAAGATTTTTATGGAAGCTTATCAAAGAAACTTCTTTCTTTCAAGTTGGACACATGTTCAACTCCTCGAATGAGCTTCAAATTTTGAATTTTCTTCAAATTAATAGGATTTTAGATAGAGCTCCTTCCATTGTAACTATCATTAGGCCTTACCCATTATATGGATGGATAAAAGCTAATATAGATGGTTTGGCAATAGGGTCGCTAGGAGCAGCTAGTTCGAGAGGGGTTTTTCAAACAATAAGAGGTTATCCTCATAGAGCTTTTGCATTCGAAGTTGGAAGTAATTATGTTTATGTAGCAGAGCTATTTCCTATGCAATTGAAATTGCATGGAACAAAGGTTGGCATTTACTTTGGTTAGAATGTGACTCCATTTATGTAGTGCAAATCTTTCGCTTAAAATATAAGCTTGTTCCTTGGGAGATCAAACATCAATGGTCTCAATGCCTTCACTGTGCTTCTAATATATGTTTGGAAGTTTTCCATATTTACAGGGAAGGGAACATTGTGGCTGATTTATTAGCTAAACATAAGACTTCTTCTTCAGCTTTTCTTTACTGGGACTAGGCACCATTCTTCTGTGATTTATAATGATTATAGTAGAAGAGCTAGTAATAGATTTTGTTAGAGTTTTTGTTAGCTCTGTTATGGATTTGGCCTTTCTCTCTTTGTATTTGCCGATTGATTTTTTTATTTTAATAAATTTCTTTTGGACAATGGATGCATGATATGGACATAAGAGGGTGTCAACCTAGTTGAGATGCTTGGGTGCGTCCTCTGATTTATGGACTCCAAATTTTTATTGAAAAATATATATAAACAAAATATCTAAAAGCTATGAAAATAATATAAATTCACATTAAAACTTAGGCTTCAAATAGTCATAAATTCTGTTGATACAACTGATAAGGAAAATAATATAAATTCACATCAAAGCCTAGGCCATGTATCAAAGTGTTCCAATTTCTCCAGACATGTCATTAGGATTCGATGCTTCCAGACAAGCAACACCAAAGGTTGTTATTTTCATAGTACATGTGATGCAAAGCAACAAGTCTTGGAATGAGTTTGCAGAACAATAGATAGTAAATTTAATAATAATAATAATAATAATAATAATAATAATAATAATAATAATAATAATAATAATAATAATAATAATAATAATTATTATTATTATTATTATTATTATTATTATTGTTAGGATTTTATTTTTATTTTAATTTAGTATTGATTAGAAATTGACTTTCCTATATTGTTAGGGATTTGATTTCCTACTTTAGCTAGAGTTGTCTTTATTTTTATTTCCTAAATAAAAATTAGGGTTGGTAGGTTTGTGCCACCCTATAAATATGTAAGCCTTAGGGCTATGTGAGATAGTTTTTGTTGAATTGATAATCAGATTTCTATTTTTCTAATTTTCAGTATTCCTTTGGGTGAATCAACAAATATTGATGCCTATATCCTGGTATTTATGCGCAAATCAACAAGTTGTAGAAGATTGATTTATGGCATTCATGTGCAAATCAACAGACTTTAATATTTATCCCATTTGTTCTTTGATTGTTACTATCCGCCCTTCCGCTACGTCAATTTGGTATCAGAGTCAAAATGATCCTTATTAATGATGCTCATAGAGTATTATGAAGAGAGCTTATTCTATGATATTGATGACGGTGAGGATGAAGATGTGTTTATTAAAGATGAGCCAATATTTGATGAAGAGGATGAGGGCGATGTTGAATATATTGACTTCATTGGCATTGATGAAATTCTTTACTCTTGTGCTCCTTTAATTTATATTTTTAAGGAATTACAAGTTGATAGTGATGGTGGATCTATGATGTTCTATGCATTCGTGAGTAAATTTTTTTCACAATATTTGGGTGAAATTTGAGGACGAATTTTCTCTACCCTGAAGGGAATGATGCAGAGCAACAAGTCTTGGAATGAGTTTGCAGAACAGTGGATAGCAAATATAATTTTATTATTATTATTATTATTATTATTATTATTATTATTGTTGTTGTTGTTGTTATTGTTACTATTATTATTATTATTACTATTATTATTATTATTATTACTATTATTATTATTATTATTATTAGAATTTGATTTTTATTTTAATTTAGTATTGATTAGAAATTGACTTTCCTATATTGTTAAGGATTTGATTTCCTACCTTAGCTAGAATTGTCTTTATTTTTATTTCCCAAATAAAAATTAGGGTTGGTAGGTTTGTGCCACCCTATAAATATGTAAGCCTTAGGGCTATATGAGATAGTTTTTGTTGAATTGATAATTAGATTTCTATTTTCCCAAATTTCGATATTCCTTTGTGTGAATCAATGAATATTGATGTCTATATCCTAGTATTTGTGCGCAAATCAACAGGTTGTAGAAGATTGATTTTTGGCATTCGTGCGCGAATCAACAAACTTCAATATTTATTCCATTTGTTCTTCGATTGTTATTATCCACCCTTCCGCTACATCAACATGTCTTGTCTAAAAGCATATTTTTTATTTTGTCATCTCAATAGACAATCTTCTTAAAAGTTAGAATGGAGATACTCAACCTATAAGAAATCCAAACAATGGCTTTAATATACTCATTTTACCTTGTATGTTTTAATTACTAAAATAGGAAAAATACATGACAATGAGTTTTCAATTTATCAAATTTGAAGATCATATAAACTACAAATAGGGCAAGAGAATTTGACCCTCAAGCAAGATCTATTGCTAGTTGAATAACCACTTTAAATGCTAGCTTCTTTCTCTTAATTAACATTAATCAGTAGGCATAAAAAAAATAAATCAATAAAATATGAAAATAACTAGAGATTTGTTACTTCAAATGACAATGAAAAGAAAAATGGCGTTCAATGTTTAAAAATGGTGTTTAATGTTTCTAGTTTTATTTTTAAGAAGACAAATAGATTATGTACTAAAAAATTGAAACACTTTTTTTGTTTGATCCTGTCACATGCTAATCATGTGCTATAGTTAACTCTGGTTAGTATTAAAATTAAATTTTAATTAACTTTTATTTAATAATGTGACATGACAAAAATACAACATAGAGTTCATAATCTTACGTGGTGAACATGCTTCATCTAAGAATTTATTACACATTAGAGTATTCAAAGATACTCTTTAACTTGGAAGTCCTTGAAAGCATGCCAACTAAACAGCTGAAGAGATTCATCACAATTCAATTCTTCAACTTGATACTTCCCATCAACTTTAAGTTGAGTTAGCAAATGTTCATTTCTTGATGTAATGATTATTCTACTTCCTAAGCCAAACCATTTTTGCTCTCCCACTAATGCATCAAGTTGCTCCATATTATCCAAATCATAAAAAACAACTAGAATTACTTTATGGGGAACTCTTTCTTTTATTAAATTGATTCCTCTATCAACATTACCAATCTGTAAAGATTTTTGTTTAACACAGTAAGTAGAAGTTGCTCTTGCAATTGAGCTAGACCACTAGAGTGTCTTGAGAGTTCCTTGATAGTCAACAGGAAGAAACTTTCTTCAAAACCATCACAAAGTTAGTTAAACACAGCCTTTGCAAGGGTTGTTGTCCCTATCTCTCCATTCCTATGGACAATGATGCTGACATCATTTGCACCAACATTTAGCAAAAAAATCACATCTTTGGCATGTTAGTCAATACCAATTGGGTGTTTGGCTACATTCAAGTAAGTCCTACTCAATTAACTTATAATTTCCTTCATAATCTTTAGGATAGCTTTCAATTCATATCTATAATTAAGATCAAACCATTTAAAATTTCACTTATGAGAATATGATCACAAGTATTATAATTAAATAATATAAACATTATATAAAATAAACCAGTAAGAAAGTGGTCTAGCAGTAATTTCACTTCGAATATTCTCTTTAAAACACTTTGAATACATCAAATTTAAAGTAAAAATTTAAGTTCAAACTCTTAAATTCAAAAATTTCTATCTAAATGTTGACTCAATTTGCTTTTTTTTTTTTCTATATCATTTAAACATAGGAAACTTAATAAGATTTCTAACTTTTGTTTCTATATTTGTTAGTTTTTTAATAAGAAAATTTTCTAATGGTATTTGCTATTTACCTTTTAAATAAAATTTGTCAAGGGTTCCTTTTTATTTATAGGAATAAATCTTAATAAAGTTTAATAAATATGATTAGAGCATAAAAATGCATAAAAGCAAAATATAGTTTGAATTATTTGTGCATATTGTACGTATAAGTTTAAAGTGACCCCATACTTAACACAAACTTTTGTTCACTTAATCGAATTTCATTGATGATAAATCCACAAGCTTACTAGCAAGGATTTCTTCTATTCCAAATCATGTCAAATTTGAAAATTTTGGTTTACATTAATGTTAGAATTGATAAAAATTCCATTGATGGCATACAGTATTTTATATAAAATAAGCTAGTAAGAAAGTGGTCTAGCTACAATGTTCAAGTAATTTTTTTTCAACAAAAAAAGAAAAGAAAAGAAAAGAAAAGGAACTTATGATAAAGTAATTAATTATTACCTAGTCACCACATATTGGAGGTCCTATCTGGATGGATTTGTTGCCTCAGTGAGAGCTTCTCTCCACTTATTAACCTTCTCTTATTCAATGAATTGATTGTGTTTTCAAAAGTATTAGCAAAGTAACCTATCTGATTTCAAACATTAGATGGATCAATATTATAGAATGTGAGAAGAACAATTTATCCTATGGTACTTCTGCACTCAATTATCTTTAAAAGTTCATCGAGACACCATAGAGAGAATGCATAGCCCTTAGGAAAGATAAAGATAGAAAATTTTGATTCTTGAATTTTCTTTAAGGAGTTCAGAGGAGATGTGCTCTCCTTTAACAAGTTGTTTATCATCTCAAAATGTACAGACTTCTGGTTGGAGTAGAGCAACGTAAAGATGATCAGTAAAGTTATAGCGTTATCCTCACCCTTAAAACTCAAGAAAACATCATGGCTCCAATGAGACATTAAAGTGCTTAAGTGTGCAATAACATGAGGAGTCAGAAGACGATACTGATAAGTGTTAGAGATATAGATCATGTCTATTGTACATATATTTCAAATTGTATTTGCACTTATTTTAGCTCTATACTGTTGCAACAAACTTTGTACTTGAGCTGTTTATATGCTCTGTTTGACATCAATACAATTTTCCTTTGGCTTTCTCTTTATACTTTCATATGGTATCATAGCTACATCAAGGTTTAAGAACCAAATTTTTTTAACCCATCAATGGCCACCGAAAGCTTCACAAGCGAATATAGCCAAGCCAGTCTTTCTCCTACCTCCAATGCCCCCACAACACCTACTTTTCAAGTCTCAACTCTTACTAAGGTCATCAAGTATGTGACTTGATAGTAAAACCCTTATATTAAATATGAGTTCTATTTAAATTATCCTTAGTCATAATAATGTATTATGGCTAGTATGGTGTTGATTGATGATTATGTTTTACTAATCATAAATATGGGATATTAAGTCAACTCATAAGTACTTATTTAAGAAATAAAGTGTGGATTGACCCATCATAAGAATACTACATAGATAATTGTCATAAGTAATTTTCATCACAGTAATATTACCTTAGTCCTCTGACCTTGAAATCACCATGGATTTCTACATAACTATTTTATATTTTGACATAATTTTACATTATCTTTAACCAGATGATAAAATAGGTTGTTGTTAGGTATAAAATGAGTTATGTGAGAAATATTGAGAAGGAATTTGTCCCTCATTTAACATGAGTAAGATATTTATGGGCACCTTTATAAGATAGACTAAGGAAAATGCATGGCCATGATAAAGTAAATTAATAAAGAGTTATCATTCTTAGTTTGCTTGGAATCAAGAAATTATATCAACAAGTAACTGTTGAACCTGCACAAGTACCAGAAGGCCCAAAGAGGTCTGGTAAGACACATCAAATCCCTATGAGATATGGATTTCTCATAAGTAATAATCAAAGTACTTGTGCAGGTATTAAATGATTGTATTAAATACTCACCAACTCACACTCAATAACACTCTTGAGATAGAAAATATTTCAAGAAATAAAGATGAAAGAAATTGGGTGGTTGAAGATTAAATTCAAGAATAAATGCTCAAAGATAGCTCTTAGGCTTTTTGCTCAACTTCCTTCACTTTTTCCAACTTATTTGTGAGTAGTATTTATACTCTTATAGAGAAAAGGAGTTATTGGAGGTGCATCAAATGCACAAAGAGTCGTTCAATCATAAAAGAAAAAATAATTCTATGACTTTGTCATGCTTATAAAAAGATCATCATGTTTATGATAGTGGGGGTGCCAAAACAGAAATTTGAATTCATGCGCTTTCATGATCATGACATTGGTGCTGACACTGGTCATGACAACTCTCGAGAATTTTTGAAATTTTACAAATTGAATCTTTGAATTTTTGCTTGAAAAATGTTTCTAATAATTGGAATTTACTTATGATCACTTATAATAAAGATTTCCATCAAGTTTGACCAAATTTGACTTTAGATCTTGATAAAAAATGTGATCTTCCATTTTCCTAGTTTGTCACTATCATGATGAGCTCATCACCACTAATGATAAAGTTACAGACTAAGCAAAGCTAGAAGGTTGACTTTGTATTGCTTGACTTGTGCTATGATCATGGTGCTATGATCATGGTGCTATGATCATGGTGTTGATTGTGGATCAAAGTGAGCCCACATCCTATCAAGAGGCCATAAATATTCCTAACTCTGAGAAATGGCTAGAAGCCATAAAATAAAAAATGCAATCCATGTATGATAATCAAGTTTGGACTTTGATTGACCCAACTGATGGCTTAAAAACTAATGGATGCAAATGGGTTTTTGAAAAGAAAATATAAATGGATGGCAATGTGCATACCTTTAAGGCAAGACTGGTTATAAAGGTTTTCAAATAAACATATGGTATAGATTATGATGAAACCTTTTCACCAGTTGCTATGTTGAAATCTATTCAAATTCTTCTTGCTGTAGCTACATACTATGATTATGAAATATGGCAAATGGATGTCAAAATAGCATTTCTTAATGGAAACCTACTTGAGGATGTGTATATGACATAGCCATAGGGTTTTGTCAATCTTGAGAATTTTGGAAAGGTATATAATCTTCAAAGGTTCATTTATGGATTGAAGCAAGCATCTCAGAGTTGGAATCTTTTTTTTATGAAGCAGTCGAAGAGTTTGGCTTCATTAAAAATGAAGATGAACCTTGTGTCTATAAGAAGGTTAGTGGGAGCGCAATTATGTTTTTAGTGTTATATGTTAATGACATACTACTTATTAGAAATGATATCCCTATTTTACAATATGTGAAATCATGGGTAAGGAATTATTTTTCAATGAAAGACTTAGGTGAAGCTGCTTATATATTAGGCATCAAGAACTATAAGGATAGATAAAAAAGGCTTATTAGCCTAAGTTAGAGCACTTACATTGATAAGGTATTAAATAGGTTTAGCATGCAAGACTCTAAGAGAGGATTCGTACCAATGTCACATGGCATTAGTCTCAGCAAGACTCAGTGTCCTATGACACAAAGTGAGCGAGATCACATGAGTAAGATTCCATATGCTTATGCTATTGGATATATCATGTATGCAATGTTGTGTACTCAACTTGATGTTTCATATGCCTTAAGCACAATGAGCAAATACTAGTCAAACCCAAGTGAAAGTCATTGGACAGCAGTTAAAAATATCCTTAAGTACTTTAGAAGAACTAAGGATGCATTTTTACTGTATGGTGGTAAGGAAGATGAGCTAGTTGTAAATGGTTACACAGATGCTAGCTTCCAAACTGACAAAGATGATTTTTTATCACAATCAGGTTATTTGTTTTGTTTGAATGGAGGTGTAGTGAGCTGGAGGAGTTCCAAGCAAGACACCATTGATGATTATATAATAGAAGCTAAGTATATAGCTGCCTTAGAAGTAGCTAAGGAGGCTATTTGGATTAAGAAGTCAATAACTGAACTAGGTGTTATTCCTAGTATATCATATCTAATGAATGTATATTGTGACAATAATGGAGCTATAGCTCAAGCTAAGGAGCCCATATCACATCAGAGATCTAAACACATACTTAGGCGTGATCATCTCATTCGAGAAATCATTGAGAGAGAAGACATGAAGATATGCATAGTACATATAAATGATAATATTGCTAATCCATTGACTAAGCTTCTTCTACAGCCTAAGCATGAGAGTCATACTAGGTCCATGGGTATTAGTTTTAATATAGATTAGGCTTAGTGCAAGTGGGAGATTATTAATAATATGCACTAGGTCAATCATGTATGACCATGTTTTGATTTTATCATTTTATTTAATAAAGAGGCATTTTTCATTATCATTTTGTGTTATGATAATTTCTTAAATAGTCAATTCTTACTAAGGTCATCAAGTATGTGACTTGATAGTAAAACCCTTAGATTAAATATGAGTTCTATTCAAATTATCCCTAGTCATAACAATGCATTATGGCTAGTATGGTGTTGATTGATGATTATGTTTTACTAATCTTGAATATGAGATATTAAGTCAACTCATAGGTACTTATTTAAGAAATAAAGTGCAGGATTGACCCATCATGAGAATACTATATAGATAATTGTCATAAGTAATTCTCATTGCATTAATATTGGCTTAGTCCTCTAACCTTGAAATCACCATGGATTTCTACATAACTATTTTATATTTTGACATAATCTTACTTGTCTTTAACCAGATGATAAAATATGTTGTTATTGGTTATAAAATGAGTTATGTGAGAAATGTTGAGAAGGAATTTGTCCCTCATTTAATATGAGTAAGATATCTATAGGCCCCTTGATAAGATAGATTGAGGAAAATGTATGGCCATGCTAAAGTAAATTGATAAAGAGTTATCATTGTCAATCTACTTAGAATTATGAAATTATATGATTGAATTCTATAAGGATGACATAATCTATGCCTTATATTTAATTAAGATATTATATGACAAAGGACTAGAATATTCACTGTATATTAGGTTATGTCAAATTATTGACTTCACATGACTTGGGTAGTTATAATATCTTGCTAGAGGCCATTTATGACTTGTAGACCTAAATAGAGATTTAAGGCTTACTGCCAATGTCATGTGAACCTACAGGGTCAAATACTTTAAATAAGTCTAAAACAAATATGGGTTTAACAAGGCCAAATAAGCTTTATGGAAATAAATAAATAAAATATTTATTTATTTAAGGTAAAGGTTATCTTAAATAAATAGAATATTATTTCTAATTTAATTTTAAATAAAATCAAAATAAGAATAAGTGAGAAATTACCAAAAGGTTGTTTTGGCAAGTGAAACCCTAATTTAAATGTCTATAAATATATTATATTCTATAGGGTTTTATAGACTCTCATTATTCTATCGATAAATTTTTTTCTCTCTTTCAGAAAAAAAAAACATAGAGTTCCTTTTAATTCTAGATTTATGAGAAATCAAAAGAAGGTGCTAGCACATAAATATTCATATTTAAAGTCAAGGGTTGTTCGTGTGGACACTTGCAGAGGAAAGATTCTTTTGGAGATGTCTCAAATCTAAACTGCTAAATTAAAAGCTTGAGGTAGGGTGTCATCGGAGTGAACCTCCTATCTTCCTTCAAGATTTCTTGCCTCTTCTGCATTTGTGGTAAGAAAATAAAAACCTAGATTTAATCAATTAATTGAATTACTTGGATCCGTGTTCGGGTTTGTGATTCAAATTTTATTTTTTCGCTGCATATGGAATCATGAATCCTATCATCAATGTTACTAAATATTTCTAGCCATCTTCCCATCAAACTGAATGCCATAAATTATTTGTTGTGGCAAGCTCAAATTCTTCCCATTGTCAACAGCTCTGGTTTATTAAAACATATTAATGGACTTCTCTCTTCTCCTCTGCCTATAGTAAATGATCAACCCAATCCATAGTATAACGCCTAGTTTTGCATTAGTCTTGAGTTGGATTATTGGGTCAATCAGCGAAGCTTTTATTCTTCAATTATTTGGAGCCTTGAGTATAAAAGACACCTAGGATAAATTGGCTCACACATATGCTTTCATTTCTAGAGCACAAATACGCACTATTAAGTTAACATTTTTTAAGCTTCATTAAGAACCAACTGAATCTATGGCTACCTACACGCAACAAGCCAAAAGTATGGCCAATTGCTTAGCTGCCCTTCAAAACCTAGTGAATGAGGTTAACCTTATCAATGTTATCATTAATGGACTAGGACCTGAATATCATATGTTCATCCACTCTTTAGAGAATTGCATAGATGCAATTACTTTTTATGATCTCTATGGACTTTTATTGAGTGAAGAGGCTAGTATTTAAGCTGAATCAAAAGTAAAGGAACCTCTCTTGCCAACACTTCATATTGGATTTTTCAATTCATGTTGCTCTGTATTTTGAGGAAGGAGGGGTCACTTATTTATAGGGTGAGGTCATGGTGGTTCTCTTCCACTACAAAATTATTCTGGAAATTCTTCATACTCTTCCTCGTTAAAGTCATTTACTTCTTAAGATTCTACTTATTTAACCTATCCTAATTGCAATTGCAATGGAATTAGACACCTTGTGTGAACATGTTCATCTCAAAAATTGAACCATAATAACCATAAGCCATCTTCAAATTTGGCTATCAATTCTGCTCCAAATATTCAACAATGGATCCTAGATATTGGTACCACTTATCATCTTACTCTTAATATTGAAAATATTAGTCAACGAAAAGAATATCATGGCCCAGATGATATCATAATTGGTAATGGCAATACTATCTCAATTTCTCATGTTGGTAACTCTTATATTTCTTCAAAAAATAAATTATTTCATTTACATAATATTTTCCATGCTTCTAATGCTTGCAATAATTTTCTTTCTATTTCTTATTTTACTAACTCTAACAATGTTTCCATTGAATTTGTTTTTTTTTTATTTTGAGATTAAGGATATTCATAAGAAGACTTTGCTTCTTACCAGCCCGAATGATGGTTGACTCTATTCATTAGCATTGACACTAAATCCATCTCCATCATCTTCTCCATGTTCTTTTCTTCTTTATTCACTATCAACTTGGCATGCTTATCTTGCTTATGCTGCCAGCCACACAATCTGCCAAGCTTTGTTTCAATCTAATATTATGTCGTGCAATAATGATTTTTTTATGTCATTCGTGCTTTATTAGTAAGAGTCACAAACTTCCTTTTTCTATATCATTTTATAGTGCTTCTAAACATTTAGGATTAATTTTTTTAGACCTTTAAGGTCCATCTCATATGCCTTCCATTAATGGAAAATGCTATTATGTTATCTTTTATGATCATTTTCTAAAATACAAGTCTAAAATTCTTAGTACCTTCATTAAATTTAAACATGTAGTTGAGAAATTTTTTTATCATCAATTAAAATTTTTCAATCAAATTGGGGAGGTGAATTACAAAGCTTAATTTCATACTTAGTGAAAATGGAATTACTAATTGTAGCTCTTGTCCATACACTCCTGAACAAAATGGTTGTGCAAAATGCAAACACCATCATATTGTGGAAACTGCTCTCTCACTTAACCATTCCTTAGTACCACAAATTTATTGGCCATATTCCTTTGAAATATCCCTTTATGTCATTGATAGGCTTCCAACACCTCTACTCTAAAAAAAATCACCATTCACTAAATTATTCAAAGACACTCCAAACTACAACAAATTTTATGCTTTTGGATGTCTTTGTTATCCTTGGTTACATTATCATGCAACTGTAAAACTCTCTCCTCGTTCTTCCATGGTTATTGTAAAATTCAAAAGGGTTATTATTGCCTTGACATGCATACTAAGAAAATTATCATCTCATGTCATGTTCTTTTTTATGAACAGGTATTCACATATCAACAAGGTGAAAGTGTTGCTCTAAATTCATGTTTCGATTCTGAGTTTTTGGGTGGGACGTCGAATTTTGAATCTTTAAAAATTTTTTTTATTTTTTCTCCCATTTTACTAAACTCAAAGTCCCTTGCTTACTAACTAAAAAATCCTGTTCCAATCCTACTACTTATACCAATCCTTTCCCATCTCAACAACCACAACCAACAGATCATTACTTATCTTCATCACTAAATAAAACTCCAACCTCATCTTAATCACATACAAAGCCACAACCTAACTCACTCACCTAATCACCTGTATCATAAAAAAAAAAACAAAACATGTCTCTTATAACCAACAACCTCAATCTATCTTTAATTATTGATATGACTCAATATAGGACAATTAATGACCAGCCACTTATAACTCTTCCAACTTTCCAACATCAAATGGTAACCCAATCCCAAACTAGACATCTCAAGCCAAAAAATTTTCACTCCACCACGACCTCCAATTCAAAACCTTCTTCATATCATGAAGCACTTCTTCTTCCCTATTGGCAAAACCTATGTTTGATGAATATAAGGCTCTGCTTGTAAATGACACATTGACTCTTGTTCTTACCAATTATGCTCAAAATTTAATTGGATGTAAATGGTTGTACCATATTAAATACATACTATAAGGCAAAATTGATCGCTATAAAGCATGTTTAGTAGCCAAAAGGTTTTATCAATGACCATGCATTAATTTTCATTATACTTATAGCCCAATGATCAAACCATGCACCGTTTATCTCATCCTTTCTTTGGCTATTAGTAAAGGTTGGCACGTTAAACAACTTGATGTCTCAAATGCTTTTCTTCATGAACATCTTAATAAAGATATTTACATGCAACAACCTCCAGGATTTGTGAGTAAAAAATTTCCTTCTTATGATTTCAACCTTAAACAATCTCTCTATGGCTTAAAATAAGCACTTGTTCAATGGTACAAGTGCTTGACTTTGACATTACAAACACTAGGTTTCAAGGGTTCAAAAATGGATAGCTCCCTCTTCTTTTACTCTCACAGTGCCATTTTTACTTTTTACTTAATCTATGTTGATAATTTAATTTTTACAAGTTCATCGCATGCTAAGTCAGTAGCATCTATATGTACTACTGGTGGTGCTTTGTAGATTTGGTCCATTCATTTGCATCATTGATTGTTGCAATTAACAATTGTTATGTGCTCTTCTTGGCACATTCTAAAAAATTAAGACATATGTTGCTAGCACTAAACTACCATGTTGGCTACCTCTTTGAGCATTTTGCATTTCATTATTCTTGTTACTAATAGATATTGATGACAAAGATATTTCTCACTGTTGTGCTAGACTCCTAATGGAGCTATTAGCCCATTTTACAGGATCATTCCTATTTTGGAGTCTTCTCAACCTTGACTGTTACCTCTACCATGACCTCAACCACAACCACGACCTCTTATATGACTACATCTAATATTTTACATCTATCAATATCCTGAAATTCAAAATCATACACTTCAATATCACTTGCCATCAATCTCAAATCCATAACAAATATCCTCCAACAATTAATATTTCTTATTATATATAGAATCTAACAACATAGAGTTCTGACATTAATTTTGTAACACCTCTGCCCTCTAATACCTCACCCAGACATCCCAACTGAATGATGGTACCATTAGAGATGAGCATTACCTAAAGACTAATAATGGAAATCCACAATAATCCATTTAAAGTAATACACTCTTTAGAGTTGTAGATGACATAATTATTTAATATAATAATTAACTCCAAATAATTCAAAGATGGCAAGTAGCATTTGATTTTATAACTTAACATATATACACACATGATAAGGTGTTTGATAACCTAAATAACAACATCCTTAGTACATACACAAGAGTATGGGTTATACATAAATATAAATAAAATATACATCAAAAGAACTTCGATAACCCTCTCTCTCTAATACTTCCCTTAGAGTGTGCAAAATGTGCTTTATCCTCTAGCACAACGCTAGCCATTGTAGAGATCAACCCCTTCCCAACATTAAGTAAAAAGTATGTTGATCATAGTCCAAGAGGAATAAGCTTGGCCATAAGCAAAAAGATAAAAAGAATATCTCAACACAGCTAAACTCATATCCAAGTCAAAGTTAGCTAAACTCCAGTACTAGTCCCATAAAAGACTCATATAATGGTCCACACATAATCCATATAGTCCTCCCTAACGGCTGAAATGTGTGCATCTACCTTAATTGGCTCTACAGTAACTCTGAATGAAAACTCTACATTTGTGTCATGACATATGACATACTTCACTTGTGTCTTCATCTTAGTAATCTCATATCTCCTGGTGGTCCATTGCAATGCCATCTTATTCTTTACCAAAATACTATTAAAATACCTATGCTAAAAAAAAAAAGAAAAGAGACTATGAGTAATTTTGTAAGAAAATTACCTAGTCAATGTACAACATTAAAAATAGTTAATGTACCAAAAAGCACTCAAGGAATTAATCATAAATTATAAATGCAGAATATCAAATAAAAGGAGTGCTAAAAAAATTATCAAATATCGAGATTTAACATAGTACTATTTTATATTTCCTATCCAGTCATAAATTTTCAAGAATAGTTCTTATCATTGGAAAATTAATTAATTTTCTATCTTCACAAATGTATTTCTATAATGTTCTTGATTATATTAACTTCACTGTTTAAAAATAAAATTTGAGCGTTAAAGCTTGATATCTCATATTCACATTATTTATTTTTCATAATTTATATCATTACTGTGATATGATGCTTTATCACATTATAAGCAATTTCACCCAATGTATATCACTAAATCTCATAGAAACCTCCTTGATATAGTTCACACTAACTATATCTGTTAACACATTAAAATATGTATGCATACATATAGAACCACAAAAATTTTCCTTAAAGGTATGAACCACATAAATTCATCCCAAAGGCATAAGGAATCTTCGCGATGTCTCAAAAATAGTTATCAACAAGTTAGCCAAAATTTTATTAACTACACTCATACTCCTCTTACTTAACACTCATATACTCTTGTATAATCATTATATTATTATCTCTTGATATTATGAAAAATTTCATATTTAGTTTTAAGGAATATTTTATTACTTTAGTCTCTATGTCAAAGACTTAAGAAATTCCATAATGTGTATTTTAAGTAATATTTCTCGAATTCATTAATTTCAAAAAATTAGAGAAATTTACAATTGGTATCATGTCAATTAGATAACTATAGAAGAAGTCACATCAAACTTTGCTTATCAAAGTTAGGTTATGTTTAAGATTGCGTAATAAAAATTATTTCTTAAAACAGGTATCAAAATAGTAGAATTAGATGTTTCCTATTTCTGAAGAAGTTATAGAGGACACTTCAAAGTTTTTATAGAATTTAAAATCACCTTATTTGGAGTTGTAAAAATCAAGTTATAATCTTTCTAAATATATAGTTTCAATTAGTCTTACTGAGGGGCCTTCTCAATACTAAGGCATCACCCTAGTGTATTGAGGTGCCTTCCCAATGCTAAAGCATCACCCTAGAACACTAAGGCATCATCTGATCATTTAGGCGGCCACCTCAGTGTCCTGAAAAGTCTATTTTCAAGTTTAGAAAAATTTTCAAGTTTTACATGTCTAACACACTTTATTAAGTAAGATTTCTCAAGTTTGAAAATCAATAGCAATTGCATGATTTTAAAGGTTGTTTACATTAGAAACAAATTTCATAGGTTTATACCAAAAACCATTAAAAGAACATTATAGAATTAGGCTAGGAAAAAAGGAAAAGATTTTTAGTCACATATACTACATAAGGCACCATAAAAATCTCTTATTAACTTAGAACATTAGTTAGAAACTAATAAAGAAATATATCAGTTCAAACAACCAAAGATCTTCAAAGTTTAGAACAACATCAACAATGTAATTTTAGAGTTTGAAACATAAATGTCTCAAAGAACTTTTATCAAGACAAAAGGGGTGGTGAGAAGAAAGGTGCACTCACAATATTCAACAAAAATTCAAATAAATTTGATAGTTACCCAAATTTTCTTCTTTTTTAAGATAAATAAAATTTGAAAAATATTTTCAAGTTTTAATTTTAACAATTTTCAAATAAATTTATAAATTAATTTATAAAATTTTACATTAAATTTTAAATTTTTTGTACCAATAAAAAACAATTAAAAAAATGATAACTTGTGAATCAATATGTTATACAAACTAATATTAATAAAAATGAAATAAATAAAGTAAACACTTTTAACTATCATTATATATAAATAATAATAAAATTTTAATTTCTTAATTTTTTCATATTTCTCAAAAAAAAAAAACTAAATATTTTATATATTCTTGACTAATATTTTTAGTTTATCAAAATTCTCTCTTTTTTTATCTAATACTTTTTTGGTTTGACCTATATTAAAAAAATTTCTAAATAATGTGGTTAAAAGTTGAGAAGTAAACTTTAAAATAGCTAAATTTAAGGATTTTTAGTGAAATAATTAAAATTTTATGAAAATAATAAGAAATTAATTTTTAAATTTATGTTAAGAGTGACAAAATTAGAATTTAAAAACATTTTCTTACATTTTAGTTTTTTTCTTATAGGAAAAAGAGGATAAAAAATTTAAATAAGGGTCAAATTTATTTTATAGGGATTTAAAAGTAAATTTTAAAAATGCAATTAGGTCCTTAAAATAAAATAAGATAAAAGTAATACAATTTATAAAGTTGATGAAGCAAATTGAAATGATGTTCAAAGTAGGATTCAATTGGCAATTCACTGAAAGTTCTTAATAAAACTGATGGTTTTCTCAACATTTTAAAGTTGTGACTACATAGTATATGACAAATTTTTTGGTTTTGGACAATACTGCCCCTATGAGCAAGGGTAGTATTTTTTTAGCATTTGGCATTTTAGTCATTTAGCTGCCCATCATTTATGTTTGTTATTTTCAATATTTTTATTAAGGTGATATATTAAAATTGATCAATTTATAAGTTCAAGATAGCGGGCGGCTTAAAAGGGAGAAATGTAAGTGTAAATGGTATGATACTATCAGTACTCTTACTTGTCCTTTCAATATTTATTCCTCCAACTGACATTACTAGACATACTATCCTCCTATTTTCAGTAGAAGGCTGTAGACCCTTATTATGAAAGTATAAAGAGAAAACCAAAGGCAAATTGTATTGATGTTAAATAGAGCATATAAACAACTCAAGTACAAAGTTTGTTACAATAGTTTAGAGCTAACATAAGTGCAAATACAATTTGAAATATATGTACAACAAATATGATCTATATCTCTAATACCCTCCTGCAAGTTGAACAGGGAAGGAGAAGACGTTCAACTTGGTTCAAAGATGGTTATGGTAAGTCTTGTGCAGCGGTTTAGTAAGGATATCGGCTATTTGATGAACAGAAGTTATATATTGGACAAGAAGATATTTTTCATGCACTTTATCCCTGAAAAAGTGATAATCAATTTCCAAGTGTTTGGATTGAGAGTGAAATATCGACATAGTGGTAAGGTAGGTAGCACTTAGATTGTCACACCACAAGGTTGAAGTTAAAGAATAGGAAATACCGAGCCCTTGAAGAAGAGATTAAAGCCAATTTAATTCTTGAACTATGATAGAAAAGGATAGATATTCAGATTATGTACATGGAGGATCGAGCTACACATTGTTACTTTTTAGAACTCTAAGAGATGAGATTATTTCCAATGTATATATCATAACTTATTGCCTAATCTGCATCATTGTATGCATTAAGAGAAAAAGAAGATGATTTGTGGATTAGAAGACCATGAGTTATGGTTGCTTCGAGATAGCATAATATACGCTTTACAGCTTGCCAATGTGCATCTGTTGGGGTATAGAGAAATTGTGATGCCTTGTTTATGGCATAAAAGACGTCAGGCCTTGTGAAGGATAGGTATTAAAGACCAACATTGATGCTACGATAGTGAGTAGCATCATGAATATGTTCACTATTATATAAAGATAATTTTTATGACACATATGTAGGAGTAGAGACTCCTTTGGTAGAAGCCATTTGTTCTATATGGAAAATATCACAAATATAATTCTTCTAGGTGAGTAGAAGAATAAATAGAGTGAAAGTAACTTTAATACCAAAGAAATAATGTAAACGTGCCAAGATCTTTGAGAAAAAATTTTGTGGTAAGAGGGTGAATTACATGTTACATAAACTGTCATGACTGAGAGAGAGCAATATAAAGGGCCAAGTGATATTATCAAGCATGACAAGAAATGTAAGGCATATGATTTCCACATAACTTTAGACCTTGGTCAAGCTAAAAATTAGGTCAAGACTATGGAAAAAGCTTTCACCACATTACAATTATGTGATGAATAAAAAATGAGTAATGTATATGGGTTAATGTTTAATAAAGTTGATGAATGGTTAACTTGAGTACATAATTTGCATAGAGAAAATTTCACTTGGCAAGTGTTTAAAGAAGAGTTTAAGAAGGAATATCTAACTGAAACATATCAAAAAGTAAAAGAAAGTATTAATTGTAAATTTAGTACAAGGTACAATGACTATCAAGGGATATACTAACAAGTCTGAGGACTTGCACAAGTAAACTAAATATATTTATCGTACTGAAGAGATAAAAAGCGAGAAGTTTAGGGATGGATTGCATATATCCCTGTGAGGTTTAATCTACATATTGGTACATCTTTTAGAGGTTGAGTTGAGAATATGGAATAATAAAGATTGTATAAGAAATTAGAAAATACAATTTGTAGGAAGGAAGTTCCAAACAACCTTAAAAGGGGTCATAAAAATAAAGAAGTCAAGGTTCTCTCCACATAAAATGGTTATGAAGCTTAGTTAGCTTCTATATTAGATAAAAGAAAGGAAGATGTATTAATAAATGAATTACCTATGTATGAGTTTAAAGATATTTTTCCAAAAGAATTACCAAGTTTGTCACTTAAAAGAGAGATCCAATTCAAGATTGAACTATTGCCAGGTAAGAGACCTATATCGATAGCGCTACATAGAATGGTTCCAACTGAACTGAAGGAGTTGAAAGTACAACTACAAAAGTTATTAGATAAGAGTTTTCTTTGGCCCAGTTTCTCTCTTTAGGGTGATCATTATGATTCTGCATTGATTACAAATAATTAAATAAAGTTACTATTAGGAATAAGTATTCTTTATTGAGAATTGAAGATCTTTATGATTAATTTAAGGAGCAGTAGTATTTTCAAAAATAGATTTGAGTTCTGGTTATCACCAGTTAAGGATTAAGGAGTCAAACATTCCTAAGACTATTTTTAGAGTGAGGTATAGACATTATGAGTTCTTGTTGATGTCATTTAGGCTGACAAATGCACTAGCTACATTCATGGATTTAACGAATGAAGTCTTTAGACAATACTTGGATAAGTTTGTAATCGTGTTCCTTAATTATGATATATTCAAAGTTAAAAGATGAGCATGAAGAACACTTGCGAATAGTATTGGAGATTTTAAGGAACAAGTAATTGTATGAAAAGTTCAGTAAATGTGAATTTTGGTTGATAAAGTTATATTTCTAGGACACATGATATCTATGAAAGGGTATACGTTAATCCTAATAAAGTTAATGCGATTGTAATCTGGAAGCAACCTAAGAATGTGATAGAAGTGTAAACTTTTATAGGTTTGGTGGAATATTATAGAAGGTTTGTTCAAGACTTCTTAATAATTGCATCTCCTTTGACAAAATTGTTGAGAAAGAATATGAAATTCTACTAGATTCCTAAATGCTAACAAAACTTTGAAACTTTGAAAGAGAAGTTGATTAGTACACCAATGTTATCATTGTCAATTGAGGGAGGCAAATATGTGGTATATAGTGATTTTCATGATAAGGACTTAGTTGTATACTAATGCAAAGTGGAAAGGTGATTGCTTATGCATTAAGACTACTAAAGCTTTAGGAGCAAAACTATCCTAGACGTGAGTTAGAATTACCTATAGTAATATTTGTGCTAAAAATATGGATACATTATTTGTATAGAGAAATATGTCAAATTTTCACTAACCATAAGAGTTTGAAGTATATCATGAGATAGAAAGAATTAAACTTGAGACAGAGAAGATAGGTAAAATTATTAAACAATTATGATTGCATGATAGAAGACTACCTTAGTAAAGCCAATGTAGTGGTGGATGCGCTTAGCCAAAAATCAATTGGAAATTGATACTACATTCGTGCAATAAGGGTACCACTACTAATGGAGTTAAGAAGCTTGGATGTTAAGTTAAGCATAGATGTTTCAAGAGGCATTTTAGCCACATTTAAAGTAAATCCATTACTTATGGAAAAAATTTTACAAGTATAATTAGTTGATAATGAAGCAGAAAAGTTATGCAAAGAGATTAAAGCTAGAAGAAGAAGGAAGTGTCTTATGATGGTAATGGAATCTTAGAACATGGACAAAGGATATTTGTGCTCAGAGTGGATAACTTAAGAAGAGAGATTTTGGAAGAAGATCATTTTTCTACCTATGCAATGCATCCAACTAGTACAAAAACATATAAAACTCTTAAGGAACATTATCAGTAGCAAGGGATAAAGAAAGATGTAGTGGATTATGTTTCCAAATGCTTGACTTGTCAATAAGTTAAAGTAGAGCACAAGCATCTAACTGGTTTATTATAATTTCTACCTATACTATAATGGAAATGAGAATATATTACGATGGACTTTGTAGTTAGGTTGCCAATGACTCAATAAGGACAATCTTAAACACAATCTTACCTTGATAAGCAAAGTTTGATGTAACTTCTTCTAAACTTATCCTATTGACGTGACACCAATTGTAAATTTCTTCATTTTTTAAAACTAATGAATTAGATAAATAGTACTTAAAATACACATTATAGAATTTCTTAAGTCTTTGACATAGAGACTAAAGTCATAAAATGTTCTTTGAAACTAAATGAGAAATTGTTCAATAATATCAAGTGATAATAATATAATTCTTATACAAGAGTATGTGAGTTTTGAGTAGGAGAAATATGAGTGCAGTTGAGAAAGTATTGGCTAACACATTGATAACTGTCTTTGGAACGTCACATAGATTCATTATGCCTTTGGAACATATTTATGTGGTTCATGCCTTTGGGGCAAATTTATATGGTTTTATATGTATTCATACATATTTTAATATGTTGAGAGATACAATTAGTATGAACTGTATCAGGGAGGTTTAAGTGTTTTTTAGTGAGGGTGGAATTGCTTATGATGTGATAAAGCATGATATCACAGTAATGATATAAATTATGAAAAATAAATAATATGAATGCAAGATATCAAGCTTTAATGCTCAAATTTTATTGTTGAATAGTGAAGTCAATGTAATCAAGAACATTATAGAAACACATTTGTGAAAATAGAAAATTAATTAATTTTCCAATGATAAGAACTATTCTTGAAAATTTATAACTGGACTGGAAATACTAAGATAATTTATACTATGTTAAATCTTAATATTTGATTATTTTATGAGCACTCCTTTAATTTGATATTCTGCATTTATAATTTATGATTAATTCCTTGAGTGCTCCTTAGTACATAAGCCATTTCTTGATGTTGTACACTCACTAGGTAATTTCATTACAAAATTACTAAAACTCTCTTTTCTTCTTTTTTTTTAGTATAGGTATTTTGGTATATAATAAGATGGTAGTGCAGTGAACAACCATGTTATTTGAGATTACTAAGATGAAGACATAAGTGAAGTAGATCATATGTGTTATGACACAGATATAGAGTTTACATTTAGAGTTACTATAAAGTTGATTGGGGTAGATGTGTACGTTTCAGTTGTTAGGTAAGAGTATATGGATTCTATGTGTAGATGTGTACATTTTAGTTGTTAGGTAGGAGTATATGGATTCTATATGTACCATTATCAAGTCACATATGAGACTAGCACTGGAGTTCATGTCACTCTTACCTAGGTATGAGTTTAGTTGTGTTAGGATCTTTATTTTGTCTTTTTTCTTGTGACCAAGCTTATTCCCCTTTGGATTGTCATTGAAAAATGTTTTGCTTAATGTTAGGAAGGGGTTGATCTCTGCAATGGCTAGTGTTGTGCTAGAGGATGAAGCACATTTTGTACACTATAAGGGAGGTGCTAAAGAGAGGGTTATTGAAGTTTTATATATATATATATATATATTTTTTGCTTATATTTATATATAACCCATACTCTTGTATATGTACTAAGGATGTTGTTGTTTAGGTGATCGGACACCTATATATATATATATATATATATATTTATTTATTTATTTATTTATTTATTTATTTATATATAAAAGTTATAAAATCAAATGCTACTTTCCATCTTTGAATTATTTGGAGTTAAGTATTATATTAAATAATTATGTCATCTATAATTTTAGAGAGTTTATCACTTTAAATGGATTATTGTAGATTTATATGATTAGTCTTTAAGTAACGCTGCTCTTTGACAGTACCATCATTCAATTAGGATGTCCGAGTGAGGTATTGGAGGGAAGGGGTGTTACATTTATCCATCCATAAGTAGTGACTTAAGTGTTGACTAATCACTACTGAAACCCACTTTTTCTATTTATATGCACTAATCAATGTACATTATTACAATCATCCAAGGATCATAATACTGATCCCAAGAGCCCCCACCACCAGTTCCACCTAATCCATCTCCAACTCAGCCAATACCTCCTTTTCAATTTGCATAGCGAATGATTGGCTGACTAAGATATGTCATCTTTATGGTGATGGCCTAACATGGGTTATATTTGTTATTGAGTTCCATAAGGAATACTTAATTGGTAGCTAAAAAAAGGATTATTTAAGCTAAACCAAGGTAGCCTATTAGTTAGAAAGTATACAGATCGATTTGAGGATTTTTATTGCTTTGTTGCTGATCATATTATGCCATTAAAAGAAATCAAGTGTGATTGATTTCGAAGAGGATTACAAGCTTGTATTCTAACAACTGTTAGTTAACTTTGAGAACTGTGTGTGTAAATGTTAAATAGCATCTAAAAGTTTATTAAAAATATTTAAAGCTTGTAGTACGTATTATCCTTTTTAGTAATCATTAGTCAACTATTAAAAAACACACTTACTCATTAGCTAGCAAAGTGAGTGTGACACATGACTTCAAATTAAAACTAATTAAATGTGCATGATTTAGCATTCTTTATAAAATAAATAAATTATATATTAAATAATATTTACAATAATTCTTATTATATTAAATAGAAAGTTATCATAATAAATTTCATTTAAGAAAATACAAATTATGAGAAAATGAAAAAATTACAAAAGGAAAAGTAATAAATAAAATTATTTTTTATTTTTTCCATTTTCTATTTTGGAAAATAAAAAAATGAAAAATAAAGAAAAGTAAAAGAAAATTGAAGAAAGAAAACATTTTGCAAAACTACTCCTTAAGTGCTTGAAATTTTTTTATTTGTTTTGCACATAAAATAAGAATTATCTAGTGATTAGTGGGTCCATAACTTTCATAAGAACATTTATTTATTTGTTTATTTTTTTACATCTGAGGCACTTGATATCCAGTATCTCGTAGGACTTGACTACTCTAGATTTGAATTAGGAAAGACCCCAAATGGCAACAATGGTCTACCTCAAGAGTTCTAAAGTAGCTGCATACCTAGGGTTTGAACTTGAAACCTTTGATTAAGCTATAAGAGTCCCTCGCCAACTTATTCACACTCTCTTGTGTCATAAGAGTATTTATTAACAAATGGAAACATCCATCGAACCCTAAATATATGGAAGGGGCCTAAAATAGTTAAATTGTTTTAAATTTTTGTGTTGAAACTGAAATAAATCAAAAGAAAATTTTAAAGTAAATGTGCTCTTCATTATAAACATTAGGAATAAAAAAAGTTCTCTATATAAAAAAAGTTCACAAATGCATAAAAAATAATTATGATTAGATTTTTTGTTAAATATAGTATAAGTTAGTTAATTATGCCATATGTGAAATTTATATTGGGGAGTTAATAATGTTATATGGCTAACAAAGATCACCTAAAATTTTATACTATATAAAGGGTGTTTATAATTTATCCTATGAACTTTTTTTCTAGTAGATAAATTGGGCAAAAGCCCGAACATCTTATATTGACTTTGATTCTTCTTGTTGTTATATTTTTAAGTTCTTAATTTTTCCTCAAATCATATGAAAATAGACACAAGAAGGTTATGTGGGTTAAATGTAATATCCTAGTCTTCAAGACTTAGTATAGAGCAAGTAGGGTATTGAACACTAGGGAATTTGGAGCAATTTTATATGAACCGAGTAGATAGTTAGATGAATAGGCAGAATATTATAATAGAATATATTGAATGGTTCTAACTAAATATAAAGTTACTAAAGAATTATTAATTATACTATCTAATCTAAATTATCTAATAAGAAATTTAATTAGTGTTCATTAGAATTATAATTCATAATTAATCAAAGAACTATAATAATTAATAAACACATGCAGTGACTGGAGAACATGACCTAAAATCCTTAAGAGAAACTCTCATTGTCAAATAAGGGTATTTCCATTTAAAGTCTACAAGCACTCTCATGTCATTATAGAAATAAATAAAAACCATGAAATTCCATGCCAATTCTTTGACCACTCAAAGTGGATTTCTTGTCCTAGGTACTTTCCTATCCTTTAAGTAAATTCAATTGTATTTCCACCAAAAACTCCAACTCTCATTGTGAACCATTCATTAATTCATCATACTTGGTGATCAAGCTTATATAATAATATTAAGCAATCAATTGAAATAAATCATTCATCTATTATAAAGAAAGTAAATATGTAGTTTATAAGGTCAATTCATCCTTACAATTCTAATAAATAAGAAATTAGTCAAGAAACATATTGATAAATATAAAGTAAACTAAATATATGAAAAGAGAAAAAGAGATAGAAAATATGTTGATGAAATCTCCAATCAACTTGAAGTAGTTATTTGATATCTTTTCTAATAAAAAAACCCCCCTTAGTCTTTTCCTTTTATCATGTATTTATAAGCATCTCATCATCCTAGTTCGTGCCCCTTTTGAATAGATGTAAATGGGAAAGGTGTCTTAAAGGGGTGTGAAGGACGAGTAAGCACCATTATGCCGAGTTAGGCTTAACTCGGTACACTTGCTCTCTGTCATGACTTGGCACCACTATGTCGAGTCAGCATGGTCTTTTGCCCTTTCATATATAGTTGGTGATGATGTGGCACACTCATGTTGAGTCGGTACTATTGTCTAATGTCCCGAGTCATCCCCCAGCAAGCTCCTCATATTACTTCTTTTTACTTTCCTTGCACTATTCTTCATTATAAAGTGTCCAAATACATTTCTGTGTATGGATTAAACATAAAAAAACCTACAAAACATAAAATTAATATAAGGAAAACATAAACAAAAGAAATTAAAATAATAATACATAATCAAGCAAACTCAAATAAAACTCTTGAAAAATAGAGCATAACTACCCTAAAGAACTATGCTATTTGTATTATAATAGAAGGCTTAGACCAATTCAAAGCCTCAATTCTAAAATTTTATATTCACAAAAATAGAAAAGTAGTGAAGCAACATTTTATAAGAAGATTCAGAGTACTAAAGATAATTGGAAAGATTCTTAATTGTACATATATACAATTGAATAAATTGTAATTTATTCTTTTATTACACACAACCGATTCAAACCTATCATGATTTCATTGTTTCAGAATTAAATCTAGAATAATATACAAGTTTTTAATTTAATTTAGTAGAAATTAAAAAATTTTTCATTTCTATCAATATATAAAGGGTAATGTCTATTAAAGTAACTTATGCTTTGACAACTTTTACTTCAAGGCTTACCCATGAAGAAGAGGAATACTAATAAGGAAAGTCATCCAATAATGTTAGTTGGAAGAATACATATCAAAAGCATGTGCAAGAACATTATAATGTCATAACATTTCACAATTTTCTTGTAGAATCTACAATGCATTTTATCCACAAAAAGTTCTTATGCCCTTCAAATGTCTTTTTTTTTTCTCAGTGACATATAAAGTAAACTCTTTTAACAAGTTTAGGTGTTTATATTTCATTTTATTTTTTAAGAGAAAAAACTAGTCGAAGATCTCCAAGATGCACGAAATTCATATATACATATATATTTGAGAACTAAGAATAAAGGGATATTAACTTCAAATACTTTTTTTCTTCTCTCAGTGACATGTTTTGGGATTTCTTGTCCCTGTGGTGAGTTTGCTTTTGTCTTTAGTATTATGGGTCCTTCTATTTTTTTCTTGTGGCTTCTTTGAGTTTTTCTACTTTGGAACATGCATGTGCTAGTCTTTTGTTGGAGGAGGAAGAGAATTGTGCTGGCCTAAACCTAGGGAATGAAGACTTAGTTACCAACACTGATGATTATAAACTACGTCTTGTTGGCCATTTCTAACTAATAAACATGTTTATCATGATCCAATGTGAAATATGTTAGCAACCTTATGGAGGCTGGTAAAGGGAGTTATCATTAGAGAATTACCGTCTTCTCACTATCTTTTCTAATTTTTCCATGAGCTTGATTTGTTGTGGGTGTTAGGTGGTGGTTTCGATCAACAAATTTTACTATTGAAATGTGTAAAAGTGAATGATAATCCTTTAGAGGTGGTTTCAAATGTCTTTGTAGGTTCAAGTTATTGATATTTTTGTGGGTTTTATGCTTGGGCGGGTGGCAAAGCATGTAGGTTATTATAATAGTGGTTATCTTATGGCATACATAAGATAACCTATCACTTTGGCATATTCTAACTATGATACTGGTTCTCCCTCATTTTTTATTAACTTGATGCTGGGATCAAAGGGAGTAGAGGTAGGATTATAATTTGAATGATTGAACTTCTTGAAAACTTTCTTAATATAATAAGATTGAGTGAAAGTTATGCCATCCTTATCTCTCAATATCTTAATCCTAAGAATAACATTTGCCTCTCCCATATCGTTCATGGAAATTTGTTCGATAAGAAATTTTTAGCATCCTCAACTTGTTTTAAGTTTTTATCAAAAATCAACATGTCATCAATATAAAGACATATTATGACATTAACATCCCTACAAAACTTTCTATAAACAAATTTATCAGCTTGATTAATTTTAAAGCCATTAGCAAGTACTATTTGGTCAAATTTCTAGTGCCATTATTTTGGCGCTTGTTTTCATCTATACAAATACTTAATAAGTTTTTAAACCTTCTTTTCTTGTCCAGAAACAACAAATCTTTCAGGCTGTTGCATATAAACCTCTTCTTCCAAATCTCCATTTAAAAATGTTATTTTCACATCCATTTGATGAATAAACATTTTATGGATGGAAGATAATGCTACTAGCACTCTTATAATAGCTATTTGAGCTACTAAAGAATATGTATCAAAATAGTCTATCCCTTTCTTTTGTGTAAAGCCTTTTGCCACTAAACTGGCTTTAAATTTATCAATAGTTCCATTGACTTTCATTTTCTTTTTTAATATCCATTTGCATCCAATTGGTTTAAACTAGGAGGCAGGTCAACCAATTTCCATGTATTATTTCCCATTATTGAGTCCATCTCATCATTAATTACTTCTTTCCAGAAAGCTACATCTTGTGATTTCATGGTTTCCTTAAATGTTTAAGGATCACTTTCTGTATTATAACAATATGGTATTTAATTGCTAATAGAGTCTTTTGTTCCTTGCATAAGATATACAAAGAATTCTTATTTATATCTTATTGGTTTCCTCTTTATTCCTTAACTCCTTTAAAGTTCAACAACTTTTTGTTCATCATTATTTATGATTTGCTTACCTTTATCTAAGTTTGAAATATTTTGTTCTGGAAATTTATCTTTAAGTCTAGGAACCGATTTAAACCTTTGTTCATCAAATATGGCATCTATTGATTCAATAATTGCATTAATTAGTATTGAATCATTCGATTCTATAACCATAAATCTATATGTCTTTCTCATAACTTTTTTCATTTGGGTTCAAGTACTTTTACTATAGCACGACATCCCCAAACTCTAAAATAATTCAAGTTAAGCTTAGTTTCCTTTTATTCCAGAATTCATATAGGGTTGCTCCTTTCATTAAGAACTTTGTTCAAAATGTGACATGCTATAAGCATTGCTTCACCCCAAAATCCTTGGCTCAAACCATAATTATACATCATGGCATTTACCATTTCAGTTAGCACTTGATTTTTCCTTTATGCTACACCATTTTATTATGGTGTATATGTTGTAGGATTTTCATGAACTATCCCTATGGACTCAAAATATAAAGGATTATAGTACTCTTCACCCCTATCAAACCTTAGACATTTTATAAATGTCTCACAATGCAATTCAACTTCATTTTTGTAGATTTTAAAATTTTCAATTACTTCATCTTTAGAATGTAACAAATACACATAACAAAATCTACTAAAATCATCAATAAATGTGAGAAAATATTTCTTTCCACCTAAGGAGGGAGTACTAGGCATATCACACACATCACTAAGTATTAAATCTAATATATTTGATGTTCTTTCAATTTTTGGAAAAGTATTTCGAGTTATTTTTGTTAACATACAAGTAGTGCATTTTTCATGGTTTTGATCAATATAAGAAATTAAATAAAGTTTAACCATGTCTCTAATTATTTTAAAATTAACATGACATAACCTATTATGCCATAAATAAGGAAAATCAACAATATAAGCAGAAACACTACTACTATTATTATTAATGTGTACATTGAGTTTAAATATACCATTACATAAATAACCTGTTCCCATAAATATACCCCCCCCCCTTTAGATAACATAAACTTATCAGCCTCAAATATAAGTTTGAAACCAAACTTGTTCAAAATGCTACTCGAAACTAAGTTCTTTCTAACTTCTGGTACATAATACACACTTCTCAAAATTAATTTCCTACCAGAAGTAAACTCTAGTTCTACATTACCAACACCTAAAACAAGTGCTAAAGTAGCATTTCCTATATACAAAACAATATCATCAGTAACTTGCTCCATATTCTTGAACAAAGCAATGTCCTTGCACGCATGACGGGTTGCACCCGAATCTATCCACCAGCCCATATCATGATCTTCAAGAAGATTGATTTTAGAAATTATTGCAACTAAATTTTCATTTATAACATTAGAAGATCCTTTATTATTCATCTTCTTTTGTTTTTTCTTGAAGTATCGACATTCGGACTTGTAATGTCCTTCTTTGCCATAAAAAGAACAATGGAGTATAATCTGAATGATGATGGGGAAGAGTGGAGCAAGAGATTTCAGACCAATAAGAAAAGAACTTTATATTACCCAAGAGTGTTGGGTTTTTTGAGTTACCCATACCCCTGAAATTCGAGTACAAAGTATTAATAAATTTAATTTTTCTAGTTTCTTAATTTTTTTCTGATGCGGACATTGAAGAAATTGCAATTCGATTAATGGAAAATTATGAAAAATTGCACTAGTGGCATTTTTGTAATTTTTAACAATTTTAGAGTTTCAGATTTTGACACGACATGAGCCCAATTTCATTGGAATCGGCCCAACGATCCCAACTCACTATCCTTGTGAGCTCCATTGCATTTTGGGCAAATTCCATCATTTAAGCCTCCAAATTGGCAATTTTCTATTTTGGTTGTTTTAGGGTTTTCTTTTCCTATATTGTTTGGGATTCTTGTTTAGGGTTTTTTTCCTATTTAAGCTATGTTTATGGCTTTTGGCCGTGTTGTTAATTAATAAGAAAATTTTGAATTCCTTTCAATTCTCAAAATTCTTTAAATTTTGATGTCTATTTTCTGAAATTGCGAATTGCAGGTTATAAAACATTAGTATTCGGCAATAGTGCGCGATTTAATGAACATTAATTCACTCTTCCGCTACATCATTTTCTTAGAAATAATAACTTTATATTTCTCTTGTTTGCCTCAAGTTTTTATCTAAGTCACCCGTGTCCATTGCATTAGCCTACGAAACATATGCTTAGAGTATGTCTTCTTAACAACAGCAGCCAAATCATCTTGAACTTCCAAATCATCTTGAACATCCGGGTTATTAATATAAGTATTAGAATCTGTCATAGTGGTATTCTGGACCTGTAGTGCATTATGAACATCGTCTGAGGTTGAGTGATCCTTAGCTGCGTCAAAAGCATTAGTAGGATCAGACGCTGAGATCGGTGGAATGTTGGCGTTGTCATTAACAGTAATCACTGGGAGATCAACGTCGTTAATAGCACAGTTTTGCATAATAGCGTCCTCAGAATGACCAACAGTATCAAGCTCAACACAATGGATAAGTTCAGGTGGAATGATGCTGCTGTCATTAACAATTTGAGCAACATTAACTTGCAAATCTGATTGTACGTTGTCAAAAGAGTTATGAGCCGGAACATCATTGGGCAATGTCTTAGGCTTCCATACTTTAATACGATCATCATTCTTATCAAATTTGCTTTTGATAGCTGCAAATTTGCTCATGCGACAATCCTGACGTCAATGGCCAATGTTAGAACAAACAACGCAAAAAAAAAGGGTAAATTTTCATAAACAACGTCAATAAAGAAGCTTTTCCCAATCCTTTCAATAAGAAGATTTTCGTGCAAAGTTGTAGACATGTCAATATCTATCAAAACCCGAGCATAGTGACCGAATTCCCTACTAATAGTTGCACTGTCGATTTTTAACGGGACTCCAATTTCATGTGCAATAAATGTCAAAATCTGGGAATGCCAATATTCCGATGGAAGCTTATAAAATCAGACCCAAATTTGAATGTTGGTCGATTTTTGAGCTGCTGGATTGAAATCGGGAGTCCAATGTTGAAGGCGAAGAATTCCCGACTTTAAAGCTATTGAACCTTGACCCCATATCGAATTCTTCTCAGCGGCACAGATAAGAATGACATGATAGAAGCCCCTTCCAAGTGAAATTAACTTCCAATTGGAATCCATTCCCCAAACTGTCGAAAGTTTTTTCTTCATATCAGTGAGCTTCTATGGTGTTTCTCCTTTGGAAAGAACAATCATGGCAATGAGGGCATGTTGACAACGGGCAAGTTGTTGTTCATAGATTTACTGGTTAATCTTAACAGCAATAAAAACTCCTTTATTGGTATTGATTGATTCCTCAGAATTGAGAATGGGAGCATTCGAGTTTATCATAGCATTCACGTAGGAAGGCTCCTCTACTGGAATAGTTTTGTTGGAGGCAAACATATCTTTATGGCTAAGATAAGCCATGGTGGAAGAAGGAACCAATGCGGCCTGACAGCGGATCTTGGTGAGAAATGGCAATGCAAGGAGAAGTTCAAGTAGGGTACAGACTCTCCACAGAGAGTTCAGGTCCAAATGTAAATTTAGGTTAGTTGAGCATTTTGACATGCTACTTCATGATGTCTGCTACCATATCTGCCATTTTTTCTCTCCTCCTAGATCATGGAATTCAATTTATTCTCACTTCAACATCTGGATTTGGGAGGAGATAGTATCCCAAATCAAAGTATTAAAGATATACTTCAAGTTGCTCCAAATAAATATCCCAAATCAACATGTCAAACATTGCAAAATAAGTTCAACAGAAAAAAAAAAAAAAAAATCATCTTAGAGTTAAAACTGAACTTACTTACAAAAGCAAGCTAGAAAACATTGATGTTGGATTCTTTTCCTTTTGTTTCACTTCATGGTTACTTATAGAGCTAGATGAGCTGACCATAACTTACTTCTGCCCGTTAAGTGTAATACACCTTCAACTGCCTCAAAAAGAAAGAATCTGTCAGAAAGAAAGAAAAAACAATTTTAAATGAAATATTGCCTCAGAAATTCCTTGTGGTGAGGGAATACTAATGCATCAGTCTTCCCTCCTTGATCTTTTGAAGCATCTTTCTTCACTAGACAAATCTGATATGCTACTGGATTCAGCAGCCTCGCTATCATTGCCGTAACTAATCTCTCTTTGCACTCGCACTAACTTTGTCTAAATTTTCATTTGAGCTGTCCATGATTACTTCTACTTCATTTGCTATAAGGTGCACACCACACTTCTTTACCGCAACGTCAACTCCTGCTATCACAGACATTTCCAACTCCTCCCCACCTTTTCTTGCACATGGAAGCAAATAGAATGGCACATAACTCACCCAAGAATGATCTTTGTAAACTAAGGAAGTGGATTGGAATGTTGTTCTGTGAGTATAGTCAAGGCTATTGCTCTTATTTTTTATTCTAGCAAAAGGAGAAGCGGTACAGCTTAAGCCATATCGTTTGGGGGCTGAGTAGACACCACAATTAAATAGTCCTCGGATTTCATCATCTTCTAAAACCAAAGGTATGTAAAATGATAATGAAGATCCTTCTACAGTATTCTAAATTTCTAATTTTATCAATTATTGGTTATCAACTTTATAATACATCATAAAGAATATATATATATATATATATCTATTCTTCAGTTCAATGCAATTCAAGATGGTTCGACTGGATTCTTAATTCAGAAAACTCGTGATTCCCAACCTGTTCATTAAAAATTTTGGGACAATTTAATTTAGAGAAAATCAAATAATTAATAAAAATTTTCGATTCTGAAAATTTTTAAAACGGTTCAGATTTTTTGAAATCCGATGCACAGTAGTCTTGGCTCTTCGACCTCTTGGCATATCTCAACTTAAATAATATTCTAGATTTTAGTTTCCTATTCTCTTTGTTAAATAAAATAATAAAGAAAGACAATACTAATTATCATTGTTGAGCACTCTTGTATGTATGCATGTGTTCTATAGAATTTATACATTGCCTAAGGAATGGTTGAGAGCATAGGGAATGGCTGCAACAACAAGCTAGTGATTGAATGAGAGGGTGAGTCAAGGCCTAAGATCAGGCAAGAAATGCAACTATGGACAACTGGTGAATGTTCCTGTACTACCCCTTATTAGTCACAAGAGACAGAGGAGGCTAGATTAGCCAAAAGATGGTTAATGGTTTAAGGATGCAATATAATAAAGCTCACTTATCATTTAATCAGTATGATCTTTTTTATAATCTCATACACTCATCTGCCCAGAACAGAAGCTGCAAAATGCTCTTCAAATAAGTGCAAGCTGACAGCAAGAAATTATAATCAGAATCTGAAATTTTTGAATTAGTTTTATATTACTGTTACATTAGACCCATTTTATAAATTTGGAAGCTTATAAGAATCTGCAATTATTTTTTTTATTTCATTCACTTCTTTTATTAGGGTTCAGAGGCGGATTAGAGTATGCAAAGGAACAATTTTTTTTTTTTTTTAATTTCATTCATTACATTATATAGCTAACAGAGAACTAATATTTAGTCATCTTGACTAAGGTAAACGAATTCAGGTTCTGATTTATCAAGTTTTTAAAAATTTCTGGTTTATTAGTGAGCTTAAATAACATCAAGTATGGACCAGTTTTTAACATTGATTATGCTGGAAGTTCTGCTTCATCATATTTGTCAGTGCTTTTGGTACTTCTCATGTTATAGCTTGTTCAATTATAAGAGGATAACAAGACTTCAAATGAGAAAGTTTTCCTTAAGTATAACTGTAGAAGCGATATCAGCTAGTAGCAGCATGTTGTGGTCAGCACATGATGGTTCCCTGATCAAACAAACACTCTGAAACACTGACATTTTTAGCTTCCATACTCCAAACCTTACATTACAGTATTAGCAACTTGAAGTTGATGCGATTTGCCACTTTCAGTAAAATTTTGCATAAATGAAAGTATCGTCTCAACCTTCATGCAAATTACTTGCACGAGAGAGAAAAAGAAAGAGGAAGAGGGGGAGTGCGACAATCTGAGACTAGATTATCATATGATCCTTCCATCATGGCATCAAATGTTACATGGTGCACTCCCAACCATCCTGCAAAGGAAGAATAGCCCTTTTTTATTTTTTATTTTTTGTTGCAGTCAGGACAGTACAATAGAGAAGGAAATATACAAAATTCTTTTGGTATCATAACACAAGAGCTTGGTCTAGAGTTTGGTAAGAATCCCTTGTTCCTCTAATAGTCTCTAAGCATGTGCTTTATTTCCAAAATCAACCCTGGCCAACCAGTATTTTCCCTTCCACCGTGTTGCAATGGTGCTATCAATGTAGTTGATGAATCCTATCTTCCATTAATTAAATAAATATGAACTCCGCACATAAAATAAACTCAAAGGACGAGACCACAAGATATCATGCTTAGGAACCAGTTCCTACCCTGTAAATGATGGTACTACATATGATGGATAAGCATCATACTTCGTTGCAAGAGCTTGTACAGAACATGAATCTGCTACTTCTCAAAAACTACCAAGTCCAAGTTCAGTAGCATGAATCCCATCAGTTATAAACGCTGAATGAATTCCAGCAGCATTTGCACCCTTGATATCATTTGTGAAGGGAGTCACCAACAGCAATACAGTCAAGTGCATCAACACCAGCCATGTCCATAGCTAATTTACAAATTATATGCCAAGAACATGAAAGTTTTGTGTTGAAGTAAAAGGAGAACAAAAACAGAATATTATAGCAAAGAGAACAGCGAAGTTGAAACAATGATGCCTGTACTAAAGCAAATAGCCCATATCTGGTTTTCCCATCCATTTAACTTCACCCCCAAGCTTCTCATATTTTGCAGCCAATGTACCTAAAAGTATCAAAGCAACTCACATCACAGAAAAGCTAATTACCAATTGATGCTTAAACTGGAAAGATTCCAATAAATGTTCACGTTAATTTCTCCTTAAACTACTAAAGAGAATAATGTTACAACATCTTTACCAGTCATCACTCGCAAGTTTCTAGCTTCAACGGTTACAAAATCTGGATTAGCAACTATCATAGGAATTCCTTTAGCAGCACAACGCTCTAATATTTTCTCAAGCCCGTCAAGAGTCATGGGACAAGCAG
Source organism: Mallotus nudiflorus (assembly GCA_947683625.1). Classification (NCBI taxonomy): domain Eukaryota; kingdom Viridiplantae; phylum Streptophyta; class Magnoliopsida; order Malpighiales; family Euphorbiaceae; genus Mallotus; species Mallotus nudiflorus. The sequence continues at coordinate 4,539,510 of CANTUR010000066.1, forward strand.
CACCAGATGGCTGCCCCAAGGCTTCTGTACCGTGGGCTAAAACAAACTTAGCCTCTTCAACATTTTCCTCAATTTTTAAACTTAGACGCTGCGAAGGAAAAGAATAATAAACGTGAAGATAAATTGTAAATCTCACTGCTCGGTTAAAAAACTTTTCATGAATAAACATATAGCAGTTCACTAGCACTGATAAATGTAGTCTTCCAATGATTCTACGTGAGCTATGTCGAATGCAGATCCGTTCAAATTTATTATCAGCACTCAGATAATACTATACCAAAATTATGGTATAGTTCGAGAACGAAAATAGCAAGAAAAAAGGTCTTCCACCACAATCTTGCATGGGTGCTTTTCAGTTTCACCAACTTGTTTTTGCTTATTTAACTCTATGCAGATACAAACATGAAAGCTTCAATATTAGCACATCAAGTTTTCCAATCAGGGATTCCCTCTGGATACACAAATCTCCAGATAACAAAAGTTTCAAGCCTCACGTCACTTTGAAAATGTATGGCAGAATAGCATACCTTCCAAGCATACAGTGATTACAGACGCAATACGCCTCTCAACTTTTTCTTTCTCAGAATAGGTTTTACATGTTTATTAAACAAAGAGTAGGGCAAGGAAGAAGGAACAGATGCAGAGATGAAGAAAAGAGAACGAACAGATGCAGAGATGAAGAAAAGAGAACAAGTACATATCAAACATGTCATGTCATGTGAATGCAAAAACTTGGCCAAATTGCATACCTCAAGTGATAAAGCACCCCGGTCGCGCCAGGTCATGTGAATGCATGATTTCCCTAATGATGCAAACCAATCATCATCTCTGCTATTGAAAAAGATCCAGAAACAATTTTGAGATGGAATATAATAATGGAGGAAGTTAAGACACAAACACATTGAAAAAATTAAAAACGCAACACTGAGAGCTCCAAAATATTTTATTCAATTTCACAAAAATTAACTGCTATTTGTACCCATGACAAGCAAAGCAGTCACTGATATCTACACTAATAGGACGAACCATAGTATTGGTGATTTCTGCCCTGCAACAGAGTGCAATCGCTAACTTTTGCACCTTTCATCTACAACAGAATTAAATAAGTATATTCTAATTACAGTTCTTTCATATAGACAAATTAATATACCAATTGAAGAACATCTCAGTCTGTAAGTTTCGATCCTTCAACAAACATCCCTTCATGGGAAATACGTATGATTTTCCTTAAAGTTAATCAATTTAAGGAGGCAGTTTATAAATATGCAGTTGTGAAAGCGATCAAGTTGAATTTAAAACCAAATCAGCCAGACAAAGTTAGGGCAAAGTGTAAATTAGTTGGTTGCCCCTGGGTTTTGTATGCTAGCATAGGAAGAAAAACACAGAATTTTATCATTAAGACATATAACCCTAGGCACTCTTGTCGTAGATTTAACAAGACCTTTCATTGTAATAGCAATTATATTGCTAAACATTATAAGGAAAGAATTAAGCTCCATGAACTAGCAGATTTGATGAGGAATGACTTCCATATTCATGTAGGTAAAACAGTTTGTCGACGAGCAAAAAATAAAGTATTAGCTGCCATAGATGAACCGAGAGTTGAGTTTGCTAAGCTACGTGACTATGTAGCTTAAATACTGAGGTCAAACCCTGGTTCAACATGTTTGGTCAAGTGTGATAGAGGGTCAGAACCGGGACTACAAGTTTTTAAAAGCTTTTATGTTAGTTTCAAAGCATTAAAAAGATTTAAACATCAATGTAGAAGAATATTAGCTTAGATGGTTGTCTTTTAAAAGGTCTAACCTAAGACCAATTCTTAGCAGCTGTCTCAAAAGACCCAAATAATTAGATATATCCTATTGCTTGGGCAGTAGTTTAGATACAAAATAATAAGACATGGAGATTGTTCATTGAATTGTTGAAAGAAGATCTAGAACTGCAAAATGGAGATGGCTTAGTGGTTGTTTATGATCTGTAAAAGGTATGTTTCATGTGGCAAACGGAATTTTAAAATTGTTTAATTGTAACACCCCATTCAATATAGAAGTAGACAAATTAAAATTCTCAATATTTCCAAGAATAATTACACTCACTAGTAATCAACTTTTAGCATTCAATAAAAAAAAGCTTTATGTATTAAATATACAGTCATTAACCAAACAACATACTTTTCTATTTAGAACCAAGACATATACACATATGGGGATGCCCATATTCACCCAATTATATAGACTAAACTATTCTAGAAACTAATAATAGCACCAAACACTTGAATGTTGGCTCAACCTTGACTCTAATGCAGAGGAGTGCAAAATAACGATCAACCAAACTAAAACTCACTCCCGAAGTAGATATTTTGAAAAAAAAAATATAATATTGAAGGGTGAGTACAAATACTCAGTAAGTAGGTTAAGAATTAACAACGGGGAACATGTATTTCTTATAAACAATATATATATATATATATATATATATATATATATATATATATATATATATATATATATATATATATATATATCATTTGTACCAAATTCAAAGAAAATCATCACATTCTCATTTCAACATAAAACTTAATCAATTTCTAAATATCAAATCACATACTTCTCAAGAAACATCATGAATTTATATAAATATTCATCATTAAAATCAAGAGATTTAGTACACACTCAAGTCATAATCAACATTTTAAGCTCTTTAGTGCTAACCTATCCAATACGTTAGTACCCTAAGAGCATTGAAAACACTTAGGTGGCAACCTATCCAATATTTACTCCCCCTAAGTGATCAAATACATTTAGGTGGTAACTCACCCAACATGATACTCTCTCTAAATGTTCATGTTATACATGCGTGTAGAGCTACCCCTAAAGGGAAAACCACTTGATTACATGCCCCAAAGGCATTAGTGTAATTAAGAGATATCCCAAAGACAGTCAATTCATCAATAATATTTTCAGCATCTCAAATATCAACCATAATATGAGTGTGTATCATTATCATTAAGCAAAACATATATATATATATATATATATATATATATATATATATATATATATATATATATATATATATATATATATATGTATATATATACACTTTCTATTTAGAAATCTTTATCAAAATGTAATACATGTTCCCATAATTTAGTAGCAAAATAGCAATCATAATATCTTTCACAAGATAGGATCAAAACTCATTCATAGAAATCATATCATTTTTAACAATAAACCAAAGCTTAGATATATATATATATATATATATATATATATATATATATATATATATATATATATATATATATATATATACCGTGACATTGTTAATTAGTGATCTAAGCACCATATCAAAGCAAAAATCCAAGTTCAAGTTCAACACACCAAAATAAGTAGACTTTTCAAGAGTACTACATGCCCGAGCCTCTTCGGTTTGATCTCTCCAAAGCTTTACCCCTATTCCATCATCTCCTAATACCAAACACCATACCTCAAAACTACAAACAAAATCTAAATACAAATGTGATTATGAAGTGCATATGTAATGCTTCATGCTGCAAGTTATGCAATTCGAACAATTCACACCATTCACAGAATTTTGCCTCATGCAGCAACCTAATTGCTTAAATTCATTGACTAACCAAATCGCTGAATTTCAAAATGAAATTTTGTAGCTATATATTCAACATATTGAAGTTTATGCACACTAAAAATCAGGTCAAAACATCAAGTTTAAGGGCCTCAAGTACACAAATTTCAAAACCAGCCTCTGCAAAATTTGCTACTGCAGCAGCCTTGAAAATAAATTTAATTACCCAACCAAAAAAATGTATTTCGTCATGAAATTTTACCACATGATAAACAACATATAATAGTGTCTTCATACCAAAAATAGGGTCAAAAGGACAGAGTTAAGGGTCTCAAACACTCAGATTTCAGAATCAGCACCTGCAGAATCACCTACTGCATCAGCCTTGGAAATCAATTTTTTTGCCCAAAAAAAAAAAAGAATGTATTTTGTTATCAAATTTTATCACATGATAAAAAACATATAAAAGTATATTCATACCGAAAATGGGTTCAAAATTACAGAGTTAGGGGCCTAAAAACACTGAAAAGCAGAGCAGCCCTGCTTTGTAAAAATAGAGTGTTGCAAAGACACCAACAACTCACTTCCATAAATCAAGTTCCCCTTAAATATCCCTTGATTTAAAGCTCTTAAAGTCAACCATATACATATCTATTCTCTATTCAAATCATAAGATTTACACAAATCACTATACTTGAAATCAAAAGATTTAATCATGAACATAAACATACAATCACATGCATATGATGCTTGATCATTCAAAACTAGAGAAAATTAGCTTCTTACTTGCCTTAATCAACAAAAACATGGCTGAAATATCCTTAAATTCAGCTACCCATACTTCCCCTCTTCCCTAATTTTAGACTTCAATCATCAAAGAACAAGATACTTGAGGTGTATTGGGGTTAATTTGAGTTGGGTGATAGGTTTTTAGTTGGGATTTTGATTGGAATTTAGGAAGGAAGGATTTGGGAATTAGGTTTTGTTCTTCCCCTTTTCCTCTCTTGGTTTCTAATTTTTTTTCTTCCAGTAGAGAATTTTTTTTTTATTTCATTATGCACTAATAACTTATGGGCATGGCAAACTACCACTTTAACCCAAACAACTTATAATAACTTCCCAGTAATCCTCTTTTTTATTTATATAATATTTATATCCCTCTAGCTAATTTAATTAATATATATTTATGAAACAAAATGTCATGCACATGAAAATGAAATGCATGTATGTTATGAGAATGCAAGTCTCACATTAATTGAAGTTATTACTTAATAGTGTTAACTTGTTTATTTTTGTTTCATTGCTTTGAAGGGCTTAATGGGTGCTTTGAATGAGGTGTTGCCAGAACATGAGCATAGGATGTATGTTCAACATATACTATTAGCTTGGAGAAAAAAAAAGGAGGGGGGAGGACAGAAAAAGATGCTTTGGGAATGTGCTAATTCCACATTTGAAGCTTAATTCAAGGATAATCTACAGGAATTGTCCAAGTTGGGTTCAAGTATTATGGAGGACCTGTTATGCTAACCACATCATCAATGGTGCAGGGCATTCATTGGGACAAGTTCAAAGTATAATTCAGTTGAAAACAATATGATTAAGACTTTTAATGGGTGTATCTTACAAGCTAGAACCAAAAAATCTACATAATGCTTGATGAAATTAGAGTTAAAGTCATGCAAAGGATAAAAGATATGAGGGAATTTGTACAAATTTGGCAGACAAAGATTGCTCCAATGGTCCAATCTAAGTTAGACATTAATAAGGAAAAAGCATGTGAGTGTAGCATCATTTTCAATGGGGAGCATGAATTTAAGGTTGTTAAAGGAAATTATAGGCATATTGTGGACTTGCACAAACAGACCTGCACTTAAAGGTATTGGGAGCTAAAAGGAATTCCATGTGCACATTAGCGATGTGCAAGACCTGGCCCGGTCCAATTTGTCGACCCAAACCCGACCTGAAATGAACCCACAGATTGACCCAAACAGAAGAAATGGTGTAATTCAGACCATAATCCATGGGTAAATCGGATTTCGGCTCATAGGTCAGGGGAGAGAAAAGTCTACCTGACCCACTCGAATATCCAAATACATATATATATATATATATATATATATATGCTATTTTAGTTTAATAAACCCTAACCCTAAAAAACCTAACTATATAAGTATCTCATTCTCTAATCTATTTCCCATTTTCCCCTCATTTCTAAACCTACTCTCTCATACACACACTCCTCTCATTCTCTTGCATCCGCCCCTCTCCTCTTCTCTCTGTGTTCTCTCAACTTACTATCTTTGTTGTGTTCACTCAAAATTCTCTCGTTCTTACCATAAAACACACCTTATGTTACCTTTTGTAAACTAAAATGTTGAGTCTCTTTCTCTCTTAATCTTGTGATTCTTGAAAAAACCCCATGCTACACTGGTATCAGTCTGCTAACACCTAATGGTCTTTATAGTCCATTGATCATTGATATACTATATTGTGAAGAAAAGTGTTAACTTTTCATTTTTTTTCTTATTAAAAACATGAAAAGTGGTGATAGAAGTTAAAGATCTTGCATTTATGGTAATATAGTTGGTGTTTATATATATATTAGATTTGACAAACATGTAAATGTGTTTTAACATTTTGTGTCTTCTGTTTTGTTTGCATGTACTTATATACTACTGAATCAGAGATCTTTTTGGTGGAAGCAAAGATTTAAAAAAAATCAATATTTGATTTAAAAGGTGGAAGCATAGATCTTATGGTTGGCCTCATCTATTACCTACATAAATGATCGGTATATTTTCTATTACATTTAACAATTTTTTCTAATGGTGGATGCTAATTTATTGGATTTTATGAAAATTTAAGGGGATTTTTTAATTTTGTATATGAAAATATTATCGTTTCCTTGTAATCTGAGGGGATTTTTAATTTTATGTGTGTAAAAGTTGGGTTTTCTTCATTAGTGGAAGCCAATCTGTTTGATTTTATCAAAATAATTTCGTTTCATTATTATCTGTGGGGATTTTTAATTTTTTGTGATTAAAAGTGATATTTTTTTCACATATAAAATTATATCTATAGAATTGAAATTTTATAAATAATATTATTTTAAATGTTTTGAAATATTTTACTTTGTCTTAATTTTTTTAATCAAAATCATGTCGGGTAAATTTATAAATTATTTAATGAAATAATATTTATATTTAGTCAAATTATCATATTTAATATTCAATTTATTTATTAATTAACCTAATTATATGTTTTCCTTAATTAATATATAATAAAATTATTTATTATATAATTTTATTATTAACCTAATCAATTATGTAACTAAAATTATAGTAATGTATTATATAATTTTATTAATAATATTATTTGATAGTTTATTTATTTTTTTGATATTTATTATGAAATATTTATGTTAACTACATACTATGGGTGTCTATTTTCTTCCTTGTCTTGTTATATTGGTTGATACACACTGTTATTTTCTCTATTTTGTTAATGATGTGTAGATGGCCAAAGCAGTGGATGCCAGTGGCAGTTCAATTGCTATTGGCAAACCAAACACTGCAAATGTTGAGGTAGAAGCCAATAATGTTTCAAATGAGCAGTCTGGTAACATTGCTCAGCAACAACAGTCTATTCCTTCTTCAAAGAAAATTGAAGCTGAAGGGACTAAGTCTAATAAAACGAAGCAGACTGATACCAGATTAATTGTCTAAGAACATTTCGAGCAAATCAGGGTGGAAGCTAAATTGATAAAAGGTAAACGTCTTTATTGTCCTAAATCTTTTGGTACTGAACATAGAAAGCATGGTACTTCTTCTCTTAGGAATCACATGTTAACATGCATGAAAAACCTTATGCCCAAATCTGCTAGACAAAAACTTTTAACCTTTGAACTTGTTTTTACAACTAAAACTGAGGGTACATATTCTATAGGTGTTATTGGGGCCTGGCAATTTAACCAGGATGTTGTTAGAAATGTTGTTGCTAGGATGTTAATTTTAGATGAGTAGCCTATCCGTTTTGTGGAAGGGGAGGGTTTTAGAAACCTAATGATTGCAGCATGCTAGCGTTTTAAAATCCCTTTTAAGTGGATAATGAGTAGAGATATCTTCAACCTTTATGTTGAAGAGAGATTAAAATTGAAAACAAAATCAATTATGAATGTAAAAAAGTCTGTCTTACCACTGATACGTGGACTTTGATCTAAAGAGTCAATTATATGTGCATAACTGCACATTTCATAACAACTGAGTGGAAGCTTAATAAGAAAGTTATTGCTTTTGTGCCTATATTTTCACACAGAGGTGAATATCTTACTAAGGCACTTCAATCCTCTTTGGTTGAATAGGGTTTTAAAAATGTATTCACAATTACTCTTCACAATGCTTCTAGCAATGATACTGTAATGTCTTTTTTAAAAAAGAAGTTAATTAGCTGGGGGGTAAGTCTAGTTAGAGCCCAATATGTTCATATAAGGTGTGTGGCTCACATTCTTAATTTGGTTGTTTCTAATTGATTAAAGGAACTTAATGTTTTTATCAAAAAGGTTAGAGAGGTAGTTCATTATATAAGGAATTCACTTGCTAGGTGACAAAAATTTTAAGAGTTTTCAAAACTGATTGGGATAGAGTCTAAGTGTGGTCTTTGCCTAAATGTCCCAACAAGGTGGAATTCCACCTACTTGATGTTGAGAAATGCATGTGAATATGATAAAACCTTTCAGAAATATAAAGAATGTGAGCCTACTCTAAGAGCAAACCTAGGGGATGATGTACCTGAGTATTTTGATTGGAAGTGTGCTAAAAATTTTCTTAAATTGCATGAACACTTTTATAATATGACACTGAGAATATCTAATTCTCAGTATGTCACTTCAAACACTTTTTTCTCAGAAATTTCATACCTTTTTTATCCGTTGATTGATTGGAAAATTTCTGATGATATTTATGTGAGGTATATGGTTGCAAACATGAAATTGAAGTTTGATAAGCACTAGGGAGATGCAAAAAAAATTAATATCTTGATTTTTATTGCAAATATACTTGATCCATGGGACAAAATTGTGTATCTTGAGTTTTCTTATACAAGTATATATGGTCCATATGTGGGAGTGAATTTATTTCAGAAGATTAAAAGTGCTTTATATGAAATATTTAATGATTATAACACTGCTGCTCAAGCTTCATGTCCATTAACTATGTTAAATGGTGGAAGCCAATATGATGTGCAAGTGAAATCAAGCACCAAATCTAGTTCATTGTTAAAAGCTAGATTTTTGCAACATTAATTGGATAGTGGGATTGATGGAAGCAAAAAAAAAACGTAAGCTTGATGTTTATCTAAGTGAGTTAAACCTAAAAGAAGCAAATTATGGGAAATTTGACTTGCTTAGATGGTGGAAGCTGAATTCTGAGAGGTTCCTTGTTCTCACATCTATGGTTCATGATGTATTAGCTATTCCAATGTCAACTGTTGCATCAGAATCATCTTTTAGCACGAGTGGAAGAGTGCTTGATTGTTTCAGGAGTTGTTTAACTCCCTTACTTGTTCAAGCCTTAATTTACACTCAAGACTGACTTAAAAAGCCAAATCAAACAATGTCAATTGAAGAAAGATTGGAAGAATTTTAAAAAGGTAAACATTGTCCTTTTAAGTTTTTTACATTTATTTTTCTTTTACTTTGATGCATTCTCATTTCATTTATTTTTTTTCATTAACTTTTGGACAAATCTCCCTCCTTTGGGACAAGGACCTTCAATTGGCTCATCATCTGCTGCTCTTTAACATACTTGTTTCTACCTCAGTGCTTTCACTTTTTTGCTAATATGAATTCAGTAATGCAATATGCCTCTTACCCTCTAAACTTGATTATTTAGTTACTTTATTCTTTTATGCCTATAATTTTTCTGATTTATTCCTACTGCTAATTTATGACTACTATGTTGTGCTAGGAATATCTTACTATGCATGTGATCCCTTTGTGCCTATTGCTCTATATGCCAATTTCATTTTGTAAATGTATAATAAATGGTGGAAGCCAATATGTTTGTGTCTGCTACTCTGTTGTGCCAATTTCATTGTGTTGCAGCATAATAGACATTTAAATTGTGTATATGGATTCACATTTGCATGTCTATTGTGAACTTATGACCATGATTTTAGTGCCTTAGTTGTTGCACATTCTATGTATTGATTTTCTGATAAGGCAATGATGAAGCTTCCACCTTTTTCTGATAATTGGTTTAATGCAATGTTGTGTGTTTCTTAGGTAGTAAATGGTTTGTAGTTTATTGCCAGAAATGTTGCTTGCACTGATCCAATGACCTAAAAATGTTGCTACTGAGCCTTTTTTTTTAGTTGTTTCATAATTATAACTCAAATTTTTTTTCTTTTATTGATCCTTAATTTTTTTATTTTCAGGTTGCTATTCTTTTATGATTATGTGGATATAATGATACACATGTGTAGCAGTCTACCTTTATTTTGGTATAAGCAGATTGGTCTCTTCTTTTTAAAAATAAATCCAGGAATTCAGTTTTGTTACATAGTCAAATTGATGTATTTAGAGGACTTCTTTTGATGTATTTTTTGTAAATGGTGGAAGCCAAGTCAACTTGACCTATTTATCAGTTCTGCCATCTAAACTTGGAAGATTTCTGGATATGTATATTTTGAAAATGGTGGAAGTTAGAAGATATCTAGATATATATTTTTGTAAATGGTGGAAGCTTTATGTATATTTTGCATAGCCAATTAGCCATAGCCCACTATAGCCCTTATTAGATTTAGTTATTAGGCTCTAAATAGAAAAATTTAGACAAGAGAAAGAATTGTTCTTGGGCCAAATGCCTTATATGTATTTTTTTATGTGAAGGGTTGGACCTTTTTTGTAATGGGCTCGACCCAATATATTAAAAAGTATTTTATTTTTCATTTGAACTTTCATTTTCTAGGCCTAATTTATAAAAGACCCAGTCTGAATTACCTACCTAAATTAACCTAAAGGTTTTGGTTTTTCGACCTGTGTATGTTTGGTTTTTGAAACATTGGTTCAGTTTAAAACATTGCCCTTTCGCACTTACTTAGGTTCAGTTTAAAACATTGCCCTTTCGCACTTACTTAGGTTCAATTTTCCTCCACTCAAACTACCTAATGCACATGCTATATGTGTCATGTATAATAAGAAATTGAATCCTGATTCATATGTCAGCAAATGGCTCACCAATGCTATCCAACCATTTAACCACTTGTGATAACAAAAAAACCTAGCAGACCAAAAAATCAAAGAAGGAGGGATAAAGATGAACCAAAAAAGAAGTCAAAGTTTGGGAAGTATTTAAGGACAGGGGTTCAAATGACTTGTTCAATATGCCATTCTCAAGGGCATAATAAGACAGGTTACCCATTTAGAGGTTGCCCATAACCTGAGGTAAGACAAGTTATGATAGCCCATAACCTGAGGTTACCCATTTAGAGGTTTACATAATACAAATACTAATAATTAGGAAATAAGTGGGGAGATTAGCCAGTAAAGGAAGCTGAGAACCATTCGAACATTTATGCCTAATGTTGGCATCATACATGAAGTTAATGTTGGTTATATTGTAAGCAATTTTTATGTAGGATCAAATTCTCAAGTATGTTGTATGTTCAAAAACTTCATTTAGTTTTCATGCATATGGTGTTCTAAAATTTATTTTTTAAAATTTTAGACTAGTCAAAATACTCTATTAAGTTTTGCTTATAGACCTGCTAACAACAATGCATATGGTGGTTATACTTAGGTAAAAACACTGATATGTTATTTATAATTAAAAGAGGTGTTATATGGTTAATTAATTTAAATTGGCTTTAAAACAATGAAGTTAAGGTGTTGGAATTGTTAGACTTTCAATATGCAGGATGTCCAATTTACAATTGCCCTAGTAAAAGGATCAATATACCCTGTGGTTAGTAAGGGCAGAGGTAGAGCTGGTTAAGGAAAAAGTAGAGCTAATCAAGGGAAAGGAAGGACTACAATATATAGTATACTTATTGAAGAAAACATTATCTCCAAAACGTTTGCTTTTCAAACACAGAGCTCACAAGCAATGTTATTTGGATAATGAATCAATAGTTCACTTGGTTTTTTGTGTATTGTTCAACATAATAATGACTGTCATTTTTGCTTCCAGTATGGGTAGCCTACAGCTAGACTATATAGCACACCAATAACCATTAAGAGTTTAGCCACCATAACCGAAAACCTAGGCTACAAGCCTCTAAGACTAAGGTGGAATGGCAAAAGTGTTGTGACTGTTAGACAGCTTCACATATAAAGAGATAAGCAAAGAATGTCTAGACAATATGAGTAACAAAATAGAAGTTCACAAGCTTCTCAAAATGAAAGACAAAATACAAGTGAGTGTGCAGCTAGTTGTCAGTCTGTAACTCTAGGAAACAATGCCAATAGTTAAATAGTGCTTGCATAAGTAATGGCAACTTTCTTTTAGATGTTCTTATTTTGTTGTATAATTAGGATGAATGCAACATTTGGACAAGATATTTTGCCAATGTTGTTACTGATGATAACAACTTATATGTTGCTTATTTTGGACAATTAAACTTCAGATTAATGTAACTTCATATTTATATTAGGGTTGATGTTTTTTCTTAACAACTTATATGTTATTTTTTAGTGACTTGATTATTTATGTCCAATTTAAATAGCATTTTAACAGCACTAATATCACAATTCACATTTAGAAATAGGCCAAACTCTTGCATTCATTCATATGGCATAGTACATTGATTTCTGCATATACATTACACCAATAAAACAACTGTTGTAGAAAAGGCAAAACATTTCAACAACCTTCTTTTCGAAACATCCTTAACACTACATACACTACCTCAGTTCTAATAACCCAACAATGTACATCATTTAAAACACTACCACCATAATAACTAATAATCCAATTATGAACTTCCTTTGAACCTTTTTCAGATGTTATTGCTTTATCCCTTTCCACTTCAATTTCCATGATTCTTGATAACAAACCCAATATAACATGCCTTAATTGATCAGCTATAAGTGGATCGAACCACAAGAAGAAATTGCATGCTCCAACTGACTAAAAATTTAGAAACAAAAGACCCTTCAAAAATTCCTAATTAATTAGTAACAAAAACCCTTCAACAAACATGCATTATAAACCCTAAATAACCTAAATTAATTAAACACTAAAAGCTGAAATTCGACTTACCCCATATCTTCTACACCCAAAAAATCTTCGCCCAGGATTTGAGCTTGTCCAGGATGTCTTTGTCATTGTAATTTCCCCACAATTACAATGAGGAGCCCTAAAATGTGAGGCCTCCATTACTTGCTCACAACTCAAAAATGCAAGACACCACAGATTTAGTTAGGAAGAAATCGAATTGAGTTTCATGAAAAACACATGAAGAGGAAGAGCAAATAGATCAAGAAAGGAGAGATCGAACTAGAGATGAAAGATGTTAAGAGAGAAGAGAGATTAAATGTGAGAGACATGAATTTTTTTTTTTTTTTTTGTGAATAAAGACATTATGAATGTCTTAGATAGATTTTTTCAGGTGTATAAAGGTTTGTCACGTTGACCATGTAAATCCCCTCTACACGCTTTATTTTGTTTGGTTTCACTTAATTTATCCACATTGGCAATTATGGGTTTAACATGAAGTGAAAATTGTGAATGAGGGGTGAAATAAGCACAAAATAGAAGTTTAAATGTGTAATGGACAAATTTTAAAAGTTGAAGGATGAAATAGGTCAAAATGGTAAAGTTTCGGGGTGAAATAGAGCATTCAACCTAGTATTAATTAACAAATATATCCGCTATACAGAAAGGAAAGATCTTGAGAGAATCATCTTCTAACAAAATATTTTTTACTACTAAAATATGAGCCTATTGAGCTAAAATAGTAGCAACCCGTACTGAAAATATCAACAGAAATTTCTAGTTTTTCAAATTAGTCCATTTAGCATTAAATTCAATGCAGAAGTGTAGTAATTTAATGGAGTAAAACTCATATTGAAAATAGAGAAATCTAGTAGTATAATAAGCCAAAACTCCTAAAAATTAAATTTATGAAGTAATGAGAATAAAATTAAAGTATTGTATTTTTCGTAACTAAAAAACTAATGACTATTTTGATTTATTAACTAAATTTAAACTAAAAATTAAAATTAAAATTAAAATTAATTAATCTAAATTAATAAATTATGCACATATCATAATTTTATATAAAAAAAAGTTTCATAAATGCATCAAAAGTAATCGCCGTTATATTATATGTTTTTGAAATTTAATAAATGTCAGCTAAGTGTTTCATAAATCAAATTTATAAAGAGTTCATAATGCAAACAGAGTTGACCAAAAATTTCTCCTCAATAAAAGGTGTTTTAGATTTACATTGTGCAATGTTTGCTCATGAAATAACTAAGCCTTATGTTTTAAATGAGGAAACAACATTAATTGAGCACCCACAATTTTCGCATATCTCAACTTAAATAACATTTTAGGTTTGAATTATCCTCTTATCTTTTGTAAATAAAACAACAAAGAAACATAATACTAATTATCATTGTTGAACACTCCTGTATGTATTTACTGAATTTATGCATTGCCTGGGCAATGGTGGTGAACATAACATTACATTATTGTCTTAGACACTTAACAGGAATTATATGCATCTGCCCAAAGTGGAAACAGCAAAATGCCTCTTCAAATAAGTGGCGGGCCAGGGTCATCAATTTGAAAGTGAGCGAGCTAACAGCAAGAAAATAATAGTCATCAATTTAAAATTTTTGAATTATTTTTATATTATTCTGATATTAGAAGTTGCAGACCCATTTATAAATTTGGAAGCTCATAAAATCCGCAATGCAGTGTTGTATGATTTTTCATCTTTATGACATTTTCCTCCTTTTTGAGATCTTAGTACATGTTTGCTGAATTGTAATGGAATGGAACAAATTAATACTTGTTAGTGGATTTTCTAGTTACGGCTGAAACAACAAGGGAGGACGAATGTTTAGATATCTTAGGGTGAAGATAGATGAATTCAGGTTCTGATTCATTAAGATGCTTTAAAGTTCTGGCTTTTAGCAAGCTTCAAGAATATCAAGTAACGACCAGTTTTTGGCATTGATTTTGCAGGAAGTTTTGCTTGATCACGTTCATTGCTTTGGTACCTCTCATTTTATAGCTTGTTCACTTATAAGAAGAAAAAGAGACTTTAAATCAGAAGTTTTCCTCAGGTATACCGTATGTCCTGCAATTAATGAACAATTTTTTTTTTACACTCCATAAGAAAAACATAAATTTAGCTGTTTATAGCAGCTGATAGCCTTTAGGGTCTGTTTGATTTATGGCTTGTTTCGTTTAGCTATTTCTATCAACTAATAGCTATTTTATAATAGTATTTGATAAAATACATGTGAACTGTTTTGTTCAGTATATAAAATGATTGTTCTAGACAATTTATTTATTTTATACAAACAAACAGAAAAAATAATATTAAATTTCACTACTACAACAAAATAATAATAATAATATAGTATTAAATTCATAATTTTTTAATAAGTGCAAAATAATATTTTTTAATTTTTTATATATATTTTTTAACAACATAAGAATATATTCAACATTTTATCAATATCGTATCAATAGTTTTTTATTTAATTTTAACTAAATACCTATTCATACTATAATTAATGTGATGAAAATATTTGTATTAAAAATAAAAAAACAAAAATAAAATTATAAGATACCTTAAAATTTCGAATTTTTTTCACTAGGCGAAAACAAAATTGAGAAAAATATTTAAAAAGGTAATATTCTAGAGTCTAACACAGTAGCATAGTCCATCAAGAGACAAATGTCCCGTTGCACATCAAGATCTAAAGTACAATTGAAAATAAAATTCAAAAAAAGAGAGAAAATTCAAGGGAAATATTTTTCCATTATATTCAAAAAAGGGTTACACCCCTTATATATACATATAAGAATCCTAATCACAACCTAATTAGGAATAGAATAACATCCTAAATAGAATAAAACTTTATTCCTAATTGTATACTAAATATTTACTTCCTGATATATAAACAAAATTATTTACTTCCTCAACACTCCCCCTCAAGTTGGTGAATGTATATCAATCATTCCCAACTTACTAAGTGAATTATAGAATGTTTTTTCGGATACAACCTTTGTGAGGATGTCAGCTAGTTGAGTATGAGAAGAAACATATGGAAGATCAATTGTTCCTTGGTTTAGATGATCTTTTATGAAATGTCTGTCAACCTTTACATGCTTAGTCCGATCATGTTGAACTGGATTATTTGCAATTGCTATGGCTGCGTTGTTATCATAATGTAACAACATACGCTTCAAATGTTTCAATCCTATATCCTGAACAATTCGCCTTACCCAGAGCAACTCATATACTCCATGAGTCATTCCTCTAAACTCAGCTTCAGCACTTAACCTTGTTATAACTTTTTGTTTCTTATTTCTCCAAGTGACTAAATTATTTCCAACAAATGTAAAGTACCCGGATGTTGATTTTCGATCAATCCGATCTCCAGCCCAATCAGCATTAGTATAGCCAATAATTTCATAATCTTTATTCCTTCCAAAGAATAACCCTTTAATCAGAGAAGACTTTAGATATCTTAATACTCGGTATACTGTATTCATATGTTCTTTACTTAGAGAATGCATGAACTAACTTACAACACTTACTACATAAACAATGTCTGATCGAGTATGAGATAGGTAAATTAACCTTCCTTCCAACCTTTAATACTAATCTTTATTAGTTAGAACTTGATCTCCTAGGACTGAAAGTCCATGGTTGACTTCAATTGGACTCTCGGTTGGCTTACAATCAAGTATGTCTGTCTCTGTTAGTAGGTCCATTCCATACTTTCGTTGGCAGAGGGAAATTCCTTGAGCTGATCTTGCAACTTCAATTCCTAAAAAATACTTTAAGTTATCCAAATCCTTATGTTCAAACTCGGATGCTAACTGTCTTTGCAAGATTGTTGTCTCACTCAGATTATTTCCAATGACCACAATATTATCAACATATACAATCAGTGCGATGACTTTACTTAACTTTTGTTTGATGAATAGTGTGTGATTGCATCACTTTGCTTATATCTGAGCTTTCTTATGATAGTTGAGAGTCATCTAAACCATGCTCGAGGCAATTGCTTGAGTCCATACAATGCCTTTTTTAGTTTGTATACTCAGTCAGTACATTTAGTTCTGGGTAGTGGATTCATATACACTTCTTCATCTATGGTTGCATTCAAAAATGCATTTTTCACATCAAATTATTACAGCGGTCAGTCCATGTTGGCAGCTAAGGAAATAATAACTCGGATGATATTCATTTTTGCTACTGGGGCAAATGTATCTTCATAGTCAATTCCATACTTCTAAGTATACCCTTTTGCTACCAACCGAGCTTTGTACTAATTTATGCTTCTATCTGAATTGAGTTTAATAGTGAATATCCACCTGCATCCCATCATTTTCTTTCCTTTAGGAAGAGGAACAAGATTCCATGTCCAGTTCTTTTGCAATGCCTCCATTTCATCATTCATGGCTTTCTTCCAATCCGGATCATCTACTTCCTACACATTACTCAAAATAGATACAATAGATAATTGATTTGCAGTAAGTGCATGTGAGTTAAACAAATGATTGGTTGATATAAAGTTATTGATAGGGTATTTAGCTTTGGTATGAAGGTCTGGATCATATTAATTTTTTTAAAACCCCCATATTGATTCTAGAAGGATAATGAAGCTCAGTATTTAGAGTTACTAAAGGAGACAAGTTTACCTTATTGTGCACATCCACATCTAGAGTTTCTTTAGCTTCTAGTATGGGTTTGGGAAGATGTACTATCTTGATTACTCAAATTTTTATCAATTATCTGTCCAGGTGAGATGCTCAGACTCAGATCATCAGATGTTTGTGAGATACTCAGAACATTTTAGAGACTCAGACTTGGAACACTCGGAATGTTATCTTTAACCTTCGGACCACTCAGAATGCTATCTTCAAATTGAAAGACGTTCTCCCCCTGAAGAGAGCACTTGGAGTGGGAGAAGAAAGGAGAATCTTCATGAAATCAAACATCCCGAGTAACATACATCTTCTTTGCATGCAGATCATAACATCGATATCCTTTTTATAGGTCCACATAGCCAATAAAGATACATCAGATAGCTCGAGGGTCTAATTTTCTAAGTTTTTAATGAACATATATCGAGCATCCAAAGACTTGGGGCTCGAGATTATTGAGGGTTAGAGATATGACAAGTTCTTGAAGTTTCTAAAGAGAAGTTTTAAAATGGAGTACTCTTGATAGTGTCCGATTTATGAGGTACGTAGTGAATCAAACAGCCTCTCCCCAGTATTCTTGAGGAACATTCATGTCAAATAATGATGCTCGGATAACTTCCAATAACTATCAATTCTTTGGTTCCGCTATATCATTCTGTTAAAGAGTGTTGACACAGGATGTTTGGTGGCGAATGCCCTTATTATGGCAGAAATCATTTAGAATTGAGTTAACATACTCCCTACCATTGTCCGACTGCAAAACTCAAATTTTTCTCTAGTATTATGTAGCCACCATTTTGTACAAGTCTCAAAACTTAGAGCATACATATCCCTTATTTAAAAGTAGTGATTCCCAGGTCATTCGGGTACATTCATTAATAAATGTTACAAAATATTAAGCACCAGATAGAGTAGGAATCTGAGCAGGTCCCTATACATCAGAATGAATGGTCATAAATGGAATTGAATTTTTATTATAACTCGGTATATAAGAAATTTGGTGGCCTTTTGCCAATTCAAAAATATAACACTTGAATTTTAAGTCTGTGGTATGCAAAAATAAATCCAATTTTATTTTTCTAAGATAATGAAAAGAAAGATGACCAAGATAATGATACCATAAGATTACTTGGTCTTTACTCGAGCAACTTCCACCAACCCTATTAGCTTGACTTGACTTCTACCTTAAATCAGCATACAACTCAAGATAGTACAACTTTCCATGTTTAACACCAGAGCCAATAATCCGGTGCGTTGCAATGTCCTAAAATACACAATAATTAGGCTAAAATTTGACAGTGCAATTCAAGGTTTCAGTGATTTAGCCAATGTATAGTAGATTATAAGAAAGGGATGGAACAACAAGAACAATATCTAGATTAAGAGAGTCAAATTTAGATATTGATCCTTCATGAGTGACCAGTGCTATGCCTCCATTACCAGTCAGAGTATTTTATTGGGTGGATGGATGTAAGATGGTGAGTCGAGTTTGTCATATGATCAGTAGCACCTGTATCAATAATGCATGTATTATTTCGAGTAAGCTTTGTCATTCCTGATGTTGCATCAAGATCACCACTTGGTTTAGTACCACTAGAGGTGACAATTACAGCCTTTTCGAGCTTCTTATGAGGCTTTCTATTGAAATCCCATAATTTTATAGCACCGTTCCTTGGAGTGTCCAACTTCGCCATAATAAGTACAAGTGTATATAATGGACTTACTTGGTATTTTCCCTTTGAACTACAGAATGGTCCGGCAGCATCTTTTACTCTTCCATTGTATGTCACTAGTTGTGATCCCTCCATACATATGCATAACTAGATTCGAGATCAAGAGGAGGATCCTTCCAAAGTACTAACTCCGAGCATTATTAAATTCTGAATCAAGCCCGACTAGGAAAATATGTGTTCAAAGTCGAGTAATATGTTTGTGGAGTGATACTACTCCATTCGCATCCTTCCCTTATGCACACATTCGGGCATCAATTTCCTAAAATATTTCAATCAGTTAATTATAGTATGCAAGTAATGGCTTACCATTCTGACGTGTTGTGAATGATTTCTGGTTCAATTCAAATAATTGAGTTTCATCAGATCTATCATAGAATGTTTTTAAGACAGCATCTTATATCTCCTTTGTTATTGGAAGACGGATGACTTTATGCATCAATGTCGGGCTCATGGAGTCAATCTGCCAACTTTTGACTTGATTATTATCAAGGAACCAAGTCTCCAACACTTTATCTCCTACTGGTGGCTTTGTTGTAGTGCCATTAAGAAAGCCAAATTTATTTCTGGCTCCAATTTGCATCTCCATGATTTGTGACCATAGAGTATAGTTTGTATCATCAAGAATAATTATTGTGGAAAAGGGAGAATTATCTTAAAGGGTTTGAATAAAATTGGGTGCTCCATGGGATATGATGGATGTATTTTCGGTGGTCATGATATTTGAAGATTCAAAGGATTCAAAGGAAGAAGGAAAAAAATATGATTTTAATGAAAAAAATTCGACTTCAAGAATTCAATAAAAAATTTGATTTCAATAGGTATGCTCTAATACCATGAAGAATAAAATTCAGAGAAAAAGAAAAAATTCAAGGGAAATATTTTTTCATTATATTCAAAGAAGGGTTACACCCCTTATATATACACATAGGAATCCTAATCACAACCTAATTAGAAATAGAATAACATCTTAGATAGAATAAAACTTTATTCCTAATTGTGTACAACTACATATATTATTAAAATAATTAATATAAATTATTTTAAAGTATAAATATTATTGTATAATTTTCTAAAAATAATTATGGGTACAAAATAATAATTATTTAATTGTTAATTATAATTTACAATAATATTTATTTAATGAAGAACTATAAAAATTAATTACATACATCTAATTTTAATAAAAATGATGTTAATTGTTATTTTCTTAATAATGGTAAAATAGTCTATGTAAAAAATAAATACAAATCATGCATCTGTTTATGGGAAAAGCTTCAAAATAGAGCTTATCAAATTAGTAGATGTTTTGAATAAAATCACCATTAGCTGATGATTTTGGAGTTTTACCAAACACCTAAATTATAACTGATTGAAAAAAAAAGTCTATCAGTTACTTCAATCAGTTAACCCAAACGCCCCCTAACGCAGAAGTAGAGAAGCTTCATTTGCCAAAATCTTCTTCATCTTCTGTCTTTTTTTTTTTTGATAGCCCATGTAGCTTCATGCACTTTTTATTATTGTTAGTGTCAATTATTGTATAATTTTTCTTTTTAATTTCCATATGATTTATTAGTATTTCTTTATATTTTATTTAGTTTATTATTTATAATAAGTGTCTTATGAGGATTTTAGTTTATTATCTTGATTTTATTTCCTTTTTAGTTTCCTAGTCAATTTATGCACTTTTGGTATGTTTCCTAAAGAGTTTAGGATTCAAGCCAATAATTAAGGGGTTATTTTATGAAGTTATTTTCCATATCAGAGGAGGTTTTAAGGAGAAAAATTACCATTTTAGTCCTTGGACAAATTTAGGATATTTTTCTCTAAAAGTAGAGAATTTTAGCTCTAGGTTAAGAGGGGAGCCAGAGGGGGAATAGACACTAAAAATACAAACAAAAGCTTAAGAATGTAAACAAGGGTTTGAAAATTGAAGCGCACTAAAGCGAGTCTTATCTATTCTTCTTCTTCATTCTCTTGTTATTTTTCTTCTATTTTAATTCTTTTTAAAGCCATGTTTGGCTAAACTATATTTTAGAGTTTGGGTTTGGAGTAGTTAGTTAGACTTGTTGGGATTTTTATTTTTTATTAATGATTTGATTTTCTATTAATTTTATGAGTTGTGCTTAATATCTTGAATTCAACTAAGCGCCCAATTGTTTGCATATTTGTGGATAAATTGCTATCAATGAAAGTTTAGTAATTTACTATCATATAACTCATAAGACTTAAGAACCTCAATCATGAAAGTAGATGAATCCTTTGGGGATCAATAAATTGCTAAGGAAGTTAATGAACCCTAATTAATTGACTCGACCATGAAAATATACGGTAATTAGTTTTGGCATGCTTAAATGATCTCAAAAGAGAATTTAGATAATTTAGAGTAGTTTACCCTTAACTGTGATCAATGAAATTGTTGAATTTAATTCCGTAATTCAAGTCTTAACTACTGAAACAAACTCAATCTCTAGCTCATCCCCATTGATTTAATTATATTAATTAGAGTAGATAGTTGATTTTAATTTGTTTAATTTAATTCTTGTAATTTAATTTGATTTGTGCTAGATAGGGAAAATCGATTGACAATTAATACTTAGTACCCTTTTCTCGTGGGAACGATACTCTACTTATTACTTTATTACTTGCTATGATCTATATAATTGCAGAGTTATGCTCACAATTAATTTTGTGATTTATTTTTTACACTTTTATTTGTACATGTTGAATTCCTGTATTTTTATTTTTATAAACATTAATATTTTTTGGTAACTGCAGGTGGACATGTGGGCCATTAAATGAGATTAGAATTCATTTCGAGATACTTTTTATTTATGTATTAAATCTTTATACTTTTATTTTTATTAAAATTAAGTCCTTAAATTTTTGTTTTACAGACATTAAGTTCCAACTAATATAAAGTTATAAATTTCCTTGAATTAGGATAACAACGTTTTTAGTCCTATAACTTATAGCATTTTTTTAATTAAGTCCTATAAGCAATTTTATTTACAATCAAGTTCAATAAGTTTTAAAATATTTTCCTTTTAGTCCTATCCATTAGTCAACTCAATTTTCTATTGGTTAACCCTTTAAATTAAACTTTTCTTTTACATTTCAATCCTAAAACTTTAAAAATATATATATTACTTTTATATTTTCAATAAATATTGTTTATTTATGATCTATTTTATTATTTAACTTGCATAATAAGTATATAAATAACTAAAATAATATCAAAAATTAAAAATATTTTCCTTAAATTACTAGTTTAATAAGCAACATTAATTAACATTAATTAAATATTTTTAAATATATAATTTTAATTAATATATCATAAATGAATAAATTTTTTATATGGATCAAACTCAATCAATTTTGACAATTTTATAATTCATGTTATAATTTAAATAATTTTTAAACTCAATTGAATTTAAAATAGACAATGTTTTTAAAAAATACCTCCTTAATATAGATTGTTTTATGATAAATATTCGAGCAACTAAATAACTGAACATAATTTTTATTAAATAGCTAGGGAAATATATATTTTTTGAAAATATCTAATTCAATTATAATTAAATTCAATTGACATTTAAAATCTAACACAAATTATAATGTTGACAAAACTAATTGAATTTAAGGGAA
Source organism: Mallotus nudiflorus (assembly GCA_947683625.1). Classification (NCBI taxonomy): domain Eukaryota; kingdom Viridiplantae; phylum Streptophyta; class Magnoliopsida; order Malpighiales; family Euphorbiaceae; genus Mallotus; species Mallotus nudiflorus. The sequence goes on from CANTUR010000066.1 coordinate 4,562,371, forward strand.
AGTACAAAACAGTACCTTGTGATTTCATGATTTTAGCTTTGAGGGCCTGTGTTTTTTTTTTTTTTTTTGCACTTAGGTGACCTGTGGTATCTTACCATTAGCACTTTAATGACAAATTTTATAACACCGTTAAGTAATCCTACATGGTAACTGATGTGTGCAAATGGATGACGTGGTACACACATAGCAGATGATGTGGCACTCCATCATTTGTCATGTAGGATTACTTAATGATATCACTAATTTGTCATTAAAGTGCAAACAAAGGTGTACCACATGTCACCTATGTGCAAAAGGAAAAAATTATAGGGTACTTTTTTGTACATATATTAATTGAACATAATTAGTCAATTGATTTTGTATAGTAATGATTTAAACCAAACTAATAATTTGCTGCATTTTTTAATAAACTTAATTTTTAAATTTTAATAAAAAATATAACAAAAAATAAATTTAATTCATGTAATTGGTTATCATTAATATTAATCATTACAATATTTTTCATATTAATATTGAGTATAGTTGCATCCACCTTTATTGATTAAGAGAAGTAGTGATTGACAATGAAATTTAGATCAAATAGTGTAGGTTGAAGTCTTAAAACATTTCAATTCAATTATTGAGGTTTAGACAGAGGTCCTTGAAACTTCAATAATTGAACTAATTAACTAAAATTTTTTGAAAGGTTTTAAGACCTCAGCCTATGCTATTTGATTTAAATTTCATTGGCAGTCACTACTTCTCTTAATCAATAGAGGTGGATGTAGCTATACTCAATATTAATATGAAAAATTGTGTAATGATTAATATTAATGATAACCAATGGCATGAATTAAACTTATTTTTGTTGTATTTTATTATTTTTATTAAAATTTAAAAAGGAAGATTATTCAAAAATGCAAAAATTATTACTTTGGTTTAGATAATTACTATACAAAATCAATTGAATTTTGACTAATTATGTTCAATTAATATATATACAAAAAAGTATCCTGTGGTTTTTCCCTTTTTGCACTTAGGTGACGTGATACACTATCGTTTTTACTTCAATGACAAATTAGTGATGTCATTAAGTAATCCTACATGGCAAATGATATGGCGCCATATTATTTTCCATGTGTGTGCCATATCATCCCTTTAGACACGCTAGCTACCATATGGCGACACGTCGGCTGCCACGTGGTGACACGCCAGTTGCTATATAGGATTACTTAATGACGTTATAAAATTTGACACTAAAGTGCTAACAACGAGATACCACATGTCACCTAAGTGCAAAAAAAAAAAACAAAACCACAGGCCCTTAAAGCTGAAAGCGTGAAACCATATAGTACTTTTCTGTACTTTCTCTTTGAATTTATGTAAATATAAAAAATATTATCCGTATATGATATATTAATTAAAATTATTTATTTTAAATATTTAAAATAATACTTTATTAATTTTATTTGTCATTATTAATTTAACTAATAATTTAAGAAAGAAATATTTTTAATTCTTTTATATCATTTTTATTGAGTAAAAATAGTTATTATGAAAATTAAATAATATAATAAATTATAAATAAAAATAAAAATTATTTATTCAAAATATTAAAAATTTTCAAGTTTTAGGACTAGCATGCAAAAAAAAAAAAAGTTTATTTTTAAAGCTTGACTAATGGAAAATTGAGTTGACTAATAAATAGGACTAACAATAAATTTTTTTAGAACTTATAGAACTTAATTGTAAAGAAAATTATTTATAGGACTTAATTGAAAAAATAATATAAGTATAGGACTAAACATGTTATTATCCCTTATAAAATTATATAAAATATTACATCAATCAATTGTAATTTTATTAAATTACAAAAAATAATATAGAATTATATAAAACATTAAATCTAATACAATTATAATTTTATTGGTCAATAAGTTTATTTTTATATTTTCTTTAAAATATTAAGCAATATCTCACTAAAGTTAATTTTAACTAATTCTAAGTAAATGTAAATCACAAACATATTAAACTTTTTTACACATTAAAAAATTTGTACCTAAAAATAAAGTTATAAATCTTTTAAAAAAATTATACTATTAATATCATGTTTGTACTTGGTATTAACCTTAAATTATATATTAATAAATATTTGTGTATATAAAATAATAACAGTAAATTAAAGAAACAAATTTTGACTAATTGTTATAAAATCAATTTTAGAAAAAGAACTTGATTATAGAAATAAAAATTTAGAGGATCAAACTAAAAAAAAGGGTGAAAGGTGTCAATTTTTGGTAAGTTGGGTTTGTGACTTAGCCGTTGGTAGATGATTATCTCCATCCTATGTAATGTGTTCTTCAAAAAAAAAAACAAAAACAAAAAAAAGAAAACAGAGGAAGAAATGCAGAGAGGAAGGGAGGGGAGCGAAACTAGTGAGTAAATATTTTTCTTCCTTCCTACTTTAATTCTTGGCCAAATCTCTTGAAATTTATTGGTTCAAAACTCTGAGAATTTTAGTGTTTGAATCTATACCATTCTTGGAGATTTTGTTTGTTAAAGCTTTAATATTTTAATTCTTATTAAAGCTTCAACTATGCATTATTCCTTTAGTGAAATCCACCTTTGAACCATATTAATTCTGGGTTATGAGCATTATTCTCTTGTTAGCCTTTTGTTTGAGTTGATTCTTCAAAATTGTTATGGTTAATTTAGCAAAATAAGATTATGAATATAAATCCTTATAGGTATGAATGTATTTTTATGGGTTTATTGTACCAATGGTACCTTAATTTTACCACATATTTCATTTCAGTACTAGACTTTTAATTTTTTTCAGCTACTGAAGTTTTATTTTTATTTCAGGTTAAAAACCTTAAACATATCTTATCAAATTTAGCATATGTGGCAGTTGAAATAAGTATATTCTTAGTATATTTACCACGTAAGCATCCCATTAAGCAACTTAATCATATTATGAGTCCCAAAAAATAAAATTCCTAAAGAGAACAAAATTGAATATAAAAAAAACAAAATTATTTTCTAGGGCCCACAAAATGATTAGGTTGCTTAATAGGATAATTACGTGGTGAATATACTAAGAATATACTTATTCCATATGTCACGAGTTAATATCAAAGATTATATAAAAGAACTATGTATTTTATATTCATGTATAATCAGTATAAATATAAGAAGAATTGTACAATAATGAAACATTGGTATAACAAACATAACAAATTTAACAAATATACAACTAATATAACTTATCACTAATACCCCCCCATAAGCTAAGGAGTATATGATGTGAGATTGAGCTTAGACACAATAAAATAAAATGCTAACTTTGTAAGTGGCTTTATCATAATATCCATACACTGATCTTTAGCAGAAATAGAATTGACATGGAGTTATCTGGATGCAACCTGCACTCAAATGAAGTGAAAGTCAACCTCGACATGCAGAGTACGAGAACTGAAGGCGGCATTAGATGAAATAAAGGTAGTGTCTAAGTTGTGACACTAGACTTGAGGAGCATGAGTGACATGGACTTAAAGTTCTTGAAGAAGTTTGGATAACCATCGAAGCTTAATTGTCACATTTGCAATTGCCTTGAACTCTAATTTAGTTGAGCTTCTGGCAACCATAGGTTGTTTTTTAGATTACCATCCAACCAAATTGGTGCCTATGTAGATAAGATAACTCCCTGCTGATTTGCAGTAGTCCAAGCTACTTACCCAATCAGTGCCCACAAAGGCTATAAGATTAAAGTCATTGGTGTGAGAAATAAGCAAACTTTGATACTTTGAGCCCTATAAGTAGCATAGTACCCACTTCACTACTTCCAGCTGACATTGTGTTAGGGAATGCATAAACTAAGTGAGTTTATTCATATAAAACATCCAATATTGTCAGGTTAAAGTAATGTGTTGAAGAGAGCCATAACACTTACGAAATTGAAGAGCCTCTTTGGGTAAGAAAGGGGGATAAGAATCTTAAAACAAAATTGTACCTTACACAATAGGAGTAAAGATCGATTTACATGTAGACATTCCTATTGAATTTAATATACCTGAAATGTACTTCTGTTATGATAAAACCAAACTTGCAAGCTGCATAGTTGTCTTGATGCCAAGAAAGTAATGTAATGATCCTAAATCTCTTAAAGAAAAGGCTGTGGACAGTTGGTGAATAACGGATTATAAAAAATCATTGTTGTTACTGGTTAGAAGGATGTCATCTGCATAAACCAATATAAAGTATTTCACACCAGCATAATTATAAATGAATAAAGAAGAATTAGTGTGAGCACCATAGAATCCAACTGTTTGCAAAAAACCACTTAGCTTTTGGAACTAAGTATGAGGTGCTTACTTTAAACCATACAAAGATTTTTAAAGTTTACAAACATAGTGTGGATGTTCCTTGTCAATATACCCCTGAGGTTATGCCATATACATAGTTTCATTTAACTTACCATGAAGAAATGCGTTACTAACATCAAATTGATGAACTTTCCATTGTCATGTAGCTGTAATAAAAAGAACACATCGAATGGTTAATGGTTTAATAATTGGGCTAAAGGTATCAGTGTAATCAACTCTATGCTCTTGAGTGTATTCCTTGGCAATATAACGAGCTTTAAAATGCTTAATGGCTCTATTAGCATGGTGTTTAATTTTATACACCCAATAATTGCCTACCATATTGACATTAGGCGATGGTGGAATAAAGGTCTAAGTCTGTGTTCTATGTAAAGCCTCCATCTCATTATCCGTTACTTGCTGCCATTATGGAATGTGAATTGCTTTAAAAAAGCTGGTTGGTTCAATTTCAAGAGAGGAGTTGGCAATCAAGGCATAATGTTTGGTATGAGTCATAGTAGCAGGCCGTAAGGTTATAGGATGATGATGGGGTGTTGTATGGTCTGATGTTAGTATGGATATGATTGGATGATCGAGTGAAGGAGAAGATAAGGTTGAATCAATAAACAGCTTTAAACCATTATGATTTGAAGTTGTTTTGGAGGTTAGGGATTGATGTGGTGTGGGTAATTTAGACAAGAGTTATGATTGAGATTGAGTTGAGTTATTAGAACAAATAAGTGTGGTTTAAGATAAAGATACATATGGGTAAAAGGCAATTGAGTGAGAGTGAGATGTATGAGATAAAGATGAGGAAGAGAAAGAGTTTGTACATGTTAAGGATTCTCTAGAACTTTTTACTTGAGGCAATGGTAATTGAACTTACAAAAAAGGTTAATTTAAAGGTGGAGTTTGTGGAAATTGCTAGAAAAATGAGTGGAAGCGGAAACAAAAGGAAACATGGATTCATCAAATTTAATATGCTTGGACATATAAATTCAACTAGTTTCTTTGTCAAGGCATCTGTAACCTAGATAATGTGAAGAATAACCTAGAAATACATAAGCTTTTGTGCAAAAAGAAAACTTATTTTTATTGAATGGACGTAACAAAAGATAAGCAAGATAACCAAAAACACATAAACAAGAGTAGTTAGGAGCTTTGTTATATAACATTTAAAAAGAATTTTATGAGACAAAGATGGAGTAGGCATGCAATTGATTAAAAATAATAGTATCAAAGGCAAAATGCCATTATTTAACTAGCACACTAGAATGACCTAATAATGTTAGTCCAATGCCCACTATATGGTGAATTTTCCTTTCTACTGTGTTGTTTTGCTCATGTGTGTGAGGACATGTGATTCAATGGTGAATTGTTGTAATTTGAAAATGTTTGAAAAGATGGTGAAATTCACCTCCCTAATCAGAGCTAAATGATTTAATTTTATAGTTGAATTTTTTTTTTCAACGAAGGCCTAAAATTGTAAGAAAACTTAATAAACATCACTTTTTTTAGAGGAAAAAACCATGTGTAAAGAGAGAAGTCATCAATGATAATTTAAAAATATTTGTCACCATTCAAATATTGAATAACGGCAGGTTCCCATACATCAGCATAAAGAGACTCTAATGGCTTAGAACTCCTATAATGCATAAGAGGTAAACTAGAACAATACATTTTGCCTAAAAAATAAGCATGAAGATTATTAAAAATTGAAGATTTATTTTTACAAGGTAATTGAAACTAATTAAGGACACGATAAACTATGATAAAGTTAGGATGTTGAAGTTGTTAATGCCATTTGTCTATAGTGATGAAATAAGCAACAATAGGAGAAGAACAATGCTTGGAAGATGCAGAATTTAATTTGTAAAGCCCCAAATCACTCATTCCTCAAAGAGGAACATTTTTTGTCTGACAAACCTTAACAAGACAATGATATGGGTAAATTTTAAGAAAATAGTTATTGTCAGTACATAAACAATGAATAGAAAATAATGGCCTTATAATTTAAGAGACATGTAACACATAGTTAAGAGCGAGAGAAGAATTATTTAAAGAAGAAATTGAACCTTTACCGATATGATCAATAGGGAGAGCCTTACCATTGCCAACAGTGACCCAATTATTATCATGATATTCTTCAACACTTTGGAGAGATGCTAACTTGGGTGTAATATGATGACTAGCACCATTGTCCGGATACCACTTAAACCTAGCATTGGATGGTGGCGAACCAAAAATGGACAATTGAGCTTAAGGTGAGAATGATGGATGGTGGACGTTGCGATGATCAGAGAGCTAAAAATCATCATACCCAGACTTGGAAAATCGGTGAGGTTAAAATTGCTTACCAAAACACCATCTATAGTCAAAGGATGAATGGTTATTGCACCTATATATATGACATGATGTAAGGGAAGGCCAAGAAGGGGTGGAATAGCCTTTGTGACCACTACAGCCTCGACTTGGGTGACTTGAAAATTGTTATGGGCAAACAGAAGAAGTGGTTATGGCAAAATGTTGAGCAAGATAGACTATTGATAAAGTAGCTTATTACAATTTTAAAAGCAACTCATATAAAACTAGTTGTCCATGAAGTTTATAGAAAGAGGGAGGATCAAGTCTTTGTTTAAGTGCTCTAATGGCACCATTGTAGTTAGACCTAAGTTACCGAAATATTATGGCATTAAATTCAATAGGAGTGAGAGGTTGTCCTACCAAGGCAAGGGAATCAACAAGTTATTTGCTTGAAAGAGATAATCTGAGACTGGTTTATTATCTTTTTCCAGATTGTGTAGTTCAATATATAGCTGCATTCTTTGAGTATTGTTCACCATGCCATAAGTTGTTTCAAGTGCTTTCCAAATAGTAGAAGAGGAGTTCAATCTAATGAGATAGGGGTAGGCCTCTTTGAAAATTGAAGAGAGGAGCCAGGAGAAGAGTAACTGATCTTTAGTGAACAATTGAGTATAAGCAGGACTAGGTTGGAAGGAATTAGAAGTGGGATTAAGGACTTTTTTTGGTAGGGAGATTTCAATGCCATTTAGGATATTATGAAGGTTATAGAAATTAAGGAGAGGTTAGAATTGGAGTTTCCAAGGTATATAATTTTTAGAATGAAGCTTGATTGAGAAGGTTTGTTGTAAATGAGAATATGAGTTCGATATGAGATTTAAAGTGGTGAAAAGAGCTAGTAACATGGTGGAACTTGATAAAGAAGCGGATGAAGAAGAAGAAGTAGAGAAATTTATTGCCATGGTGAAGCTCTAATACCAAGTTAATATCAGAGATTGTATATGAGAATTGTATATTTTATATTCATATATAATCAGTATAAAGACAATAAGAGTTGTGTAAGAATGAACAACTAATAGAACTTATCACTAATATCACATATGCTAAATTTGATCGTATATATTTGAGATACTTTAACCTAAAACAAAAATAAAACTTTAGTAACTAAAAAGAAAAAAATTAAAAAGCTAGTACCAAAATGAAATAAGTGGCAAAGTTAAAGTACCATTGGTGTAATAAACCTATTTTTTTATCCAAAGTTGGTATAAAGGTTGTGATTTAATATGAAAAGTGAACTTTGCCTTTCATTCTTATTCTTGATTATGAGAATTTCCTTTTGATATGTTTCTTTGTCAAATATATGAAGTTGTTGCTTTGGAAATTATTTGGTTGAACTCTTTTTCTTGCTGTCATATGAATTCATGAGTGAATCCTCCAATTTCTTTCTTGATCAGTTCTGGCTTGTTTCTCTGCAATCCTTTAATCAGTTTGTGTGTTTTAAATTCCTACATGTTCCTCTTCTTTTTGGCTCATATAATTTATTAACATATGGGTTCATGCTACTGAATACTTGGGACCTTGCTTGTCAATCATTTTAAATTCTAAATATCATAAATAGAATAATGTGACTGATTCTCTTTTGTTTTCTTGTTTCCAGTTTCCTTTAATCTCCTTTGAAATACTCCTAATTTATTTGAAACTCTTACTTTTAGTGAATTAGCACTCTACAACATATAGATATTTTATTATCTTTTTCTTAATTATAATTGACCATCTGAGGTGTGTGATCTTGAAGAGAAGCACTGGAAAGTTTAGCTAACTTTGTTGTATTATGTTATAATATTGAATAGAACGATATTTGTCCAAAGAACAAAAATGAATAGTTCTACTCTCTAATGCTGAAATTTTCTGTATCCTTTCTCTAAATAACACTTTATGAATGATTTTAACCCTACAAAAATTTATGGTATACAAGTAATGGATAAGAACTACTAGAAATAAATAAAGAGATAAAGAAGGCATGTATTACAGCGAAGTGGCCATTTGGTTAATGCAATGATTGTTGTGTTGGACTGGTTAATGCATAAAACATACATATGTAAATTCTTACACTGGAATGAGAAAGAGGTAGAGACTAGGAATAAATAACAAAACTAATATTTATAGAAATCATGTGAACATGGGCTGCACATGGTGTAATATATATTTAAGGTAAAGATATTACATAAAACTAATTTGAATAGTGTCTTAATTTTGATAATTTTGGTGGTGGGCTTGAAAACTTTATTAGGTATATATATATATATATATATATATATATATATATATATCGATAATAATAGTTGTGAATGAATAAAATATGAAAATACATAATAAATGTAGAATATAAATATTTTTAAGGGCACATGTGCATATGAGAAAATGAAGTTATAGTAAGACTATGTCGTGGCTGGATTCTACGAGACATTAGCCTATGTTTGGGACATAACATCTCATGTCGTTTGAAGGAATTATTCGTATTTTTAGTGCGGCGAGATATGAATTGATAGAAATTGAGATTTATGTTGGCGAAATTATGATAACTATCCTTTGAACAATGTTTGAGATTTAATAGTCGTTGTGGTGAATTCAAGTGATATTATTTGTATGCATACAATTATTTTGAACCTTTGATGTGCCAAATGATGCCTGCCACATCCATAGCAACCTGTGAAACTGTGCATCTATGCATATGCACTCTCATGCTTATAATAACCTAAATTTTTATGGTTAGTATTATAATTATCATCATCGTTGTCATGGTCGTCATTGTATGCATATCCACTCTCATGCTTGTAATAACTTACATTTTTATGGTTATTATTATAATTACTATTATCATCATCATCGTCAGTGTCGTTATTATTATTATTATTATTATTATTATTATTATTATTATATATATATATATATATATATATATATATATATATATATATATAGAGAGAGAGAGAGAGAGAGAGAGAGAGAGAGGAAGAAGATAGCTTAGGGAAGGAGACAAGAAAGTGAATGTATGTGTATGTGTATATGAAGGAGATGGCCTGCACATGAGAGGAGAAAATCGGGTTTCTTTGGCAAAATATCCAATTTAGTTCCTATATTTTCTTCTTCTCTATTAACCACCTAAACAACCTATGATTAACATGAAATTTTAACCGTAGCTACTTCTTGACATCCTCTATGCATTGGTGGCTTTCGTTTGAGTAGAAACAATGCCGATTAGTGCAACTTTAGCTTTAAAAATTCTGCCTATTTTGTGGTCATTGGAACACTTTATTTGTCGACATTGAGCTAATATTGTCACTAGCTGCTTGTTCCTTATCACCTCAAAAGTCCATAAACACCACCCTCATATTTGATCTCTTCCATTTAAATTTTCTATGAATTTTTTTGGTAAATTTCTTTAAATTTCCTATCTCTTAATTTTATGCATGTTTTGGTGTGTTTGAGGCTATATTTGTATTCTATAAATTATTGTGAACACATTGGTATATTCGGTTTGATCGGTTGATATGTTTTCAGTGAGAAATCCAGTGGGTCCCACTGGAATTCTAGTGGTTAAATAGTTCCAACCCTAAAAAATTATGAATCTATTTTTAATAAAAAGTATAAATTATGGTGATCAACGTCTATAACTGGAGTTTGGTCTAGTTCCTTATGGATTGTGAGTTATAATTTTTAGAATGATTGCAGCGTAAATTATTTAATTTTCAATTAAATTAGTGGACTTATCGAAAATAATCTTTAAGCCTTAAAATTAATTATTTACAGCATTCACAAGTCAATTTTAGTGATTCCTTCAATTTTATAATTTTCTAGGAATTATTAGGACTTTATTTGGAGGCATTTATTTAAATAAATATTTTGGTTGTATACAACGTTCAGGAGCAAGACATGCAGAGTTGATGCAGTCAAAGACATGTCATCCAGTACGCACTACCTGTGAGTTAATATTATAAAATATTTGTTAAAAATATGATACTATAAAATTGAATATTTAATTTATTTTGATAAATGTGGCTTGAATATTATTGTGGAATTATTTAATTTGCATTTTTATATATCCACATGAGTTATTTATTTTATTGTTGTCAAGAATTTTGGAAAGATGTTTTAACTTTATTGTATTTAATTTAATGATATAAATATGTTTTGGAGGAATGATAGAACATGCTACCTGTTGGGTGTCACCAGGACCACATGCGCATGGGTACAAATTGAGGGTTGCACAATTGGCAAACCCGCAAGTATATGGATCGTGACAAGCAATATAATGATAAGTAAAGTATCATTTCCACGTGGATTGTCAATTAATCACCAATTAGTCTTAGTCTTGTTTAGAGCTTCCTAATAACTTGAATATAACAATTGTAAAACTAAATAACAAGTAATTTAAACAATCAATAAACTAAATAATAAAGAAGGAAATCCATGTAATAACAATATTGTTAGAATTTTGATTACCATATCTTCATTAAGCTAATAGATATATCTAATTGCTCCTTTAGCACATCTCAGGTTTTCATAAAGTCATTAAGTACTCTCTCTCAAGTAATGTTTAACTTAACTTGCATGAATCAATTGAAGCTTAAATCCATAGTTTAACTCTCTTCATCACCAAAGAAATAAGTTAATATCAAACCAAAAGAGAATTGGATCAAGTCAAGCTCTCTTAAGTCATTAATTCTCTTAATTTGTGTTTGTAGGTCTATTAGAACTACCATTTCTCAATGAATAGCTATAAACAAGAGATGTATTTGGCCACATACAATATTCAACAAGCACAATAAACACAATATGCAAAATAAAGGAAATAAGATTTGTCACATTAAACTTAAATCACATGGGTCTCAAATTCTAATAATAAAAAGGAAACTACCCACTCATGGCTAAAGCATTCAATATTCAATCAATAATACAACCTAAATGAGTAATAAAATTCTATTAACAAGTAATTAAAGGAGAGAGAATTGTTATTAAAAAGCTTTTAAAGGTCTCAATTGTGTCCCCTTCCTCAAGCTTTTTTTTCTCCTTCTGTCCTACTGTCACTTGGGTGTATTGTTTGTTGGCTCTTAGAATATGGAAAGATCTTTTATGAAATTCATGGTTCTTGTCCTTTTATTCCCCCTTTTAGAACATCTTTTCATATTCCTCTAGATTTACTCTTTTAGACATACACATTAGCATGTCCCTTTGCTAGAATTGAGCTACTCACGATTACGCATCAAGTCATGACTATGACAGAGGGGCCTAATAGAAAGGAGTGACGCTTGTGATATTGCCGCACTTGCCATATAAGGGTTGGGCATTAGGACTCCACAATCGCTAACCAATTGTAGTTGCCATAAAGCCTCAACACTGATTTTACTTGGCTCCTCATCAAGCACCTCACGATTGTGCATCAATCGCAACTATGATAGAATTCCAACTCTATTCTCTTGCACTGCTTTTTGCTCCTTTTTGCTCAACTTTGCACCATTCACCTCTAAGTTTATTTTTCCTTGAAAAAATAAAATGACAATATAAAAGTATCCATTTCTATCACCTAAACTACACTAAATGCAATTTATATCCTAAAAATTCATGCTAAAATGAGTCTTAAAACAATATGAAAGTCAAAACTAACAAATACCCCTATACTTGAATCTTTGCTTGTCCTTAAGTAAACTTAAGAATAACAACCATTAATCAAATTTAAAAAATGTATGCTTAAATTTCACCAAGCTTATACCATAATCTTCTTTTAATAATTAGTTTAAAGATCTTATAAATAAAGTTAACAAATCAAGCTGAGAAATGTAAATTACCAAGTGAAGAGCATATTGTCCATTTAAGATCAGACAATCATGAATTAACACCTTAAGAAAAGTACAAGTGAATGAAAAAGACATATAACCAAAGTAGCTCTCAATTTTGCATGTAGAAATTGCTTTATTTAAACTCTCTCCATTTTTATTTTCTTTTTAAATTTGTACTTTTCTTCCCTCTCTTAGTAGTTACCTATCTTTCCCGACCTACTCAACATGAACACCATCATAAGAGTTCTTTGAATACTTATACTCTTTTGCAAGAGCATTAGAGTAGAAGAAATTCTAGTTCCTTAGCACATTTTATTCTTCTTCTTTTTTTAGATAATGGGAGAGAGTATTTTTGACAAATCCTTTCACATACAACCAAAAACAATCTTAGGAAGAAGTTTGATTCATTCACTAGGCTCTTTCCTAAAACATCAACTCATAATCACGATCAAATGAACAATAACACGCATTAGGTTGATTAAAAAGTTCAAAATTCTCAATTCAATTGTTAACAAAGCTAAAAAGACCTCAAACTAATCATTGATAGAAGTTTAAATGATATAGGCTCCATGTAACCACAAACATACACAATACTCACAATAATGATAATCGTACAAAAATTTCAAGGGTCAATCATTTTATTTGGGCTAAATATACACAAATGCATGAAAATGAAATGCAATGCAAGCTATATACTCAAAATATACATATAATATACCAAAATGCAAAATTGTGCCAAGCACACTTGAATAATACATTGTCCTCAATGTGTATGGTAAGCAACCTAAATGAAGAAAATGCAAAAACATAATAATTATATTTAATACGCACAAACATTCTCAAAAGGTAAATATAATACAAAAATAAATGAATTTAAACATGAAATGCATAAAAATGTAAAATTAAACTAAAACTAAAAAGAAAATGAAAATAAGGAAAAGAAACTTTATTCCCCATATGGTGGAGATTTGGGAGGTGAAGGTGTTGGTGATGGTGATGAAATATCATATCCAGTAGCTTGAAAATATTCTTAGAGCATATATTTGATGGAACTAACTTCTTTCTTAAACCTTGCTATCTTCTATCTTGCTTTTGCTCCATGAGCTCCAACTTGTTCATCACTTGTGCGGGTGCTGGGGTGCATCGTGTTGCATTGGATCATCATACACATCTTCATTGAGCTCTTCGGGAATAAGGGTGATTTCCTCATCATGCTTGTCAGGTTGGTTCGCATTGCGCCAAGCATGGTAGATCACTCTTGTTTATAATTAACGGAGCTCCATTTTGTTAGTGATGACCTTGACACGCTAAAGAAAATCTCGGTTAATTCAACCCAATGGAATCAATGACACGCGTATATGCACAGGATAAAAAACATGAAAGTCCAGAGTAATGGTAGTGATAATGGGACCCCTAGCTATCTTAGGCTTGGATGAAGTGCAAACATGAAGCAATGTTTGAAAAACAAAATTAGAGGTGGAAAGTGGGGTTTATGTGTGCAATTCCCACATAAGAAACAATTCTTGCTTCGAGATAGGACTACTTTCACCCTCCCCAAAGATTGCATAGCACATAAATCGATGCAAAATAAGGTAATAATGATTTATAATTAAACCACTAGGTGTTGCCTCAATTCTCGGATAATTAGGCAAACCCGAAAGGATCCTCCAAAAATTTGTCACATTGAATCATTTTGGAGGCACTTTTAACCCTTCATTTAGAAATTTAAAGACTCGAAACATTAATTCGTAATCAATTTCATATGAATTTCCAAAGAATCGACATGTGAGCACCATATTGCTCGAGTCTTCATCCAAAGAGTGGCGAAGTGTTCCAAAGCTAATTCTTTGTAAGTGTCATGCTTCATGGTTAAAAATACTCCCCAACCTAGTTTGTCACATAATGTCTTTAATGTCCCTCGGAGACCCAAAGATTTCAAAAGAGATTCATCAAAGTATTTGCATGTGATAACCTTTCGGCGAGATAAAGAAATGTACATTTTTCCTTCATCATGAGAAAAAATAGGGAATGGAGCAGCATATTGACCAGAAAAATTAGTTTGGATTTGGGGGGTATCGGATCGATGATGGCAGCGGTGATGCTTGCTCAGTTCTTTGTCCTTGTATGTTACCTGACAACGAGTTCAACAAACTTTGGTCCTTGGCAGCATGATTGGGAAGGAATTTTGGCATAGTGGGAGAGAATTGGAAGCGCAATGGGAACTAGGTGACTAGGGTTTGCTACGGAAGACAAAAGAAGAAAGGGAAATTTTGAAAGTGGAAAAGGTGGAATTAATGCTACCTCTTTATATGGGCAAAAGTCGCGATCGTGGAGTATACAACGATCGTGATAGAGAGTAAAAAGGCACTAAAGATAACGAGCGCTTGCGACTGAAAATTTTAAAGTGACTTATCAGGGAGAGGAAACATCGAGGGAGTCGTGATCGCGATAGAAAGTTAAATCCTACCAGTGAAGCCTATTTTAGCGATTGCGTCAGATGTGCGATCGTGACAGAGAGATGACTTTTGATTTGAATGGTGAACTGGTGATCGTGGATTGGTGTGCGATAGAGACAGAAGGGTGGGAACAATATATTAGCTGTCGTGTTAGGCTAACGATCTCAACAGAAGTTGGTGCTGCCAATAAGCTGTTTTAAAATTCTAACTTTCCAAGTTAGCATTTAAGGAAAACAGCCAAGACATGATTAATAAACATGCTAGAAGATATTAAGATGCTAAAGACGACTCAAAGGAAATACGAAATAAAAAATAAAAGATTGAAAATTTGAAGTAAAAATGAAAAAAAATGCTTAATTATAAGTCTAGCTTGACTATCCAAGGGAGTTTTTAGTTGGTAAGGTGAAGTGGGATTGCATCCCTATCCTTCACTAGCATTCCTTTATGGTAAAGTTTACACCTCTAGCCATTGACTTTGAATTGCTCACCACTTGTGTTTGTTAATTCAAGAGCACCATGAGGAAACACTTGCACAACTTTGAAAGGTTCACTCCATCTGGACTTGAGCTTTACCAAAACGCTGCTCCAATTTAATTGTTCCTCTTATCATCAGGTGAACAGAGAGCAAATCTATAATTTTAAAAAAATCCTGTTTAATTGTCTCCTTCTTCATATTCTTCAAGTGCTGTTGCTGCAGCTATGCAGATCATATTCCGTTATTCGCATCACAGCGAAATTCCAATTTCTAATTCATTGAACAATAATTTTCTTCTTCATCTGTCCTCGTTTTTTGTTTTGAATCGTTTGATTCCTCAGGTTGTTGCACAGAGAGTTAAAGAAACAGCAGGAACCTGCTCCGTATTGCCATTTTCAATATTAATTTGTTAATATGACGTTTTTACGATAATTTAATCCTTTTTTCCCTAGGTTTTATGTCTCCGTCCAACGACTCCGCAACAATATGCTGTGTGAACCAGCTTCACCATCTCGGCTTGAGATGGTTAATTATTCTCTCACAGAATAATTATTTTCTCACCACAGTATGTTGTTTACATGTATGTTAGGTTCATTTTGAACTTCATTAATGACTGACACCTCTCATTTTTGTTTACATTTTGGAAAGCAACATAGATGAGCAGTAAGGGCTTTGACACCCTGTCTATTGGAAAACTACATTTATGGGCATCCCCTACAATAGTAGGTCACAAGAGCTGTGTGCATTTGCATCATTAAGGAATTGGAAACTGCTTCTAAAACTCTAAGCTGATGTGGTAATCCCTTACATTTGCATATAAAGTTTGTATATTGGGGTGAAATTCTTCAAGTTATTATTTGGATGCTATCTCTAAATATTGTTGTTATGAAATTCATTTTAAAATGCATCACCTTGCATTTGGATTCGCAAATGTAAGAATTTCACAGAACAGATAGCTACATGCTATTTATTATGATTCAAATCCATATAATTGCCAAATAAGAAATTTTATCCCAATCCATGACCAAATCGTCTACATCCAAACTCTGCATCAATTTAATTCTTCTATAATGCTTTAGAAGTGCAATCTTTTATCCTTCAAGATATTATGAATTTTTTCCATGTTTGTTCTTTGAATCCTTTAATCAAATCATTCTTACCTGATTCTTCATTTATGGTACGATTTTTCGTTTTTATTTATTTGTGTAGATCATCCAACCTATGTAATTTGTGTCTTGAGTATTTAATGATGCTTTGGTTTCTGCAGTTAATAAACTGAATATAAGAACAATATTGGAATAGATGCATGTGCTAGTCTATTAGTTGCATCTCCTTAATTGTACCTTAAACTCTGATTTTTGTAAATGATCTCAGTAAATGATTACGTTGTGCAATCTTATCAGATTCACTCTGTCTCTGTAGCCGTCATGAATTTTATGCTATCATCATTGCTGCCATGGCAGAATGATACTAATTTTACTAAACTTTTAGTTTCATATGCGGTGAATTTTTTACTCTTAAACTTTTTCTGTAACTAACTTTTGGAGCGCAGTGCATTTCTAGAACCATCATTGCCCTGTATAACATTTACTCATTTTATGATCACTAGTTTCCACATGAGGGAAAAGTTGATAGATTTGAGGTGTAAGATGCTAGTAAAAAATTATTCTGTTGATGGTATATGCAAGGGGAAAACAATGCTGTAGAGAATACTTTTATTCTTTTGCTCGGTGCACTTTATATTCATTTTTAGTAATATTTGTGTGTTCTGCTCTTTTTTCATTTAACAGTATGGGTACTTTCCTGCTTAGTGCTGGTACCATAGGTGCAAAATCTCCTTTCATCTCTGAATTTCCAATCTATGGTTGTTGCTTCTGAGTATTCTTGATATATATTTTTTTACCATGTGAATAAAGGGAAAAGATACAGTTTGCCAAACTCAAGAATAATGATCCATCAGCCTCTTGGGGAGCTCAAGGTGGGCAATCTGACATGGATATTCAGGTACATTACACCTGTGCCTTAATTCTAATATATCTTTTGAAAATTTCATATTGTGAATAAATATTTTTAACCTTAATTCTTATAGAAAATATTGTTTAGTTGATATTATTCAAATGAAATAAAAAAAAATAAAATTTTTTGTTGACGTGGGGATTGTAGATCAAGTTTCCAAGTGAAAACAAGAAAACAACCGAAGAAGAAAGAAAGAAAACTATTTCTTTCTTCTGTAAAGCTGGAAACTTTTTCCTCATGAATTGACAAAATGTGAAATGTAGTCCTTTTTTTCTTTCATTTTTATTCCTTTGTGTACTGCAATAGCTTGGGAGAATCAGTGCAGTTTCAAATTTATTTTTTTTAAGGAAGATTTCAATCCGATTTAAATGAACATCATTATTAATAATGTGCTATAATATTATCTCTATATATGCTTTTGTCGACTTTTTGTGCACATGCCTAGATTTATTTTAATGATAATGTGTTCTTGTACTTTTTTTTTTTTTCAATATTTTAACCATTTCTATTTGGTCTTAATCTTTTTCACGCGCACACATGTTTTTAAAATTTTTATGTAGCGGTTCTATTGTATTGAGAAATTATTGGTCATTGCTTAATACTTGAACTCATGAAAAACTAGCGTTCTAATGCATATTTTATTTTAATTTTTTGCTACTGCATCCTAACCAAGCAATCTGATATATGTAAAATATTTTTGGAACCTTTTCTTCATTGGTGATCTTTAGTAGGAGCAGGATTGAGCATCTTATGGGCAGATGCTCAGTTAAAGTTGTAATCTGATTTACATTGCAAAAGTTGTGATGTAGCGGAAGGGTGGATAAAAAAAACAATCGAATATTGTTGAATCGCACATGACTATCAATTAATGATCTTTTATAGTAATTTAGACTATAAGCATCAAAATTTCAAGAAATTTTGAAAGAATAAAAGAGAATTCCAATTATCATAAAACTTCATCCAACAATAATAAAGGAAACTTAAATAGTAAATTCTTAAAAAACCCTAAACAAAAAATAGGAAAATAAAACCCTAAAAATAGGAAATAACAAAAAATGCTCATTTAAGGATCTAAATGATAGAATTTGGTCAAAAAGCAATGGATCTAATGAGAAAAGCTCGTGACTTCGAATCATTGGCCCATTTCTGTATGAAATAGGCTTTTGAATCGTCCAAATCCGATATTTGGAATTTGCGCAAAATTATGAAACTACCATTATCGTAATTTGTCAAATTTTCGCATAAATTTTAGGGTTTGTTTCTCTATGCGGCCTGCATCATTCTCCCCATGGTGGACAGAATTCACCTTCGAATCTGACTCGTCTGATGAATCACCTACAAAAGGAGCCAAGTGCTTGACATTGAACACATCCGCAGTCCGAACATGGCTAGGTAGCTTCAATCTATAGGCATTAGAATTAATCTTCTCGATGATCTCCACTGGTCTAATCTTCTTAGTAGACAACTTGTTGTATTTACCTGCAGGAAATCTGTCTTTGGTCAAAACAGCCAAACAAAATCCCCCACATTAAACTCAACATGTCATCTATTCTTGTCAGTAGCCTATTTATTCTTGGAGGCAGCCTACACCAGGTGGTCATGGACAGACTGATGAACTTCTTGTAACCCGTTGATAAAACTTGTTGCCCTATCGTTGAGTCTTGCCTTTGTTGGAAGAGGAATCAAATCCAGCGGACCCCTAGGCACAACTGAATACACAACTGCAAAAGGATTGAATCCAGTACTCCTGTTGACTGCATGATTATGGGGTGAACTCTGCCTGACACAGCTTTTGATCCTAACTCTTCACATGTTCACCCATTAGGCATCTCAACAAGTTACCCAAGGATCAGTTCACCACCTCTGTTTGTCCATCTGCTTTTGTTCATATATATATATATATAGCAGAAATGATCAGTTAGCAACCTGTATTGTATGCAAGTGCAATTCGTGGACATATCATGCAACTATATTTAAATGCTAGCTATTAGTTTAAGAGTAAATAATCATAAAAACATGTATGCATGTAGTCGTACAAGATTTTAGCCATGCACAAGTAGATTTATATAGTTCTTACTCTCTGCTTGTTGAGTATATCTAAGACATCATCATGAAACCAAACTCTGCTACGTTTTCGAGGATGATTAGGTGAAATTTCACGGACGATCTCCTCCCATATCTTATATCAGATCATGCATGCTTAATTTATTCTCTGAATTAATTCTTACCAGGGACCTCTGAATGAGAACATTGATACCAATTTCAGGAAAGAAACCACACTCATTTAGTATTTTTGCTATGTATTCTTTATCTGTTTCAATAAAGAAGCATGCGATATCAAGAAATATATCCGTAACTTTATCATCATTAAGTGTATCAAAGCTTATTCTAAGTTTTCTTTGAATCTGGTGGTGAGGAATTTTTCTTAATTTCTCTAAAGCATTTGTCCATTCAAACATGCTTCTTTTGCACAAGAACTTAAGACTTCAAGAGCCAATGGAAGTCCTCTAGCGTAATCCACCACACCGTTTGAAAGCTCTATATAATCATGTTCTGGTTGAGTTTCCTTGAAAGCATGCAATTAAATAGCTGAAGAGATTCATAACGATTCAATTCTGCAACCTGATACTTCTTATCAACTTCTAGTTGAGTTAGCAATTGTTCATTTCTTGATGTAATGATTATTCTATTTCCCAGGCCAAACCAATTTCGCTCTCCCACTAATGCATCAAGTTGCACCATTTGATCCAAATCATCAAGCACAACTAGAAGTCTTTTGTGGGAAAGTCTTTTTTGATCAAATTGATTCCTCCATCAACATTACCAATCTTTACAAAATTTTGTTTCAAGACAGCAAATAGAAGTTGTTGTTGTAGTTGAACTAGACCATTGGATTATTCTGAGAGTTCTTTGATATTCGACAGGAAGAAACTTCCCTCAAAACCATCACAAAGTTGGTTAAACACAACCTTTGCAAGCATCGTTCTGCCTATCCCTCCAATCCGATGGATGCCAACAATGCAAACATCATTTACACCAACATTTAGCAATAAAATCACATCTTTTGAATGGGAATCAACACCAACTGGGTGTTTGGATACATTCAAGTACCTATTCAATTTAGTAAGAGCATCCTCTACAAGTTTTTGGATAAATTTCAATTCTTGTCTGTAATTAAGATCAATGCATTAAAAATTTCACATATGAGAATATGATCACAGTTATTAGTAATCAAATAATAGAAAGATTGTAAGGAAGTGATCTAGCAGCAACTTCTCTCCAATGGGAACATAAATGTAGTGTTTGAACAGTCAATAAAAAAAAGGAAAAAAAAACTTGAGGTAAAGCAATTAATTAGTACCGATTTACGACATTTTGGATGTCCCACCTGGATAGATTTACTGCCTTTGTAAGAGCTTCTCTCCATTTATTAGCCTTCTCTTATTCAAAATACTGCTTGTGTCTATCAAAAGCATTAGCAAAGCAACCTGTCTACTTTCGAACGTCGGACGCATCAACATTATAGAATATGGGAAGTACAATCTAGCTTACGGTACTTCTGCACTCAATGATCTTCAAAAGTTCATCCAGACACCATGGAGAGAATGCGTAGTGTTTAGAGAAGATAACGATAGAAATATTCAATTCTTGAATTGCTTTAAGAAGTTCAGAGGAGATGTGCTTTCCTCTAACAAGTTGTTTATCATCTCGAAATGTACGGACTTCGGCCTGGACTAGAGCAGCGTAAAAATGATCAGTAAAGTTGTGGTGGGTATCTTCACCTCTAAAACTCAAGAAAACATCATGGCTCCAATGAGACATTAAGTGCTTATATGTACAGTAGCAGGACGAGGTAGAGGATGTCAAACCAACTTGCTGAAAAAAAAAAGAAGACCACGTATTATGCTTGTGTTTACTTGGCTCCAAGCTCACGTAAGGACCAAGCATTCTAAGTACATATGCCTATAAAAAGGCATACGTGGACGTGGTGTGTGCATTGTGAGCAAAGTCGAGTACTCTTGGTTAAGTGCAAACAGTAAGTACTTGGGTAATTGCAAATAGTGCATGGGTAGGGAGAGACAGAGAGTTTAGTGATTGTAATCTCTTGGTATTGAAAAATACAACGGATTTTTTTTTATATTAAGAGATAATTTTAGTATGGAGAGGATTATTTTGTTACTCATTATTTTTTATAGTAAAATTCTTTTAGTTTTATCCATAGTTTTTTTTATTTGTTTGGGGGTTTTCACATTAAAATTTATATTTCTATTATTTTAGCTGCTATTTGCTTTATTTCATTCGCAATTCAATCCTCAATTTTTACAACAATTGGTATCAGAGCATCTGGCTCCTAAATCGAGATAAAAGCAATGACAACAAAACATGAGATTGAAAAGTTTAGTGGGAGAAATTTAAGGTTACATGTATGGGTGGGTACCCAATGTTACACTTATTTCATTTTGGTTACTAAATAATTTGTTTCTTTTCAAGTATCCAACTTTAATTTAAGAATTATCTGTAAATAATCTAGGGGTGAAATGATAATATGGCAGCCAACAATAGAATATTCAGGGATATTCGCTACGTCACTCATGCCTAATCATTAATTTTTAGGGGTTAACTGCAATGGTGGTCATCTAACTTTCCTTTTATTTCTTTTTTTGTCACCTAACTTTGATTTTATTTCAAAAAGGATATTGTTAAAAAGTTATAGTCTTCTGAATTTCTCTTAAAAACCATTTTAATCCCTCAGTTTCCTTATCTTTTCAATTTAGTCTATAAATTATAAAAAGTTTGAAAGTTTACTTTTCCTAGGTTATGATACCACTTTGGATGAGTCTGCTCTTACTATGCTTAATCAAAATAAGTTTCAAATTTTCCTTATGTCCTATAACCATATAGAAAATATGGACTTATTTACCAAAAAAAATTTAATTTTGAATTAAAATAGTAATTATGGATTATTTAGGTATTAGAAAAAATTTTAAGTGATTGCTATGAAATTAAATTAAAGTTTGGTATCTAAAAAGATATAAATTAAAAGTTTGGTAACCAAATTGAAATAAAGATAAAGTTCGATACCCTCATGTGAATTGAGTGCTAAAAATTCATGATTATACTTAGGTGACGTGGCGAATATTCTATAAATATTCCATTGTCGGCTGCCACACCATCTTGCCACCAGGTCATTGGTGGATAATACTTAAATAAATGTTAGGTACTTGAAAAGCAACAGATTAAACTTCAATATCCAAAATGAAATAAGTTCAAATTTGGGTACCCACCTGTACATTTAAACCGAGAAATTTCTCATTATGAAAATTGAAGATAAAGGCAATATTGAGAAAAGATAATTGCCTAATAGCTATCAACGAAAGGCCAGAGGAATTCAAAGATGATAATAAATGGAACTAGATGGACGAGAATGTTGTTCCAACTTTTTAACTAACATTAGCAGATGAGATACTATGAATTGTAGAAGAAAAGAAAACTGCAAAGGAGATTTGGGATCAGCTCACTAGACTCTACGAGGACAAGTCAATCCACAATAAAATTATTCTTAAGAGGAAGCTTTAAACTCTTCAGATGGCAAAATTTATTTTAGTGACGGAGCATATAAATAATCTAAATACTTTATTTTCTTAAGTCACATCATTGGGATATAAAGTATAGGCAAATGAATGTGCTGAACTTCTACTTCTGAGTCTACCTAATTTGTATGATCAACCATCATTAACCTGATAAATAATATTCTCATAGATTATATTATCTTCAGTAAGGTTGTGGCTATTGTCTTAGAGGAAGAAAGCAGGCACAAAAACAAGGAAGACAAGATGGTGAATTCACAACAAGCGGAGGCTTTAATGATGACAAAAGGGAGATCAATGAAACTTCGCTCTAGTGGGAGGCAGAGACAAGGTAGATTAAGATCAAGAAGTAAGAAGAATTTCAAGTGCTACAACTATGACAAAAAGGGTCACTTGAAGAATTATTATTGGAATTTAAAAGGTTCTAATCCTTAAGGAATGTTACAAATGTATTAGATAATGACATCGCTCTATGCAATGAAGTAATAACAACTAGCACACACTAAAAGAAATTTTTGATGTGTGAATCCTTGACATAGCAGTTACTTAGCACAAGACCGATTAAAGATATTAGTTTTTTTTATTATAAACCTATCTTAAAAGGATCTATGTTCACAGTTGATGATCGTTAGTATTGGAACCATTAAATTGAGGATGTACGACGACATAATTCATACTATTTAAAATATACGGCATGTGGAGGGTTCAAATGAAAATCTACTATCTGTAAGAATGGTAAATGATCTTAGGTGCAGGGTTGAAATTGAGAAAGGAATTATTAAAATAATCTAAGTGCTTATACTAATGAAGGCATAAAAGATATATGCAAATTTATATATGTTGATGTGAGAAACTTTGCAAGAGGTAGAAGCATACGTTGTTATAAATGGTTCAAGTGAAAAATTAGCAATAATGTAGCACTCCAAAAATGAGCATATATTCAGAGCAAGCAATGAAAATTCTAGCTAAGCAAAAGTTACTTTTTGGCCTCATAAAGGTATCTTTATCCTTTTATGAACATTATGTTACAAGCAAGCAACATCATGTAAAATTCAACACAATTAATTCTACAAGAAAAATTATTCTAGAATTGGTTCACTTTGATGTATGGCAACCACTAGTACCATCATTAGGAGGAGCAAAGTACTTTGTGTCCTTTATTGATGACTACTCTAAGAGATGTTGGGTGTATCCTGTTAAGAGAAAAGCTAAAGTGTTTGAAGTCTTCAAAGTATTCAAGGGTGGGTGAAACTTGATTCTAGAAATAAGATCAAGTGTTTGAGGATAAATAATAAAGGATAATATAACAATGAAAATTTTGAAAAATTTTGCAAGTGAGAAGGCATCAAAAGGCAATTCACTATGACATATACTCCTCAATAGAATAAAGTGGCAAAGCAAACAAACAAAATGCTGTTAGAAAGGACAAGGGCAATGTTATGAGCTATTGGTCTAGCAAAGTCATTTTCTGTAGAAGCAGTCAACACCGCCTATTATGTGATAAATAGGTCACCATCAATTGCAATTGAGTTAAAGACACTTATAAAGATATGGATTGGTAAGCCTGTTGATTACTTAAACCTCCATATATTTAGGAGTCCTGCATACATGATATATAATGCCTAATAAACTACAACGTTAGATCTAAAATCTAGAAAATGCATACTTTTGGGATATACATAAGGAGTTAAGGGGTATCACTTATGGGATCCCACTGCCCATAAGGTCATCATCAATATAGATATGATGTTTACAGAAGATAAGCTATAAGAAAAATGTGACAAAAGCACATTAAAAGATAATTCAGAGACTACAATGATAGATGTGGAACAAAAGGATTCTTCTAAAGCAAGACTATAAAATGAAGAATGAGAACTAGTTGAGTCTGAAGAAACTAGAGTTCAGTAGTCAACTTATGGCAAAAAAGCACCAACTTGGCATTTTGATTATATTATAGAGAGTAATGTTCCATACTGCTTTTTAACAAAGGATGGAGAGCCATCAACTCTTCAAAAAGCAATGGAAAGTCTAGAAGCATCTCAATGGATAATAGTAATGCAGGAAGAAATTAAAGCTCTACATAGGAATCTAACTTAGAAGCTTATTTCATTACTGCAAAGAAGAAATCCAATTGATAACAAATGGGTCTACAATATCAAACATAACAGCGATGATCAAGTGGACTAGTATCATGAAAGATTAGTGGTGTGATGGTATGCTCAGAAAGAAAGCATTAACTTCAATAAAATGTTTTCCCTTACGGTCTGACTTATAATAGTTCGAGTGGTTTTGGCAATGTGTGCTACATTTGATTTACATCTAGAGCAACTAGATATGAAAGTTGATTTTCTTTATGAAAATCTTTAAGAAGATATTTATATGCTATAAGTAGAAGGTTTAAAGAATAAGGAAAAGAGAGCTTGGTTTGAATATTAAATAAATCTCTACATGGATTAAAACAGGCACTGAGGTGTTAGTATAAGAGATTTGATTCCTTTATTATGTGCCTTAAATACAATAGACTTAATGTAGATCCTTGTACATATTTCAAGAGGTCTAGTGAAAATGACTTCATCATTTTGTTATTGGTTATTGATGACATATTGGTAGTAGGCCCCAACAAAGATCATATCAAAGAATTGAAGGCATAGTTGGTTAAGGAATTTGAAATGAAGGACTTAAGACCAGCAAATAAGATTCTAAGGATGTAAATTCATCGATATAGAAATAATAGGAAGATTTGGCTACTCCAAAAAAAATTACTTAAAGAAAGTATTACGTCTATTCAACATGCAAGAATGTAAGCCAATTTCATCCCCACTTCCTACTAATTTCAAGTTATCCTCTAGTATGAGTCCTAGCAGTGAAGCAAAAAGGATGGAAATGTCTCGAGTATCTATGCATCAACAGTGTGAAGTTTGATGTTCGCTTACATATACAGTGGGAGTGGTACATGGCAAGTCTTGGTAGAGAGCATTGGAATGTTATGAAGAGGATCTTAAGATATATTAAAGGAACATCAAATGTTGCATTATATTATGGAGGATCAAAATTTATTGTCAAAGGATATGTCAATTCAGATTATATAGGTGATTTGGATAAAAGCAAATCCATGATAGGTTATGTATTTACATTGGCTGGCAATGATGTAAGTTGGGTATCAAAATTGTAATAAGATGTGACTATGTCAACAACAAAAGTTGAATATGTAGCAACTACACAAGCTAGTAAAGAAGTAGTTTAGTTAAAGATGGCAATGAAAGAACTCAATCACAAATAAGATAAAGTTTCTTTATTTAGTGATAGTTAGAGTGCCTTGCATCTCATAAGAAATCCAACATTTCATTCAAAGTCAAAACACATTTGAGTTCAATATCACTTAATTCAAAAGAAAGTGGAAGAAGGAATCGTTGATTTGTAGAAAATTCATACCAAAGACAACCTAGTATATTTCTTGACAAAGGCAATCAACAGTGAGACGTTTATTTGGTGTTGATCCCCATGTGGCCTGACGGAAACATAAACAACATGAAAAGGCAAGATAGAAAGAATGGTGTGAAGATGTGATTGATCCCCTATTTCATTCACAATTCGATTCTCAGTTTTCACAACAAAGTATACTGATAAGGGTCTTTAATCTTCTGCTAGAAATGAGAGGACATTCATTTAATAATGTCAGTTAGAGGAATAAATGTTGAAAGCACAAGTAAGAATAGTGATAGTATTATACCATCTATGCTACATTTCTTATGCTTCAGCCACATGCTATCATAAATTTATAAATTGATCATTTTAATAAATCACCTTATTAAAAATATAGATTAATCTAAAAGAAAAGGGAGAAAATGCTGAAGAGAAAGAGAAAGGCCTTAGAAGAAAGAAAAAAAGCTCTAGGGTATTTCCCTTATTCCATATGATGTGATAATCACTAAGCTCATTATTTTAAAACCGTCTATAAATTCCTCTACTGCTAGTAAAAATGTAGTCCAAGATCCCTCCTTTCTTATAACTTGTCCAGCCATCCATTAAACTCTTTCTAGACCATACTAACCTCTGTCACCATTTCACTTTATTATGACACCCAATTACCAAGGAAAACATTTCAACCACCAATAATGAAATTTTTGAAGGCAAATGTAGCATGACAAATGTAGCACCGTAATTAATGAAGCCAATAACGTTAATAGAAATTTTTGGGTTATTGCATGGCGTTTAGTCATTTATACTAACCTATCATAGTTTAAAATTATAACTAATTGGTATATAAACTTTTTAATTTGTTACAAATTTATATATTCATGCTGACATGACATACATGTGCAAATGATTTGCTGAAACTAAGGATATATTTGCACATATATCCTTCTAAAGCCAAATCTAAGAAAAATGAAATTTAAAGATAGAGAAATTACTAATTTTTTTCTTCTACAGTAAATAATTAACACATATGTACATGCAATGAAGATCTTGCCTAACTTGTGTTCTCTCAAGACTAAACCAACCCTTACTCTCTTCTTTAACTCTTCCTCCTCCTTCTTCTTCTTCGAGTTTTTTTTTTTCAAAGCGAAAATGCTCTTCCTTTCCTTCCTTTTGCAATTTTATACACAACTTCTTCTTGGATAGAGGCAAGTGCCTCTTTGCATAAGACTCTATTTTAAATTTTTTGACACCTCATTAACTTCATGCACATAGATCCTCCTTTATTTTAAATATAAATTACGCCTCTTGATTAATTATTTTTTTCTTCTTCTTCTTCTTGGATAGAGACAAGTGTCTCTTTGTATAAGACTCTATTTTAAATTTTTTGACACCTCATTAACCTCATGCACATAGATCCTCTATTTTAAATATAAATTAAACCCCTTGATTAATTATTTTAATCATTTGGAGACTTAATTTAATTAACTTATTCATTTTTAATATCCAAAATCTTTGACTTAAATGTCTGAGGATATGAATGTTATATAATCAAATATAATAAGTTAAAATGTGATATTTTCAATTGTCAATATTGTTGCTGCAATAAACACATGACTTGTTGAAATTTGGCTCAAAATCTAACCAAGTGAACTGCTAGACTAATTTGGCATAGTCGTGTGGATACCCCACACAGTCGTGCCTGATTGCTAAAAATTTTAACCTACTGAAATCTCCACTGAAACACAGCCATATGGACAACCACTACTAGAAAAAGGCTTTTGAACGAAGGAAAAAATCATCGTTAAAAGTTAAAAATTGACGGTCACAAATAAATTTTTGCGAAAGTATACTTTGTGATGGCTAAAAATGTACAAATAGCGACCATATATTATTACAATAACAATCATATCTTCATCTCAATTTGTTTATACAACAACTATTGTACAATTAATTGTGACCAAATTTTTTAGTCGTCATAAGGAGTACTATTTTGAGTTTGCAATTAAAGTTGAATATGCACGTTAAGGCACAAACAAGATTCACCCGTGAAAAATAGAAAATAATTACATTATTGTAAATTAAAGAATTTTACATTGATAAGTCACAGCGAATTATTCCTAAACATAATATACAATATAAAAACAAGTACTACAAGAGCATCTAATTCTAATCAAAACAACACAAAATGCCTAATCCAGTTTGCATTTTTCTTGTGAGATTCTGCCTCTTTTCCTTCTTCTTCTTCAAGAGCAGCTTCCTTACCCACTTTTTCTTGCATATAATGGGCAAAAGAACTCCAACTTCTATTATTGCTATATCATTCAACTCATGATATACGATCATCATCTTCAAGTGGCTTAAGCTTCATCAACTGCAAGCTGTGTATTTCACAAGAAAAAATTGTGATAAGTTGCCAAAATTCTAAACCAGAAAGTAAAATATTCAAGAAAAGCACAATTGAAACAATTGTATAGCAAAGCATTGAAAAAGGTTAAGAGTGTAATTTTTTTAAACTAAATTTAATGCATAACAATTAGAATAGCCAAATAATTTAAAGTGCAAATTTTTGTGACAATCCATATAGTCTACTCGTCATATTCAACAAAGCTGAATGATTTAGAGAACACGAACTAGGAAAACAACAAAAATAGTGCTCAAAATTCAAGTATGTAAAATGAATAAACAAGGTTACCTCTTGCACTCTCTGTAGCATGTTAATCCTGACCTCTTATTCATTATGCACATGGAATACAAGCAGTAAATGATTATCTTCCATGCATGCAGTAGTCAAACAGAACGACATGACCAATCCAAGAAGTATGTCTACCGTTGTTCGGTCTAATCATCTACAAATGATTTAGATGCTGCATTGAATGGAGTTTAGTCTAATTATGCAAAAAAAAAAAAAAAAAAAAAATATTTGGAAGCCAGTTTGCAAATAGCACTTTTATGAACTTGTCTTCTAATTAATCGATCAATCAATTCTCTAAACCAGTTTTCACTATCCTCTAGAAATATTTTAGAAGTCATTCAATCCTATTGGCAGTGAAAAATTTCTTTTCCAATAGATTATACATATATATCCATTATGAATTAAACATACACTGATACTGCAAAGATATTCAGATCCAACCAAAATCATTTACACCTAAAGTAGACACATATGACCTCGTGAACAAATCCAAGAACAATGTTCCAATTAAAGAAATTAAAATAAGTATAATCTAAAAGGACTCTACATCTATTAGCATACCCGGCTTCTCCAATTGTCTAGTCAATGACAATATTCTTTAGCTGTGAATTGAGAGTTCCTTTCCTTGCAAAATAACACAGGAAAAAAAATTCAGCTTGATTGGTGCCGCAAAATGGATAAAATTAGAGCAAAGTTATATGAAAATTTAATTAAATACATTAAAAATTGAGTTGGTGAAATTTTGACCCCTTAAATTAAAGGATGTGGTTACAATCGAATATAATTGTTTTCTCAAGAATGATAACATTTACCTGTCTCTGTGCCCATTGCACTGGGTGTTTAGCTGCTGCTGCTGTTGTTGTTTATAGAATACAAAGTGAAAAGCCAAAGCCTATTAACAAGTACAAGCCAAACCTGATCAAAGAGATCAAGAAAGCACCCAGAAAAAAGCATCATCAATTACTGTATTCACATCAATGCTACAAGCAATTGCAATCAGAAATTCCTCATATTTTTATTCGTCAAATCAGGTGAGCTAATTCATGGCTAAAAAACAGAAAACAAAAAAGTAACTAACTTGAACACACTATATTGAGTTTATACTATAGTTGTAAACTCAACGAGTTCGAACTCATTAAACTCAGCTGGTGAGTTGTGTAGCCTGGCGGAGCTTCATCTATGTTGAGAGAGAGAAGGTAGATTATACTAGGATTTTCAGAAGGCATTGATTTTAGAGAATGATAGAGGTTATCACTGACTTGACTTGAAGTTTTAATAATAAAAAGAAGTGTTTCTACAAGCATTCTACAAAGTAAACCAAGAATCCTTTAAGTACCACTATGCATTAAATTGGAAGGATACTGTCAAAGTTCTACCAAAAGCAAAATACAAGAGTTGGAGGCAACAAATTAATGTATGTGTATCCACATTGCAAATGGATGACAAAGCAAAATAGTGTTTCAATATAGAAAAGCAGAAGCAAGAAATATATATTAAAAACATCTTACCATTGCAAGACTCTGGCCAAATAATGCCTTGAATTTCTTGTATCCCACCAAGTAGATAGTGAACATGGCAAGAGCAACATGCAAACCTACAAAGATTTACAGAGAAATTGAAGAAACTAAGGCAAAACAGAATTGTATTACACAAAAGAATGATGCAGAATGGTCTGCACTATATACAAATTACAAGTAGTGAAGATAGATACAAGTGTAACAATAAGATAAGGGAATACAACTAATATAACTGAATAACAAAATATAACACAATAGATATGTATATTCTCATCATCCTCCTGCAAAGTGAGCTGGAGTACGCATGACAGTCAATTTGGCTATGAGAAATTGTAACTGACGCTGGATAAGGCTTTGGTGAAGACATCGGTGAAGAATAAAATTCAGAGAAAAAAGAGAAAATTCAAGGGAAATATTTTTTCATGATATTCAAAGAAGGGTTACATCCCTTATATAAACATACAGGAATCCTAATCACAACCTAATTAGGAATAGAATAACATCCTAAATAGAATAAAATTTTATTCCTAATTGTATACAAATATTTACTTCCTAATATATACAATGAAAATATTTACTTCCTCAACACTCCCCCTCAAGTTGGTGAATGTATGTCAATCATTCCCAACTTGCCAAGTGAGTTATAGAATGTTTTTCTGGATACAACCTTTGTGAGGATGTCAGCTAGTTGAGTCTGAGAAGAAACATATGGAATATTAATTGTTCCTTAGTTCATATTATCTTTTATGAAATGTCTATCAACCTCTACATGCTTAGTCTGATCATGTTGAACTGGATTGTTTGCAATTGCTATGACTGTCTTCTTATCACAATGTAACAACATAGGCTTCAGATGTTTTAATCCCAGATCCTGAATAATTTGCCTTACCTAGAGCAACTCACATACTCCATGAGCCATTCCTCTAAACTCAACTTCAGCACTTGACCTTGCTACAACTTTTTGTTTCTTGCTTTTCCAAGTGACTAAATTATTTCCAACAAATGTAAAGTACTTGGGTGTTGATTTTCAATCAGTTCGATCTCCAGCCCAATCAGCATCAGTATAGCCAGTAATTTCATAATCTTTATTCCTCCCAAAGAATAACCCTTTACCCGGAGAAGACTTTAGATATCCTAATACTCGGTATACCACATCCATATGTTCTTTACTCGGAGAATGCATGAACTGACTTACAACACTTACTGCATAAGCAATGTCTGGCTTCGTATGAGATAGGTAAATCAACCTTCCCACCAACCTTTGATACCAATCTTTATCAGTTGGAACTTGATCTCCTAGGACTGAAAGTCCATGGTTGACTTCAATTTGAGTCTCGGCTAGCTTACAATTAAGCATGCCTGTCTCTATCAGTAGGTCCATTACATACTTTTGTTGGCAAAGGAAAATTCCTTGAGCTGACCTTGCAACTTCAATTCCTAAAAAATACTTCAAGTTACACAAATCCTTTAGTTTAAACTCTGATGCTAACTATCTTTGCAAGATTGTTGTCTCACTCGGATCATTTCTAGTGACCACCATATCATCAACATATACAATCAGCGCGGTGACTTTACCTAACTTCTGTTTGATGAATAGTGTGTGATCAATATCACTTTGCTTATATCTGAGCTTCCTTATGAAAGTTAAGAGTCGTCCAAACCATGCTCGAGGCAATTGCTTGAGTCCATACAATGTCCTTTTTAGTTTGCATACTCGGTCAATACATTTAGTTTTGGGTGGTGGATCCATATATACTTCTTTATCTATGGTTCCATTCAAAAATGCACTCTTCGTATCAAATTGTCACAGCAGCCAGTCCAAGTTGGTAGCTAAATAATTAAGGACTCAGATGGTGTTCATTGTTGCTACTGGGGCAAATGTATCTTCATAGTCAATTCCATACTTCTGAGTATACCCCTTTGCTATCAATCGAGCTTTATACCGATTTATGCTTCCATCTGAATTGAGTTTGACAGTGAATATCCACCTGCATCCTACTGTTTTCTTTCATTCCAGAAGAGGAATAAGATCCCATGTCTGGTTCTTCTACAATGCCTCCATTTCATCATTCATAGCTTTCTTCCAATCCAGATCATCTAAGGCTTCTTGCATATTACTCAGAATAGATACAGTAGATAATTGATTTACAGTAAGTGCTTGTGAATTAGACAAATGGTTGGTTGATATAAAGTTATTGATAGGGAATTTAGCTTTGGTATGAAGGTCTAGATCATATTATTTTTTAAGAACCCCTCTATTGATTCTAAAAGGATAACACGGCTCAGTATTTAGAGTTACTAAAGGAGACAAGTTTACCTTATTATGCACATCTGCATCTGGAGTTTCTTAAGCTTCTGGTGTGGGTTGGGAAGATGTACTATCTTGATTACTTGAATTTTCTTCTATGACTTATCCGGATGAGATGCTCGACTCGGAACATCATATGTTTATCTGAGTGAGATGCTCGGACTCGGAACCACAGATGTCGAAACATTTGGGAGACTCAGACTCAAAACACTCAGAATGCTATCTTTAACATTCAAACCACTCAAAATGCTATCTTCAAATTCAAAGAGGTTCAGATTTTTCTGTCCCTGAAAAGAGCACTTGGAGTGGGAGAAGAAAGGAAAGTTTTCATTACACTGAACATCCTGAGTGACATACATCTTCTTTGCATTCAGATCATAACACCAATATCCTTTTTGTAGATCCACATAGCCAACAAAGATACATCGGATAGCTTGAGGGTCTAATTTGTCGAGTGTCTGATGAATATATGCTGAGCATTTTAAAACTCAGGGCTCGAGATTATTGAGGGGTGGAGATATGACAAGTTCCTGAAGTTTCTAAAGAGGGGTTTAAAAATTGAGTACTCTTGATGGTATCCAATTTATGAGGTACGCAGCGGATCTAACAGCCTCTTCCCAATATGCTCGAGGAACATTCATGTCAAATAATAATGCTTGGACAACCTCTAATAACTACCAATTTTTTCATTCAGCTATACCATTCTATTGAGGGGTGTCGACACAAGATGTTTAGTGGTGAATGCCCTTCTTGTGTCAAAAATCATTTAGAATTGAGTTAACATACTCCCCACTATTGTCAGACTATAAGACTCAGATTTTACTCTGGTATTGTGTAGCCACCATTTTGTACAGGTCTTGGAACTTGGAGCACACATCTCCTTTATTTGAAAGTAAGGATACCCATATCATCTGGGTACATTCATCAATAAATATTACAAAATATCGAGCACCAGATAGAGTAGGAATCTGAGCAAGTCCCCATACATTAGAATGAATGGTCATAAATGGAATTGAATTTTTATTATAACTCGGTACATAAGAAATTTGGTGGCCTTTGGCCAATTCACAAATATCACACTTGAATTCCGAGTCTGTGGTATTCAAAAATAAATTCAGTTTTATTTGTCTAAGATAATGAAAAGAAAGACGACCAAGACAACGATGCCATAAGATTACTTGGTCTTTAGTCGAACAACTTCTACCAACCCTATTAACTCGACTTGACTTCTGTCTTGAATCATTATGCAACTCAAGATAGTACAACTTTCCATGTTTAACACTAGAGCCAAGAATTTGGTGCATTGCAATGTCCTGAAATACACAATAATTAGGCCAAAATTTGACAGTGCAATTCAAGGTTTCAATGATTTGGCCAACAGATAGTAGATTGCAAGGAAGAGATAGAACAACAAGAACAATATCTAAATTAAGAGGGTTGGAATTAGATACTAATCCTTCATGAGTGACTGGTGCTATGCCTCCATTAGTAATCAGAATATTTTATTGGGTAGATGTGCGGATGGATGTAAGATGGTGAGTGGAGTTTGTCATATGATCAGTAGTACCTGTATCAATAATCCATGTGGCAACTGCAGCCTTTCTGAGCTTCTTACGAGGCTTTCTATTGAAATCCCATAATTTCATATCACTATTCCTTGGAGTGTCCAACTTTTCCATAATGAGTAGAGTGTATGTGATGGACTTGGTATTTTTCCTTTGAACTGGGGATGAGTCTGAGCTACTACAAGTACATAATGGTCTGGCAGTATCTTCAGCTCTTCCATCGTATGTTATTGGTTATGGTCCCTTTATACATATGCATACATAGACTCGAGATCAAGAGGTGGATCCTTCTAGAGTATTTCACTCCGAGCATTATTAAATTTTGAATTAAGCCCGGCTAGGAAAATATGTGTTCAAAGCCGGGTAATATGTTTATGGAGTAATACTACTCCATTAACATCCTCCCCTTGTGCACACATCCGGACATTGATTTCTTGAAATATTCCAATCAGTTCATTATAGTATGTAGGTAATGACTTACCATTCTGACGTGTTGTGAATGATTTCCGGTTCAATTCAAATAACTGAGTTTTGTCAGATTCATCACATAAGGTTTTTGAGACAACATCCCATATCTCCTTTACTGTTGGAAGACGAATGAATCTCTGCATCAAAGTTGGACTCATGCAGTCAATCAGCCAACTTTTTACTCGATTATTATTAAGGAGCCAAGTTTTCAATGCTTTATCTTTTGCTAATGGCTTTAGCATAGTGCCATTAAGAAAGCTAGATTTATTTCTGGCTCCAATTCGCATCTCCATCATCTATGACCATAAAATATAGTTCATATCATCAAGAATAATTTCTGTGGGAAAGGGAGAATTATCTTGAAGGGTTTGAATAAAATTGGATGTTCCATGGGATACGATGGATGTGTTTTCGGTGGTCATGATTTTGAAGATTCACAAAATTCAAATAAAGAAAAAAATACGATTTCAAGAATTCAATAAAAAAAATTCGATTTCAATTGGTATGCTCTGATACGATGAAGAATAAAATTCAAAGAAAAAGGAGAAAATTCAAGGGATATATTTTTCCATGATATTTAAAGAAGGGTTACATCCCTTATATATACATATAGGAATCCTAATCACAACCTAATTAGGAATAGAATAACATCCTAAATAGAATAAAACTTTATTCCTAATTGTATACAAATATTTACTTCCTAATATATACAATAAAAATATTTACTTCCTAATATCTGCAATAAAAATATTTACTTCCTCAATAATAAGTGATCTGTTATACTATAGGAGTGTAGCGTACAAGAAGTTGGTTGGCATTAACTTTGTCTCGGATATAATGAAAGTCAGTTTTAAGGTGTTTGGATCTTAAATTAAAAATTAGTGTGCTTGTCAAGTAAGTGGCAGAGAGATTGTCATACCAGATTATTGGGCTAGATTACAAGGGGTACCTAATTTTTATTAATAAGAATTTTAGCCAATAAAGCTCATTTGATGTATATGCAATGGAATGGTACTCAACTTTGGTGGAGGAGCGAGCTACCGTTTGCTATTTCTTGGACCCCTAAAGCATTAAATTGTTACCAAGAAATAGGTACAGGACTGAAGTGGATTTTCGATCATCTAACGACCTGTACCAATCTGCATCATAATATGCAGTGACCAAATGAGAAGAGGAGGGGTATAGTAAAATTCCATAGTGTGTTATTGATTGGAGATAGCGCAAAATGCACTTAACAGTAGTCTAGTGATTTTGAGTTGGCTAATGCATAAATAGGATGCATTGTTGAAGGAATAAGAGATGTCCAAATGAGTTAATTCTAGATATTGTAGACCACCGACTATACTCTGGTAATGTTTAGCATCAGAGAATGGTGGAGAATTGGCAAGATGCAAATAAATAGAGGGGCACGATGGTGTAGCAATGCCATTAGTTAAAGGTATGGATGCATTATCTAAAAGGTCCCGAAAATGTTTGGTTTGAGTTAAAAGAAGACCATTATTGTGCCATAATACTTTAACCCCAAGAAAGTAGTAAAGACAACCAAGGTCTTTTAGAGCAAAAGTGGAGCTTAAAGAATCAATAACTCGCTGAATTATTTATGAGCAATTCCTAATTAGTATAAGATTGTCAACATAACTGAAACTGAGTATAGAAGTTGAACTTTGATTGAGATGGAAAAATGATGGATCCGTTTTGGAGCCAACAAAACCCAAATTATGAATTTGCAACATGAGTCCTTTAAACCATTGTTTAGGACCTTAGTGAAGACCATATAGAGATTTTTTAGGGAAACACACATGAGATGGAAAAGTGGCGCTTATAAATCCAAGCGATTGATGCATGAAAAAATCCTCATCAAGTTGGTAGTGTAAAAAGCCATTTGACACATCAAGTTGCTTTATTAGCCAACCACAAATGATTGCAAAAGACAAGATGAACCAAATTATTGCAGGTTTAATGACAGGACTAAAAGTATCCGTAAAATCAACACTAAAGCACTGATGAAAGCCCTCAGTGATGAGATGAGCTTTATACCTATTAATGGAGAGATCTGGATTTCTCTTAATGCGATACACACATTTGCACCTAATTATATTTTGATTTAAATGTTGTGGAACTAACTCCTATGTATCATTGGCGAGTAGAGCTTGACTTTAAAACGTTATGGCCTACTACGGTGAGGTATTTTATTAGCTTATTTAAAAGTGAAGGCTCAGTGTCATTAGATGAAGCAAAGAGATACAAATGGGATTGAGAGAACTCGTTTATGACCTTATTGTCATGGGCTGCATTCGGTGTTGAATAGAAGAGGCTAGGGATGTTTTATTGTAGTTAGAGAGATCGACTACTAATTTAAGTCACCAAGATTGGGTTGTTGAATAGAAGATGAGGGCAAATAGTTTTGATTAGGATTAGGTGACTTATATGAAGGAGTGGTAGAGCTAGATGGTGGAGTTTGAGGTGTAGTGGAGTCTGAGGTAAAATGGAATTAAAGGAATGAAGTGGTGGAGCTATAGTGGGAAGTAGAGGTGGTAAAAAGATAGTTGACATTATGTCATGGATATCAAGAGGACGCCCTTCATCCACAGCTTTGAACAAAAAATCATGTTCATGAAAGACAACATGTTATGAAATAAGAATTTTCTTAGTAGAAAGATTAAGACAATAAAATCCTTTATTTATTTTACCATAACAAATAAATACACATTTTTTTCTTCAAGGCACAAGTTTATGCGGAGCATAAGTTTTTAACCATGGATAACATAGGCAACCAAAAATGCATAATTCATGGTAATTAGGAGTGGATTTAAATAGTTTGTGAAAGGGTGTATCATAGTTAAGAATTGAAGTGGGTAGCCAATTAATTAAATAAGCAGCAATATCAAATGAATAATGCCAATATTTATGAGGGACATATGAATGCTGAAGGGGAGCTCTACCAATTTCAACAATATGGTGGTGCTTACACTCTGCACACCCATTTTGTTCAAGGTTTTAGGATAGGCTACTCTTTCAGTGATGCCATTTTCTGAAAAATAAGAAGTGAGGGCTTGAAATTCTCTACCCCAGTCAACTTGAAAGCTTTTAATAGAGTGATTAAAGAGTTTTTCAACAAGATGACGATACATAATAAAGGCATTTAAAACTTTAAATTTAAACTTAAGAAAATAAATCCAATAGTATTTGCTATAATGATTATAAAAAAGAACATAATGATGATGACCATCCACAGAATTAATGGGGAGGGTCCCTGTAAATCAGAACAAACTAAATCTAGTGATCTTGTAGCTTGAAGCATGGATTTTGTAAAGGGAAGCTTATGGCTTTTGCTCAAGTTATAGGCTTCACAAATATTAGAGATTTTATTAGTGAAAAAAGAAATATAATAAACTTGAAGAGCTCTCTGAACAACTAGAATGGATGCATGGCCAAGACATGCATGCCATTATTGAAGAGAACATTTAAATATGGCTTTGACTAGTGATAGGGAAGAAACATGAACATCAAGAAATAACGAGTAGAGATCATGGTCATTCGGACTGAAAAGTAGTAAATCCCTCATGTGAAGGTCCTTGATTTCAAAATGGTGTGGGAAAAATTCAATAGAAACATTATTAGTGTGAGTAAAAGAATATACTAAAAGTAAATTAGCACAAGCTTAGGGATCATGAAGAATATCATTAAGTTAAAAATAATAATTATAAGAATGACAAGAAGAGTTACCAATATGGGCAATTGGGAGAGTATTACCATTTTTAATTATAATTTCATCTAGGCCAGTGTACTCTAAATAAAGAGAAAGATTTTCTTTCTTAAGTGTCAGATGATGGGTTGTTCCTGTATCCATGATCCATGGCTAAGTAGTTTTGGTGGCACAAGTGGATGGATCAAGGTTGACTGATGGTTTCAAGCAAAGGAGGGGCAAGGAGATGGACACTGGCATGCATAGTGACTAGTGCCGTTATAATTTAAGCATATAAAAGAGGTGTTATCACTTAAAGGTGAACCAGTGTTAGGAGAAAAATAGCCTCAGTTGTTATTAGAGGAAGAGTATGAACATATGAGACCTCACCCACACTAGTTCCAAAAATTGTTGCGGCCTTTAAATTATTAGAGTTGCAAGAATTAGTCTGATTTGTAAAGAAAATAACATGCAAGGCAGTGGTGGAACAATGCCTTTAGTTTTATTAGCAAGATTGATCTCCTCACTTAGAAGTAAACCATAGAGATCATCAATGGAGAGATCAGTCGATCGATTCTTAAGAGAGCACAAAAAGGGGTGATAAATGGTGCCTAGTCCATTGATAATGGCATGAATGAGATCATCGTCAGAAAGGGGACTACCAAGAGCTTGAAGTTGATCAGACATGCTCTTAGCTCATTGAACATATTGAGAAATAGTTTTTCTGGTATCATTTTGGAATCTAAAAGGGCTCAATTTCATGGTTCGTATCTGAGTTTTTGAATCGAAGGCATAAGCACTATAAATAATGAGGTTTAGTGTGCGCCTAAGTATATTGTAACCATGACACTGTTTGAGCTCAGGGCTCTTGAGAACACACTATTATATCATAAAGGCATAGCGTAGAGATGAGGAGTCATCAGTAGGGTAATCACTAGGACAATTGATCAATGGTGGTAACTCAATTCTCTAAAAGAAAGTTAGCACCATAACTAGAAGATTTTGAATATGGAATACCAACTTCTTTGAGTCTTGTGTTCATTTAGAATTAGTTTATTAATTACTAAATTATTCTCTAATTACATGCAATTTCATATAAACCCTATTTGATCATCTATCTAACTCTAAGGTAACTAGTCATGAAAAAACACATAAGAACTACATTCACAAAAGGTGCAATGTCCCTGAATTAGTCTAGCCTATATTGATTTTAATTTAAATTTATCTAATTCTACATTTTATTTATAAGTGAAATGGAAACTAAAGATGGATCTACATTTTAATTAAATTAGTGAACCTAAGTCTACCATTTTAATTCTAAAGATAATGGGCCTAAATTTACTAATTTTATGGAAATGTGTTGGAATAGGCTTGAATAAGTGGGCCTAGTTCTAATTAATTTTAAATTAAATGAAGTGATTCTAAATCTATATATTTTTTAAATAAACTAAGCTAAGTCTAAGTTAACTTTAATTAAACTAAAGTGGGCCTAAGATTTGATTAACCTAAATGGGCCTAAATTGATTTTAAATTAATTTAACCTATAAACCAATTTAAAAAGGCCTACTATTAATGAGTTACACCTAATCATGGGTTTGAGGCCTAAAACGAATAAAAATCATAAATGACAAGCCAAAATAAACATACAAACATACAGATGGTGATTTTTAGCCCTAACTTATTTTACATGCAACCTAAATTAATCTAAAGCCACCAATGATTTTAATTAAGGTTTTTACCAAATTGGTCCTAATTACTAATTAATTTTAAGGTGCATAAAATTCAATAGTTTCACTATTTCCCACTATCGGGGTTATTATAATTTCTATGTACAAATTAAAATAACATGCGAATAAACCAAATAAATAAACAAAACACACATGAAAATTAAAAACATAGAAGCCTAAAGTTTACATGAACTGATACAAGATTTAATCTATGACATTATATGGATCTTTATAGATTTCATATTGGTTCACATGATTACTCCACAATTCAAGTCACTCTCACCATCAAAATCAAAATAAATAAAAATAAAAAAAATGATTAATATAGAACTCAAAAAAATTTAAAATAAAATAAAAATTAAAATAATAAGGAAAAATAGAAGAAGAGATGGATAGTGTGTATGGCTGCAATATTGATTTACTTCTCAAAGTGTTGATTCACCGTGATTTTGAATAGAGTCTGTGAATAGATCTTCATTTCTCAAGCTTATTGCATCTTTATCAAAGACTTAAAGAGTGTACAGAACAAAAAAAAAATCTTTTTGTTTCTTTTTTTTTTTTTTGAAATGTTCCCTCTCTATATTAAAACTAAAAGCCTTTTCTTCTTTTTTTTTTTCTAAGAACTCCCTTACCTTAAAAATGTATAGGCTTTTTATAAACCGTGAGGCAAACCTCCAGTGATTATCAAATCACAGGAGATAAAGATTTTATTTTTAAAATTTATTTATAAAATGACTTAATAATTCAAGACATTTTAGGATTATTTTATCTTTTTTTTTCAAATTATTTATTTTTATCCAATTAGAATTAAGATAAATATTTTTGAAAAATAAAAAAGAACGATAGAACCCATGCAATTCCAATCGGAATTATGTATTTCTAGCCGAAAATACATAATTCCAATCAAAATTATGCATTTTCGATTGGAAATGTACAACATAATTGTAAATTTCCAACCATAAATGTGTAATTTCAGTCGAAATTACATATTTTCGATAGGAATTATAGAATTCTAGTTGGTATTTTTTAACTTTTAATTACGAAATGACCCTTGAAAGAATTAAAACTTTTCAATTAAGTTCTTAAAGAAAATATTATAATTAAGTCCTTAAAAAAGCAATTAAGCCTTAAGATTGAAAAATTAATATCCACAAACTTATTTGTGACTAATTTTCATCATTGGAGTCCTTTGTCACATCCACACTCAACTATCCTAAAATTAGGTGCTTACAGGCACTTTCAAGATGAATCCAAGCTTGATGAGCATTTGTTGCACCAATGATTTATGGAATAAAATTTTTTGATATGGATCCAATAATCCAACTTAGTACTAGTTAGTCACATTAAAACCATGATTTGTAGAAGGGATTCATTTAATCATCTTACAAGAATTGAGAGGGTGGTAAGCTGATGTCATTGATGTGTTTTGCCATGTCATAGCTATGCAATAAAGGCATTAGTTGAGCTTGTCAAAGGAGATAGTCGGTTGAGTTTAAATGAATGGGCAATTAATGAGCCATATTTGGAAGCGTTTGGATGTTTGATTGAGGATTGCCTATAATAGTTAAAGTTGTATCGGTGTTTGAAGAAGTGGACATGGTGAAGTTGGGTTATTAAACCACGTAAGACTCTAATACCATGAAG
Organism: Mallotus nudiflorus; assembly: GCA_947683625.1. Classification (NCBI taxonomy): domain Eukaryota; kingdom Viridiplantae; phylum Streptophyta; class Magnoliopsida; order Malpighiales; family Euphorbiaceae; genus Mallotus; species Mallotus nudiflorus. The sequence continues at coordinate 4,604,413 of CANTUR010000066.1, forward strand.
AAATTGAGGCAAAAATATAATTGTATTACACAAAATAATGATGCAAAATGGTCTAAACTATATACATATTACAAGTGGTGAAGATAGTTACATATGTAACAATAAGATGAAGGAATACAACTGAATAACAAATCATGATACATCAAATATGTATATTCTTATCAGAAATAACTTCAAAAAAGACAAATACAGGTGTCAAATTAACTAAAGTTGGAGAAATAAATGATTGATTATCAAGCATTTTAATCGAGACTAATCGTGCTAATATAGATATTAAGAGAAAATAAAATGATCATACATATGAATAAAAAGCTATAAACATAGTGAGGGAAGCATATAACATAAAATACTAAGACATAGTGAAGTTTCTTATAAGGGACATAAGGCCATACAAGTAATACGAATTCAATCCTTATTTGCAAGATTTCCTTAAATAACAAATTACTATAGATAAGAACAAAAATAGAGACTAAGCCAAAATTATAATGAGTAGTAGCGGGTTAATTCTTTGAATGGTTACTAAACTTTAGTTAGTTTTTCAAAAAGGTCACTTAACTTCAATTTGTGACATTTTGATCACTAAACTTTGATTTTTATTTTAAACATAGTCTCTTTTTAAGATTTTAAGCCTCAAAGTTTTATAATATTACTATTTTAGTCCAAAAGATTATTTCTTTGTTAATAAGTTCATAGGTTCTAAAGATAATAAATAAAATAAAAATATCTACTTTTGTTTTCTCCATGCGTTCCATTGTAGAAAGTCTTGTCCATTATTTGTGTTTATTTGATTGGTCTAATATTAATAATTTGAGAGTTTTAAGGCAAGAATTATTCAATGTAGGACATGAAGAGGTTAATATTCACCAAGAATATCATAATCAATATTGTGACTGCATTGAATATAATAGAAAGTTGTGTATTGGTTTAGATTAAAATAATTGCTAGATAAATGGGAAATCAAACAGAGAGTTTGGATTCTAATAATCCATCAGGATTAACTTCATTTAACAATGTATAGAATGAAGTGAATTAACTCCTTGAGCAATTTCATGTGACGTAGCGGAAGCCTAGGAAAATGGATAAATACTTCTTAATGTTGAATTGCATGTGATTGTCATCTAACAATCTTCTATAACCCATTGATTTGCGCACAAATGTCAATAAATAGGCATTAATAATCATTAATTCATATAAAGAAATACCACATATTAGAAAAATATAAATTTGATTATCAATTCAACAAAAGCTGTCTTCAACAATCCTAAAGAGATAAATAAATAGAGTTTAGGGAAAACCCTAGAAACAAAAATGGAATAAAAGATAAAAAAATCTCAAAAAAAAGGAACATAAACTTTGAAGCCAAATTTAGGGGCCTAAACAAAAGAATTTGGGCCCGAAGATGGATTGCTACAAACAAAGTGTGTAACACCTATTATAAGGCTCTGAGTCAGCTTCGATTTGATATATTATGGGCCCTATGGTTCAATCGGAGTCACTACGACCATCCATTTGAAGCCCAAGTGTGCAACCCACTTTGTCAAACCCATCCATAAATGACAATGCAATCTCATCCACATCATCATGCTAAAGGAATATGTGGTGATTCACTAAAAAAAGACAAGCCTTAGCTAATGAAGTAGGAAGACTGGTGAATAAAAGGTTAGATGCTATAGAAAGGGAGAAAGCTTTAACAGATCCAATGACAGAAAAAGAAGTACAAAAATTAAAAAAGGAGAAAATGATCCCTTATATAGCTAACCCTGCTATTAAGGTAGCCAATATGAATAACAGCAATTTAGCTCAACACCGTAGGAAATCCAAAAACATAATGACTTTGAAATAGAGTAAATTAGGTCTTGTTGCTAACTCTTAATACTTTAATGGGTTTGAGAATTTGAAAGAATTTAGAAATTCTAGATCATATTCTTCTCAATCCATAAGTAGCTTTCAGTTCCGCCTCAGAGAAAGCACGCTTACCTTGAATGGTATCAAAGCTAAAGGAAGAAAGAAAATGGAGATTTTTTAAAGATCTTTGTAAAAATGGACTAAATTGAAAAATCAAAAGATGAAGGATCAAAATTCTGTATAGGAACCATTTTGAAAATATGATAAAATTTTAGTTACTAAAAAGTTACAAATTAAATATAAATAACCAATTTGAAATCTTATACAAAGTTAGGTAACTAGTGGTATAATTTACCCGAGTAGTAGCATCAAAGCATGAAACTAATATTTTCTCAATCCCTAAAAATTAACTAAAAAGCCATATATATATGTGCAAAGAAAGAAAAAAAAAAAACTAAGAAAAAAGGTGACATTACCATGAAAGCAATGCTTGGCCATAGCTAGCTTTTGGTCAAGTGAAGCCAAACTACAAGTTTTCTCAATGAGAGACTACCAAGCTACATCCTTGGCCATTTACAAATGAACACATCAACAACTATAATAACATAAATGCTAAAGAATTAAATTAAGCTAAGCTTAATTTAATAGCAAGAGCTTTTTTAATTCACTCCATCTCATATCAATATGGCTGCACTCAGTCTCTACACATTTTTCCTCAACTTTCTTCTTTATTAAAATTTAAAGAAGAATCCAGAAGCCTGTCTTCTCAATGAGCAACGAAGTTCTCCAAAGTACAATGAAATTTATTGCAATTTGCGCAGCAAAACCAATTTCCTTTAGCCAACTATTGTAGTATAAATTGAGAGAACATTTCCAGATAAAGTAAATGCTTGACCAAAAAAAAATTACATGGTAAGAGCACAATATATTATAGTACCTTTAGATCCTCCATGTTGTGTTTCTTTAAACAACCAACATGACACAACATGGAACACCTTCTCACATTGGAAATTTACACTATGTTTGGAATGGAAGGAAAGGGGGAGGATAGAAAATGGGGAAGGAAAACCACTTTTTCTTATTTGTAAAAAGGGAAGAAAATGTAGGGAGGAAGGAAAGTTGTCTTTATTTTCCTCTCCACCTTGTCCATCCAAATTAGAGAGAAAATGGGGAAAAAAGAGAGGAAAATTATAATATGCATTTCATTTTACAAGTTTACTTTTATTGTACAATTTGTCTTTTCATTTATTATCTTAGTACATAAGTATAATAATAAATATATCATATACTTATATATTTTTTTAACATTTTATTTTCCCAATAAAAAATTACCATAACTTTCTTTTCTCCATATATTATTTTCCTGTAAATCAAACATATAAGAGAGGAAAATAACATTATTTTCCCTCATACTTTCTTCCCATAGTGTTAGTACAATTACATGAAAATGTAATTGAAAATACAATTAATGAATAAAATTTCACAAGTGCTTGTAAAATTTTGAAATTTTCCTTAAATAAAAAAAACAACAGAAACACCAACATATCACGAGATCTACCAGTGTCACACTAAACATAGGGAATGATAAATAGAAGGAAGGGCTCATGCAGCATCATTAAGTAAAATTATCAGCTGTAAAATAAATTAAATCAAAATAAATGGAATTCACTAGATTTTTACCTATTGTTACTAATTATCAGATAACAAGAACAAAAACTACTAAATTATTTAATTACAATTGAATTTCATGAAACTAATAGGGATTATAATCCTTACAGCTAGGTGAGTTCACGAAAGATGTCGAGAGGAGAACGACAACTGTAGGTGAGCGATCAATTGACAATGGAATTAGATTCAACTAAAAACAAAAACAAAGAAAAACATATGAAATTATAAATTTACTGTTGGAAAATTAACCCTTAATTTGCAATTTTTTTAGGATATGAGAAAATAATTGATATAAAGAGAACAATGAATTCACCAAATCTTTGATCAATAAAAAAAAATTTATCTTTCTTTTTTACGAGAAGAAGATAGAGCAAGGGAGCACTAAGGAGAGAGCTGAGAGCTTTGAAATTGTTTTTCATAACTTTTTCTTCTTTATTTAAGTTTCAATTTTAACACTGATTAAAAATTGAAAATGAGCAGAGATATTTTCATAATTTCCCTGCCTGAGTGGTCTTGCACATTTTAGACATTTGCGACCATAATCATAGACCTTTAGCGATAATTGTTTATGATCATCGTAAATTGTTATATTTTCAATGGCCACAATAAGATTTGGTCGCTGCTAATGTACCTATAAAGATGAAATTTCATGTGGTCACTAAAAGAATTTTTTCTTGTAGTGAACCCACAGTCATGCTTGAATACCAAATTTTCAGACATGCAAATAACCCACTCACACAGTTGTGTGGAGACCCTACATAGTCGTGCCTGAATATCAAATTTCAAGCCTATGCATAACCTACTCATACATAGTCGTGTGGACACTCCCACACAGCCATGTCTAGTTGATAAAGTTTCCACCTGTGTATGTCTATCTTGACACTGCCGTGTCCGAAATGGAAAAACTATTATGAAAGTAAACTCAATATGCACTTTGTTTGTTTATTTTGTTAATTTTGACTAATTAAACCACTTCCAAAGAGTCTAATTGAATAACTAGAAAGTGTTTTAAATTAAAATCATCTATTTATTTCATCATAAGTCAATTTATTAAATACTAAACTTGTATAAGATTTTCATAAGTTATGTTTCTAAGTGGTATAGAGAATTTTCTACAAGTTGACTCGAAGTTAGAAAATTTCATGATGTTTCATCTAAAGTCACTTTAACAACCTAATAACGTAACTATGAATTGGTGAGTAATTAAATGATAATCTATAGTTGAAACGAGAACCGATTAATGACTTCATGAAGGAAGTTTTAAAGAGCACTTTGTTTACATTTCATAGGGTGTAAATTGATAAAATATACATATGTGTATATATGTAGATACTAAATATGAGAAGTTATGAGTAAATATGAGTTATGACTGGTCAATTTATATAATTATAATTATCTGGGACATGGTATAGATTCATTATGCCTTCAGAGCGAATTTATTTGCTTATACACGTAGTTATACAATGTACTTGAGTGCAGTCTTCATCAACCAATAGATGAATAGTCCTACATTTTTAACCCACTATGTATAATAGTTTAAAGATCATTTTTTGTCTTTGAATTTATTTGTCTATTTGTTTAATGATCTGGGTCCAATACTTTCTTATAAAGTTGAAACCTACTTTTTTTAGCTTGAAGTGAAGTTTTATTTTAAGGAGCAAGAACAATTTTGATCCCTATGGTTTTTTTTAATGTTTAAGTACCTTATGTTTCATATTTTATTACACTTTACTACCTTTTTAATAAATATTGTCTAAAATGTATGCTTTAATTTAAAAATAATATGCATTTTCAATGCTAAAATTATATAATGAGTAATTTATCATTCAAATAACTACAATATACTCGCAAAAAATTAAATTTAGATGTATTTTTAATTTAATTATGAATAGAAAGAAATGATTTTAAAATAAATTTACAATATTAAAAATAACCAATCAATTAGATTAATCATAAATCATTTATATAATAAATTTATCATTGAAATTTAATATTATATTAATCGTTCTCATAAAATTATGATGATTTTAGTTAGAATGGTATTGAAGTTTAAAAAAATGTATGACACAGGGTATTTAGATACCAAAAAAAATCACAGGACTAATTTTTCCAAAAGGTAAAACCATAAGGATTAAAATTGTACTTATCTTTTATTTCAATAGATTAAAGGGTTATAACAAATCTGTATTTCTTGTTATCATGTCATTGAAAAGTATATCCTTGTTAATTTTAGCTTAGTTAATAAAATTTTATACTTTTATTGTCATATAATATGTAACCAAGTAGGTTTTTTTGTTGTTGCTTACACTTGTTTATTATGTGTTGGCAATAGCTATGGTGACACATAGTGTTTTACCTTGCAAAATTTTATTTGTGTGGTGACAGATTCATAAGGATGCAAAGGGTTCTTGAAATGTATCTTTTCCTTTCTTTGATGTAATTAGAGAGTTTTAATTAACAAAGATTAGGCTACTAGCAAAGACGTTGAGTTATTTAATGATGCTATACAAAATATGAAAAAAAAAAAGGTAAATGAGAGGAATTCTATTGATGGTGATAATATCTATAACTCAATTTATTTCTCATTCTGAATTTAAAAAAAGAGAAAAAGTAGTGCAAAATGGCTAAGGAATTAGAAGAATGAAAATTTAGGCTACATTTCTTGATGTATCTACTAATTTCAACAAATACAAGGATTATATGAATACATATTTTGCCATGCAGAAGAACACGAACAAGAAATAGTTGATAAAAGTAAAAAGTGTTGGGTGAGTTACTTCAAATCTAATGTCTAAGTAGTTCTTAAGCTTTGCAAGTTGCTGATATCCTTACAACTAAACCAAATTAATTTAGAAATTTTTATCAAACCCCACCCAACCTTTAAAGACAATATGGTTATGGTCTTCTTTATGCTGGTCCTATAGGATTTGGTTATAGAATGATTTAAAATATATTTGAAATGACTATTAATATTTAGAAAAAAATTAATCAAATGTTGATGTTATGTACTTATACATTACAATTTTATTAATATTTAGAAAAAAATAATCAAATGTTGATGTTATGTACTTATACATTACAATTTTATATTATGAGATGAACATTAATTTTTGTTGTATTCAAAACCCATAAGTGCACAGATCGTGAATTACAGTATAGAGAGTTACCATTCCCTCAAGATTGAATATTGATTACTAATATTTCTACCTATAGTCTTAGCTAGCAAATTAAACAAAGTAATTTAGGTAATCAAAATATAACATAAACAATTAAAATAAAGAGAAATTTAGTGAATTAAAACATAGAGCTCCTGTTTAGTTTCCCTATTCCAATCAAATCATAAACACTTAATTATTAAACACCTTGATTTTAGTTAAAGGTAATTGTTCTAAAATACCTAAAGATTTTCTTGAGCTCAATTAAGCATACTAAGATTAAATTTTAACCTACTCTCATTATTAATAAGTTAAACAAAACTCATTAAGATCCTTAACAATTAGTTTACTCTCGAAGGGTTCGCCTACTCTCATGGTCAAGTGGTCTAAGTACTATAAGTCTTAATATAGTAAATTGTTGCGCTTAAAACCCACAACTGAATAGATCATGATTGCAGTACAAAGAGTTATTATTCCTAAAAAGATTGTATATTGAGTACTAATATTTTTACTTACAATCTCATATATTAGATTAAATAAAGTGATATTGCAAATTTAATATAAACAAAGAAAAATAAGTAAACTGTAATCAAATGATAAAAAGCTTAGAACCTAGTTTTAGTTTCATTATTCCAACTCCATCATGAACATATTAGCATACAAAAGACATTGACTTGAGTTAAGGGTAATTGTTATAAATTACCTAAAGACTCTTTTAAGTTCAATTAAGCATGTAAAGATTAAAGATTAACCTACTCTCATGGTTAATAAATTAATCTAAACTCATTAAGTTCTTTAACAATTATTGGTTTACCACTATAGAATCCTTCCTACCATCATGGTTCCCTATAGATCTTGCCTACTCTCATGGTTAAATGATTTAAGTCCTATGAGTCTTAAGCTGATAAATTCCCCTAACTCTCATTAGTGAATGTACCCATAAACATGCAATCAAGCTAGCTAATAATGAAAACAAACATTAAGTGCAACTCATAAGATTAACTGGAAATGAAATTAAATAAATAAAAAACTTATGTTTAATCACATCATAGATAGCTACTCCTAACCTAAACTCTAAAAGAAAATTAGCCTCACATGGTTGTGGCAAAAAAACACAAACATGATTAAGGATGAAAGAAAAAGAATTAATAAAATTAAACTCTTAAACTTCTTGCACAAATCTTCTTCAATCTCCATTTAGCTCTAGTTTGTGGCCACCAATCAATGACCAAAGATTATTTTTAGTTTCTCATAATTCTCCTTTTATAGAGTTCACAAGGAAAAGAATATGAAAGCCCTGAAAATTCTCTTCCTTTTAAGTTAAGGAAACCACTTTTTATTCGACATGGCTTGGACAAGCCATGTCACATATTGTGTCATATTGTAAATTGATAATTAGAAAAACACACAACTTGAGATAAGATGAAGGTGTGCCAAATTGTCTTCTTTTCTTTTGAACTTGTATATTGTCACACGCTTAATTAACAGCTTCATGAAGGCATGTCATCTTTCTTTATCCATCTTGATTTTTGACATGGCTTGTACAAGTATGTCACTTTGCATAGGACATGCACATAGTTTAAAGCATGCCATGATGCATGTCATGTCAAATTGTTTCTTTTTCTTCTAGCTTGGCAAATAACCACATGATTTAGCACATGGCTTGGCACAAGCCATGTCACTTCCATCTTGTTGAATTCTTTACCTAACACACTTTGGTAAACCGTATTGTATGTTGTACTTGACACAATTCCTTGCTTCTTTTGGATTTCCTCTTTAGACTTAACTATAAAAAGGAAAAATAAATTAATAAATTCTAAAAACTCCTTAAAACATGCTTTAAACAATAGAGTCCTAATTAAAGACTAACACTAATATATTTTCTATTTAAACTTATATTCTACCCAAATTATTCTAATTACTTATTCAAATTTCATTAAAAATCAACTCAAAATATATGTAAAAATAACATACATCAAATTCTCCCACACTAAAGCTTTGCTTGTCCCCAAGCAAAAATCAAATTTGAAATTTAAAGAACAAACTCAACTACAACCAAAGATTTATAACTTCTAAAACATGTGAATCGGTAACATCGAGACTGAAACTTGTTTACTAAAAAGGATAATCAGATAAAAATACATCATACATGAACAATTTACTAGTCATAACCCAAGCATATAACTCTATAACATCCAATGATCGTATCTTTTAAAGGGAAGCATTAAGGTCTATAATTGTCTTTTTTATGTAACTGTGGCTATGAATGCGTTTTGCGCTTTATTTCACATCTCTTTTTTTTATTCTCTCTAATCAAATCTTTCCACTCTTAGTCATCTCTCGCCATTCCCGTATTACTAAGCATGGATACTACTAAGTGGGGCCTTTGGATACTCATACTCTAATTAGAGCATTGGAGTAGATTCAGAGCATAAAATAAATTTGAATTTTAAGTGTTGCTCTTATTTAAGAAAAGAGAGATTTTTTTTATTATAGTTACAAACCAATAAGCATCCTCTCCTAAAATTATGCACAAATTCAATCTCTAAGCTCATGCTTAGGTTATAAAAACTAATTTTTTCAAACATAATGACCATGTACAACCATCCTAAATAATAAACCATTCAATAGTTTGATAATTGAACCAAAAATGCAATCTTATACACTATTATTCTCAAATTTCAATTGAGCATCAATTTTGCAAAACAAATCAATAAAAACTTTTAAGGACAAGCTAAATAAAAAATAATGGGGAAACTAAGTTGAAGATTAATGAATGTTGAATAATTACCTTATATATATATATATGAAAAAAAATTATTTCTTTACTGAATGAATAAAATAAAAACTAAATGACATGCAAAAATAAAATAGAAACCCTCCCCCACACTAGTTACGTCATTGTCCCCACTAACAAAACAAATTCAAAAAGTAGAAAAAAATGGAAAAGTATACAGAGGAATATTGCTCTGAAACTTGTAGTCATCCAATATCGCGAAAGGAGAAGAAAACAAAAGAGCTAGATATCACTATCCAAAAGATAAAATAAATAGTTAAACGCATAACATCCTTAAAAAAAATAAAGAAAATAAAGAAAAGAGAACAACATTAAATGTCCTAAGAAAAACATGAAAAGAAAAATAAAAAAAGTAAATAACATCAATCCTTGGTTGCATTTGCTTAAAATGCTAAAAAAATGAACTAGGATGAGATAAGGCATGTGGGTGTTATATCCAATGCATGTAAAGTTTGGAAAATTTTATTTTTTGAAAAGTTAAAATTGAAAAAAAAATTGAAAATTAAATAAATGAACACATAACTAAATTAAGCATGAATTCATGAAAATAGATTTTTTTAAAAAATAAATAAATAAAATAAAATTGGTGCCTAATGTTAATGGGCCAACAAGCCCACCAACTTAATATCAAACAATTTGAACATCGCATTTCAACATTGCATGTCTTTAAAATAAAATGGGAAAGGACATGACATGGGATGACATGTTGAATGGCATGATGGATGTTGTCATGGCCAATAGCGTGTCGAAATGTTAAGGATGTGACACGACATGATCATGTCGTGTTTCATCTCATGTGGTGTTCTAGACAATCAAGAGGAGGTTCACACAGTATGGTGAAACCATGATCTGTACCATATGACAATTTGGACTTAAAAATAAATAAAGAAGTAAACATACACACATGATGAAACCATGTGTTAAACCATGTTGGAAAAAAATATCAGGACATAGTCATGAACATGGTGTGATAAAATTGTGTTCTAAAAATAAGATAAGGCTTAGATTGATTTGTACCTAAGCATGACATAGTCATGCCGTGCTTGATCCCATAAGGTGTTGAAACATCCCATTCACTAACTTTGTGAGCCTCTTTTTGCTATGCAATATGAATCCAAATAAAGGAATGAAAAATTTAAAAGAAATAAAAGAAAAATTGAACATAGAAATTAAAATAAAGTAAAGGTAAATAAAAATAAAAATAATAAAAAAATAATAAAAAAATAAACATGAAAATAAAAATAAAAAGAGAGATAAGAATAGAAATGAGGATGGAAGAATTATTGAGTTGCCTCCCAATTTGTGCTAATTTAAGGTCATTAACTTGACCCTAATGTTGGATCTTCAGTTAAAGAGGATTAATCAAAGAATAATCCTCTCCCACTTGAGCTTGCTTATTTGGCACCTAAAAAGAAGATGAGAAATTCTTAAAATTCATAGCTTTCATAGAACTTTTAATTTTCCACTATTTAGTATATTTCTTCTTAACTTTCTTGGTCGCTTTCACCTCTTTGGGATTATTAATGGGACATTATTTAAATGTCTCTTTAGGAACTTGAGAAAGATAATCTTTAGCATAAACCTCAACTGCATCCACTCTAAAATAGGAAGTCATTGATAAAGATTGGGATGGCTTCTTAAAGATATCAAACTTTACTTTTTCTTCTCCAATCCCTAGAATAATTTTTCCATATTTGACATCAATAATTGCACTGGCAGTAATAAGTAAAGGATGCCCTAAAATGATTAGAATTTTAAGGTCCTCTTCTATCTTTAAGATGATAAAATCTCCCGACACATAATAATCTCCAACCTTAATAGTCCTCGGTAGTAGGCCTAACGCCCATTTATCACAATTTTTAGAGATTTAGAACGCTTTTCAAAAGTGTCAAAAAGCATTAGGATCAACACTTTTGAAACAAATAATTATTCAAATCTCTAAAACAATATTAGTTTAAGAAAAGTAAAAATTAAATTAATATCACTATTACCAGTCTTCGGCAACTGTACCAAAAACTTATTGCGTTCAAAACCTACAAGCGCATGAATCGTGATTGCAGTATAAAGAGTTATTATTTCCATGAAGACTGTATAGTCCAAAATAACCCCAGGATTAGCGCGTGTTGCTCAGAAGTGCATGTAAACACCTCTAGGTGTCATGTGCTAAAATCGAGGTCAAATTTGACAAAGACTTCAGAAACGTGTCTAAAAGGCCTAAAAACCCAAGGAACCAACCTCAAAATAGCACATATAAGCCCTGAATGAAGCACGTAAAGCACGAAAGTGTATATAACTGCACATAAGCATAGGTGACCACATGCTAACCATGCAGTCATATGCACTTCACGTGGCCATGTGCTTCATGATAGGGATGCACATATGACCATGCCTATACCCCCCTCTTCCCCATATTTTTCACTATAAATAGGTGTCTCTACACCTTATTTTGAGGGGGAGCAACTGGAAACACACACACTCAAGAAATTTGTCCTATCAAAGGCACTAGAAACCCTTTTCCAAATAGTTTTTGCTCTCCCACTATCTTTTTCTTACGAGATTAGACCTTGTTTCCACCAAACCAAGCCTCATCTTTGTCAAAGCATGCTTTAAAGGTATACAAACTAGCATCATTTTGTTGTCATTTTGAACCTCTCAATGTGGAAAAGCTTGATAATACCTCGAAGCTAAAGCTTCAAAACCCATGCAAGCTTAGTCAAGTTTGAGGACTGCACAATCATTTCATTATGTTTATTCTATTGCATTGCATTTTATCTTATTATCGCCAGCATTTGAGAATATTATTGTGCTTATGTGATGAGATTGATAATTTTGCATGCTGTATGAATAATCTATGTTTTTTTATGTTCATTTCAGATCATCACTCTGCATCCTCTAGTTCCAAAACTTGAAATCAAATCATAAATATCAATAATGTGAAAGTTCATATCCCATAATAGATTCATCATGTTTTTGGCCTAATGATGACATTATGCATTCCCTATATTATCATCATTGCATAAATAATCACTACAAGCATGCATAATCATCTACATTTTGCTTACTCTTTCAAATGATTACATGTCCGTTGCTTATCCCATCATTCATGTGATCAAGCAAGCTGTGTGAATGGTTGTATTTACCTTGCAGATTTATCATATCTAAATTAGATTTATTATTCTGTAGTCTCCTTTTTCCTTTTATATGTATTTTATTAGAAAAGCGATGTAATAATATCTTCAACTTTATTATCTTCCACTATTTGGTGAATTATGTGAATGTTATGCAAACCATCATCATCGAAACTAGGATGTTACAGTAGCTATACATCGAACATTATATAATGAGAAATAGTCTAAAAGTATATGTGATCTCCCAAACCTAGAAATCTCTATTAGGGGTAATACTCATTGAGTGACCTGATGTTGTTCCTTTTCTTTTCCCAATTTTCTAAAGATTAGGTGGTGACTCTACAAAATAAAAAAAATGTCTCATTCCTTCCGAGACCAATCATCTGTCCTTATTCGATAAATTTGTTATGTCCCTCAAAAATAAAAGACCTTTGTAAAACCAATTTGTCTCAAAATAAAGAGATGCAAAACGCAATAGCAAAATCAAAATCCAAGTTGCTCGTACATCGGCACAAGCACGCCCATGCCACAAACATGTCATGTCCTATTTTTGAATTTTAGGAATTCTATTCCAAATTTCCTATAAAAAAGTATATTAATCATTACTTGAAAAAAGCTCCTAATTGAACTAAGATTAAACCAAAACAATACAAACCTAATTAAAACTTTAAACTAAAAATATTTCCTAACTAAACTAAAATTCCTACAATACAATTATTATTAACCTAAAACTAACATAAAACTCATTAAAATTCAACTTAAAATATATGTACAAATTGCATACATCAAATTCAACCACACTTAGACCTTGCTTGTCCTCAAGCAAATCAACACAAATGGATTTACTCAATCATAACCAAAGACTCTAAACTTCTAAGATATATAATCTCAACAACACCAAACCCAAAAATTCTTATTAATAAAGATAATTTGACAACAATATCTCATATGTAAAAGATTTAGGAAACACAATCCAATCACTAACTTATATAAAGGTTCAAAAGACATTTTAAAAACAAAACAAAAGGTGTATGGAAATGTCATGGGATTTGCAAAATTCAAAATTTTCTTTCCATATGAGTGTGTTTTATGCTTTATCTCACATAGTTTGATTTGCTTATTACATTTTACACTCCATCTATCCCTTATTTTTGCTTTCTTTAGTGAGCTTGCTTTGATTTTTTTTTTCTTTTTTTCTTTTTGTTTTCATGGCAAGTGCATTTTATGCACTATCTTGCCCTTCTAAAAAAAAATCTACAAACTCAATCAATAACCTTTTTTTTTTCAAAAAGAAAAATGCCTATATCATTTTCTTAAAGCCTTACTTAGATTATGAAAACTAAATTAATTATGTATAAAAATTATTTTTAAATATTCTTAACAATAAACACTTTCAAAATCTAATGCTATCGAAACTACACACTATTCCATTTAAAGTCCCTAATCATGAAATAATTAATCCACAAAATGAATAAGGATAAATAAAATTAGAATGTTGAAATTAGTTGAAAATTAATGAATTTTATGAAAAGAAATTTTAATTTTCTCAAATTAATCTAATAAATACGCATGCAAAAATAAAGAAAACACACAAATATAAAACATAAGCTTAATATTTAGCATCCTCCACCACAGTTATCTATATCATTGTCCTTAATGTTAAAAATATTAAAATTAGGAAAAGAAAATGAAGACTTCCCTAATAAACTTTTTCTTCCTTTTATACTTGCTTCAAATGCTTGATGACCTACAAAATAAAATAATAAAAACTAAGAAAAATAAACCAAAAATAAACTTAAAGAAAAAAAAATTATAACACTGTGGTTTGCCTTATATCAAGCGCTAATTTTAGGTCCTCAGCTAGACCCATTAAATATGAAGTATCACAGGTACAACTGAACATGAGGAAATGTTCTTAGAAGCATCTTCCTTTCATTTTTTTTCTAGACTTTCTTATGCCCATGTAATAAAGCGCGGACTCCAAATGCCAAATCTTTGGTTTTAAAGTTGAAGAATGTAATAATTCGCATGTCGGTTCTTAGACAATCCAACTTTTCATGGATTCCTTATTTATGATCGTAATAGGTCATTGAACATATGCATTGGTATTTATAGATGGCTTATCATCATCCTATATAGCTTTAAGGAATGTTAGAATTTTCTCATCCAACTCATTTTTAAATTGAGTGGAGTGATGTTGTACCTTATCATCTTTAATGTGTATAGACTAATTCTTACACTTAAAGACTTTTTTTATTTCCTCGATGATCATCTCTTCTTGCTCATCGTGGCATAACTCAAAAGTGACTTCATTATCTTAACTAAAAGTATTCTCATCATCCTATATACTTTCTCCTTGTGCTGGTTGCTTTGAACAATTCATGCATGAACATATTTGAAATTTTTCGAAGTATGCATTTTTACTTTCTGCAATTTGATCTAATTACAATTTGATCCTTATTAGGGCTTCTTTTGTACATCCATTTCAGATGTAAATTGCTTCAACTTGATCTCCAAGAGTTATTATTCAATTTTCTTGGTTTCCTCTTGAATAAAGTTTTCTAACATTGCCTCATGATTCAACATAGATTCTTATTGATAACTCCAAGTTTGATCTATACAACTACTCCAAGATAGGTTGTAGTGAGATAGTGGAGGTGAATATGAATAATATAGGCAATGTACTCAATTGTGGTTCTCTCCACACCAATTATAAACCTAAAAATAATATAAAAAATAATTAAATGACATATGTTCTACATTATATACAGGATCACATGCATTAGACTTAAAAAATTGATAAGAAAATTCATCATTATCCATAATGAATTATTGATCAATATTACAAAAAAATAAAATAAAATAAAATGCTAATCTATGATAAGTAAAAATAAAATTAATATCAATATTGGCAATTCCTAGCAGCTATGCGAAAAACTTCTATTCAAAACCCGCAAGCGTACTAATTTTGAATTGCAGTATAAAGAGTTATCGTTCCCTCGAGGATTGAATATTGATTACTAATATTTTTGCCTATAATCTTAGCTAGCAAATTAAACAATGTCATTTAGGGAATTAAAATATATTATAAACAATTAAAATAAAGAGCAAATCAATGAATTAAAATAAAAAGCTCAAGTTTAGCTTCACTATTCCAATTAAATCATGCAAACTTAATTATTAAACACCTTCCATTTAGTTAAGGGTAATTGTTAAAAAATATTTAAAGACTCACTTAATCTTAATTAAGAACATTAAGATTAAATTTTAATTTACTCTTATGATTAAGAAGTTAATCCAAACTTATGAAGTGCTTTAACAATTAGTTTACCCCTCAAGAGATCGCTTACTCTCGTGGCCAAGTGGTTTAAGTCTTGTGAGTTTTAAGCTAGTAAATTCTCCTAACTCTCATTGGTTAATCTACCCATCAATATGTGAATAAACTAGCTAAGAATGAAAGAAAAAGATAAACACAACTAAAAAAATTAACTAAAAATCAAATTAATAAAGATTTGTGTTCAATCACATAATGAAATAGCTACTCCTAACCTAAATCCTAAAAGAAGTTTAGCCACATATAGTTCTTGTGCCAAAAATCACAAATATAATTAAAAAGATTAAAATTGAAAAGGAAATAATTGATAAAACTCTTGAATCTTGTGTGTTTCTTCCTCGATCCTTGCTTTAGCCCTTATTTGTGGCTTCAAAAAGAGCTGATGAATGAATAATAATACTCTTGAATATACCTTTATTAAAGAAAAACTTAATAAGGATCTAATAATTTTTGAATTCCCAATCCTTTGCATTAAAGAAAACTTCTTTTCTTTGACACAGTCGTGTCTCTACCTATGTTAGTTCAATTCTTTTCAGAATAACCCCAATGTAACCATGCTTGAATTCAATCATTGTTTCCCATATCATTGCATGAACTAGCATGTGGCCATGCTTAAAACCATGTTGCTTCATTATAAATTCTTCAAAGTGGGTAGTAAAAGACATAGTCTGAGGCATGACTATGTGGTTCCCATGTCACGAGCTCCCTATGATTCAAACGATGACATGGCCTACAATATGGCCATGCTCTAGGTCATGACTCTCTAAAATTCCTTCTAATGCATGGCACGGGCACAAGCATGCCAATGCCATAGCCATGTCATGTTAAATCCTTGAATTTTGGCAATTCTTTTTCAAATTTCCTACAAAATATTGATATTTATCTGTACTTAATAAAAACTACTGATTAAACTAAAATTAAACCAAAAAAAATAAAAACCTAAGTAAAATTTAAAGTAAAAATATTTTCTAACTTAATTAGAATTCCAAAAATATAGTTATTATTAACCTAAAACTATCATAAAACTCATTAAAATTCAACTTAAAATCTATGTAAAAATTACAAACATCAAATTCCCTCACATTTAGACCTTTCTTCTCCTCAAGCAAATCAACATAAATGAATTTACTTAATAACAACCAAAGGCTCTAAATTCCAAGATATGCAATCTTAATGTCACCAATCCCAAAAATTCTTATTATTAGGATAATTAGACAAAAATATCTCATATGCAAACAATTTAAAAAACACAGTCCAAGAACTAATGTATGTAAAGATTCAATAGGCTTTTTAAAAACAAAACAACAAATATATGGAAATATCATTGGATTTGCAAAATTCAAAATTTTCTTTCCCTGTGAGTGTGTTTTATGCTCTATCTCACATATATTATGGTAGTTGTATCTTATCTCTAACAAACGTGTTTGTCTAGCTACAAAACAAAAGGCATATTGTATAATGCACATAGATTTTTCCTAATGCCATTAATTTGTCTTTTTCTACTTTCAGTGGTGCTTGCCAAGCTGTTACCTTTAAAAAAACATTGTAAAAGCTATTAAGGATAAATTAAATATTAGATTATATAAATTAGTCTTTGATTAAAGTTGTTATGCTTATAATTATTTTTGAAAATGTATATTTTTAATAGGCCAAAGGTACACATTTGACTTTGAATTATAGGCCAAGGACTAGATTCGACCCTAATGTTTTTTTTGTTCTTATTTGGAACTTTATGGTCCAATAGTGTCTTAAATAGGACCATATCCAAACGGAGGCCCAAACAGATATTAAAAAGTGCATTGTTGGACTCGTGGGCCCCCTAAACCTCTTTGACTCAAGTGCCATGTCATAGTAGACCACCCCATACTCTTGTCTTTTAACTAAAAGAGAAAGGAAGTGAAAATGTAAAGGCAGAGCTTCTTCACCTTTTAGGTCATCTTCTTCCTTACAACAAAGACATCCATGTTGCTATCATATTTAACCTCACCCCACCAAACACTTTTTATTACTTAAGAAGCCACTATTGAAACGTCGCTATTACTGACTATATGCAAAAAGGTATGTGAATTTTTAAAGTTACTTCATTTGCTTCGAGATAAATGGTGGTTGTGGCATGAATGTTTTCAACTATCATAACAAATAAATAAATTATTTATTAGATAGAAGATTAATTGTATAATGACAATGATTAGTGTGTATAATTAGAAATGAAAATTTATGGTTTTTGAGATAAGGAAATTGGGGTTTTTTAAATTATCAATGGTTTAGGAATTTTAGTTAGTTTCATTTATTTAATAAGTGAATAATAATATAATAATAATTGTAGTTTGTATTTTTTTTAATGAAAAAATAGATTTAAACATGCATATTGATTTTTTTAATTGAAGTGGTCTAGGTATATACTTGTTTGGTTGCTTGATTGTCTAACTTTTGTAAAAAAAGTAAATAAAATAATGGGTTATAATTATTCTTTTTTATTTTGTATGTCATGCCAATATGGAGACAATAGATTTGGTATTTCATTTTTGTGGAAAATGGGAATATAACTTAGTAAACTGTCCTTCCTTTATTGCTCGGTGACTTAGGTAATGGACATTATAAGGTGAGGTCATGGGTTCAATCACTCACTCCACCCGTGACCTCTCAATTGTTCAAAGGGAGGAGTGAGGGATTGAACCCATGACCTCACTTTACAATGTCCATTACCTAAGCCACCGGGCAACAAAGGGAGGACAGTTTACTATGTTATATTCCCATTTTCCACATAAGTGAAATACCAAATCTATATATATATATATATATATATATATATATATATATAGCACAGTTTATCAAAATGCCCCTCCCCTAATTCAATTTTTTCTCCTTATCATCAAGCAAATAAGGGGTAAGGGGTAAAACTGTAATTTATTAAAAACCTTTTCTTTTATGGCCATAATAGGACTCCTTTAAAAGAAAAAATGTTTCATGTCACGACCAGTGAATCAACAATATGTCACTAGTAGTGGCAACTTACTAAAATGTCCCTCTCCCAATTTAATTGTTCTTTATATCATCAAGCAAACAAGGGACAAATTTATAATTTAAATTTTTTTTCTTTTATGACTGTAGACATTGCTATTAGTGACATCTATTGTGATCCTTTTGAAAGAAAAATATTTCATGTTGCTACTAACAACATAAATAGTATGCAACTGATAGTGACAACTTGTAATAATCGCACCCCTCCCCTTTGATACCACCATATATTATCACATTATAGATAATGGTACAATCAGAGAGTGATGTTACTTAATCACTTTCGTGATACTTAGCAAGATATCCATTGGGTTGCATAAAATATAAGCATACATCCTTGAATATTTTAACGATGGCAATCCACATTTGATTACATAACTTAATATAAATATATACAAGATTAGGTGTGTTGTCACCTGAAAATTAGCATTTTTAATGCAGATACTAAGTACGGGTTAAGTAGAATATAAACAAAGGAATACACATGAAGTACTCTGATAACCCTCTCTCTAGCTTCTCTCTTAGAGAGTGCAAAATGAGCTTCATCCTCTAGCACATCATAGGCCATAGCAGTAGTCAACCCCTTTCCAAAAATACTAAGCAAAAAGTGAATCAATCACAGTCTAAGGGGGAAATAAGCTAGGCCATAAACAAAAAGTCAAAAATGGATGATATCATAGCTACATCATATCCAGGCTAGAGAAACCTGAACTCCAGTGCTAGTGTCATATTTGACTCAAATAATGGTACACATAAAATCCATATACTCCTCCCTAACAGCTATAATGTGAATATCCACCCCTATGGGCTCTACAATAACCTTGAAAGCAAACTCAGCATTTGTGTACCATCGTCTCTAACTCAGAAACCTCATAAGTCATGGTGGTCCACTGCACCGTCATTTTAAAGTCTCTAGCTATGCAAACTAATGTGTATAGCCTATACTAAAAAATACACAAGAAAGCGAGTGTAAGTAATTTCGTAAGGAAATTACCAAGTGAGCAACTAAAGAAAATATAATGAGAATACTGAAAATATAATCCATCATGTATATGGAAATAATAACAATAGAGGATTCACATATAAATTAAATTCACAACTCAACAAAATTAATTTGGGAAAATATATAAACATTATCTTCTTATTTCATAATTTTTGAGTTTATTATTCCCCTACTTTTCTCAAGGTTTTACAGAATTATATTGAGTGTATTGTCACAAAATTTTAATCTGAGTATAATTCATAAGTATAGAAATTTTGAGCATTAAAACACAATTGCACATGTCTAGATATTTTATGCTTTTGATTTGACTATCACATACTAGACATGACCCAAAAATAAATCAATTGTATCTCCCAAAATATAATTTACAATTTACTCCTTCTTGGAGTAAATTTATCGCATAGCTCCATCTCAGAGCAAAATAAATAACAACTCTTTCTCAAAGCAAAGTGAATTATACGATCAGTATGCATACTTAGTTAGCACATAAATTCGCCCCAAAGGCTTTTGAATTTATGCGTTGTCCCAAAGACAGTTCTATTTTATTTCAATTGGCCAATTAACCACTTCAATGGACTTTGCATAGAAAAGTGACTGTATTTATGCATATATATATAAATACACCAAAATAAGATTTGTCAAAAACCCCATAACAATGCTAGACATGAGAGTCACAACAGAAAAACATTATAGTTGTATATCATGTAGTAATTTGTTAGGGTCACACTTACATTCATGATTATGTAGCATTTTTAGCATTTCAGAGGTAAGTATACCCAAATTCACTTGCATGAGTTTTATTAGCAGAAGTTTAACCTTAGGTAGGAGGAATTGGAAAATTATCGAATCACCAAAGGTTTAAGTGTTTATTTCCACTATTACTCATCCGAGCATAAATATAATTTAAAATCATACTGAAGAAATATTCCTCTTAATTGTCATTTTAATTAATTATACTTGTTTTCGAATAATAATTCTATTCTAGGAAAAATAAATTTTCAAAAATTAATCATTACTATCTTAATAAATTTGTCAAATATTCAAAAGTTGGTCATGTCATAACTTATTTAAACGTAATTTACAAAATGTATAATTTGCTATGATTTACTTTCAAAAATATCTTTAATTTCTACAACCTCAACTCAAGTCTCAATTATTACCTTTTGACTAAAATTTAATTTATTGTTAAAACTAAATTTAATGCTTAAAATATCCAAATAACAAATTGTTAGCTACTAAAACTTCATTTTACTCATCAAGGAATTATTTCTAATCGAAGTTCCAAAATTAATCATTGTTAATTAATTACCAAAATACAGTTCCAAGCATTGATTAATTCAGCTTCATAGAGCAGATTCATATGAGTATGGTTAAGGTAATCATGACTAAAATCCAAGTCAATTAACTAGAGCTTTAGTGGTGTTAACCAAAACACAAAGCTCATAAATTAATCATCATTTAATTTGATAACAACAAGATGACCTTCTTGTTTACATTATGCAACGCTGATCAAGTGCACAAGTATTCATATTCTGATGTCCACATTCTTATTTATAAGGGGTGAATTCTTGACAGCAAATCCATGCTCTTTCCCTCTCTTTCAAATGTCAGTACTCTGAAATCAAGCACTTTAATCAGTCATGTAAGCAGCATTTCCGCACTTAGATTACTGAAATTCTGCATTTTTGACACTAAAAATTCTGCAATTTTATTACTGCAAGTTCTGCATTTTAATTACTGCAAATTCTGCACTATAATTACTGCAAATTAGTCATTTTATCATTAGAATTCTGCAGAAATTTATCATATATGACAGTAACATCTTTCTAGATTTCAAAGGGAACTTGTACATCAAAGTTTCCAAGGATTTAACAAAGAGATGAGTGTTTTCTGGGGCTGCCTAGAATCAAACTTTAGCTGAAACTCAGGTAAGCACAGCAGTATTTTGTTAACAACAATTTGAGTGAAATTTGAAAACAATTGGTTCAGCATATTTACTTAGCAATAGGTGTAGCTAAACAGCGGAAGTAACATCATAATTTGACACTCTGAATCAAGCTATTTACCATCCAAGTTTAACAAGACAAAGGGACGATATTTAAGCTCTGAGCCAAAGCAAGTTTGAATGATCACAACAGCATTTCAAGTAACACTTTCATTGTTGTCCCAGAAATCAGAATTCAAGGAACGTGGGCAGCAAACAAGAACAATACACTCGTTCAAAAGGATTCGTTCTCAACAATCAATCATCACAAGAGTAGAAAATTTTCAGAATACAGAATTCCAAGAAGTAAATAGGAGTTCAATCCCAACAACAACAAGAATTCTGGAAAAACAGCTCAGAATTGGTTTGAGGAAAGAGATGTGAATCACTCACCTTCGAAGCTAACCTTCCCCTTATCCCCTCGCTGCTTTGACAGACTCTAAGCCGGGGTTACAAACAGCTCCTAAACACCATTCATCAAGAACTTTTAGTTCTTGATCAAAGCTCAACATATACAACATATAAACTTCAAGAATTCTACATACTTTCTGTCTACATCTCTATGCATGTGACTTCTATCTAAATTAGTCTATAGTTTTCATTAATCCTTTCAATTACCCATAGTTTCTTACCTTAATGTTTGCTGGATCAAAATGAGCTCAACCACTTTGGCTTTTTTTTTTTTTTTTTTTTTTTTTTTTTTTTTGCAACTCTTAACTGATCTAGCTCACTGGATCTTCACTACCAAAGGAATTTAATTTCTTATTCTTGCTTCTAGAGAAGAAATGGAGTCTTGAAACTCATTTCCATCCACATGCAAAGTGACTTCCTCCCCCCTTAGCTTTCCTCTTTCACATTTCTTCCTTCCAAATGCAGAGAAGTCTTCTTCTTTTTTTTCCTCTCTCTCTTAAGTGCATACATATATATATATAAGACTAAGTGTAAGGGAGATTAACATGCAAGTTCACACCTCACCACTTAATCATTTTAAATTCTTAATTTAATCCTTATTATCATTATTAATATTAATCTTAATTTTATAAAAGAAACATGTATCCACTTATATGCAATTAACTTGACACTTCGTTCACTCTTTCCAAATACACTCTTCTTTTTTTTTTTTCCTTCTGCAATTGCATCCTTTAAATTTTTGAATTTCTTTCAATTCAACTCTTAACTTGGTTATTTCTTATAATTTGGACCCCTCCATTAATAATTCCATCAATTCAAAACTTAATTAATTTCTTAAATTTAATTATTTAATCAAAATAAATCTTCAATTTATCAGATGCGACACAATATGTCAAAATACGGCTCCAATTTAATTGTTCCTCTTATCATCCGGTGAACAGATCGCAAAACTTTAATTTTTTTTTAAAAAATGTTGTTTTTATGGCTGGCCTTCATTTTTAAAAAATACTATTCTCTCATCCATCCATTTTCTAGTCAATACTTTGCTGGTTACTTTGTTTTCATTTCTATGTTTATTTCATCTAAACTTTCCATTGTTTAGCTATGTTTCAATTTCTCAAGTGGAATGTGAAATTAATATGGAAAATTGAATTTATGTATTTTACTAGCTTTTCTTAACTTTCTATGTGTACAGAACACAAGCATACAATAATACTAAATTAACTAATAATCTCTTTGAATTATATCTCTAACCTGTTTGAATTTGAAATCAATATGCTAAATTTATAGTTCGCTAAATCTATGAAATAATACATCATAGAAAATCATTTAAAAGCCATCTAATATATAGATTAATAATTATCTAATATATAGATTAATAATATAAATGATATAGTTATGATATTTTATAAAATATGATTCAAATTTCATTTATTTTTTAAACTTTAATTAATATTGAATTAATTATATCTCTAAATTTTTGTAGCGCAATAAATTAACTAAGCTTGGTTAAGCATTTGACAAGCTCTTTAAATAAAGTAGGTGGCTTCATGATTTCTGCTACCAAACATGGCTTCTTTTTCCCCTCCTTGATAATGGGATTCAATTTATTCTCACATCTACGTCTGGATTTGGGAGGAAATAATATCCCAAACATACACTTTTAAGTTGCAGAATAAATAAATAAATAAATATCCCATATTAATTTGTCAAACACTGCGGAATAAGATCAAAAGAAAAAAAAAAATCATCTGAGTTACAACTGAGCTTATATATATATATATATATATATGAGCCGACCACAACTGCCTTCTGAATATTTAAGTGTAATACATCCATGGTAACCAAAATTCTCCAAGATTGCCTCAAGAATTCCTTGTGTCGAGGGAATATTAATGCATCAGCCTTCCCTCCTTGATCTTTTGCTAGACAAATCTGATATATTAGTGAATTCAGCAGCCTCACCATTATCATCTTCGTAACCTCTCTTTGCTCTCACACCAACTATTTTGATAATTTCTTCTACATTTGCTATGAGGTGGACACCACACTTCTTTACCTCGAAGTCAATTGCTATCACAGATATTTCCAAATCCTCCCTGCCTTTTCTTGCACATGGAAGCAAAAAGAATGGCACATAACTCACCCAACAATTATCTTTGTGAGACAAGGAAGATGAGAGGAATGTTGAACTAGGACCATATTTATGAATATATTCAAGGCCATTGCTCTTATTTCTGATCCTAACAAAAGAAGCAGCAGCACATCTTAAACCATAGCCGACAGCATAAACAAATAGTCCTTGAATTTTAACACCATCTAAAACCAAAGGTATGTATAATGATAATGAAGATCCTTCTACTTGATAGCTGAACAATCCGAATGACTCAGTACAAGGGAGAAAAAAGGAAAAACTTTGCTTGTACATGGAGGACATTACCTATTGAATTAAACAAGTAAAAACCTCTTAAATTTTAAACACTGAAAAGATTGATCATAATTTTTTTTTTTAAAAAAAAAAATAAGAGAGGGATGTAGAAGTAGAACCTGCCAAACTTTTTCCTTAAAATCATTGGCCAAACTGTCGCAATTTTCCAAGCCAATCATTGGCTTCTTTTCCACATTCTCCAAACCATCAATCTCAATAAGTTTTGGGCAACCGATCAGGCAAATTAGACATGGTGAATTTTTTGAATGAATTGAGACTCTTTCCAATGATATGCAATTATAGGCAATCAAGACCTTTAAATTTGAGGGGAGGTCTGAGATGGATACAAGATTTTTGCAAAACCCAAGGTTGAGGATTTCAAGGTTAGTAAGCCTACCAACTCTAGTTGGAAGACCAAACAAACAGTTTCCTCCCAAATCCAGATGTTTAAGTGAGTTTAAATTACTAAGACTTGGAATTGAATCTTCAGTCAAGTTACAACCGCAAAGCTCTAGAGTTTGCAGTGAGCTTAAACAAGCAAAGGAAGCTGGCAGCACCAAACTTTTGTGGTTTGGAATTCTTGGAGAAAACCAAGATGCAAATGACGAAAACCATGAGTTAGAGGATGGTTCATTATCCATAAATCCACCTAACGTTACATTCTTGAGGTTCTTCAACTCTCCAATTGAGAAAGGTAGGAGTTTAATTGATGCTCCATATACTAGAAGCTCAGTCAAGGATTCCATGTCACCCAAGCGCTCAGGTAACTCCTCAAGTTTTGAACAGTAAGATAAGTTTAAAGTTTCAAGGGATTTCAAGCAACAAATGCTTTCAGGAAGATTCTTCAGGCTCTTGCACGCTTCCAAATTCAAGAAAACAAGTCTCTCCAAATGCCCAATAGACTGATGGATTTCAACCAAATTTTTGCAACCTTCAAGTTCTAATCTCTCTAGCTTATTGAGCCCCAGGAAGTTTGGTGTTCTAGAAAGGCTCAAAGAATGGCTGAGATTGAGAATTTGCAGCTTATTAAGAACCTGTCCAAGCAAGGAAAAAAATTTAGATCAATAATTTTTTCCAAGAAAAAGATTCAAACAACTTGCAGTCGAAATACTAATTTGCAATAGAAGATTAGTAAAACGTTATGCAAATGGTGTCTAATTTTAAATAGAGATAGAAGAAGCTTATAGCAGATTTCGTACTTTGATCCCCTTCCAGACTTCTTTGATGTTGCTATAACGCATGTCTAGGACAACCAGGTTGTCTAGTTCAAAATTATGTGGCAAAAATTTCAAAGGGAAATTGTGCCAACAAAGCCATCTCAACTCTGTAGAAAGGCATTCAAAACTTCCAGTAAGAAGAACCTTATTAATTTGGAGCAATCGTAGATACCTCATCTTTGCAAAAGATTCTGTGCTGAAGAAAAGCTTTATTGATGCTTGCTGGTCTAGTACCAGACCCTCTATTGCTTCTGTTCCCTAATATATAATATCAATGATCAGTTGGCAAACCGTTCTCTATGCACATATCATGCACCTATATTTATGAGCTAGCTATGAGTTGAAGAGTACATAATATAATCATAAGAACATGCAGTCATACAAGAGTTTAGTTATGCACAAGTAGAATTATATAGTTCTTACTCTCTCCCTGCTGAGTATATCCAAGACCTCATCATTTAACCAAACTCTGCTGCATTTTCCAGGATGATTAGGTGAAATTTCACGGACGATCTCCCTTCCCATATCTCGTATCAGATCATGCATGCTTAACTTATTCTCTACATTAATGGTTACAAGGGACCTCTGAATGAGAACATTGATACCAATTTCAGGAAAGAAACCACAACCATCTAGTATTGTTGCTACGTATTCTTCATCTGCTCCAATAAAGAAGCAAGCGATGTCAAGAAATATATCCTTAACTTTATCATCATCAAGTGTATCAAAGCTTATTCTAAGTTTTCTTTGAATCTGGTGGTGAGGAATTTTTCTTAATTTCTCTAAAGCATTTGTCCATTCAGGTATGCTTCTTTTGCACAAGTAAGAACCTAAGACTTCAAGAGCCAATGGAAGTCCTCCAGCGTAATCCACCACACCATTTGAAAGCTCCACATAATCTTCTTCTGGTTGAATTTCCTTGAAAGCATGCCAACGAAACAGCTGAAGAGATTCATCACGATTCAATTCTTCAACCTTATACTTCCTATCAACTTCAAGTTGAGTTAGCAAATGTTCATTTCTTGATGTAATGATTACTCTACTTCCCAGGCCAAACCAGTTTCTCTCTCCCACTAATGCATCGAGTTGCTCTATTTGATCCAAATCATCAAGAACAACAAGAAGTCTTTTATGGGAAAGTCTTTCTTTGATCAAACTGATTCCTCTGTCAACATTACCAATCTTTAAAGTTTTTTGTTTCAACACAGCAAGTAGAAGTTGCTCTTGCAGTTGAACTAGACCATTGGATTGTCCTGAGAGTCCTTTGATATTCGGCAGGAAGCAACTTCCTTCAAAACCATCACAAAGTTGGTTAAACACAGCCTTTGCAAGGGTTGTTTTCCCTATCCCTCCCATCCCATGGATGCCTACGATGCGAACATCAGTTGCACCAACATTTAGCAACAAAACCACATCTTTGGCACGTGAATCAATGCCGATTGGGTGTTTGGCTACATTCAAGTAAGTCCTATTCAATTTATTCACAACATCTTTCACAATCTTTCGGATAAATTTCAATTCATATCTATAATTAATATCAAACCATTCAAAATTCACTTATGAGAATATAATCACAAGTATTATTAATTAAATAATATAAAATAAACCAACATATTGCTGTGTTCAAACAGTTTTTTTTTTTTTTTGAAAAAAAAGATTATTTACCATTTTATGGTAAAAATTGGAGATTTTTCCTTTTTGTGGTGGTTTTGGAAGAATTTGCTTTTTATGATATTTTTGAAAAATTTTATCAATTTATAATTTTTTTTGTTGAGGTAGGGGGAGAACTAGTCATTTCACCGGTCAAAATGATAAAATAACTTTTTTTTTTTTTTTACAATTTTTTGGTCCATTTCGCCGGACAATTTTTTTTTCCTTTTGTTTGGCCATGCATCTTTTTTTTTTTTCTTGTGTGTTGCATGCATCATTTTTTTCTTTTGTGTGTCGTGGCCTAGTGTTTTTTATTTTGATTTTAAATTTTTTTATTTATTTTAATATTATAATAATTATAATTAATTAATTATAACAATATTAAAAATAGTTTTTAATTTTAACGTTATTATAATTATTTTAATTTAATATATCATTATGATTATTTTATTTTTAATTAATAAAATTAAAAATTAAAAAAATTAGACCACACACAACGTTCATACATAAATAATAATAATAATAATAATAATAATTATTATTATTATTATTATTAAATTAAAATAATCATAATAATATTAAAATTAAAAAATAAAAATCATAATATTATTATAATTATGATATAATTTTTAATATTATTATAGTTAATTAATCATAATCAATATAATATTAAAATTAAAAATTAAAAAATTAAAAATAAAAACAAGGCCTCAACACACACAAGAAAAAAAAAATGATGCATGCAACACACAAGAAAAAAAAAATGATGCATGGCCAAACAAAAGAAAAAATAAACAATGAAAAAGGAATTTTTCCGTTGTCCATTATGGACCAAAAAATTGCAAAAAAAATAATAATAATAATAATAATTAAAGTGATTTTGTTATTTTGATTGGTGAAATGACCCGTCCTTTCCGCCACCTTAATTAACAAGTACCATAAATTGATAAAATTTTTCAAAAAATACCATAGAAAGAAAAATACTTCCAAAACCACCATAAAAAGGAAAAATCTTCAATTTTTACCATAAAATGGTAAATAACCCAGAAAAGAAAAGAAAAGAAACTTGAGACAAAGCCTTTAATTAGTACCTAGTCCCCAAATTTTGGAGGTCCCATCCGGACAGATTTGCAGCCTCAGTAAGAGCTTCTCTCCACTTATTAACCTTCTCTTGTTCAACAAATTGTTTGTGTTTATCAAAAGCATCAGCAAAGCAACCTGTCTGCTTTCGAACAGTGGACGGATCAACATTATAGAATATGGGAAGAACGATATGGCCTATGGTACTCCTGCACTCAATAATCTTTACAAGTTCATCGAGACACCATGGAGAGAATGCGTAGCCTTTAGAGAAGATAATGATAGAAATTTTCGATTCTTGAATTGCTTTAAGGAGTTCAGAGGAGATGTGCTTTCCTTTAACAAGTTGTTTATCATCTCGAAATGTATGAACTTCTGCTTGGAGTCAAGCAGCGTAAAGATGATCAGTAAAATTCTGGCGGGTATCTTCACCTCTAAAGCTCAAGAAAACATCATGGCTCCAACGAGACATTGAAGTGCTTATGCATACAGTAGCAGCAGGAGGAGGAAGAGGAAGACAATATTGATAAGGGTCTTCAGTCTACTGCTGAAAATAAGAGGAAAGTCGTCCAATAATGTGAGTTGGGAGAATGCATATCTAAAGCACGCATACTAATAGTCATACTATCATTCCATCTATGCTACATTTCTCACGGTCAAGCCACGCGCTATCTGAATTTATAAATTGACCATTTTAAAATATCACTTTATTAGAAATGTAGATTAATCATTTTAGTATATTTAATTTGCTAAAAAAAATGCAAACCAAAAAGAAAAGGAAAAAATGTCAAAGAGAAAATTTACCTATTAATAATAAAATAATAAAATTTACAAATTTAAAGTAAGAGATATTTTTTCTTTAAAACTAATATGTTTAAATAAGAATAAAAGTGTTAGTTTTAAATTTATTTAATTTATTAAATGATTATTTATTAAAAGTTTAAGTTTAAGGCTTTAAAAATGAATTTTGCCTAATATTATTTGGTAAAGTTTATAGAAGATTGATCATGTTTCAACGTAACATTAATTGTGATAGATAAGAAAAGACTTCATATATCATGTAATTTTGCTGCTGATACAATAAAATCAAATCCACTTTGTTAGGGTCAAGGTCTTCTTCACATGTAATCCTTTTCATATTCGTTAATGACTTCAAGAATGGTACTTTGGCGTATTAATTAGTTTGGAGAGTTACATTTGTAGACTACGAAAGAGGAAGTCTGCCATTCACATTGGTGGACTTCTTTTTTTTTTAAGGTCTTTGCACATGTCAAGAAGACACTCACAATAACTAAAGCTAAATAAAGATGCTCGACTTACACACCCAAACACTGCAAATGGAACCAAAATGCACTAATCCACTAAAAGCAGCTGAGCTCCAACCTGACATTAAAAACAATAAGATTAGTTTTGTACACATATACAGAAGCATGAATCAGCCACCTTATATAATTCAATCGATTTACAACTATCGATCCAACCACACAAAGAGATCTAACAAGAAATAAAATGCAGAATTTGTATCACTAAGATCTCATCTTTCACAAATTGACCTTGCAGCTGCATTAAAACCCAATTGGCTCATCCAAAACAAAACATCAACAAGGACTTATTGTAACAATATCAAACATCAGTCTTATTGTAAAAATATCAAACAACACAGCCAAAATTAAAAAAAATAATAATAATAACTATAACAATAAAACATGAGAAATAATCAGCAATTGATATCAATTGAAAAGAACTGTATATGCAGAATTATTTGGGCAGATTTTTTAGTAAGCAAATAATCAGCAAATGACTTATGTTCAAAAAAAAAAAAAATCAGCAAATGAACATTTTAATTTATTAAGATCAATGAGCATAACTCAATACTAATTCTGTGGCTCAATTAATTAGCATGCAAGACCAGCAGCTTTCACTCAAAATTCCCAACTCTGTGCCCGCAAGCCAGTTTGTTTTGTTTATGGTCTCTATTCTTTCGCCGGACAAAAAATCACTAATCTTTAATTTCTAGGTGATTCATAAATAAAGAATTACTCAATTTTTTTTTTTACTTTTTAAAAAAAAAAATTGCTGCAAATAATCAGTGGAATATCAACTTTGAAAAATCTCCAATAATAATTCCTAAGCAACAGACAAAATAGTGTTCAGAAATTTAAAAGAAAAGATCTTACATCACCTAGTGACCAAGCCAAATTCTAACTTGGCAAATGGGCATGAGTCTTGCCAAGTTAGAAAACGGCCGTTACTGTATGTATTGGCCGTTTCGACATGGATTTTCAAGGGACCGAATCGATATTGGTGTCCACTTCCTAAATCCGGCAAGCTCAACATTAAATTTAAAGGAGCCATATGACAAATTAAGGACCATTATTTGGAATATATGATTAAGCCATGCAATTTTCAATTTGGTTCCAAAAGTTAACCACAAATTGCATCAGAACTTCCTCAAAACCTTTAGTTTTCTGTATCCTAAGCCAATTCAAATTAACATTAGTACACTATATAACTCTCTGCCATCCTAATTCCCAAGCCCCAAAACAGAGAGCCCCCCTCAGTTTATCTAAATTCAATGAAGATAAGTATGGAATGCAATGATTGTGGACTGGTATCAACAGGGATTTCCAGAGCGAGTCCAATCCAAATCTTAAGATAATGATTGGTGTCCACTTCCTAAATCCGGCAAGCCATGTATAGCCACAACATTCTGGCCAAAAAAATATAAAAATTATAAAAAAATAACTTTTAATATAAATACTAAACAATTTACTTATTATAACTATCAACTAATAATATAATTAGAAATTATTTTATTTAGTTAAGAAATGATGCAAAATATCTTTTAAATTTATTTTCTTTCTATCTAAAAAATAAAAAATCTTTTCAAGTTACTAATATTTATATACTTATTTAATAAACTTATTATTTATTAATTTAAACTTATAAATCAATATATTATATGTAACTGGTGTAATTTTTTTAACATTGCTTGTCTCTTTTATTATTTATCAAAATTTCATATTTTAATTAATATACCTAATTTATTTGATAAATTAAAATTTTTATTTAATTAAATTAATTACCATATTTTTTAAGATAATCCGGTTCGATCCGAAAGGATCACAAGGATGGTAAACCTATCCCAACAACTAGTTTAATGACATTGTATACACTATAACTCGAATCCAAAATCTCACTTGAGCGGGAACAATCTCTGCCAGTCGATCCCAATACTTGTTAGTATATTATGACTATATATATATATATATATTTGAGCTACATTATAACTATTCTTAGTCGTGCTTTAGGTATGTATTCTACCAACTGACATTATTGGATGACTTTCCTCGCATTTTCAGCAAAAGACTCAAGACCCTCATCAATATCCTCTTCCTCCTCATCAGTGTCTTAATGTATTATTTATTTATTTTAAGAAAAAAAGAAAGAAAAATTAAGTAATTCTCTATTTATGAATCACCTAGAAATTAAAGATTAGTGATTTTTGTCCTGCGAAAGAATAGACCATAAACAAAACAATCTGGCTTGTGCGCATAGAGTTGGGAATTTTGAGTTGAAAGCTGCTGGTCTTGCATGCTAATTAATTGAGCCACAGAATTAGTATTGAGTTATGCTCATTGATCTTAATAAATTAAAATGTTCATTTGCTGATTTTTTATTTTTATTTTTTTAACATAAGTCATTTGCTTACAAAAAAATCTGCCCAAATTAATAGGCCAAAGTACCATTCTTGAAGTCATTAACGAATATGAAAAGAATATGTGAAGAAGACCTTGACCCTAACAAAGTGGATTTGATTTTATTAAAACCTAAACAAACTAAAAGTACGAAAAAAAAAAAGAAATAAAACTAAACAAAAGTTATGATACAAAATTTAAGCAAAAAAATAAAGCCTCGAAAAGAATAATACATGGAAAGCCTCCAAAAGAATAATACATGGAAAGCAAGAAATATGTGTTACAATTTACATATGCATATATTAAAATGGCAAGTAAAAAAAACATTACCAATCTATTAATTGGATATGATATTTATTAATTACATATTAGATTCAAAGTACTATATAATTTTTATTAATTGGATCGTTAGTTCTTACCAACGCATCAAATTTCATATTATATTGTGGAGTAATTGTTTTCATAGACTTGAGAATCTAAACACCTGTAAAGAAAAAATAGAAAAAGAGGCTAAGAAAAAACATTTCACTTTTTTCATTACCAAGATATTTATACCAAGCACCAAAAAAAAATAAAATTTAGTGCATTTTGAAAAAAAAAAAAAAAGAATTTCTTATTTATTACAATTAATGTTACGTTGAAACATTATCAGTCTTTATATAAACTTTACCAAATCATATTTTGCAAAATCCATTTTTAAAGCCTTAAATTTCTAATAAATAATCATTTAATTAATTAAATGAATTTAAAAATAGTACTTTTATTCTTATTTAAATTGAATGAAATGTAACGTAGATGGCGCGATAATACGACTATTCTTATGCGGACTTTAAATATGTGTTCTTCCAACTGACATTAATGGACGACTTTCCTCTCATTTTCAGCAGTAGACTGAAGACCCTTATAAGTATTGTCTTCCTCTTCCTCCTCCTCCTACTGTGCGCATAAGCACTTCAATGTCTCGTTGGAGCCATGATGTTTTCTTGAGTTTTAGAGGTGAAGATACCCGCCAGAACTTTACTGATCATCTTTACGCTGCTCTATTCCAAGCAGAAGTCCGTACATTTCGAGATGATAAACAACTTGTTAAAGGAAAGCACATCTCCTCTGAACTCCTTAAAGCAATTCAAGAATCGAAAATTTCTATCGTTATCTTCTCTGAAGGCTACGCATTCTCTCCATGGTGTCTCGATGAACTTGTAAAGATCATTGAGTGCAGAAATAGCATAGGCCAGATCGTTCTTCCCATATTCTACAATGTTGATCCGTCCAATGTTCGAAATCAGACAAGTTACTTTGCTGATGCTTTTGATAAACACAAGCAATTTGTTGAACAAGAGAAGGTTAATGAGTGGAGAGAAGCTCTTACTGAGGCAGCAAATCTGTCCGGATGGGACATCCAAAATGTAGCAAATGGGTACTAATCTATTGCTTTATCTCAATTTTTTTTTTTTGTAAATTAATGATTTAAATCATTAGTACAAATAAACATTAAGATACAATATTAAATTCAAAAACAAATAAACAAATAAACATTAAGATAAAAAAGTTGTAATAGTATTACTATTTTTCACAATATCTTTGAATATAGAAGTCCTAGTTTTTACAAATTTTGTTTTTTAGAATAAAATATTATGATGAAAAGATAATTAAAGAGACTGTGATTTTTAATTGTATTTTATAATTTTTATTTTTAATTTAAATAAATTTAAAATTCATATTTTATATTTCTTAAATTTTTTTCATAAATATTAATCATTTCATTTAGATTCACTTAGAATTATTAATCAAAGTGAAAAAACTTAAAATTTAGTAAAGTTCCGATTAAATAAGTTATATAAAATATAAAAATATAAAACTTATTTTAATTAAAAAAATTTACAATAAATTTTTATTGTAATATATTCTTTATCATAGTATTTGTATCTAAAAGAGGTATAGTTTTTATTGAAAATAAAATTTTTATAATTTGGAATATTATTAAAACAAGTAGTGATTTTATAATTTTCTTTATATATTGACAATTGTTTATATATATATATATATATATATATATATATATATATATATATATATATATATATATATATATATATATTATTCTCTATAAAAAATTTTTAATTTAGATAAGTGAATTTATTTTTTAATTGTATGAATTTTTGGAACTCAAAAGTGATATAGGAATTCAGAAGTAAAGAATGGTATGAATTTTGAAAAAAAATAAAATTAAAGACCAAAAGAAATATTTTTAGTTAAAAAATTACACTTTAACTCATGATTTGACAGCAAAACTAACGGATGAATAAGTTAGTATATCATAAACAAAACTGATGAATGTCATAATATTAAACAACAAGAATTGACTAATATATTTGAACAAACCACAGGAGTTTAGTAATTTACCCTTTTTTTACTATTCAAACATTGCAATTCATGTTGCTCTGAGAGAGAAGTTGCTCCTAAACACTTTCTTTCTTGCTTATTTTATATAATTTTTCTGTTATTTCATTAATAATACTTGTGATCATATTCTCATAATTGAAATTTTTAATGGTTTGATTTTAATTTCAGAAATGAATTGAAATTTATCCGAAAGATTGTAAAGGATGTTGTGAGTAAACTGAATAGGACTTACTTGAATGTAGCTAAATACCCAATTGGTATTGATTCCCGTACCAAAGATGTGATTTTGTTGCTAAATGTTGGTGCAAATGATGTTCGCATTGTTGGCATCCATGGGATGGGAGGGATAGGGAAAACAACCCTCGCAAAGGCTGTGTTTAACAAACTCTGTGATGGTTTTGAAGGAAGTTGCTTCTTGTCGAATATCAAAGGACTCTCAGGACAATCCAATGGTCTAGTTCAACTCCAAGAGCAACTTCTACTTGCTGTGTTGAAACAAAAATCTTTAAAGATTGGTAATGTTGACAGAGGAATCAGTTTGATCAAAGAAAGACTTTCCCATAAAAGACTTCTTGTTGTGCTTGATGATTTGGATCAAATAGAGCAACTCGATGCATTAGTGGGAGAGCGAAACTGGTTTGGCCTGGGAAGTAGAATAATCATTACATCAAGAAACGAACATTTGCTAACTCAACTTGAAGTTGATAGGAAGTATCAGGTTGAAGAATTGAATCGTGATGAATCTCTTCAGCTGTTTAGTTGGCATGCTTTCAAGGAAACTCAACCAGAACAAGATTATATGGAGCTTTCAAATGGTGTGGTGGATTATGTTGGAGGACTTCCATTGGCTCTTGAAGTCTTAGGTTCTTACTTTTGCAAAAGAAGCATGCCTGAATGGACAAATGCTTTAGAGAAATTGAGAAAAATTCCTCACCACCAGATTCAAAGAAAACTTAGAATAAGCTTTGATACACTTGATGATGATAAAGTTAAGGATATATTTCTTGACATCGCATGCTTCTTTGTTGGAACAGATAAAGAATACGTTGCAACAATACTAGATGGTTGTGGTTTCTTTCCTGAAATTGGCATCAATGTTCTCATTCAGAGGTCCCTTTTAACAATTAATTTAGAGAATAAGTTAAGCATGCATGATCTGATACGAGATATGGGAAGGGAGATCGTCCGTGAAATTTCACCTAATCATCCTGGAAAACGCAGCAGAGTTTGGTTAAATGATGATGTCTTGGATATACTCAGCAGAAAGAGAGTAAGAACAATACAATTCCACCTGTGCATAGCGAAACTCTTGTATGACTGCATGTTACACTCTTCAACTCATAGCTAGCTCATAAATATAGGTGCATGATATGTTCATGAATTGCACTTGCATAGAGAACGGTTTGCTAACTGATCATTGCTATTATATATATATATATATATTAGGGAACAGAGGCATTAGAGGGTCTGGTACTAGACCAACAAGCATCAATAAAGCTTTTCTTCAGCACAGAATCTTTTGCAAAGATGAGGTATCTACGATTGCTCCAAATCAATAAGGTTCTTCTTACTGGAAGTTTTGAATGCCTTTCTACAGAGTTGAGATGGCTTTGTTGGCACAATTTCCCTTTGAAATTTTTGCCACATAATTTTGAACTGGACAACCTGGTTGTCCTAGACATGCGTTATAGCAACATCAAAGAAGTCTGGAAGGGGATCAAAGTACGAAATTTGCTATAAGCTTCTTCTATCTCTATTTAAAATTATCCACCATATGCATGACGTTTTACTAATCTTCTATTGAAAATTACTATTTCGACTACAAGTTGTTTGAATCTTTTTCTTGGAAAAAATTATTGATCTAAATTATTTTCCTTGTTTGGACAGGTTCTTAATAAGCTGCAAATTCTCAATCTCAGCTATTCTTTGAGCCTTTCTAAAACACCAAACTTCCTGGGGCTCAATAAGCTAGAGAGATTAGAACTTGAAGGATGCAAAAATTTGGTTGAAATCCATCAATCTATTGGGCATTTGGAGAGACTTGTTTCCTTGAATTTGGAAGGGTGCGAGAGCTTGAAGAATCTTCCTGAAAGCATTTGTTGCTTGAAATCCCTTGAAACTTTAAACGTATCTTTCTGTTCAAAACTTGAGGAGTTACCTGAGCACCTGGGTGACATGGAATCCTTGACTGAGCTTCTAGCATATGGAGCATCAATTAAACTCCTACCTTTCTCAATTGGAGAGTTGAAGAACCTCAAGAATGTAACGTTAGGTGGATTTATCGATAATGCACCATCTTCTAACTCATGGTTTTCGTCATTTGCATCCTGGTTTTCTCCAAGAATTCCAAACCACAATAGTTTGGTGCTGCCAGCTTCTTTTGCTTGTTTAAGCTCACTGCAAAGTCTAGAGCTTCGCGGTTGTAACTTGATTGAAGATTCAATTCCAAGTCTTAGTAATTTAAACTTACTTAAACATCTGGATTTGGGATCAAACAGTTTCTTTGGTCTTCCAACAAGCGTTGGTAGCCTTACCAACCTTGAAATCCTCAACCTTAGGTTTTGCAAAAATCTTGTATCCATCTCAGACCTCCCCCCAAATTTAAAGGCCTTGATTGCCTATAAATGCATATCATTGGAAAGAGTCTCAATTCATTCAAAAAATTCACCATGTCTAATTAGCCTAACCGGTTGCCCTAAACTTGTTGAGATTGATGGTTTGGAGAATGTGGAAAATAAGCCAATGATTGGCATGGAAAATTGCGACAGTTTGGCCAATGATTTTAAGGAAAAAGTTTGGCAGGTTCTACTTCTTACCCTTCTTTTTGTAAAAAAAAAAAATTATGATCAATCTTTTTAATGTTTAAAATTTAAGAGGTTTTTACTTGTTTAATTCAATAGGTAAAGTCCTCCATGTACAAGCAAAGTTTTTCCTTTTTTCTCCCTAGTATTGGGGTACCTTACTGGTTCAGCTATCTAGTTGAAGGATCTTCATTATCATTATACATACCTTTGGTTTTAGATGGTGTGGAAATTCAAGGACTATTTATTTGTGTTGTCTACTATGGTTTAAGATGTGCTGCTTCTCCTTTTGTCAGAATTAGAAATAAGAGCAATGGCCTTGAATATATTAATAGATATAGTCATAGTTCAACATTCGTCTCCTTTTCCTTGGTTCACAAAGATAATTGTTGGGTGAGTTATGTACCATTCTTTTTGCTTCCATGTGCAAAAAAAGGTGGGGAGGAGTTGGAAATATCTGTGATAGCAGTTGACTTCGAGGTAAAGAAATGTGGTGTCCACCTTATAGCAAATGTAGAAAAAATGATCAAAATAGTTAGTGTGAGAGCAAAGAGAGGTTACGACAATGATAATGATGAGTCTGCTGAATCCAGTAGTGTTTCACATTTGTCTAGCAAAGAAAGATGCTTCAAAAGATCAAGGAAGGAAGGCTGATGCATTAATTTTCCCTCGACGCGAGGAATTCTTGAGACAATTTTGGAGTTATTATTATTATTATTATTTTTTGTTTTTTGGAGATTTTTGGTTACTATGGATGTATTACACTTAAACAGTCAGAAAGCAGTTGTGGTCGGCTCATATATTGTTCTATATATATATATAAAAGCTCAATTGTAACTCTGAGATGATTTTTTTTTTTTCTTTTGATCTTTTTCTGCAATGTCTGACAAATTAATTTGGGATATTTATTTATTTATTCTGCAACTTAAAAGTGTATGTTTGGGATATTATTTCCTCCCAAATCCTTATGTAGATGTGAGAATAAATTGAATCCCATGATCTAGGAGGGGAAAAAGAAGCCAGGTTTGGTAGCAGAAATCATGAAACTACCTACTTTATTTCAAGAGCTTGTCAAATGCTTAACCAACCTTAGTTAATTTATTGCGCTACAAAAATTTAGAGATATAATAAGTTCAATATTAATTAAATTTTAAAAATTAAATGAAATTTGAATCATATTTTATAAAATAAAATAACTATATTTATTTATATTATCAATCTATATATTAGATGGCTTTTAAAAGATTTTCTATGATGTATTATTTCGTAGATTAGCGAATTATAAATTTAGCATATTGATTTCAAATTCAAATAGGTTAGAGATATTATTCAAAGAGATTATTAGTTAATTTAGTATTATTGTATGCTTGTGTGCAGTACACATAGAAAGTTAAGAAAAGCTAGTAAACTACATAAATTCAAGTTTCCATATTAATTCGGCATTCCGCTTGAGAAACTGAAACATAGCTACACAATGGAAAGTTCAGGTGAAAATAAACATAGAAATGAAAACAAAGTAACCAGCAAAGTATTGGCGAGAAAATGGATGGGCGAGAGAATAGTATATTTTTAAAGGAAGGCTAGCCATAAAAACAACTTTTTTTAAAAAAATGAAAGTTTTGCGATATGTTCACCGAATGATAAGAGGAACAATTAAATTGGAGCAGTATTTTGACAAGTTGTCACTACCAGCTACATACTATTTATGTTGTTGGTAGCAATATGAAATATTTTTGTGTTAAAGGATCACAATAGATGTTACTAATAGCGATGTCTACATTCGTAAAAGAAAAAGTTTTAAAATTATAAATTTATCCCTTGTTTGTTTGATGATAAAAAGGAGCAATTGAATTAGGAGAGGGACGTTTTGGTAAGTTGCCACTACCAGCGACATATTGTTGATTCACTAGTAGTGACAAGAAACTTTTTTTTTTTTTTTGAGGAGTCCTATTATAGCCATAGAAGAAAAGATTTTTAATAAAATTATAGTTTTACCCCTCATTTGCTTGATGATAGGAGAAACAATCGAATTAAGGGAGGGGCATTTTGATAAACTACACTATTAGCTATATATATATATATATATATATATATATATATATATATATATATATATATATATGAACAATTGGAAAGTCAAGGGAAGAGTTGAGGATTGAATCTATAACCTTACCTTACAATTTCCATCACCTAAGTCATTAGGCTACAAAGGGAGGACAGTTTACTATGTTATATTCCCATTTTCCACATAAGTGAAATATCAAATCTATTGTGTCTAACTGACAAGACATACAAAATAAAAAAATCATTATAACCTGTTATTCTATTTACTTTGTTTACAAAAGTCAAACAATCAAGTAACCAAACAACTATATACCTGGACCACTTCAATTAAACAAATCAATACGCAGGTTTAAATCTATTTTTCATTAAAAAATACAAACTATAATAATAATTATTATATTATTATTCACTTATTAAATAAATGAAACTAACTCAAATCCTTAAACCACTTATAATTTAAAAACCCTCAATTTCCTTATCTCAAAAACGCTAAATTTTCATTTATAATTACATACACTAATTACTATCATTATCCAATTAATCTTTTGTCTAATAAAAATTTTTTTCATTTATTATGACAATTGAAAACATTCATGCCACAACCACCATTTATCTCAAAGCAAATGAAGTAACTTTAAAAAAATCACATACCTTTTTGCATGTAGTCAGTAATAACGACGTTTCAATAGTGGCTTCTTAAGCAATACAAAGTGTTTGGTGGGGTGAGGTTAAATACGAGAGCGATATGGATGTCTTTATTGTAAGGAAGAAGATGACCCAAAAGGTGAAGAAGCTCTGCCTTTACTTTTTCACTTCCTTTCTCTTTTAGCTAAAAGACGAGAGTGTGGGGTGCTATGCTATGATATAACACTTGAGTCAAATAGGTCTAGTGTGCCCCACGAGTCCAATAATGTAGTTTTTAACATCTGTTTGGGATTCCATTTGGATATGGTCTAATTTAAGACAATATTGGACCATAAAGTTCCAAATGGAAATAAAAAAAATATTAGGGTCCAATATAGTCCTCGGCCCATAATTCAAAGTCCAATGTGTATCTTTGGCCGATTAAAAATATACATTTTCAAAAATAATTATAATCATAACTTTAATCAAAGACTAATTTATATAATCTAATATTTAGTTTATCCTTAATAGCTTTTACAATATTTTTAAAAAGATAATAGCTTGGCAAGCACCATTGAAAGCAGAAAAGACAAATTAATGGCATTAGGAAAAAGCTATGTGCATTATCCAATTTGCCTTTTGTTGTGTAGCTAGACAGACTTGTTTGTTAGATATAAGATACAACTACCATAATATATGTGAGATAGAGCATAAAACACACTAATAGGGAAAGAACTTTTTGAATTTTGCAAATCCCATGATATTTCCATACATTTGCTGTTTTATTTTTAAAATGCCTATTGAATCTTTACATACATTAGTGCTTAGATTGTGTTTTCTAAATTGTTTGCATATGAGATATTTTTATCTAATTATCCTAATAATAAGCATTTTTGGGTTTGGTGATGTTAACATTGCATATCTTGGAATTTAGAGCCTTTGGTTATGATTGAATAAATTCATTTGTGTTGATTGCTTGAGGACAAGAAAGGTTTAAGTGTGAGGGAATTTGATATATGTAATTTTTACATATATTTTAAGTTGAATTTTAATGAGTTTTATCATAGTTTTAGGCTAATAATAATTATATTTTAGGAATTCTAGTTTAATTAGGAAATATTTTTAGTTTAAAGTTTTAATTAGGTTTTAATTGTTTTTGGTTTAATATAAGTTTAATCAGTAGTTTTGATTAAGTATAGATTAATATCCATTTTTGTAGGAAATTTGAAAAAGAATTCCCAAAATTCAAGGATTTGACATGACATGGTTGTGGCATGAGCATGCTTGTGCCTATGTCATGAACTAAAAGGAAGTTTAGTGAGTCATGACTTAGAGCACAACCATGTTGTAGGCCATGCCATCATTTGAATCATAAGGAGCTTGTGAAATGGGAACCATATAGTCATGCCTTAGACTTTGTCCTTTACTGCCCACTTTGAAGAATTTATGAAGAAGCAACATGGTTTTAAGCACGACCATGTGCTAGGTCGTGTCATGATATGGGTAACAATGCTTGAATTCAAGCACAACTATGTTGGGGCCATTCCAAAAGAATTGAATTAACATGAGTAAAGACATGGCCGTGTTATGGGCCATGTTGAAGAAAAGAAGTTTTACTTAACGCAAAGGATTGGGAATTCAAAAACTATTAGGTCTTTATCAAGTTTTTCCTATATAAAGGGATATTCAGGAGTATTATTATTCATTCATCAACACTTTTTGAAGCAACAAATAAGGGCTAAAGCAAGGATCTAAGAAGAAATGCACAAGATTTAAGAGTTTTATTAATTCTTTCTTTTTCATCTTTAATCTTTTTAATTATATTTGTGATTTTTTCCATAAGAAATATATGTGGCTAAACTTCTTTTAGGATTTAGATTAGGAGTAGCTATTTCATTATGTGATTGAACATAAATCTTTATTAATTTAATTTTTAATTTTTTTGAGTTGTGATTAACTTTTTCTTTCATTCTTACCCAGTTTGTTTGCATGTTTATGGGTAAATTAACTAACAAGAGTTAGGAGAATTCACTAACTTAAGACTCACAAGACCTAAACCACTTAGCCACGATAGTAGGCAACCTCTTTATAGGTAAACTAATTGTTAAGGAACTTAATAAGTTTTGATTAACTTCTTAATTATAAGAGTAGATTAAATCTTAATCTTAATGTTCTTAATTGAGCTTGAGTAAGCCTTTAGATATTTTACAACAATTAACCTTAACTGAAAGGAAGGTGTTTAATACTTAAGTTTTTATGATTTGATTTGAATAATGAAGCTAAACCTAAGCTTTTTATTTTAATTTATTGATTTTCTCTTTATTTTTATTGTTTATAATATATTTTAATTCCCTGAATTACATTGTTTAATTTGCTAGCTAAGATTATAGGTAGAAATATTAGTAATCAATATTCAATCCTTGAGGGAACGATGACTCTTTATAGTGCAATTCACAATCTGTGCACTTGCGGGTTTTGAATAAAAGTTTTTAGCACTATTACCAGGGATTGCCAATGCTGATATTAATTTTATTTTTACTTATCTTAGACTAGCATTTTATTTTATTTTTTTTTATAAAGTAGATAAATAATTCATTCTAGATAATGATGAATTTTCTTATTAATTTTTTAGGTATAATGCATGTAATCCTATATATAATGTAGAACATATCCCATTTAATTATATTTCATATTATTTTGAGGTTTTTAATTGGTGTGGAGAGAACCATAATGGGGTAGATTACCCGTATTATTCATATTCACCTCCACTATCTCACTATAACCTATCTTGGAGTAGTTGTGTGGATCACACTTAGATTTATCAACAAGAATATAAGTTGAATCATAAGGCAATGTTAGAAAACTTCATTCAAGAGGAAACCAAGAAAATTGAAAATAATTCTTGGAGATCAAGTTGAAGCAATTTATGTCTAAAATGGATGCACAAAAGAAGCTCTAATGAGGATCAAATTGCAATTAGATCAAATTGCAGAAAGTAAAAATGTATGCTTCTAAAAATTTTAAATGTGTGCACCTATGAATTGCTCAAAGCAACCAGCACAAGGAGAAAGTGTATGGGATGATGAGAACACTTTGAGTTAAGATGATGAAGTCACTTTTGAGTTATGCCATAATAAGCAAGAAGAGATAATCACCAATAAAATCAAAAAAGTCTCCAAGTATAAGAATCAGTCTATACACATCAAATATGATAAGGTACAACATCACTCCACTTAATTTAAAAATGAGTTGGATGAGAAAATTCTAACATTCCTTAAAGCTACATAGGATGATGATGAGCCATCTTTAAATACCAATGCATATGTTCCATGACCTATTACAATGATATATAAGGAATCCATGAAAGGTTGGATTATCTGAGAACCCACATGAGAAGCCTTAAGTTCTTTAACTCTAGAACCAAAGATTTGGATTTGGAGTCCGCACTTTATTACATGAGCATAAGGGAGCCTAAAAAAGAAAGAAAAGGAAGATACTTCCAAGAACACTTCCTTATGTTCAGTTGTACCTATGATACTTCATATTTAAT
Source organism: Mallotus nudiflorus (assembly GCA_947683625.1). Lineage (NCBI taxonomy): Eukaryota > Viridiplantae > Streptophyta > Magnoliopsida > Malpighiales > Euphorbiaceae > Mallotus > Mallotus nudiflorus. Next base: position 4,648,271 of record CANTUR010000066.1, read on the forward strand.
GGGAAAAGTTGAGGACTTAAAATTAGCATTTGTTGGAAGGCAAACCACCATGTTTCGATTTTTTTTTTCTTTCCTTTAAGTTTATTTTTGGTTTATTTTTCTTTTTTATTTTTCTTAGTTTTTGTTATTTTATTGTATAGGTCATCAAGTATTTGGAGCAAGTGCAAAAGGAAGAAAAAGTTTATTAGGCTATTATACATAAAATATTTGAAGAATAAAATATTTTAGTTAATAATTTTATTTGTTATTGAAAATATAATTAATTTAAGATAAAATAAAAAATTTGTTATATATTATCTTAAATTAATCATATTTGTTATAACAATTAAAATTATAATAAAAAAATGTTAAACTATTTTTATGTTCAAATATTTTTTTAAATAGCCTAATTTGTAAAAATATATTTTTTTTTCAAATTTTCCAATTTAAATTTGATTGAGTTTTGAAAATTTTTTAAAATTTGACATCAGTTATAATATTGACAAAATTGAATGAGTTTTTTCCTTATAATTTTTTTTTATTCATTTATGATATATTAATTGAAATTGTTTATTTGAAAATAATTAAAAATAGTTAATTAGTTTTATTTATCATTGACAATATAACTAATAATTTAAGAAAAATATTATTTTTATTTTTATTTTTAAAAATTATTTGGTGAGTTATATAGTTATTATGAGAGTTAAATAATAAAAGAAGTCAAAAATAAAAATATTACTTATTTAAAATATCAAAAAGAACATTTTTTTTATAGTTTTTTATAACATTTTTTATAGTTTTAGGATTGAAATGTAAAAAAAAGTTTGATTTTAAGGGTTGACTAATGACAAACTGCTTTGATTGATGATTAGGACTAATAGTAAGTTTTTTTTTTTAAAAAAAAACCTTATATAACTTTATTGTAAAAAAAAATTTATTGTAGTACTTAATTGGAAAAAATGATATAATTTATAGAACTAACAGTTCTATTATCTTTAAATCATTATTCTTATAATAATTTCTCCTATCACTCCATCTCATTACTGTTTATTAGGTCAACCTCTAAAACCCCTCCAAAGAGACCACCAATTGTCCTGAAATTTTCCATGGATGGTTGGTTTTATGGTAGTCCATGAACCAGAATAGGGAAAAAGTAAATCAATAGCTTCCAAAACCATAGCAGGTAGCCATTCATTTATCACAAGTAGTTGATTATTTATTGAGCATGGCTTGCCACTTATGATTTCGTCTGTTCCTTCTTCTTTGTCAAAATTAAATATGTAAAACCTTTCTTTAATTTTAATTACTAAGAATTCCTTATTTAGTGTTTGTGTGAAAATTTGCATTATTAGTTAGGCATTTTATTTTGTTATTTAGTAGTTTTTTTATATTTTAGTTGGTTTTGTTTAGTTAGTTTTTTTTTATTTTATTTATATGTTTTAGGTTGGTAGGGATTCTTAATGAATAAATTTAGATGAAAAGTCATGTTTTGGGTGAGAAGATTCAGTTGTTGTCGTATGGGACTTGAGATCATAGCTCCTGATTGTCAAAAGATTCAATTCCCATCATAACTAAGGCTACGACTGCAGCTGAGAAATACAGGAAACATTGTCATCGCTAGAGCTGCCATCATAGCCCTATGATAAATTGAATTTTTAGGACGTGGCATTGATGCATTTTATAGGGAAGCACCTCAACTCTTCATAAGGGCTTTAAATGCATCACTTTACAAAAGATTTGGAGGGTAGAAAGTGATTGGAAAAACACAAGAAATTTGGGAGAAATTCAAGAGAAATCAGGAAGATCACAATTTGTAGTTTTTACGTTCTTCTTTCCTCTTTATTCTTGTAATTTTCGTGGGATATTTTCAGAGTTTTGTTGTGTATTTTTATAACACATTAGGCTAAATTTATATTGGTTAGGGATTGATGATTTATCATGAATTAGTTTGCCTTATTTAATGAATTATTAGTTGATGTGTGTTATTTTAACATATATTTCGAGTTGAATTTTGAATAATAAATTAGTTTGGTTTGGGTAAAATTTAAGTTAATTAGGAAATATCTTAGGTTTAGTATTTAATTTGGATTTTAATTATTTTTATTGAATTTTGGTCACATAAGGAGTTTATTTTAAGTGCATAATTAGTTTTCTTTCTTATATAGCAGATTTTATTAAAGAATTCCTACAGATTAATAATTTAGGTGATGTGGCTATGACATAGCCATGTTGAGCCTGCGTCTGTCTTTGGAACTGAAGAATTGAAGTACATGATTGTTAGCACAGTCATATATCAACCCATGCTAGCTACTACTCTCTTGAAGATTTACGAAGATATGTAGCACAGTTTTGACATGGGCTATTTCAAATCGTGCCAAAAAGAAGCAAATTGACATGAGATGGAACACGACCATGTTGAACAAAAAGAAGTTTTTCCTAAGAGAAATGGATTATGAATTCAAGGGCAATCAGGTCTTCCATCAAGTTCTCCTATAAAAGGAATACTGAGAAGTATTTTAAGGGATTCCATTCACTCATCCTTGAAGAGATAACAAGAGCTAATAAGGATTGGAGGAGACTTATTCAAGATTTAAAGAGTTTTATCATTATTTTCTTCTTCATCTTTATTTCTTTAATTATATTTGTGTTCTTCACCATAATTATGTCTGGATAAACTCCATTTAGAGTTTAAGTTAGGAGTAATTACTAATCCATGATGTGATTGAACATATGTTTTTATTATTTAATTTGATTTTCGGTTAATTCTATGAGCTTAACTTAATTTATGCTTTCATTACTAGCCAGCTTATTTGCATGTTTATAGGTAGATTCACTAATAAGAGTTAGGGGAATTTACTAGCTTTAAACTCATAGGACTTAGACCACTCAACCACGAGAGTATGTAGGCTCTTTAAGGGTAAAATAATTGTTAAGAAACTTAACGAGTTAAGATTAATATCTTAATTTTTATTTATCATGAGATTAGGTTAAACTTTAATCTTAACATGCTTTATTGAACTCGAGAGAGTCTTTAAGTATTTTAGAATAATTTCCCTTAACTTAAATCAATGTTTAATTTGTTTAAGTGTTCATGATCGAATTGGAATAGTGAAATTAGACCTAGGCTCTAAGCTTTTAATAACTAAGATTATAAGTAAAAATAATAGTACTCAATATCCAATTATCAATGAAATGATAACTCTTTATACTGCAATTCATGATCTGTACACTTATAGTTTTGAAAGCAACATTAGTTCTTAAAAATTATGTTTATTATGCTCATTATGTTTTGATGCTTGATCACTATTAGCATAATTAAAATTAGAATTTAGGTTGTGTTGACCGTAGCAAGTTATCAATTTTGATTTTGATATTAACAAGCCTAATTTTGAGCAACTAATGTGTTTTCTTCGAGTGTGTATAAGTTAGGAGTAATTTGGAAGTCAAAAAAATAATAACCTATCAAAGAAAAATCATTCCAAAAAGTCATCATAAGTACTATCTCAACTAGACTCATCATAGGGACTAAATTGCATAAAAAAGTGCAATTCTTGTCATTGTACCGATCAGGACCAAAGTAGTCCTAATCGGGACTAGGGAAGATAAATTTTTACATAAAACTCAAGAAATGGCTAAGCCAATCCCGGTTTAATGACCCGATCGGGACACTACTCAGACAATGATATCTCAACAGGGACTAGAGCAGAATTTCAAATACAACGGCTATTCAATACTTGACCAAGATTGATGATATCCTGACTGGGACCTAACAAAATGGAGGTCAAAACTCCAAATTTCATTCAAATGGGCTTTGTTTTTATTTGGAATGAAATGATTGCTTCCAACATTTATAATTGAATTGCTCAAGTATAAATATGACCTCTGAAGATTATTTTGATGCTACGAAACTTGTTTATTCATTTTATACTTTTAAGCATTTAATTAAGCTTTCTAAACTCTTTCAAAATTCATTTTATTGTTATATACTCTTATGAGAGTTTATGACTGTTAGAATAGAATTAAGTGATATTCTATTCTAAAGGATTTAGTTTAAGTGTTTAGCCTTTAAAACACTTAGGAATTTGGTTGTAGTGTGAGCCTCGAAAATACTTGTAAATTGATTTTTGAGTGAGCCTTGAAAACTCAAGTTGTATGGTTGTAAGAGTGAGCTATAAAAATCTTATATAATCTTAATATTATGAATAAGATTGTGGGTGATTGAAAATCCTAACTTAGGGATAAGTTAGGTGGAGATATAGGATTGTTGAGAATCCGAACTCCTTAAATTCTTATGTTCATCATTCTTCTTTCTTAACATTTCTTTTAATTTTTGTTCAAATCTTTTTAATTTCTTATTATTGTTCGATAGTCCTATTCACCCCCTCTAGGAATCTTTCAATTGGTATTAGAGCTTGAATTCTAGGAACTTCATTACTAGAATACAAGATCATGGGGAGTGAATCACAAAACATTTCTTCAGTTAGATCATTCTTCAATTGTAGTGGTTATCCTTATTAGAAGTTCAAAATGGAGCTATACCTTGATTGTGATACCATTAAACTTTAGGATATTATCCTAAAAGGTTGGAAACCACCTACAACTACCATTGATGGTGTGGTAACTACTCTTGCAAGAAAGTAATGAAATAATAAAAAAAAGGAGAAAAATCATAGAAATAAAAAGGCTATGATTACTCTAGTCTCTTCCATGATAAGAGAAGAAGAAGGCAAGCTTTAACATTTTATTTCAACCAAGGAAATGTGGGAGACTTTAGAGAACCATTATGAATGAAATATATAAGTAAGAAGCAAAAAGGTTCAAATTCATATGTATTAATATGAACTCTTCAAAATGAAGCCTCAAGAATCAATCATGGAGATGAAAATCCATCTTAATGCTCTCCTCACAATCCTTAAGAAACTTAGAAAACATTTCTCTAAGGAAGAGGTGAACAATAAGATTCTAAGAATCCTATCTAAGAAGGATTGAAAATCTCAGGTCACTTTAATTAAAGAAGACCTCTCTACTCTCTTAACCAATGTGCTTATTGGAAAGCTCTTAACATATGAGCTTACAATCAAACAAAAAGGTGAAGAGTAAAAAGAAAAGGAAAAAAAGAAAAAGAGCATAACACCAAAAGCTCCTTAAGAAGATAATGAAGAAAAGAGCATTAAAGATTCTAGTGATGAAGATGGTGATATTGCTATGCTTACTAGGAACTTCAAGAAGTCTTGAAAAAAAATTTCTTAAGAGCAAAGGACTCCAACAAGAAGTTTGAAGGAGATGGTAAGAAGAAAACTAAAGAAGTTACTTGCTATGAATGTAAGAAACCGTGACACATCCAAAGTGAGTGCCCCAAACTCCAATTTAAGAACAAGGGATCAAAGGATAGGAAGAAGGCCTTCAAAACTACTTGGGATGAATCCTTTGAATCTAAAGAGGAAGAGGAATAATAAGAAGTGGTCAATCTTTGCTTCATAGATCTTAAAAATGAAAAAGAGGTACCATCTACTTCTAACTCCTGTTGTGATGATTATTGCGATTATGATGAATATGATGATGATGTTGAGATCTTTATTGTGAGCAAACTCTTACTTAAATGCAAAAGCTTATTATCTAAAAAGAAGCATTATAAGCATGAGTTAAATAGCTTAACTAAGGAATTTGAGAAGTTGAAAATTGAATTGTCTAGTATTGTTAAATCAAATGATAAACTTGATGGTGATCTAAAATCTTCTAATTCCTTGGAAAAGCAACTTAAGAAAGCTAGTGACAAAAATTAAAAAAATTTATAATGAGGTAGTTGAGCTAAAAAATTCCATATCAAAATTTCAAAGAGAAATGACTATTAAAAAATTTCATGAAAATATAATAGAATTGGATATACTAATGGAATGGCCTTATCTTCATCTTCATCATATATTAAATTTATTAAAGCATCATGCATTTCCATTCCATTTACTTTAAAACTGATTGAGACTCAAGCTTTCGAAGCTAATAAGACTCTTATGTCAAATATTAAAGGGAAGTCTCATAAGACTCAATCCTATATAACACAAAGAGGTAAGGCTTAAAATAGAGCACCTCAACCCAACATGCTTATATGTACACTATACACAATCACAGTAGGCACACAACACAATGCACATAAACATGTTGCATAAATCTATTAAAATACACATTATCATTGTCAATGTATATCTCACACTTTAACTCAAAAGAGTTATATGAAGCACATACCAACACAATATGAAAGATATGCTTCACATACTAAGAAAGCATATCATCATAGGAGAAATAAATTTGAAAATGTCATTTGTTCATATTGCATAATCAAAGGACATACCAATAATGCATGCTTCTATTGAAGACTACATATGAATTTACTTTCTATAGATTATCTTGAGACTAACCAACTTAGACAAAAAAAGGTTTGGATTCAAAAGAACCTTAGATTATTTTGTGTAGGTGTTCTTGAAATCCACAAAAATGAAAAGAAAGTGGTATCTTGATAATGGATGTTCAAGGCACATGATGGGAGACAAGGAGCAATTTAACAAACTTGATGCTAACAATAGAGGACATGTCACATTCAGAGACAATGCAAAAGGAAAGATTATTAGCATTGGAGAAATAGGTAATCCTCAATCCTTATCTATACATCATGTGTTGTTTATTGATGGTCTTTAACATAATTTGCTTAGTATGAGTCAATTATGTGACATGGAAAATAAGGTGACCTTCTATCCTAGAAATTTCTTCATTAGTAGCCTTGATAAAAATAAAGTAATTTTTAGTGGTGAAAGATTATACAATGTTTATATTATTAATTTAAATAAGATTGACAACAAAGACATTAAAATGCTTAATTTCTATTTCCTATGACTTATAGACATGGCATAGAAGTTTGTGACATGCAAATTTTAAGCTTTTGAATGATCTTTGTAAACATGAACTTGTGATTGGTTTACCTAAACTTGAATTCACTAAAGATAAACCTTGTGATGCTTGTCAAAAGGGAAAACAATCAAAGCCCTTATTTAAGCTAAAAAATGTAGTGTTTATTTATAGACCACTTGAACTTATACATATGGATTTATTTAGACCAACTAGAATTACTTGTCTTAGTAGAATACACTATGCATATGTATTGGTTGATGACTACTGTAGATTTACTTGGGTGTATTTTCTTGCTTATAATAATGATGCATTTAAAGCTTTTGAAAATTTTGCAAAAAGATTTCAAAAAGAAAAAGGTTTTTGTATTTCTTTTCTTAGAAGTGATCATGGAACCAAATTTAAAAATGAATTTTTCAAAAATTATTGTAATGAAAATTATGTTTTACATACTTTTCGTCTCCTAGAACTCCTCAACAAAATATGGTAGTCAAAAGGAAAAATAGAACTTTTATGGAAATGGCTAGAACAATGCTTTATAAGTATAACTTGCCTTTATACTTTTAGGTGGAAGTTGTTAACACATCTTATTACATTTCAAACTGAGTTTTCAAAAACCAATTTTGTATAAAATATTTTATGAGCTATGGAACAATAGAAAACCCAAAATCTCATATCTAAGAGTATTTGGATGTAAGTGTTTTATATTAAACACTAAGGATAATCTTAGAAAATTTTATTCCAAAGCCAATGAAGGAATTTTTCTAGGCTATTCTATTTCTAGTAAAACATATAAAGTTTGTAATAAAAAAACTCTAATAGTTGAAGAATTAATGCATATTATTTTTTATAAATCAAACTCACTTAACCCTAAAAAGGATGCTTGTAGTGTTGATGATCTTATAGGTGAAAATGAAATTGCAAATTCTCAAGAAGAAAATGCTAGTAAGCCTTTAAAACTTAAAGGTCTAAGCAAGGAGGACAATGAGGATATATTTTAACCTACCTTAAAGGATGAACTTCTAAAAGATTAGTAATTTAAGAAAGCTCATCCATAAAACCTCATCATAGGTGGCACAACAAAAGGGGTAACTACTAGATCTAAACTTAAGTCTATTGTTAATCTAACCTTAATTTCTCAAATTGAACCAAAAAATGTTGATGATACTTTGTGTGATGAATTTTTGGTCCTTACTATACAAGAAGAGTTAAATCAATTTGAGAGAAATAAAATTTGAACCTTGGTTCCTAAACCAAAACATCATCCTATTAGGCACCAAATCAATGTTTAGAAATAAGATGAATAAGTAAAGTATCATAACTAGGAACAAAACTAGAATAGTAGCTAAAGGTTATAATAAAACAGAAAGCATTGATTATGATGAAACTTTTGCCCTTGTTGTAAGGTTAGAAGCTATTAGAATGCTACTTGCATTTACATTATTCATAGATTTTAAATTTTATCAAATGACGGTTAAAAATGCATTTCTAAATGCTTTTGTTGAAGAGGAGGTATATGTTGAGCAACCTCAAGGTTTTAAAAATTTTGATTCTCCAAATCATTTTTTAAATTATTAAAAGCATTGTATGGATTAAAACAAGCTCCAAGAGCTTGGTATGAAAGATTAAGCAACTTCTTACTAGAGAAAAGTTTCTCTAAAGGAAAAATTGACATAACTCTTTTCATAAAGAAATCAAAGCATAATTTATTAATTGTTCAAATATATGTTGTTGATATTATTTTCAGTGCTACTAACCATTGCTTATGTGAGGAATTTTCTAAGCTAATGCAAGGAGAATTCGAGATGAGTATGATGGGAGAACTAAAATTCTTTTTAGATTATAAATTAACTAATGAAAAGATAGGATTTTCATCAATTAAAAAAAATATACAACAGACCTTCTCAGAAAGTTTGGTATAGATGGAGCTAAGACAAGTAAAACTCTAATGAGCACCATAACCAAACTCAACAAGGATGAGAATGGCAAACCGATTGATGAAAATAAATTTAGAGGTATGATCGAATCCCTTCTTTATTTAACTACTAATAGACCTGATATTATGTTTGGTACTTGCTTATGTGCTAGATTTCAATCAAGTCCTAGATAGTCTCATTTAAATGCTATCAAAAAATTTTTTAAATATCTTTGTGGTACAATGTATTTAGGACTTTAGCATCCTAAGAGTTCTTCCTTTGACTTGATTAGTTATTCTAATGTGGACTTTACCGGTAGCTTACTAGATAGAAAGAGTACTTCTGGAACTTATCAATTTTTAGGACAATGTTCAATCTTTTAGTTTAATAAGAAACAAGTTTCGATTGTCTTATCCACTACTGAAGTTAAATATATTGCAGCAAGTCTTTGTTGTTCACAAGTCTTATGGAAAAAAAATTTTGTTAGACTATGGTATAAAACTTGATCACATTCCAATCAAATATGATAATACAAGTGCTATTAACTTTAAAGAGAATCTAATTCAACATTATCATTTTTTGCATGATCATATTCAAATTGATAACATCTTACTTGATTTTGTTCATACAAAAAATCAACTTGCTAATATCTTCACCAAACCTCTCAATGAAGAGAGATTGAATTTCATTAAACATGAACTTGGAATGATTGATTTTTCTAGTCTGTTTTAATGGTCCTTTGAGTTTTCTTTATGTTTATTTTTAGTATATGATACAATTTCACTATATATTTTTTAAAATTTTAATTTCCTTATAAAAACATGTGGTTTTTATTTATATTGCTTTGATATTTAAAATTTTGATTTTTATTAAATATTTTTTTAAAAAAAATTCTTTTAATTCTTCCTATTTTGCAAAATTAATAATTAATTAATGAAACATTCATTAAATTAGTTATTTTAATTTTAGCAAAATATATCCTTCCATAAATGAGTTCATTTCAAATACTCATTTATTTTTTACAAAAAAAACAATCAATTAATTCAAATAAATGCAAATTTAATTTGCAAGGACTTAATTGTAAGACATTTTGGACTTACTTGCAAACTTTTCTCAAAATTTTGTTGCTAGGACCTTGGTCCTGCCCAAGACCAAATTATGTCTTGATCGGGACATGATTTGTCAATGCTATATTTTAACACATAACTAATCCCGAACGAATGTTCTGATTAGGATATCACTAGGGACATCATGTCCCGATCAAGATGGGAGAATGTCCCGACCGAGATATAGCTCCTAATAGCATTAGGATTTCAAAATCCTTTTAACCTTTTTACTCTCCAATTAAAATCAGGAATAATTTTTTAATTTCTTATTTAGTTCAAATTCAAATTTTACACTATTTTGAACCCTAATTTCTTGCCTATAAATACCACTCTATTCCTCCTAGATTTCTCATATCAAACAAGTTTTTCTTTTCTCTACAAATTATTTAACTATTCTTCTTTTCTCTCCTAATAGCTTATAAGAAACCAAGCAAAATTCCTTTATCTTCTCAAGCTCCTGTCTTCAAAAAGAATAAACCTAAAAGAACATATTCTCCATTCTTTTACTCTCCTCAAGAAATCAAGAAAAGAATGTCTCAATTTCAAAAAAGAGCTTTCATTCCCTCAAGATTCATGGATGAACCTATTCTCAAGGCAATTGATTGTTATGAAGAAGTACAAAATCTTCTTCTAAAAGGTGGGATTTATGATTTTGCTTTTTCACCTTTTCTATCCTATCCTTCTCTCATTATTGAGTTTCTTTTTTATATACTCTTTGTTCTGTCAACTTTAATGATGATTATCCCTACTTCTCTGTGAGATTCAAATTGGGAGGGAGAGATCGTTTTATGACTTACCAAGAGTTTGATACTCTTTTTGGCTTTCCTCGAGAGGGAAACATTCAAGTTAACCCTTATTGGCTTGCTTCTTTGTTTTGGGATGAAATCAAAGCTCCTAATGCTTCTCAATTTTTCACCGGACATCCTAAAGCCTCTCACATCAAATCCAAAGTACTATGGTTTTTTCATCATTTAATTGCCTACTCTGTTAATAGTGGAGCTCTCTCTAATGAAACTATCTCTCTTGATGAAAAGATTGCTTTAGAAAGATTTTTAGAATGGAGAATTTGGCTAATAAGTGATAGTCACACCAGTGCAATTTATATTAGCAAAATTATCACAAAGTTAGCTAAATTCTATAATAGTAATCTTGATTCTTTACCCTCTACTAAACCCATGTTTCTTGATGAGTCTTTCATTCAAAATTCTAAACAATTCACCTCTATTAATGGAGTTTGAATTTGGAAACATGACCTTAGAGCTAGTGAAAATATTAAAGCTATGTTTCAAGAATTGGAAGAGCAAAAATGTTGAGACCTTAGGGAAGAAGAATAAGAACTTCAACCTTATATTCCCCCTCCAAGGAAAAAGAACAAGAAGTAAAGGTACATCAACTCAAAGTGCTCAAGCTTAAGATGATAAACCTCCTTAGATAAGACAAATCTTTGAATGCATGTCTTTAATGGAATCCAACTTTAATTCTCACTTTAATGAAGTTGATTCCAATTTCAATGTGTGTTTCAATCAAATCGATGGCAACATTCCTCATCTTCAACATGATGTCCATCATATTTATGACCAACAAGACTACACTTGCACCTTTCCTCCTCCTCCTTCATCCCCTCCTCAATAACATATATTATATATACTTTTTGTTTATTTTATTTTTAGTGTATGTTCAGTTTATTTTTCATATATGAATCTCTAGCTGTTAGTTTGTTTTTAGTCTCATTTTATGTTTGTTCATGTTTAGTTTACTTTCAGTTTATTTTCAGTATTTTATCTTTGTACTTGATGCATTTTCTTTATTAATGAAATTTTCCTTTCTTTAAAATATAAATTTCTCTAGTATTCATTCCTTTTTATTTTTGACAAAGGGGAAGAAGTATTTGAGGTTGCATTGCATTAAAATTAAAAGGAATATTTAATTTTTTATATAGTGTGTCCTTAATATTAAATATTTTATTTTTTTCTTACTTATTACTTATAATAGGAGGAGAGAAAATTATTTGATTATTATTTTTAAATATGCCACATTATTTCTTAAAGATTTGGTGTATCTTTGTTTTTTTATTTTTTTTTATTTTTTTTTTGGTTCATGGTATTTTATTTCCTTTATTTTTTAGCAAAGGGGAGAAAAAGCAATGTGATATTTGTGCTTAGTATCTATGCTTGTAATATATTAAGTGCCACATGATCAATTAGCTAGCTAAGCTCTATATAATCATGTGAGGTCTTCCTATATGTACTATTTTTGTGATGCATTATATGTATATATGTTTGAAATTATTTCCCTCATATTGTCAAACATTCTTTTTATGTTTTTAACACTTGTGTTATGGAAGGCCATAATTTTCTCATGATATTTTTTATATTTTTATTGTTGAGAATAAATTAAAAATTTATATTTCTTATCATGTCCATATTCATAGGGGGAGAAATAAAAAAATATATTTAATTTTATTTAATATCATCATTATTATCACAATTGTTATCTATTCCACACTTTGCCTTATATTATTTTTATCAAACTCAAAATAAGTTTGCTAAAATAAAAAAAGGAGAATGTTAACCTTAACAAGTTATCAATCTTGATTTTGATATTAACAAACCTAATTTTGACCAACTAATGTGTTTGCTTCAAGTGTGTATAAGTTAGGAGTAATTTGGAAGTCAAAATAGTGATTAATTATCAAAGAAAAATCATTCTAGAAAGTCATCATAAGTATTATCTCAACTAGACTCATCATAGGGACTAAATTGTATTAAAAAAAATACAATTTTTGTCATAGTCCTTACTAGGACCAAGGAAGACAAATTTCTGCATAAAACTCAAGAAATGGCAAAATCGATCCCAATCCAATGTCCTGATCAAGACACTGCTTAGGACATGATAGTCCTGACCTATACCAGAGTAGAATTTTAACTAGAATGGCTTGTAGCAGCTATTCAATATTCGTCCCAACCGGGACCTAACAAAATGTAGCTCAAAAGTCCAAATTTCATTCAAATGGACTTTGTTTTTATTAGGAATGAAATTATTGCTTCCAACAACTATAATTGAATTGCTCAAGTATAAATATGACATCTGAAGATTAATTTGATGTTAAGAAACTTGTTTATTTATTCTATACTTTTAAACATTCAATTAAGCTCTTTAAACTCTTTCAAAATTCATTTTATTGTTATATACTCTTATGAGAGTTTGTGAGTATTAGAATAGAAATTCCTATTCTTCTATTTGTTGGGGTTAAGAAAATGGGAAATGATATTCTATTTTAAAGGATTTGGTTTAAGTGTTTAGTCATTAAAATACTTAGGAATTTGGTTTTAGTGTGAACCTTGAAAATACTTGTAAATTGGTTTTTGAGTGAGTCTTGAAAACTTAAGTTTTAAGGTTGTAAGAATGAGCCAAAAAATTCTTGTGTAATCTCAATCTTGTAAATAAAATTATGGGTAATTGAAAATTCTAACCTGAGGATAAGTTAGGTGGAGATATAGGATTTTTAAGAATCTGAACTCCTTAAATTCTTGTGTTCATCATTCAACCTTCTCAACATTTCTTTTAATTCTTCTTCAAACCTTTTTAATTTATTATTATTGTTTGATAGTCTTATTCACCCACCCTCTAAGACTCTTTTAGGTTAATAGATCAAAACCTTAGTGGATCTATAAACAATTATTAAAATTGCTTACAGGCAGAGATATCATAAGTGAGTTAAATTCCAATCGAGAGTGTGAGTGAATGAATTCATAATTTGATTTGAGGAATTGAGTTCATAATGAGAGTTGGGATTTGATGTTCTTTCCTAAGGGTTATGAAATGAATTTGGTTAATACTTGAAAAAGATTAATCAATAATTTAGAATTACTCGAGTTTTGCAAGATTAATAGGTTCATTAATAAAGGTTAACTAAGAATTGTGAAGAAATTCAATTTTCACTATAAGAAAATTGAGCTTTATCTACCATAATTTTGCGAAAGGCTTATAAAATAGTCCCAATGAATGCACCAGCTATGACCACAATTTTAAACGGCTGCTAAAGATAGTAAAAAATAATAATAATAAAATTTTGCAACCGATTATATTTTCCTTCGCTGTTTGTTAATAAAAACGGTCGCACATTACTAAAATAAAGAGAGGGACCTTTTAATGTTGTTTAATAATGAGGAAATTTTACTCAATGTCATGGTCAACGCAATTAATATCATTAGTGGTTGGGCACATTTTTTCTTTTCAGTTCCGTTTCTTTAGCTTTCAATTTTGCCAAGATTTTAGGCCACTTTTTGGAAGGTGATGGCCAACTGCGACGTTTTCTTCGTGTTTTTTTTTTTTTCAGCTTTTTTTTTTTTCATTTTTTCCCTTTTTTTGTAATTCAATTTTTACCTATTTATTATTTTTAAAATCATCTTTAATTCAAGTTTATTGTATGTATTTATTTGATTTGTATATTTTAAATAATTTAATTTTATATTCTAAATAACAAATTTTTTTATTTTGAAACTTAGTATTATTTACAATATAAAAATTAAGTTAATTAAACAAAAAATTACTCATAGTTTTCAATAATTATTTTTTTCATAATTATTAAGAATTTATAAAATAAACTAATTAAAGTAAAAATTACTCATAGTATTCAATAATTATTTTTTCAATAAAAATAACAAAAGAATTATGAATTATATCAAAAAAATTATTATTTTTATTAATTATACTAATAAAGTAAAAATTATATGTATGGTCTTAATTTTATTATTAACAATGAAAAAACTGAAACAAGAACAAAAATCAACAAAAATCAATAACAATCAACAATTGAAAAAATTTGTTGATGTTGTTGGTCTTAGTTGATTTTTGTTGTTTTTGTTGTTTTTCTTTGTTTATATTTGTTGATTTTTGTTAAAAATAACAATAAAAATTATGAATTATATCAAATAAATTATTATTTTTATTATTTATATTAATAAAAGTAAATATTATATTTATGGTCTTAATTTTATTATTATTGATGAAAAATTGAAAAAGAACAAAAATCAACAACTGTAAAATTTTGTTGCTTTTGTTGGTTTTAGTAGATTTTTGTTGTTTTTGTTGTTTCAGTTGTAGGTTTCAATTACTTTTGTTATTTTTTTTTTGTTTATATTTGTTGAAAATAAAAAAATAACAATAAAAATTATGAAATATATAAAAAATTATTATTTTTATCATTAATACTATTAAAAATAAAAATTTTATTTATAGCCTTAATGTTGTCATTTATAATGAAAAAATAATTTAAAAAGTAGTAAAAAATAAAAAAAAATTCAATAGAAATAAATAAAACAAACAACAATCAACAACATAAATTGTTGTTGATTTTTGTTGTTTTGTTGTTTTTAGTTTTTTTGTTTGTTTGTTTGTTTTTGTTTGTTGATTTTTGTTGATTTTTTTTTAGTTTTTCAACTTTTTTTTATGTTAGAAATACACCATAAGAATTATAAACTTGTTATGTATTGATGATCAATAAGTATAATTTTTTTTTAAAAAAAAAAGAAGTTGTTAGACATTTTAATAAACAAATTAAAGTAAAAACAAATAAAATCCTTACTCTTTAGAAATATAAAAGTAGAAAATTTTGTTTATATATTGTTGTTACAACAGTTGAAGATATTTATTACTTAATTTAACAACAATTGAAGATGCTTACTTTATAATTATTCATTTGAAAAAAAAGTTTTAAGAGAAAAAAAAATATAGAAAAAAAAAAAGGAAAGTTGAGAATAAAATGAAAATAGTACCTTAAAAATTAAAAAAACAAAAAGAAAGTTGAGCAAAAAAGTTAAGAAAAAAATGAAGACATTAGGGAAAAAAAAAGATAAATATAGTACTATAAAAATAGAAAAAAATGTTTAGCAAAAAATTTTGAAAAAAAATGAAGACAGTAAAAAAAATATTGAGCAAAAAAATTGAGAAAAAAATAGTTAAAGACAATTAAAAAATATTGAGAAAAAATAAATGAAAATAAAATAAAGTAAAAAAATTGTTAAAAAAAATAAAATATTGAAAAAAAAGTATGAAGTACAAAATTTCGTGCTCTATCTGTTTTATTATTTAGGGCCTTTCTGTTTGGGCTGTTTTTCTCTTTATTCTGAATTACAGATCAACAGTCCTGATGATGTCCATTTTGTTTTGTTTTATGGGTATTCTTTTTTGGACAAAGCTTGGATATATTGCAATTTGGTGCTGCAGGCAATACCCTACTACTTTTCCTTGATAGAATTGGAAAGAGATATTTTGAGCTTATATTTTTTGTTAGCTGCTTGCAATTCTGATCGAGGAAGGGGCTGACCTTTGTTAATATTGTAATGATTTTTATTTGTTGAAAGTTATAAACTCATTTGTTCTCTGCATTCTTTTGTTAGGTTTTGAGAAGATGTCCTTAACTTTCCCTTGGCTAGCATCGAGGCAATATTGTCCAGTGATGATCTACAGGTAGCTTCAGAGGACACTGTTTATGATTTTCTCCTTAAGTGGATGCACACTCATTATCCTAAACTAGAGGAACGACAAGAAATTCTTGCCACACAACTTGGTAAACTAATACTTTTTCCATTTATGACCGTTAAAAATGATATTAGGGTAGGCGATAATTGATATTGAGGTAGAATTCCTATGGTGATATTTTGGTGTGCTGATTTTTTATTTAATTAGTTATGAATATCTTGTCCTGGTTTGATTTGGGGTTAATGGGTTGGTTGGATTTTAAATTTTATGTGCCTTGGTCAATAGATAGTTAATTCACATTGTGGAGGTGCTATTAGGAGGTGGGGTGAATCAGAAAATGAACATTACTATTCAAAGCTTGACAACAATAGAGGAAGTTACTGATTTTCTTATTGACTTAATCAATCATGACACATGAGCAAAGCCTTATTATCTAAACCAAGCCAATTAGTGTTGAATTTATTTGTTGGTAATTTATTTCTTTTCATTTATTTTAACAGCTAAAAGATAACATGATGACAATCTTATTGCTAGCCATGAAACAATAGCTATTGTTCTGACTTAGGCTATCCTACTCTTGTGGATCTATTTTGGCGATGTTAAGTAATATCTTGTTACCAAAATAATAGTCTTTATTAAGGATTAATTTTTGTCCTATATTGTGTCTCCTAACAGGTATGGTGTCAGGTTAAAGTTTTGTTGTTCTCTTAGGAGGAATGTTTGCATCATAAGTTGTTGTATATGAATCTCTTTTACTGTATTGTGTGGGAGTGGTTTTGGAAATATGATTCCTAGTTGTTTGAGTTGTTGGTGGAGGGTTGGATTGTGTACTAACTTCAGCAGGATTCATCAATAATTTATTTGTATTATGTGTCTCAATACTTAATGAATCAATGCTTATGTCTATATTTTGTTTATATTAAATTAATTCTTTAATCTTATTAAAAGATTCTTAGAATTCAGCAATATAGTCTGAATTGTCATTAGTGTCTATATATTCTACTTTTCTGACATTATAGTGTTTGTCTAACCAAAATTCATCATTTTCTGGGTCAAATTCTGATATCCTAGATAAATACATTTTTATATATGTCTTTTTTCTTAATGCAGATTCACCCCATATTTATCCTTTAACTAATATTGGTGAGTCTTCATTAATGTTTGATGTCCTAATCATCATGTTTGAAGTAGATTCATCATTTGTATCTTCTTCTATGATTGATTTGCCTCTTTCATAATCTGTAAATCTAACACTATATGATTTATCTGTATGCTAATAATATTCAGTATTAGTAGGTGTTAGCGTTTCATTAACTGGTCTTAGATGTCCTAGATTCCATTCTAAACCTGCTAATGTTTCAGAATTTATTTGTCTAGGCGGAATTATTCTGATTCTTATTGTAAATATAATGTCAACAAATCCTCTTAAATCTAACTTATAAGGTGTGGCTATATTATGCATGGTTTCCCTATAAATTGTATTTCTAAAAGAATATTGTCTCCCTTAAAGTCTTGATATCTTTTTGTCAATATTTTGATTTTAATATATTTCTTAAAATCATTTATTGTCATATTAAAGTCTAGGGCAATATAATTTATACTACCATTGTTATTCATGTCTGCTTCCATTATTCTTATAATGGCTTTGTCAAAGTCTGAATGTCTAGTATCATAAAGTACTACTAATACTTTTGTTCCTATTCCTGCCCTAACTAGAGTTCTTATACCAATAACTACTAGTCCTAGGTGGATAAAACTAAGACGTCTAAGTGTCCTGAGTTGGTTACTTCCTTCTTGTGATACTAAAGGAATAATTACTTCTTGTCCATCAGGGCATGCAATTCTAATGTTTTGTCTTAAAGTTATAAGTGATGTTCTTCTTGTAAAGGTGTTTATAAATCCTTATTGATATATTGTTCTAGGATTTCATATCCTTAATTGTCTATCAGAAAATATACTCGTATCATTTTCCAATTCTATTGTCTATTCTAATGTTTGTGTAGAATTCTAGGAACGAAATTCTAACTTCTCTTAGTCTCGTGTTCATTTAGAATAATTTTATAAATGATTATTTCATCCTCTAATTACATGCAATTTTATTTAAACCCTATTTGACATCCATCTAACCCTAGGCATCTAGTCAATAAAATCACACATAAAAAATGCACTCAAGATCGCATTGTCCCTAAGTCTAAACTATGTTAATTTTTAAAAAAAGTTAGCTAGATTTACATTTTATTTACAAGTGAGAAAGAGACTAAAGGTGGGCATACATTTTTTATTAATTAGTGAGCCTACATCTATTTATTTTAGTTTATCTAAGGAATGGGCTTAAGTCTATTCAATTTTGAAGGAAAGTTAAATTAATGGGCCTAAGTCTAACTTGGTTTTTATTTTAAGTGAAATGTGGGCCTATGTCTATTTAAAAAAGAAATGAAATTAAATGGGCCGAGCTAAGTCTAAACAAGTTTTAATTAACTAGTGGGCCTAAAATTGATTTTAATCATTTAAAGTCCTAAACCATATTTTAAGCCTATTTATAGTGAGTTAGACCTAAGCGTGAGCTTAAGGCCCAAAATAATATAAAAACCCAAAAACACAACTCAAAACAAATAAAACATAAAAAAGGATCAAACAAACATTTTAGTGATTTTCTAGAAACCCTAAATCAATTACATGCAAACCCTAAATTAAGCTACTGTCACCATTGATTTTAATTGATTTTTACCTAATTGAACCTAATTACTAATTGATTTTAAACATAGAAAATTAAATCTTTCATTATTCCCACTACCGGGGCTATTACAAACTATGTACAAGAATTAAAATTAAAAAATTATACACCCATGAATTAAAAAAACTACACAGGATACCAAAATGCAAAATAAAGATACAAATTCGAAGTTCTACTGGAAAACAACACAGGTTCTTCCATGGCATTACATGGACCTTCTATTCGTTTAAACACAGGCAGTATCCTCCTCAATCCACATTCACACATCAAAAAAAAAACACAGAAATAATCAAATTATTAGTGAAATTGAATAATAAAAAAATAATTAAATAAAATAAAAATCACAAAAAGAAAAGAATAGAAAAGAACATTAATGATTTTAGATATTGTGCAAATGCTTTAAGATGGCCCCTCAAATTGGATTATCACCGTTAAAATTGACCCTCAAATTGGATTATCACCGTTAAAATTGACTTAATATTGATTTGATTCTAGATTAGGATTTGATTGCGTTTGAAGACACTGACAGTATCCAAAAATAGGGTTTTAAAAGACAAGGGTGTTCTTCACATCTAGATTTTTAGGGTTTTCTTATGCAATAGGGTTTTTTTGTGTAATTTTCTTCTCTCTTTCGTAGTTTCTCTATTTTTTTATCAGTCTGTGTATATGTGAGTTTCTCTCTATCTACGTGAGTCTCAAACCCCTCACGCATGCAGACTCTTTGCCTTTTAAAGCAGAGTCTGTGCGTACTGACTTTCCAAATTTGCAAGAACGCTCATCTCTTCCAAAACAAACTAATAAGAATTTTAATTTTTGAAAGTTATTTACGCATTTTGAATGCGTCAAAACCTTTTTCAAATAAAAATAAAATTCAGTTTTCAACCAATCAAAACACAAAAAAAATCAATAAAAATAAAAAAAAACACAAAAAATTAAAAAATGGGACTTTTACACATCGACATTGTGCAATGCTAATCGACATTACACAATGCCGGTCAGCATTATGTAATGTCAGTCGGCATTACACAAATGTCGATCCCTAAATTTTTGTTTAACTTTTAATTACTAAAAGACCCTTGAAAATTTGACTTCCTTATAATCAAATCCTAAAAAACATTGCATTTTAGTCCCTCAAGTCTAGAAAATCGACAACCAAGTTCAATTTTTAAATAAATTTCATCATAGGGGCTTACGTCGTAATTGTGCACAATTGCATCCCGAAATTGGGTGCTTACAATCTGATTTTGATCAAGTTGTTGATCTAGCTTACTAATAAGTTGTCTTGTCTGATACTCAGTTTCTTTTGGCTTATTATCCAAAATTAATTGAGATAATGTATTAATATTTTTTTTCTTGGTAGGTTGTCTATTTTTATGATGTCAAGCCTTTTATTAAAAATGTCTTGTGTATTTTTTAGATAATTAATATGGTTTTTAAGTACTAAAATATTATCTTTTGTCTGGCTATGTAAATGTATAAATGTCTCAATAGTCTTATTAAGTCTCTCTTGGTGTTGGCTTAAGGAATTTCCTAAGGAAATTACTAAGTATGTGATTATGTTTAAATGAGAATCTGCAGAGCATATGCAATGTGTGAATTCTCTAGTATGTCTATAAAAACATGTATGTCTTACTTTGTCTGTAGATACTATTGTCTTTTGTGTACTATTTATTGCTAAGTCTAAATAGTCAAAAATCTTATACTCATATTGGTCTAATTTTCTTGCTCTGATACCAGTGACGATCGAAGGATACTTTGTCAAAATTTTAATTTTGGAAAGTATACTAATGCCTGGTGTCATGGTGTCTAAAGATATAAAATATATCCAAAGAAAATTAAAGGCCAGATGTCTAGTTATAGTGAGATTATAACTCTACAGTCTTCTAAGTATTTGATACGTCTTCTAGTCCTATCGATGTTCCACTTGGCTATTGTAATACTATGATTTAGTCCAGTGTCTTTAATGCCTGAAAAATATAAAGTATTTCATCTTGCAATGAGTCTTAAATAAGTCTATTCAAATTCTTAAAGATTAAAATTTTCTTCTAAAATTTGTATATTTATATTGTCTAAGGCCTTTGTACTCATTAAAGTGTACAAATGATTTGACAGTCTTGAAAATTTTTTATTTTGTATATTGTGTTTTCAATGTCTTTTTTTAGTGTATTAAGAAGTTGTTGTTTCCTAAGTCTATTTGAATAAGTACTTCTTCTAATAAGTCTTATATATTGCTCTTGTAAATAATGAAGTCATATTTCTAGTTGAGTTATTTGATAGTCTATTCTATAAATTGTCTATTTAGCATTCATGAAGAGTCTGAGTCTGATCCAAGAGTCTAAAAAATAGAAGGTTCTGAACTAGATGTCTATTCTTAGGGTTGAGTATATGGAATGTTTGGGAATTATCTTATTAAAGTATTTAATGAGTCTGCAAGAGATTGGAATAAAAAGATTCGTCTAGTAACTTCGTTATAGTCATAGTCTTGATTGTGGTTTTCTATATGATTGTTGTCTTCTACGTCTATATAGTGCAGTGTTTCTTGTCTAAATTCTTCTAAACTTTGTTTGCTTTGTAAGTCTAAAAGGAAAAAATTTTCTAAGACTTTTCCTATAGTAGTCATAAACAATTACTGTTTAAATCAAAAGAAATATCAAAATGAAATATGAGATTCATCCAATAGATACTCAGATAAACAATTCAAAGTATTCATAATTTCCAGTTAATCTATAAAAATCTCTCTATATGCATCACCCTAAATTGTAGATACAATGAAAAATTAAAAATTTAAATAATTAAACCAACATTCTAAAACTTAAACCAATATATTTAAGAACAAACTAGTGAGTTTCCCAGAATCTCTACCCTTTCATAATCCTTTACAACTGGAGTACTTTTTTAAGCCTTCCATGGCCATTCTTTTTCCTCCTAAGGATAATTCTAAGGATTACTACTAGTTTTTAATTTATTAAAGCTATAGTCTAAAAGAATTA
Source organism: Mallotus nudiflorus (assembly GCA_947683625.1). Lineage (NCBI taxonomy): Eukaryota > Viridiplantae > Streptophyta > Magnoliopsida > Malpighiales > Euphorbiaceae > Mallotus > Mallotus nudiflorus. The sequence continues at coordinate 4,670,376 of CANTUR010000066.1, forward strand.
GAATGATGATTATAACTATTTAAATTTTTCATACAAATCAATCATATCATAAGTAAAGTCATACGCATAGAAGATCATAATAGAGTACCTGAAATGAAGAATACTTTCTTTTATTTATCTCTTCTCTATGTATGAATCCCAAAGAGAACTTAGAAACAATACATCGCTACAAGCTTGCTATTTTACAATATTTTATGTTGAACTCATAAGAAAGTGATTTTTCTCCAAATCCCAAATTGGGCAAGAGATGTATTTTTCTTATAAGTTTGCTCTGCTCTTGTAAGAAGAGGGCTATCAAAGGCTTCTATATCTAAAATGAAGAAAAGAGTCCTCCTTATATAGGCGAAGGACTGAAAGTAAATTATATATAATACCCTCTAGTGGAGGAGTAAAATAAGAAAAGTAAAATAGTAGGTGCTTATCTTGATAAGCACAAGTACAAGTCTTGTTTTCATGTCTTCACGTGGGTGGGCCCACCTTTATGTCTTTTTAGGATAGTGGAGGGGTCCATTATTTATGTTCTTTCTTCACTTTGAAGTCTTCTAGGATGGTGGAGGGGTCCACCTTTTATCTTCCTTTGTCAGTTGTAGAGTGAGTGTCATAATCATTGTCTTTAATCTTTTGCTCTTTTTTATAAAATGTTTCATACACTTTGACAATTGTATGAAATTCATTGCTTCCTTTTATGCAGAAACTGATAGAGCCTGATTCTAATAGTCCTTTGGTGATGTATACTTTTTCATAGTGTGTCCCATCACATAAGTCATAAATATTGGTTTTGGGATCATTAATATTGAAGAAAAAGTTATAAGCTGTTGTCCTAGCTTTCCAATGGGTTAAGGACTTGGGCCATCAGTCCTGGGGCAATGTCCAAGAGGTTTTTAGATAAAGATGTTTTGAAGGAGTGTCTTTATATTGTGGATGCCCAACTGTGTGAATAAATGCCATAGAATAACATGGTTCCGTTTGTCCTACAATGTCTTTTAAGGGAACTGTTGTTATCTTGACACGTATAGCATTATGAGCTGCTACTTCAAGTAAAGGAAAATTAAGAATTTTTGGCATGTCTGTAATATTATATGGATCATGGATCCATAAATCCATTAAAAGCCTATGTTGGTAAAATTGTAATGGACTTATTTCAATATGTTTAAATTTCTTGCCAAAAGGAAACCTGTCTGCCCAAGTCCCGTAGGATCTGAAAGAATATACTTGTTGGCAATGGCAAGAACTTGCCTTCCCACATAAGTGGTGTTCATTTCTGTAAGGAAATATGTTATCACAATGATAAATATATCCACAAAATATGCCATCATTAATTGCATTACAGTTAACAAATTGATCATTATGACATAAGTCTAAGCATTCTTGCAGAATGAAAAATTTTGTCCAGGATGTGTCCATAATGTCTTCAACCCATGTGTTTAGAGAGTAAGGAACATTGTGTTCAATCATTACTGTCTCAGCTTTAGTGTTATCTGCTGAAACTATATGTTTTATAAGTGTGGTGGCATATGATGTTCCAAGTTTAACAAGTGATGAACTTGCAAATGGATCAGAGAGTCTTTTCTTTATTTCAGGAGAAATAAGGTATGGTGTATTAGGCTGAAGAAAGTCTTGAAGATCTTTCTGGGCTTCTTTGCAATCATAAAAGCCCTTAAACATGGGTGTCTTTAATGTCTTGTCAAATTTTGACATTTGTTTATGGACTTCAATTCTTTCATTGATTTCAGTTCAATTATCATAAATTCCAGCATATGGGCCATTGTATAACACATAGCATAAGAATTTTTTGCCTGAAGGTGTCTATGATATCTTGAAATAATTAATAAGAGCATTAATTACTCCCATACTTTTAGAGATCCCTCTTTCTTCAGTAGGAAGATTTCAAATGTTGTCTATTATGCATGTTGTAGTCCACTACAATCTTTTCTTCCTGCAAAATTAAATATGTGAGTGTCTTTAAAAACTGACAACTCTTATTAGCCAAATTTCATGGTTGCAATAGTTGCGTTGGTCTTGATGTAAATTGTAGACTTTTTAGAGCCCATGTCTTGTTCAAAAGGAAATGTTTTAATGTCTTTGTTTTGAGCTTTTGCTACAAACCAAGTCTTTCTTTAATGTTTGAGGATTTTTCCTCTATAATTTCTTGCACATAACACATTAAAAGATTAGTCTTGACAGGTTGTCTGCAAGAGTATTTTTCTTACCGTCTATATGTTCAAAGGAAGGCTTAATACCTTTGTTTGTAATTAAATTTACAAGATTTAACCATCTGTTATCATTAGTCTTCTTTTTAGTTTGTTTATTGTAAAATTTTACAATTGCTTCACAGTCTGTCCTTATTGTAAAAGGTTTGTTACATATGTATAAATATAATTTTTCATTCCATTTATAACAGAAAGTATTTCAAAGTCTAATGATGTAATTCCTTTTACTTTATAAATACCCGAAGAGTATCTACAAATTTGTTCTTCTCTCTTAGGTGAATATTTATGAGGTTTTGCATATAATACAACTCCCCATCCTAATTCGCAACCATCCGTTTCTACAATCATGTAGTCTCTATTTAAAGGAAGTCTGAGTAGAGGAAGATTTTGTATCTATTTTTTAATGTTTTGTACAATTTTAATATCCTCATTATTAAAATGTCTTTGGCCTTTAATGGATGTCTTGTTGTATAATCGGTCAGTTAGTTTAGACAATTCTTTAAGGAAAGGCCTAACATAATTTAAAAGTTTTAAAAAGGCCTGAAGTCTTTTGACTCAGAACAGTAGCTATTGTTTCATGGCCAGCAATAAGACTGCCATCATGTCATCTCTTAGCTGTTAAAATAAAAGGTAAGAAATAAATTACCAAAAAATAAATTCAACACTAATTGGCTTGGTTTAGATAATAAGGCTTTGCTCATGTGTCATGATTGATCAAGTCAATAAGAAAATCAGCAACTTCCTCCATTGTTGTCAAGCTTTGAACAGTAATGTTCATTTTCTGATTCACCCCACCTCCTAATAGCACCTCTACAATGTGAATTAACCATCTATTGACCAAGGCACATAAAATTTAAAATCCAACCAACCCATTAACCCCAAATCAAACCAGGAAAAGATATTCATAACTAACTAAATAAAAAATCAGCACAGCAAAATATCATCATAGGAATTCTACCTCAATATCAATTCTTGCCTATCTCAATATCATTTTCAACGGTCTTCAATGGAGAAAGCATTAGTTTAAAACTAACATGTTTAAATAAGAATAAAAATATTAATTTTAAATTCATTTAATTAATTAAATGATTATTTGTTAAAAATTTAAGGCTTTAAAAATGGATTTTGCCTAATATGATTTGGTAAAGTTTATATAAAGACTGATCATGTTTCAACGTAACATTAACTGTAATAAATAAGAAAAGACTTCATATATCATGTAATTTTGCTGCTGATACAATAAAATCAAATCCACTTTGTTAGGGTTCACATGTAATCCTTTTCATATTCGTTAATGACTTCAAGATTGGTACTTTGGCGTATTAATTTGGGCAGATTTTTTTGTAAGCAAATGACTTATGTTCAAAACAAAACAAAAAAAAAATCAGCAAATGAACATTTTAATTTATTAAGACCAATGAGCGTAACTCAATACTAACTCTGTGGCTCAATTAATTAGCATGCAAGACCAGCAGCTTTCAACTCAAAATTCCCAACTCTGTGCCCGCAAGCCAGTTTGTTTTGTTTATGGTCTCTATTCTTTCGCAGGACAAAAAAACACTAATCTTTAATTTCTAGGTGATTCATAAATAAAGAATTACTTAGCTTAATTTTTTTTTTCTTACAAAAAATTTTCTACCGTAAATAATCAGTGGAATATCAACTTTGAAAAATCTCCAATAATAATTCCTAGGCAACAAACAAAATAGTGTTCAGAAATTTAAAAGAAAAGGTCTTACATCACCTAGTCATATCCTTGACCAAGCCAAATTCCAACTTGGCAAATGGGCATGACAACAGAGCCAATAGCGACCCAAGCACAACATTAAATTTAAAGGAGCCATAAGACAAATTAAGGACCATTATTTGGAATATATGGTTAAAGCATGGAGCAGATGCATATATGGTGTCTGATTGGAATTGAGGTGCATATATCTATTCAAATTGCTAATTACTGATTCCAAGCAAATAACCATGACTTTTGAAAACTTCATGTCAAAAGATTTGAAACATTAGCAGCTAAATTAGAGAGAGAAAAAAAAAACAGATAATAAATAGGAACATTAGAAGTAGTGGATACCATGGAAGCAACTCAGCAGAATCACATTCCAGAAGCTGAAGTAGGATCTTTGCTGAGTTTAGATTTCCTTTGATCTATACAAGCAGAACGGAAAATTAGATTTTGATTTCAGAAATAAGGGGAAAACTAAGGCCAGAAAAAGTATTCTTAATTGCAAAGATGGTGCTATTCTGATTGAATATTTTGCAAGTGCTCAATAATTAAATTATACACATTTTCAATTAGTGTACAATTGAGAACAATAAAAATGTAAAAGGGCTATCAAAGGGGATATTAACAGAGCTAGTAAGATTAACAGTTCAGAAGAAACAAATACAATAATAGAAATACCATCGACCATACGAACATAAATTTCAGCTAAATTGGCACATATAGCTTCTTTTAAGTCCTATACAAATTTTCAGCATATATTTTTGCCCACTTATGCCAATGCTAGAGAAGGCAGATAGTTTGAGTGACCATGGCATGCTAAAATTAATAGATGATGCTAACAAAATTATCTTGTCTATTACAATATCCATTCAGTAGAGGTTGTACAATTTTCAAGGCAAGCTTCAACATATGAGACCCTACAGGCCATTCACATTACACTGCCTCGTTGAAGTGTAAAATATGCATATAATGGATGTAAAGGAACTACAGAAGTTCCTAACAAACTGAAACATTGAAACAATTGTTAGAGAATTGTAACAAAAATCTTGAAAAATCTGGTCCAAAGCATGTATGAATCCCACTTTTCTAAAGGCAATATTTATAGTGTACAATTTGCCTCTAGGATACAATGAAACTTGGGTGTTTGTAATAGTGTTTTATGCAAAATTGATTTTTGATAGAGAATTAATTTCTGCAGAAAACTAACTTTCTATTTATATAAGATAAATGAGTGGTTAGAATTTGGTAATAGACATATCTATTTGAATAAGTAGACATGTTTATTGGCAATAGTCATGTCTTTTTGTTAAAAGATATGATTATATGTGACTATTTTGAAAATTTCTAATAATCCCCCGCCATTTTCAAAATATAACCAAAACATTCACCTAACAACAATTCTGTAAATTATGTGCATAAATATTGGTATCTTACGATTTAAACCAATACTTAGTGAAAGTTCAAAACAACAAGTCTAAATAATATGGTATATTAAATTTTGAACCAATTATTTTTATTGATAAGTTATAGAAACATTCCACACACATAATTTAACACCTCATTACAATTACACATATATAAATGACACATTAAAGGTCTTATGTCTGTATCCTTCATAAGTGCATAGAGCCAAACCCTTAAACTCCTTGAGCGGCCACACTTCACACTTATATAAGTGGATATATTAGAAGTACCCCTCCAATTTGATACTTTGATTACAGTCCATAGATCCATTAAGAGATTTAACTCACCCTTCCTTTTCCTGTAGGTTCCAAGCACTATTACCCTCGAGATGTAATAGAAATTTAACATAGTACTTACAATCACTCTATTGATGTACTATGACTCTTTTGAACTTGAGACTTGGCATAATACCAATTTTCATAGTTGAGGTTCCATCAATGGTGATTTTACAAAATGGGCTTAAGACTGTTCCCTCTTGACATTTTATTTATCACATCTCTTGGCAATGCCTTTGTTACTAGATCAGCAAAATTTTGACTTAATCGCACATAATCTATTGTGATCACACCATTAGAGATTAAATCTCTAACATAACTATGTCTAAGTCCAATATGTCTTAACTTCCCATTATATACATGACTATAAGCTCTTGATAGTGTTGCTTCACTATCACAATGAATAGATATTGGTGCAACTATCTTTGGCCATATCGGTATTTCATATAGCAAATCACGTAGCCCTTCTACTTCTTTACTTATGGAAGCTAATGCTATAAATTTAGAAGCCATAGTGGAGTCTATTATGCATGTTTGTTTCTTGGAACCCCAAGATATTGCACCACCTCCAAGCATAAACACCCACCCACTAGTGCTAGTATGATCTCCACGATCAGTAACCCAACTTGCATTTGAATATCCTTCTAATATCAAAGGATAGCTACTATAGATTATGCCATAACTCATAGTTTTCTTTAAGTACTTTAATACTTTTTTGATAGCATGCCAATGCAAGTTACTTGGATTACTCGTGTACCTACTTAGCTTTCCAACTGTAAAAGCTATATCAGGTCTAGTACATGTCATGACATACATAAAACAACCTATCACTTTGGCATATTCTAATTATGATAGTGGTTCTCCCTCATTCTTTATTAACTTGATGTTGGGATCAAAGGGAGTAGCGGTAGGATTACAAATTGAATGATTGAACTTCTTGAGAACTTTCTCAATATAATGAGATTGAGTAAGAGTTATGCCATCCTTGTCTCTTAAGATCTTAATCCCAAGATTAACATTTGCCTATCCTATATCTTTCATGGAAAAATTGTTTGATAAGAAATTTTTGGTATCCTCAACTTGTTTTAAGTTTTTATTAAAAATCAACATGTCATCAGTATAAAGACATATTATGACACCATCATTACCATAAAATTTACTATAACCACATTTATCAGTTTAATTAATTTTACAGCCATTAATAAGTACTATTTGGACAAATTTCTGGTGCCATTATTTTGGTGCTTGTTTTAGTCCATAAAAAGAGTTAATAAGTTTGCACTCTTTCTTTTCTTGTCTAAAAATAACAAATCCTTCAAGTTATTGCATATAAACCTCTTTTTCTAAATATCCATTTAAACATGCTATTTTCACATCCATTTGATGAATAACCATTTTATGGATGAAAGCTATTGCTACTAGCACTCTTATAGTAGCTATTTGAGCTACTAGAGAATATGTATCAAAATAGTTAGTCCCTTGCTTTTGTGTAAAGCCTTTTGCCAGGCATTAAATTTATTAATGGTTCCATCTTTTTCTTTTTAAATATCTATTTGCATCCAATTAGTTTAGAACCATGAGGTAGTTCAACTAATTTCCATGTATTATTTCCCATTATTGAGTCTATCTCATCATTAATTGTTTCTTTCCAAAAAGCTACATCTTGTGATTTCATGGTTTGCTCCAATGTTTAAGGATCACTTTCTGTATTATAACAATATGGTATTTGATTGCTAACTGAGTCTCTTGTTCCTTCCATAAGATATACGAAGAATTCTTTTTCATGTCTTATTAGTTTCCTCTTTATTCTTTTGCTTCTTCGAAGTTCAACAACTTCTTGTTCATCATTGTCTATGATTTGCTTACCTTTATCCAAGTTTAAATTGTTTTTTTCTGAAAATTTATCTTTAAGTCTAGGAATCAACTTAAACCTTTGTTCATCAAATATGGCATCACTTGATTCAATAACTGTATTAATTGGTATTGAATCATTAGGTTCTATAACTATAAATCTATATGCCTTGCTATTATATGGCAAAGGCAAGTAGGAGTCTCATTTTCTTTTTCACACCACTCCATGTTTGACCCATCTTTTATCTTCATCATCTTCCTCATCAAGAACACTAGCATCACTTGCAAACCCAAATTCACTTTTCAATCTTGATATGGTTTGGTCCAAGAACTTAAGATCTGACATCAATTGTATCTTGGTGGTTTTATTGTAACTTTTTCCTCACCTACCCAATAGTTTTTCACTAACCAAAATCAAAGTAGACCTACTTTTAATCTTTCCTTGCACATCCCTCAAGTTCAAGAAACTGCTAGTACAAGAGGTTGAGGTTTAGCTTCAGTGTTAGGTTCTACTTCTACTGCCACTACCAATATGGTTCACAATCCAAAGAAAAGGTTAAGAGCTTTATGGTGCATACTAACTACTATTCTAACTATAGACATCGCTAATTTTTTAGCCATGGTTCAAGAGTTTACTGGTATCCCTGCACCACCCTTCACTTCTTCATATTTTCCAAAAAGCAGGTTTATTCTATTTAGGACTATTGCTTCTTTAAGGTCAATTGCTAGCCATTTAAAACCTTCACATCCTTCATATATTTTAAGACCCTAGGCTAAAAAAACCCAACCTCTATTACTCTCTTCTTCTCCTTCTATGATTGATGCTATTTGGATATGTATTTGATGCACTGGAATGACAACTTTGCCTTTAGGGATGCCACTAATCCTCCTTCCAAGTCAAGCAATGAGTATTGGCAGTTCTTGAATCAATTGAATAAAGCTTGGAAGGCTATGGAAGGTTTAGTCGAGATGGGTCTTGTAAAAGCTATAGGGGTTAATAATTTTAATGTTCAACATATCACCTTTTGGTATTGTGTATTATGTATTGTATTGATTTTATATACTATTTTTGATTTTGATTTTATTAATATTGATGGTGGTGTTAATGTTGGTTGGTAGTGTATGGTGGTGTTATTGATGATGATAGTTTATTAATTGGTGTTTGTGGTGGTAATAATGATTGATGATGGTGTTAAGTGGTGATGGAGTTAGTGGTGTTAAGCCATGATGGTGGTGATGTTATGATGCTAGTGGTATTGGTAGTGGTGGTGATTGATGATAGTGCGTATGGTGGTGTATTGAGTGGTGCTGATGGTGATGGTGTTAAGGTGGTGCATGTGGTGGTGTGGTGTTCGATGCTAGGTGGTGCTAGTGGTGAGTAGTTCTTTTTTTAGAGAGAGAGAGAGAGTAGTTCTATCATGACCTAAATCGGGGAGTCATGACCAACACTAGGGAATGAAAATTTTTTTGAATTCAAAACCCATAGCAAGCCTAAAAATAAAAACACATGTAAACATAATATAAAAATGCATCTAAATTAAAACTTTATCATTATAAAATGAAAACTTTATATCATAACCTAATAAAAATATCTTCATACAATATTCGAATACAAAATCTCTAACTAATACAACACACTACTACCATAATAACACTACTACTGCAGTGATTACTAAGATACAAGAAAACAACAGTTCAGTATTTACATAAATCAGCTCAATCGACATGTTCACTTAATTTCAAAATATTTCTCTTTTCCATTTTTGGACAGTAGACTGGCCTCAAGACACTAAGTCAATTGAGCTCCCGCAGTCTCACTATCAGCGTGATTGGCCCCTAGACACTAGGTTAATCGAGCTCCCGCAATCACACCACTCACACATAGCAAACCTCGATAATCAATTAATCAAGTCTCACATCAATAATTTCATAATATCAATCCTAAAAATATAATGCATTGGTGCTTACACAGTGCTAGTACAGCCCACTAGGTAGTACATTTTATTGCTATCCTTCAAATAAATCTTATAATTATTAAAAAATAATTAAGTCCATAATTTAAACATGGTAGCATCCATTTTTATGGCAATATATCAAATACCAAAACATATATATAATCATTTAATAAAATAACTCATTTTAATTACATTATAAAAATATGGATGCTCACAAATATGTATTCTACATACAATGCATATATATGATAATAACTCACAATCGTGTATTCCTTTAAAAGAGATAGACTAGCCTGGTCTGGTAGGCCTTAGTCTCAGCGGAACTATAGAAAATAAATAAATAATATTATTATTATTATTGAAATCCTAATTTTATACTTCTAGCAATTCTAATGATTGACTCAATCTAGGACACAACTTGACCAAAAATTAAAAATTCAGGATGAACCCGATGTCACGTTTTACGAGAATTCTATCAAAATTTTGGTAGTCCTCTATAAAATAGACATCTCTCTTCTAAAAATAGAGTCGATGCTACACGCAAACATACTTCAACATTCTCAAAAGCATAACTTCTTAGGTACATAATTTGCTCAACCGAACACCAAAATAAAAAAATAAAAAAATAAAACATTAAAATCCATAAAAATCAATAAAATACATCAATACAATTTATTTGAATAAAAAAATATTAAAGATAATTTATCTTCAAATTTAATTTAATAAAATCTCAAACAGAGTTAAATAATATTAATAAAAATTTCATTTTTCAAATATTCAAAATTAAATAGCATAAAGTACAATTAATTATTTAAATTACTCAATTATATAATAAAAATGGCTAAAAATCCATTTTAATCATAAAAGTAATTATTAGCTATTATTTGAGTAAAATTTTGAAAATTATTATTAATTAACTAAAAATAGTATATAATTCATAAAAATTATTTTAATACTATTTATTATTCAAAAATTATCCAAAAGATACTGATTAACAATAATTTCAATTAAAATGCAAAATTTACTAATTTTCCAAAAATTACCATAATATTAAATATTTTCCAAAAATTAACCAAAATTACTATAAATTCGTAAAAATTTATTTTCTCATTTTTAAAACTTAATTTTCATATTAAATGTACATATTAACATTATTATCAATAAAAATCATATAATTAATAAATTTTACCTTATTTTTCAAAAATACAATTATATATATAAACTAAATAAATTCATAATTAAAAATCTAAAATTAATTTAACCAAAATTCCTTCACAAACCATAATCAAAATAATTCAATCAATTTTCTAAAAATATAAAACTTTTCTAGCGTTGGTCACAGGAACAGTGACTCACCGGAAAATAAAAATCCAAATTCTTCAAATAATTTAGAAAAATCAAACAAAAATATATTTAGGTAGCTCTTGATGCACATAACCATATTGCCAAAGGAATTAAGTATAAATCAAACCAGATCAAGCTCAACCAAAATCAAAACCTAAATTGACCTAAACTAAAACTTGAGTATAAAATAATTACCGGACATCCTAAGCTCGAAGTGATCAAAGATTCAGCTTGCTCGAACCAAAAGGAGTCAAACGAGCCCGAAACCACAAGCTCTCTCCATCAAAAACTGTCACCGGCAATTCTTCTGGTAGCAGCTGCATTGATAGAAAAATAGGGGTTTGAGCTTGTTGTTGATGGCATAAAGGGAAGGAAAGAGGGGAGGTTATGTGTGTGTAGTGATGGTGGCTGGAGGTGGCTTGGGCGGTGGCATTGCTTGTTTTTGTAAATTGCAGAAAGAAAGAAGGAGAAAGGAAAGAGCAGGAAAGGGGGAGGGAAAGGGAAGAGAGAGAGGAAGAAAAAACTTTTGTGTTTATATATGACTGGAGCTGGCTTGGGTGGTGGCATTGCTTGTTTTTGCAAATTGCAAAATGAAAGAAGGAGAAAGGAAAAAGAAGGAAAGAGGGAGGTGTATATATATATATATAATAACAATAATAATATTTTTAAATAATATATAACAATAAATTAAACTTTTAAATCTCGATTTAATATTAATACCAATAATAAAATAAAATAAACACCAAAATAATCCAAATGTATAAAATTTAAAATCTTCATTAACACTATATATCTCATAATTTAGTTTAATATTTTACAAAAATATCATATTGTAATAAGTTCTTTTTTAATATATATATATATATATATATATATATATATATATATATATATATATATAATAACAATAATAATATTTTTAAATAATATATAACAATAAATTAAACTTTTAAATCTCAATTTAATATTAATAACAATAATAAAATAAAATAAACACCAAAATAATCCAAATATATAAAATTTAAAATCTTTATTAACATTGTATATCTCATAATTTAGTTTAATATTTTATAAAAATAACATATTGTAATAAGTTCATTTTTAAATTAGGATGGAAGGAAGACCAAATAGATTTGTGGGTTTCACTTGCCTCATAAAAGATTCAATAAGTTGCTTTTGAACCCCATTTGCCATATAAGAGATTCAATAATGATTGATGATGGAGTTGAGTGGTGATGGAATTAGTGGTGTTGAGCGGTGATGGTGGTGATGTTATGATGCTGGTGGTGGTGGTGATTGATGATGGTGCATATGGTGGTGTGTTGGGTAGTGCCGATGGTGATGGTGTTACGATGGTGCAGGTGGTGGTGGTAGTGTTTGATGCTAGGTAGTGGTGGTGGTTAGTTCTTTTTATTTTTGAGAGAGAGTAGTTCTTTTTTAAATTAGGATGGAATGAGGAAGAAATAGATTTGTGGGTCCCACTTGCCATATAAGAGATTCAATAAATTGCTTTCGGACCCTGTTTGCCACATAGATGGGTGTTAATAGTTTTATAAATGGAAACAGACACTGTTTAATAGGATTTTTATATGATGCAATTTTATAATGTTAAAGGTGTATTTGAGCCCTTAAAAACATTAATGGGTAATATGCAATTAGGTCAAAACATTGAGGAGATATTTTTACATTTTCCCTTTTTTTAATCATTAAAAACACCAAATTGAAAGCACCTAAAGATCAAGTTTTTGAGACCACAAAATAAAAACATAACTTAGATATTTAGTCAATGAAAGTATAAACCAAAAATAATAGACAGTGAAATAAAATAAACTAGATGATCACTGATTCAATAGCATTGCTAAGGACTTGTCTGTTACCATAGCTGCTTTCGTAGAACACATACATCTTCTTAAACTTGCTTCTTCTATTGTCTTCTTCTTCTATAATGCAATATAACTATATCTTTGTTAATTTAATCAAAACTTCAAACAATAATAAAGTGAATAAAAAGACAACAAAAAAAAAGCAAAAGAATCATAAAACAAAAAAAAATGAAAAAATAAAGTGAATTAAGCTGAGAAAATATAATAGTTAAAAGAAACTTGAAATGATATCCAAGGTGATGAAAGAAAAAGCTAAACAAAAAAGGAAAAAAGCAAACCTTATTATTTTACTATTGATTACTTTTTTTTTGAATGATACTATTGATTACTTAAGCTTGAAAATTTTATCAATAAACAAAAAATAATAATAATAAAATAAAATTAGAAACCACAAATAATAACAACAACACTATAGAACCAGTCCTAAATTTCATAAAATTGAAACTAAATAAGAACATACTGGGAGGTAGCTACAGATTCTTCTTCGAGCTAGTTACAATGGTGACTACTTTAAGTCACTCATAATAAGCACAATGGTGCTTACACCGGTCACCATGATTATGAAATTGTTTAAACCCATTTCCAAATAGCAAAACCCCAAGTTATTCTGTCAAAAATTGAATCTAAAAAGACGATAATTTTGGGATACTGAGGGTTTATCATAGGGTGTCTTTAAAAAATTGCAATGTTTTTTTTAAAGACAAAAAATTGCAATGTTAAAACATCGATCTATATGGTTGTAAAAAACAAATTTGCTTTCTTATTCAAGTATTTTGTATCTATGAAGTAGTATAGGACTGAGCATTAGGTTATTTTTGGAGATATGAAAACTAAATAAAAAAAATTTGGTAAAATGATGAGGGCAGATGGAATGTAAAGAGTGAGCAGTGGATGGTTTATAATGAAGAATAATGGAAAATTGAGGGTTAGATGAAAGAAGAGCTAAAAGCAGACCGAAAATTTGGTTTTATTTTTTTATATATTTTTTAATTCTTATTTAGGTTATAGAGGGAATTATCAAACAACATTAAAAGTTCCCTCTCTTTATTTTAGTAATGTGCGACCGCATTTATTAACAAACAGTGAAGAAAAATATAGCCAGCAAAATTTTATTTTTATTTTTACTATCTTTAGCGGCCATTTAAAATTGTGGTCATAATTGGTGCATTCATTAGGATCATTTTATGTGTCTTTCACAAAATTATGGTCGCTAAAGGTCAGTTTTCTTGTAATGGGAATTGAAATTCTTCACAATCCTTAGTTAATCTTAATTAATGAACCTATTAATCTTGTAAATCCCATGTAATTCTAAATTATTGATTAATCTTTCTAAGTATTAACCAAATTCAATCCATAACCCTCAAGAAAGAACATTAAATCCCAACTCTCACTATGAATAAAATTCCTTAAATCAAATTATAAATTTATTCACCCACTCCCGATTGGAATTTAACTCATTTATGATATATTTGCCTATAAGAAATTTTAATCAATGTTTATAGATCCATAAAGGTTTTGATCTATCAACCTAAAAGCGTCCTAGAGGGGTGAATAGGACTATTAATAATAATAAGAAATTAAAAAGATTTGAACAAGAATTAAAAGAAATATTGAGAAGGAAGAATGATGAACATAAGAATGATGAACATAAGAATGAATTTAAGGAGTTCAAATTCTCAATAATCCTATGTCTTCACCTAACTTATCCCCAAGTTAAGATTTTCAATCACCCACAATCTTATTCACTAGATTGAGATTACACAAGAGTTTTATGGCTCACTCTTACAACCTTACAACTTGAGTTTTCAATGCTCACTCAAAAACCAATTTACAAGTGTTTTTAAAGCTCACACTAAAACCAAATTCCCAAGTGTTTTAATGGTTAAACACTTAAACCAAATCCTTTAGAATAGAATCTCACTTTCCATTTTCTTAACCTCAGAAAATAAAAGAATAAGAATTTCTATTCTAACACTCACCAACTCTCATAAGAGTATATAATAATAAAATGAATTTTAAAATAGTTTAGAGAGCTTAATTGAATACTTGAAAGTATGGAATGAATAAACAAGTTTCTTAACATCAAAATAATCTTCAAAGGTCATATTTATACTTGATAATTCAATTATATTTATTGGAAGCAATAATTTTGTTCCTAATAAAAACAAAGTCCATTTGAATGAAATTTAGACTTTTGAGCTGTATTTTGTCAAGTCCTTGTTAGGATATCATCAATCCTGGCCGGGACGAGTATTGAATAGCCATTACGAGCTGTTGTATTTGAAATTCTGCTTTGGTCCTAGTCAGGATAGCAATGTCCTGGTTAGGACTATCATGCCCAGAGCAGTGTCTTGATCAGGTCAATTGATCGGGATCGGTTATGCCATTTCTTGAGTTTTATGTAGAAATTTATCTTCCTTGGTCCTGGTTGGGACTATCACAAGAATTGCACTTTTTTTTTGCAATTTAGTCCTTATGATGAGTCTGGTCAAATATAGTACTTATGATGACTTTCCAGAATGATTTTTCTTTGATAGTTCATCATTATTTTGACTTCCAAATTACTCCTAACTTATACAAACTTAAAGCAAAAACATTACTTGCTCAAAATTAGGTTTGTTAAGATCAAAATCAAGATTGATAACTTGATAAGGTTAACAATCTCCTCCTTTTTGAATTTGACAAACTTATTTTGTGTTTGATAAAAATAATAAAAGGTAAAGTGTGTGATAGATAATAATTGTGATAACAATTATGATATTAAATAAAATCAAATATATTTCTTTATTTCTCCCCTTATGAATATGAACATGATAAGAAATATAATTTTTTAATTTATTCTCAATGACAGAAATATAAAATATATCATATGAAAAATTATGGCCTTCCATAATAATAGTGTTAAAAACATAAAATGAATGTTTGATAATATGAAGTAAATAATTTCAAACATAAATGCATTTAATGCATTGTAAAAATAGTACATATAGGAAGACCTCACATGATAGCTAGCTAATTAATCATGTGGCACTTAGCATATTACAAGCATAGATACTAAGCATAAATATCCCATTGCTTTTTCTCCCCTTTCCTACAAAATAAAGGAAACAAAAAACCATGAACTAAAATAATGAAAAACAAAGATACACTAGATCTTTATGAAATAATGTGGCATATTTAAAAATAATATTTAAATAATTTTCTCTCCCCCTATCATATGTAATATATAAGGAAAAACTAAAAAAAATGATATTAAGGACACACTATATAAAAAAATTAAAAATTCCTTTTAATTTTAATACAATGCAAACTCAAATATTTCTCCCCCTTTGTTAAAAATAAAAAAGAATGAATACTAGATAAATTTATATTTTAAAGAAAGGAAAATTTCATTAATAAGGAAAATACATCAAGTAAAAAGATAAACTACTGAAATTTCTGAAAGTAAACTAAGCATAAACAAGCATAAAATGAGCCTAAAAACAAACTAATAGCTAGAGGCTTATATAATAAAAATAAACCAAAAATATACTGAAAATAAAATAAATGAAAAGTACATAAAATATCTATTCTTGAGGAGGGGATGAAGTAGGAGGAGGAAAGGTGCAAGTGTAGCCTTGTTGCTTATAAATATGATGGACATCAAGTTGAAGATGAGCAATGTTGCCATCGATTTGATTGAAATGCACATTGAAATTGGATTCAACTTCATCAATGTGAGAATTGAAGTTAAATTCTATTAAGGACATGTGTTCAAAGATTTGTCATATCCAAGGAGGTTCATCATCTTCAGCTTGAGCACTTTGAGATGATGTACCTTCAATTCTTGTTCTTTTCCTTAGAGAAGCAACATGAGGTTAAGGTTCTTGTTCTTCTTCCCTAAGGTCTTGACTTTCTTGCTATTCCAATTCTTGAAACATAGCTTCAGTATTTTCACTAGCTCTAAGGTCGTGTTTCCAAATCCAAACTCCATTAATAGAGGTGAATTGTTTGGAATATTGAATGAAAGACTCATCAAGAAACATGGGTTTAGTAGAGGGTAAAGAATTAAGACTACTATTATAGAATTTCGCTAACTTTGTGACAATTCCACCAATACAAATTACACTAGTGTGACTATCACTAATTAGCCAAATTCCCCATTTAAAAAATCTTCCTAATAATCTTTTCATTATAATGAAGACAATAAAGAATGAAAAGATCATCAAGAGAGATAGCTTCACTAGAGAGAGCTCTACCACTAACAGAGTAGGTAATGAAACAATGAACATACCAAAGTGCTTTGGATTTGATGTGAGGGGCTTTAGTATATCTGATGGAAAATTAAGGAGCATTAGGAGCTTTGATTTCATCCCAAAATGAAAAAGCAAGCTAATGAGGCTTAACTTGAATGTTTCCCTCTTGAGAAAAGCCAAAAAGAGTATCAAACTCTTGGTAAGTCATAAAATAATCTCTCCTTGTTAATTTGAATCTCATGGAGAAGTAGGGATTATCATCATCAAATTTGACGGAACGAAGAGTATATAAAAAAGAAACTCAATAATAAGAGAAAGATATGGTGGAAAAGGTGAAAAAGCAAAATCATAAATTCTATCTTTAAGAAGAAGATCTTATACTTCTTCATAACAACCAATTGCCTTGAGAGTCAGTTCATCCATGAATCTTAAGGGAATGAAAGCTCTTTTTTGAAATTGAGACATTCTTTTCTTGATTTCTTAAGAAGAGTGGGAGAATAGAGAATGTGTTCTCTTAGGTTTATCCTTTTTAAAGAGAGGAACTTAAAAAGATGAAGGAACCTTGCTTGGTTTCTTTAGGAGCCATTAGGAGAGAAAAGAAGAATAATTGAAGAATTTGTAGAGAAAAGAAAAACTTGATTGAGATGAGAAATCTATGAGGAATAGAATGGCATTTATAGACAATAAATTAGCATTGAAAATAGTGTAAAATTTGAATTTGAACTAAATAGGAACCTCAAAAAATCATTCCTCATTTTGATTGGAGAGTCATAAGGTTGATAGGATTTTGAAATCCTAATGCTGTCAGGAGTTATGTCCAGTCGGTACAAGCTCCCATCCTGATTGAGATATCTGTTTAGGATTAGTTCTCTGTTAAAACACAGAATTGACAAATCATGTCCTGATCGGGACATAATCTAGTCCCAGGTGGGACTAAGATTGTAAGCACCCAATTTGAGATAATTAAGTTTGGATGCGACAGAGGACTACAATGATGAAAATTTATTACAAATAGGTCTACGGATATTGATTTTATCAATCTCAAGGCTTAATTACAATCTTTTTAAGGACTTAATTGTATTTTTTAGGGACCTAATTGAAAAGTTTTAATTCTTTCAAGGATCTTTTTTGTAATTAAACATTTAAAAAAAAGATTAACAATCAGAATTATGAAATTTCAATCATGAATAATACAATTCTAATTGGAATTACAGATTTTCGATCATAATTATGGAATTTCAATCAGAAATATACAATTCCGATTGATATATTTTTTATTTTATTTTTAAGAAAAATCCATTTATTTACTTTCTAATTGGTTAAAAAATAATAAAAATAAATGAATAAATTTTGATAAATACAATTATCCTAATTACGTGTTTTTTCCATGTTTTGTTTTGGATTTGGATTATATTATCAAAAAAAAAAATTTAAAATAACAATTTTGATTTATTAGGAACTAAAACTCCTGAGACTAGGAATTTTTTATTAGAAAAGGAGAGACACTACTTTAGAAAAAGGGGGGGAGGCTATTGAAAAAATCATGCAAAAGGAAAGAGAGAGCATAGAGCTTTTGAGGCAAAAAAAAATAAATTTATTATATGTTGTTCTTAAATTTCTTAAAGAACGCAATTAAGCCTGAGAAATAAAAAAATTAGTTTGCAAACCAATTCAAATGGTGAATCAATCATATTTTGAGGAACAAATGAATATTGCATTGCACTAAACCTCATCCCTTTTCTTGTTTTCTTTTGTTTATTTCTATTCATCTTTTTATTATTTCTTTTTCTTTATTATTTTTTTTATTCTAATCATTTTTGTTGTTGTTTTGGTTCTTTAATGATGATGATGGGAATACTCTGAGCCATGGAGATGTGACTAAACAGACAACATACCCCTGAAGGTCCATTGAATACCATGGATTTAATCATATTATGATTTTCACTTAGATTTTAGGGTTCTTTTTTTTATTATTCTATGTTTTGTTTATTTATTTGGTTTATTGGGCTGTGTATTTAATTTTTTTTTTAAATTCTTTGTACGTAGAAATTGTAATAGCCCAAATAGTGAGAATAGTGAAAATTTACTTTTCTGTATAAAAATTAATTAGTAAATTAGGTTCAATTTGGTAAAACCCTAATAAAATCAATGGTGGTTTTAGTTAATTTATATTGCATGAAACCAAATTAGGGTTTTTATAAGAAATAATTTTAATTGCTTGTTTGATCTTTTTGTTTGATTGTTTTGGATTTTTTTTTTAATGTTTTTGGGCTTTTCCTTATTTTTTTATTTTAGGCCCCAAGCCAATATTAGACTTTAATTCATTAATTAATAATAAGCTTTAAATTTGGTTTTTTTAAGTTTAATTAACTTTAGAATTTAGGCCCATTTAGATTCATTTAGACTTAGCCCCACTTTAATTTAATCAAAATTTGTTAGATTTAACTCAGCACATAAAGAATTTATTTTAAAATAAATAGACTAGGTCCATTTTTCATTTAAATTAAAATAAATTAGAACTAGGCTCATTTATTCAAACCCAATCCAATTCATTTTTATAAAACTAGTAGATTTTGGCTCACTTTAGATAATTAAAGTAAATAGAAAGAAGTTCACTAATTTAGTTAAAATATAGGCCCACCTTTAGTTTTTCATTTCACTTGTAAATAAAAATATAGACTTGGCTAACCTAATTGAAATTAATATAGTTTAGACTAATTTAGGGACGTCTCGATATATGAATGCATTATTCATATGTTTTTTCATGACTAGTTGCCTTAAAGTTAGATGAATGTTAAATTAGGGTTTATATGAAATTGCATGTAATTAGAGAATAATTTGGTAATTAATAAACTAATTCTAAATTAACACAAGACTAAAAGAAGTTAGTATTCCATATACAAAATCTCTTGGTTGTGGTGCTAACTTTCTTTTAGAGAATCGAGTTATCACCACCTTCGAATTGTCTCAATTATTACCCTGAGTGGCGACTCCTCATCTCCACACTATGTCTTTATGATATAGTAGTGTGTTCTCTAAAGCCTTGAGCTCAAATAGTTTCGCAGTTGCTAAAATCTTGGACATGTGCTAAACCCACCATCTACCAAGGTCCTAGCAATAAAAGTTTAAGAAAGGGTTATAATTAAGTCCAAAATGTCTTACGATTAAGTCCTTCTGAATTTAATTTGCATTTATTTGAATTAATTGGGGATTTTTTTGTAAAAAATAAATGAGTGTTTGAAATGAACTCATTTATGGAAGGATATATTTTGCTAAAATTAAAATAATTAATTTAATGAATGTTTCATTAATTAATTATTAATTTTACAAAATATAAAGAATTGGAAGAATTTTTTTAAAAAATATTTAATAAAAATCAAATTTAAGAAGATCAAAGTAATTTAAATAAACACCAGATGTTTTTACAAGGAAATTAAAATTTTAAAAAATATCTAGTGAACATGTATTATATACCAAATACAAACATAAAGAAAACTCAAAGGAACATCAAGACAGACTAGAACCATCAATCATGCCAAGTTCATGTTTAATGAAATTCAATCTCTCTTCATTGAAAGGTTTGGTGAAGATATCAGCAAGTTAATTTTTTGTATCAACAAAATCAAGATATTACTAGTTTGAACATGATCACACAAAAAATGTTGTCAAATGTCTATATGCTTAGTTCGAGAATGTTGAATTGGATTCTTACTAAGGTTAATCGCACTTGTATTGTTGTATTTGATTGGAATATGATCAAGTTTTATACCATAGCCCAACAATTATTGTTTTTGCCATAAGATTTATGAACAACAAAGACTTGCTACAATATATTTAGCTTCAGCAGTGGACAAGGCAATCGAAATTTATTTCTTACTACACCAAGAAACTAAACACTATCCTAAAAATTGGAAAATTCTGAAAGTGCTCTTTCTATCTAGTAAGTTACTGACAAAGTCCACATTAGAATAACTAATCAAGTCAAAAGAAGAACTCCTAGGATACTAAAGTCCTAAATGCATTGTACTATAAAGATATTTGAAAATTCTTTTAATAGCATTTAAATGAGACTCTCTAGGACTCAATTGAAATCTAGCACATAAGCAAGTAGCAAACATAATATTAAGTCAACTAGCAGTTAAATAAAGAAGGGATCTGATCATACCTCTAAATCGCTTTTCATCAACTAGTTTGCCATTCTTATCCTTATTGAGTTTGGTTGTGGTGCTCATTAGAGTTTTGCTTGTCTTAGCTCCATCCATACCAAACTTTCTAAGAATGTCTCTTGCATATTTGGTTTGATTGATGAATATCCTATCTTTGCATTGCTTGATTTGTAATCCAAGAAAGAATTTTAGTTCTCCTATTATACTCATCTCAAATTCTCCTTGCATTAACTTAGAAAATTCCTCACACAAGCAATGCTTAGTAACACTAAAAATAATATCATCAACATTTATTTGAACAATTAATAAATCATGCTTGGATTTCTTTATGAAAAGAGTTGTGTTAACTTTTCCTTTAAAGAACCCTTTCTCTATTAAGAAGTTGCTTAATCTTTCATACCATGCTCTTTGATCTTGTTTCAATCCATACAATGCTTTTGACAATTTAAAAACATGATTTGGAGAATCAAAATTTTTAAAACCCAGAGGTTGCTCAACATAAACCTCCTCTTCTATGAAACCATTTAGAAATGCACTTTTAACATCCATTTGATAAAGTTTAAAATCCATTAATGATGCAAATGCAAGTAGCATTCTAATAGCTTCTAACCTTGTAACGGGGGCAAAGGTTTCATCATAATCAATGCCTTCTTCTTCATTAGAACTTTTAACTACTAGTCTAGCTTTTTTCCTAGTTATGACACATTGTTCATTCATCGTATTTCTAAAAGCTCATTTTTTGCCTATAATAGGATGATGTTTTGGTCTAGGAACCAAGGTCCAAACCTTGTTTCTCTCAAATTGATTTAACTCTTCTTGCATAGCAAGGACCCAAAATTCATCACATAAAACATCATCAACATTTTTTGTTCAATTTGAGAAATGAAGGCTAGATTAATAATACGATTAAGTTAGATCTAGTAGGTACCCTTTTTGCAGTGTCACATATGATGACATCTTGTGGATGAGCTTTCTTGAATTGTTAATCTTTTGGAAGTTCATCCTTTAAGGTAGGTTGAGATATATCTTTATTGTCCTCCTTGTTTGGACCTTTAAGTTCCAAAGGCTTACTATCATTTTCTTCTTGAGTATCCATAATTTTATTTTCACCTACAAGATCATCAACACTACAAATGTCCTTTATAGGATCAAGTGAGTTTAATTCATAAAAAACAACATGCATTGATTCTTTAATTACTAGAGTTCTTTTATTAAAAACTCTATATGCTTTACTAGAATAAAATAGCTTAGAAAAATTCCTTTATTGACTTTAGAATTAAATTTCCCAAGATTATCTTTGGTGTTTAATGTAAAGCACTTGCATACAAATGCTCTTAGATATGATATTTTGGGTTTTCTATTATTCCATAGCTTATAAGATGTTTTGTTTAAAATTGGTCTTTTGAAAACTCAGTTTGAAATGTAACAAGATGTGTTAACGGCTTTTACCTAAAAGTATAGAGGCAAGTTATACTCATGAAGCATTGTTCTAAGCCATTTCCATAAGAGTTCCATTTTTCTTTTTAACTACCCCATTTTATTGAGGAGTTGTAGGGAAGAAAATGTATGTGAAATACCATTTTTATTATAATAGTTTTTGAAAAATTCATTTTCAAATTCAGTTACATGATCACTTCTAATAAAAGAAATACAAAAACATTTTTCTTTTTTAACTCTTTTTGCAAAATTTTCAAAAGCTTTAAATGCATCAATCTTATAAGCAAGAAAAAAAACCCAAGTATATCTAGAGTAGTGATTAACCAATACATATGCATAGTGCATTCCATTGGGACTAGAAATTCTAGTTGGTCCAAATAAATCCATATGTATAAGTTCAGGTGGTCTAGAAGTAGACACTAAATTTTTTAGCTTAAATGAGGACTTTGATTGTTTTCCCTTTTAACAAGCATCACAAGGTTTATCTTTAATGAATTCAAGCTTAGGTATACCAATCACAAGTTCACGTTTACAAAGATCATTCAAAAGCTTAAAATTTTCATGTACTAACCTTTTATGCCATATCCATATGTCATGGGAAGTAGACATTAAGCCTTTGATGTCTTGTTATCAATCTATTTAAATCAATAACATAAACATTATTTACTCTTTCACCACTAAAAATTACTGACAAAGCAATTTCTAGGATAGAAAGTCGCCTTATTCCCATGTCACATAATTGACTTATACTAAGCAAATTATGTTTAAGACCATTAACAAACAACACATGATGTATAGATAAGGATTAAGGATTACCTATTTCTCTAATGCCAATAATCTTTCCTTTTGCATTGTCTCCAAATGTGACATGTCCTCCATCCTTAGCATCAAGCTTGTTGAATTGCTCCTTGTCTCCTGTCATGTGCCTTAAACATCCACTATCAAGATACCACTTGCTTTTCTTTTTTATGGATTTTAAGCACACCTACATAAAATAATTTAAGTGTACTTTCTTTTGAATCCAAACCTTTCTTGGTCTAGGTTGGTTAGTCTTAAAATAATCCATAAGAACTAAATTCATGTGTAGTCTTCTATAAAAGCACACATTATTGGTCTTTTCTTTGATCATGCAATATGAGCATATGAAATTTATAAATTTATTTCTCCTATGATGATATGCTTTCCTAGTGTGTGAAGCTTACCTTTCATGTTGTGTTAGTGTGTGCTTCCTATAACTTTTTTGAGTTAAAGTGTAAGACATACATTGACAATGATAATGAGCATTTTGATAGGTTTGTGCAACATGGTTATGTGCATTGTGTTGTGTAGCATGCCTAATGTGATTGTGTCTAGTGTACATATAAGCATGCTTGGGTTAAGGTGCTCTATTTTGAGCCGTATCTCTTTGTGTTGTATAGGATTAAACCTTATAGACTTCCCTTTAATATTTGACACAAGTGACTCATTAGCTTTGAAAGCTTAAGTCTCAATTGGTTTTGAGGTAGATGGAATGGAATTGCATGATGCTTTAATAAATTGAATATGAAATGATGATGAAGATGAGACCATTCCATTAGTATATGCAATTCCATGAATATTTCCATGAAATTTTTAAGAGTCAAGTAAATTATCTAAACTCTCTTTTCCTCTTTAAAATTTAATATGAAATTTTTTAGCTCAACTACCTCATTAGAAAGTTTATGATTTTCATCAATAGCTTTCTTGAGTTACTTTTCCAAGGAATTATAAGATTTTAAATCACTAGCAAGTTTATCATTTGATTTAACAAGACTAGAATTCAATTTTCAACTTCTAAAATTCCTTAGTTAAGCTATTTAACTCATACTTATAATGCTTCTTTTTAGATAATAAGCTTTTATATTTAAGAAAGAGCTTGCTCATAATAGAGCTCTCAACATCATCATCATATTCATCGTAATCACAATAATCACCACAAAAAGAGTTAGAAGTAGATGGTACCTCTTTTTCATCTTCAAGAGCCATAAAGCAAAGATTGGCCACTTCTTATTGTTCATTTTCCTCTTTGGATTCCTAGGAGTCATCCCAAGTAGCTTTAAAGGCCTTCTTCCTATCCTTTGCTCCATTGTTCTTAAATTTGAGTTGGGGCAGTCACTTTGCATATGTCCCGGTTTCTTACATTCATAGTAAGCATCTTTTTTTTTTCTTTTTACCATCTCCTTCAAACTTCTTCAAGTTCCTAATGAGCATGGCAATATCACCATCTTCGTCACTAGAATCTTTAATGCTTTCTTCTTCACTATCTCTTGAAGAGCTTTTAGTCCTATGCTCTTTTTCTTCTCTTCTCTTCTTACACTTCACCTATTTGTTTGATTGTAAGCTCATGTGTTAGGAGCTTTCCAATAAGCACATCAGTTAAGAGAGCAGAGAGGTCTTAAGCTTCCTTAATTGAAGTGAACTGAGATTCCTAATCCTTCTTAGGTAGGATTCTTAGAATCTTATTATTCACTTCTTCCTTGAAGAAATGTTTTCCAAATTTCTTGAGGATTGTGAGGAGAGCATTGAGATGGTTTGTCATCTCAGTGATTGATCTTGAGGCTTTATTTTAAAGATTACATATTCATATATATGAAGTTGAACATTTTTGCTTCTTACTTATATATTGCCTTTATAATGGTTCTCCAAGGTCTCCCATATTTCCTTGGCCAGAATGTAATATTAAAACTTGCCTTCTTCTTCTCTTATCATGGAAGAGACGAGAGTGATCATAGCCTTTTTGTTTTATAATTTTCCTTATATTGTTCATTATTCCATTGGCTTCTTACAAGAGTAGTTACCACACCATCAATGATAGTTGTAGGTAGTTCCTAACCTTTTATGACAATATCCCAAAGTTTGATGGAATCATAATCAAGGTATAGCTCCATTTTGAACTTCCAATGAGGGATAGTCACTACCATCGAAGAATGGTCTATATGAAGAAATATCTTGTGATTCACTCCCCATAATCTTGTATTCTAGTAATGAAGTTCCTAGAATTCAAGCTCTAATACCAATTGAAAGAGTCCTAAGGGGGGGTAAATAGGACTATCTAACAATAATAAGAAATTAAAAAATTGAACAATAATTAAAAGAAATATTGAGAAGGAAGAATGATGAACATAAGAATTTAAAGAGTTCAAATTCTTAATAATCCTATGTCTCCACCTAACCGATTCCCAAGTTAGGATTTTCAATATCCCATAATCTTATTCATAAGATTAAGATTATACAAGAGTTTTATGGCTCACTTTTACAACATTACAACTTCAGTTTTCAAAGCTTACTCAACAACCAATTTACAAGTGTTTTCAAGGCTCATAGTAAAACCAAATTCTCAAGTATTTTAATGGCTAAATACTTAATCCAAATCCTTTAGAATAGAAACTCACTTCTTGTTTTCTTAGCCCTAGAAAATAGAAGAATAAGAATTTCTATTCTAAAATTCACCAACTCTCATAAGAGTATATAATAATAAAATGAATTTTGAAAGACTTTAGAGAACTTAATTGAATGATTGAAAGTAAAGAATGAATAAAAATGTTTCTTTACATCAAAATAATCTTCAGAGTTCGTATTTATACTTGAGAAACTCAATTATAGTAGTTGGAAGCAGTAATTTTATTCCCAATAAAAACAAAGTCCATTTGAATGAAATTTGGACTTTTGAGTTGTATTTTGCCAGGTCCCGATCAGGATATCATCAGTCACAGTCGAGAAGAGTATTGAATAGCTATTATGAGCCGTTACATTTAAAATTCTACTCTAGTCCTGGTCGGGATATCAATGTCCTAATCAGGACTATAATATCCTGAGTAGTGTCCTAATTAGGACATTGGATCGAGATCAGTTCTACCATTTATTGAGTTTTATATGGAAATTTGTCTTTCTTGGTCTCGACTAGGACTAGTTTAGTCTCGATCGGGACTATGAGAAGAATTGCACTTTTTGTGCAATTTAGTCCTTGTGATGAGTTTGGTCAAGATGATGCTTATAATGACTTTTCAAAATGATTTTTCTTTGATAGTTCATCTTCCAAATTATTCCTAATTGGTCAAAATTAGGTATGATAATATCAAAATCAAGATTGATAACTTGCTAAGGTCAATACAACCTAAACCCTAATTTTAATTATGCTAATGGTGATCAAGCATCAACATATAATGAGCACAATAAACATAGTTTGTAAGAACTAATGTTGCATTCAAAACCGCAAGCATACAGATTGTGAATTGCAGTATAAAGAGTTATCATTTTTTTGAAAATTGGATATTGAATAATATTATTTTCACTTATAATCTCAACAATTAATCCATATTAAAGTGATGTAATAAATATAAAACAAAGTAACTTAAACTAAATTAAAATAAAATAATTAAAAGCTTAGAGCCTAGGTTTAGTTTCACTATTCCAATTCAATCATGAACACTTAAACAAATTAAATAATGATTTAAGCTATGGGTATTACTCTAAAATACCTAAAGACTCTCTTGAGTTCAATTAAACATGTTAAGATTAAAGTTTAACCTACTCTCGTGATTAAGAAATTAATTCTAACTCATTAAGTTTCTTAACAATTATTTTACCCCTGAAGAGCTTGCATACTCTCATGGTCGAATGGTCTAAGTCCTATCAATCTAAAGCTAGTAAATTCCCATAACTCTCATTGGTGAAACTACCCATAAGCATGCAAACAAGATAGCCAATAATGAAAGTATAAATTAAGTTCAACTCATAGAATTAACTGAATATCAAATTAAATAATAAAAACTTATGTTTAATCACATCATGGAATAGTAATTACTCCTACCTAATTCTATAAGAATTTGCCGATTTAGTGACAGATTTTTTCCATCACAAAATAGCGACGGATTACTCACATTAGTGACAAATGTAATAAAAAAAGTAAATTGATTTAATTTAGCGAAGGAAATTTGAATCCACCGCCAATTTAGTGGAATTGCAAATCAATCGTTAATTTAGCAACTGGTTACATTTCTATTGCTAAATTAGCAATAAAAATAGTGATCGATTTGTATTCCATCGCTAGTTTACAATGGATTTACATTTTCGTCACTATTTTAGTGACAAAATTAGATGCTGAATTTCAAAATTTTATTTTCATTTGATTTAAAATTTAATCATATTTAAAAATATTAATTAATGCTTATTTTATTTCTAAAATATATGTATTATTTTTAAATTGTGAAAATTTCATATTTATTTTCGAATTTAAATAATCATTATTTCATATTGACATAAATATTAGTATAAAATTTCATATTGATCTTATTTTGATGTGAATTAGTGTTAATATTGATTTAAAATTACGCAATTTTGATACTATAAGCAATTTAAATGTTATATAATGATTTAGCATTGTTATATAATTAAATACTAATTATATATGTATTAAGTAATATGAAACATTACATATTTATAGTATAGTTTTAATTAATAATAAAATATTATACAATGTTCATTAAATAGTTATAACAAATATTTAACCCTAATTTAAAATAGCATAATATGTATAACTAACAAATAATAATTCTCTAGAATCATACAAAGTTGTGTTAATATTTGTATTTTAAAGTAATAAATAAATATTAATATTATGTAATGTAAATTTAAATTAATATATAAATAGCATAATATCTCTAAACTAGTAAATAATACTGTAGACGGCGGGGTTTAGCGCACGTCCAAGATTTTAGCAACCACAACACTATTTAGGCTCAGGGCCTTAGGGAACACACTATTATGTCACAAAGTCATAGCATGGAGAAAAGGAGTCACCACCCAGGGTAATAATTGGGATAATTTGATTGGTGGTACTCAATTCTCTAAACGAAAGTTAGCACCACAACCAGGAGATTCTGGGAATGCAATACTAACTTCTCTTAGTCTCGTGTTCATTTAGAATAATTTTATCAATGATTATTTCATCCTCTAATTACATGCAACTTTATTTAAACCCTACTTGACATCCATCTAACCCTAGGCATCTAGTCAATAAAAATACATGTAAAAATTGCAGTCAATATCGTGTTTTCCCTAAGTCTAAACTATGTTAATTTTATTAAAAAGTTAGCTAGATTTACATTTTATTTACAAGTAAGAAAGGGACTAATGGTGGGCCTATATTTTTTATTAATTAGTGAGCCTAGATCTATTTATTTTAGTTTATCTAAGGAATGGGCTTAAGTCTATTCAATTTTAAAGAAAAGTTAAATTAATGGGCCTAAGTCTAACTTGGCTTTATTTTAAGTGAAATGTGGGCCTAGGTCTATTTATTTTAAAAGAAATGAAATTAAGTGGGCTTAGCTAAGTCTAAACAAGTTTTACTTAACTAAGTGCGCCTAAAATCTAATTAACCTAATGGGCCTAAATTGATTTTAATCATTTAAAGTCCTAAACTATTTTTTAAGCCTATTTAAAGTGAGTTGGACCTAAGCGTGGGCTTGGGGCTCAAAATAATATAAAAATCCAAAACCACAACCCAAAACAAATAAAACATAAAAAAAAAATCAAACAAACATTTTAATGATTTTCTAGAAACCCTAAATCAATTACATGCAAACCCTAAATTAAGCTACCGCCACCATCGATTTTAATTGATTTTTACCCAATTGAACCTAATTACTAATTGATTTTAAATGCAGAAAATTAAATCTTTCACTATTTCCACTACTAGGGCTATTACAAACTACGTACAAAAATTAAAATTAAACAATTATACACCCATGAATTAAAATAACTACACAGGATACCAAAATGCAAAATAAAGATAAAAATCCTAAGTTCTACTGCAAAACAATATAGGTTCTTCCATGGCATTCCATGGACCTTCTATTCATCTAAACATAGGCAGTATCCTCCTCAATCGACATTTGCACATCAAAACAAAAACACAAAAATAATCATATTAGTAATGAAATTGAATAATCAAAACAATAATAGAATAAAATAAAAATCATAAAAAGAAAAGAATAGAAAAGAATGGAATAGAAAAGAACACTGATGATTTTAGATGTCATGCAAATGCTTTGAGATAGCCCCTCAAATTGGATTATCACCATTAAAATTGACTCAGTATTGATTTGATTCTGGACTAGGATTTGATTGCGTTTGAAGACACTGACAGTATCCAAATTTAGGGTTTTGAAAGATAAGGGTGTTCTTCGCATCTAGATTTTTAGGGTTTTCTTATGCAATATGGTTTTTTGCATAACTCTCTTCTCTCTTTCGCAATCTCTCTGTTTTTTTCTCAGTCTATGTGTATGTGATTTTATCTTCTTCTATGTGAGTCTCAAGCCCCTTCTCACACATGCAGACTCTTTGCTTTTTAAAGTAGAGTCTGCGCGTACTGACTTCCCATCTCTTCCTAAACAAACTGATAAGAATTTTGATTTTTGAAAGTTATTTACGCATTTTGAATGCGTCAAAACCTTTTTTAGATAAAAATAAAATTCAATTTTTAACCAATCAAAACACTAAAAAAAACACAAAAAAGGGACTTTTAACGATCGACATTGTGCAATGCCGATCAATATTACACAAATGTCGATCCCTAATTTTTTTTAAACTTTTAATTACTAAAAGACCCCTGAAAAATTGACTTCCTTGTAATCAAATCCTAAAAAACATTGCAATTTAATCCCTAAAGTTCAAAAAATCGATAACTATGTTCAATTTTTGAATACATTTCATCATAGGGGCCTACGCCATAATTGTGCACAATTGTATCCCGAAATTGGGTGGTTGCAAATACATATCATAAATTATATTAATACTAACTAATTAAAACACAATTTATCTATAAGAACAAAACTTTAAAGCTATGTAGTTTTGCTACTATAAACAATTTTAATATTATATAATGACTTAGCATTATTATATAATACTAATTATATATGTATTAAATAATATGAAACATTACATATTAAGTATATTTTAACTTAATAATTAAATCTTATACAATATTCATTAAATATTTATTCATTTACATTTAACCCTAATTAATTTAAATAGCATAATATCTATAACTAACAAATAATATATTAATATGATTAAATTCATAAACTATAATTTAATTTGCATTATTTTAATATAGAACTACATAATTTGTAGACAAAAAAAAAAACAACAAATTATTAATATTATAATTAATAAATTTATCTCTAACAACAAAAATACATAGTTTTGATAACTCTAACAAATCCCTTAACCTAACCTAATTTTTCTTTTCCTTCACTTATTCAAACTTTAACTTGAGCAGTCGCCACCTACTCTACTGTCTCTCTCATCTCACTACCACCATCACCATCACCATCACCCTCACCGTTCATCAACATCTTCTTCTACTTCTCTCGCCCTCACCCTTACCTTCTTGTCTCACCTTTGTTTATCACTTTTGCAAACAACGATATGCACACAACATCTTCTAACCCTTTCGTCCTCATCTAATCCTTTCACCCTTTGTCGATTTCAATAATTTTATGATTTAAATTAATGTTAATATTAAACATTAGTATCAAATAAATATAATTTTAAATATAAAACAATATAATATTACCAACATTCTAACATTTATATGATACTAATTTAATACTAAAAATAAAATTTAAATTAATAAATATAATAAAAATATAATCAATAAGAAGCTATATAATTTTTATATAAATTAATATTAATATTGAAGTTTATATTTAATAATATATTAAAATTATTAACATAGACTTTATTTTGTATCAAAACTACGTAGTTTTGATATATGCTAAATAAGAACATATCTCACAAGTCACAACCTAAACCATCATCTTCTATCTAGTTTAGGTCAGCCGCCTCTCCTTTCTCTCATTTCTCTGTTCATTTCTTCTACTAATACCGCCGCCGACACCACCACCACTATCGACTTCCTGCCTTCACTCTCTACCAAAAACTCTCCTATATAGTCACACCTCCTACTTCTCATTTTCCTCTCTTCATTTAAAACTGGTTCGCCTCTCCTAAGCACTCCCTTAATTTCTTTATTTAATTCAGCCATTGCCTCTTTCCCCTCATCATCTTATATTTTTTACTTAAAACAAATAAAAGCTCTCTCATCTACAGATCTAACAAAAAGAAGATGCAAAAGAAGAAAAGAAATAAAAATGGTAGCACCATATCACTACTTTACTCTACGAAACAAACTTCTATTTAGGAGCATATCAGGCTATAATCAATAGCAGCGACATACCTAACCTTTCTCCAAATGATGCCATTGAGCACGATTGCCTTGTCTACCCTCAGTAGCTATTAAGAGGTTCTTAGCTATTTGAATCACTCACTTTCTCATTTCTTTTGTTCAATTCTCTAATCATTTGTGATTTGTAAATGGTTATCAATGAGATAGATGATTCTGTATTGACTACTCTTCAAGATGTGGAATTATTGGCTTTGTATCTTTCTAGAGTAAATTTTCATGCTTTTTCTTTTCAAATCAGTATAAAATTATGTTTTTTTTAATTTTTGGATTGTCTTTGTGTCCATTTATAATTAGGAAATTTATGCATATTTTGGTCCTATAGAATTGAGTTTACTTGCTTATTTTTGAACTTTAGTGTCATTTTAAAAATGGTTTTATGTTCATAAAATAGAATAAGAATTCCACATGTTTGTGTTTCTGCTATTTTTTTTAGAAGAACCTACAGAAAAAAAATCAAATTTGAAACTTTGATTATAAATCTTAATAATTCAAAATATAAAAAGATGAAGACATTGTTCGAAGTAAATCTAGTGCAAATAATTAAACAATGAAGTAAGTCATGCATTGGGCCAATATAACTTCAATAATTATATTTTCTTAAGCAGAATTGAACTATATATTATTAGTATAGATGTGCCCTAATGCCATTCTTATAATGTATAATGACATTGTAAATTATCCTAACGGCAATAAAAGAATAATCTATTATTTAAAGTGTTTATTTAATTGGATATTTATCCATTAGCATCATGATAAATATACTCATTATTAAGAGCTGATAATATGAGCTATGAATTTATTTAGTACATATGCTATAAAATGTTCATAGTCATATAATTGATATTTTGTAATATTAATTAGACTATCACTTCTATCTATTTTCCTTGATTATTATGTTATACTTATAGTGGAAGGTAGTGAGTCTCATGCTACTTCATATGAGACATTAGAATATACATGTGGATTTTTATATGATGGGTGGATTGAACAGTGACGTTAGATACATAATCGCATGGATATTCACTTATGGTCAACGATCAAAATCTAGGTCATAATGGTGCATATAGTCCTTTGACTTGAGGTTCCACATTTAAATGGTTAGAGTTTGTTACCACTTACATACTTATGATACTCAAACATGGGTATATGGGGTGTGGTGGCTCTAGTTAGTTAAATGTAGGGATTCGTGTTCGACCAAAATGGGATTCATTACTTAGAGTGAACCAGGATAAAATCCTATGCTGTCTAAGTTTTTTCTTAATGAAAGAGCTCCTGGCCATGACAAACATAACAGCATGAAAGAGTTTCAGTACTAGAAAGAGTTTCTAGTATTTATTGTGTTTTATTAAGAGATAGAACTTGAGATGAGATCATATGATATAGCTATTAGAGTTTGACTTATTCTTGACTCTAGGCTATATTGGGATCTTTTAATGAAGGGATTTTAGTGCACAGTAATTATGACCAAAAGGGTTCATGTGAATTAATAAACATTCATATCTAATTGGGGAGTTGTGATATCGTTGCTAGGGGTCACTCACAATTTATGATAACTAAATGCGCATAATTGGGATTTTCACATCTAAACTTGAAAAGGTTTCAAATAATATCAAGTGTGGATATTATATTCTCACTGCCAATTAGACATGAATCTAGTAAGTCACACCTAATAGCGTTTTGTCAAATCATCATTTAATATTAATCTAATTATTGATCAAAGAGTTAATCAATTAATTAAGATTAGTGGAATTGGATTTATGCTTTATGCAATGATTCTAGTATATCATGAAATCAATTTCCAATAGAAGTTTTATTATTAATTTATATTTAATTAATATGAGATATTAACTAAAATAGTAAATTAATAATAATATATGTTATTAATTAAAGTATAAAATTTAATATGAAATATTAAATTATTAATAATTAAATTAATAATAATATATGTTATTAATTAAATTATTAGATTTAATATTAGATATTAAATTATTAATAATTATGTGTAAATTGTTGACTTTGAATAAATAAAATACATGAGATGTATTTTCTACACATTTCTTTATACATTACTATGTCAATGTGGCAAGTTAATGATGTTTTAATGTTAAGGTGGCAAGCTAATGATGTAGTACATTACTTGCACAATTTGTTCACTAACCATGTCAAAGGTGTATGCAAGTTGGCATTCAAATTTATATACTAATGATGTGGTATAAGTAATCTTTAATTTGTGCATGTCTATATCAATTCACTTTCTCGATATATATATATATCCTTAGAAAGAGTTCTAAGAAAGAGAGAGACATAAATGAGCAAATGAAATTAAGAAATTAATGTAAGTTGTTGCTTTGAGAAAGTGTGTAGAGTTTTTGGAAAGAAAATATAACAAACGGAAAAGCAACATATACACAAAATAAACTATATGTTCTTGCAACTGAATTAAGTTAGTGCAAGTTTACAATGGTCACTTGGAGAGGGTAATTGCTACTAAGCTTAATCAAGGCAAGAAGGTGGTTGGCAAAGCTTTGGAGGCCTAACACTTGGGAGGCTAAGCATTTGATTTAGGAGTTGAACCAAAGAAATCTAAAGCTAAGGAATTTGTAAGTATTCTCAAACTTAGAATTCCTAGGTTGTTGTTTATTTGTTGTTTTTAATATTTAGCTATGTGTTTAAATGCAAATTGGATCCTTGGGATTGGAATTCTTCATGTGATGAAGAGTTATGTTGAGTAAAATTTTTTAAAATTTGCTCTACTTAGGTTTGTGCTCACCACACAAGTCTTGATGCCTAAGTAGCATAATTGATTCTTGACAGTGGTATCAAATCTCCTTTTTGCACTTAACACATGCTAAATTAATAATAATATATGTTATTAATTAAATTGTTAGATTTAATATGAGATATTAAGTTATTAATAATTATATTAATAAGGATATATGTTATTATTAATTTATAATTAATTAATAATTGCAAGTGTTGTGATTATAATTAATTGTTAGTTGCAAGAGTTATGACTAAATATGCTTACAATATGATTTGAATTATATAGTACTGTAGCTGCTAAGCTACTGCCCCGCACTATAGCAAAAGTGGTACCATAGCACTGTAGCTCCTATGCTACTACCTGGTACTGTAGCATAATTAATTAATTTTTTTTTTAATTTTGCATATTGATCATTATTTACAAGAAGTAATCATGGACTTAGATTACATCCTTATATTTGTAATAATAATTAATTTTATTATTTGATGTGCAATTAAATGTTAATTACATAAAATTATTGGGATGTAATATTAACCTTGGTATGCCAAGGATTAATTATAAGTTACAAGAGTTGTGATAAGAAGCTTGAAGTGTTCAAGATGCAGATCCATGGAGACCGTGATAAGGAGTTTCATGCCTTAAAGTATTATCATGGACTAAGCTATTTTGTAACTTATTTTTAAGTCTTAAAATACATTTAAGAAAAGTCCATAATAACTCCTTTTTAGTGCATACATTTTTGCATGCTTTATGGGCATATGTGATATGTAACATGATATATGGATATATGATATGTATATAAAAATAAATGTTATGTAATATATGTATGTGATATATATATTGGTTAATGTGAAAAGTGAGACCTAAAAATAAAGACCTAAAAATCTTCCAAAATTAAATTTAAGTCTCGAATCTCCATTAGAGCAATAACTTGCATGGTTTTAGGATTATGTGCATTGGCTATGGACACATATAGGTGTACATAAGGTGCAAAAGATTCATGTAGTGTTATTATTAAGCATAAAATGTTATGGATGTATAAACACATTATATGCCAAGAATGGAAAATAAGCGTACCCTAGGTATGTAGTGTTGAAGTTTATACATTTTATTATTCCAATAGTATGGACCTAACTAATTCCAAAGGCCAAGAATGGCATTGTGTACCTAAGGCCTATAACATTAGGAGCTAGATTGATGATATTCCAAGAAAGGCAATGTGTACCTGAGGAAGATTAGTAACCCATTAAGAACTTCATCACCGAATAGAAATCTATCCAATAAGGGATTTCCATTTTCTACTTTAGAAGTGTAGAATTTGCTAAGTTAATGGGAGGCCATTATGATTAAAGACCAAATCTAATGGTATTATTACAAGGTCATGGAATTATTCAATCTTGTTATGCTTTTGTAAAAATTTGATAATATGAGTTCCTCAAACTCGTTAACCATTATTCTTAATAATAATAGACTCATTGGGCCTAATATTATTGATTGGCTTCATAATCTAAAAGTTATTTTGGCCTTTGAACGCATATTGTATGTTTTCGAACAAAGTCCTCCCTGACCCCTTCCACCTAATGTTTCCCAAAAGGAACATGACACTCTTGCAAAATGGAAAGATAATGATATGCAAGCAAGTTGCACTATGTGGGCTTCTATAAGAAATGAAATTCATAGGCAATATGAGAAGTACACTAATGTAAGGGAAATCCTACTTCACTTATAAGAGTTGTTTAGTGAACAAAGAGTTGTGGATGCCAAGCCTACATCAAAAGGTTAAAAATAGACAAATTAGATGCAAGGTCAATTCAAGGCAGATTTATTAGATATCCTAAGGGCAGTTTAGGGTATTATTTCTATCTTCCTGCTGAACAAGTTATTATTGTAAGCAGAGATGCCATATTTCTTGAGCAAAAGTTTCTTCAATAAGGTGGTGAAGGAAGGAAGATAGCATTGGAAGAGGAGCCTTCTAATGATGCCAATCCAGTTGATCAAATGTATATAGATTAATCCCGAGAGTCTAATCCCACTGAAAATATCATCACACCAACTCCTAAAAAGTCAGGTAGAGTATCTCATCCACTGGAGAGACTCGATTTTCTGCATGATATGTAAGAGTTGCATATGCATAAATAAGACAATTATGATGATGATCCTACAACATTTGAAGAGGCTTTATCATATAAAGATTCTTCTAAATAGCTTGAAGCAATAAAATATAAAATGGATTCCATGTATGAAAACCAAGTCTAGACACTTGTTAATGCACCTAAAGGTATTATACCTATAGGTGGTAAATCGATCTTCAAAAGAAAGATTAGTGCATATGGAAAGGTTGATACCTATAAAGCAAGGCTTATAGCAAAAGGGTTTTACCAAAGGCAAGGAGTCAACTATGAGGAGTCCTTTTCACCAGTAGCCATGCCTAAATCCATTCAAATACTTCTTACCATTATTGCACACTATGACTATAAGAGTTGGCAAATGGATGTCAAAACTGCTTTTCTCAATGGTTATGTTAAGGAAGAGATTTATATGGAACAACTTAAAGGTTATGAATCTAAAGAAGGTTCCAAAGTATGCAAGCTTAATAGATCTATTTATGGTCTAAAGTAAGCTTCAAGGAGTTAGAATCATCATTTTGATAAAGCCATATGATCATTTGGTTTTATAAAAAATGAAGATGAGCCTTGTGTGTACAAGAAGGTTAGTGGGAGCAAACTTGCTTTCCTAGCATTATTTGTAGATGATATTTTATTAATTAGGAATGATGTTGGCATGCTTACAAATGTGAAACTATGGCTACATTAATCTTTCTTCATGAAAGACTTAGGGGAACTACCTATATTCTTAGCATTTGAGTCTATAGAGATAGATAAAAAAGAATGATAGGTTTATCCCAAAGTCTTTACTTAGAAAACGTGTTGAAGAGGTTCAACATGCTTGATTCCAAGAGAGGATTGTTACCATTTAGGCATGGTGTCCATTTATCCAAGGGTATGTCACCTAATACACCTGAGGAAATGGAGCAAATGGCTAAAGTTCCTTATGCTTCAGTTATAGGAAGCTTAATGTATGCTATATTGTGTACTAGGCTTGATATTGCCTATGTTGTTAGTGTGACTAGAAAGTTTCAATCAAATCTAGGTTTAGAACACTGGATAGTTGTTAAGGCAATCTTTAAATACTTAAAAAGGACTAAGGATTTAGTCTTATTTTATGGAGGAGGTGATCTACAAATAGATGGTTTCATAAATTCCAATTTTCAATCAGATATCAATGATAGAAAGTCTATCTCTAGGTTTGTTTTTATCTGTAATGATGCTGTAGTGAGCTAAAAGAGTTCCAAGTAAAGTTTAACTATTGATTCCACTATGAAAGCTGAGTATACACCTACATCAAATGTCGCTAAAGAAGCTATTTGGATTAAGAAGTTCATTAATAAACTAGAAGTTATTCCTTCAATTAAGCCCCTGATTCCACTCTATTGCAACAATAATGGAGCCATTACTTTGGCAAAGGAACTGAGGTCTCACAAAAATTCTAAACACATAGAAAGGCATCTCCATATTATCAAAGAAATTGTTGAAAAAAGTGACATCATCGTTCAAAAGATAGCCTCAATTGATAATGTGGCTAATCCACTAACTAAGGCGCTCATTCAGTTACAATTAAACCATCATCTTGAGAAGATGGGTCTATAGTGAATGGCGCTAGTGCTAGTGGGAGATTGTTAGCATAGATATGCCCCAGTGCCATTCTTGTAATGTATAATGACATTGTAAATTATCCCAATGGCAATAAAAAAATATTCTATTGTTAAAGTGTTTATTTAATTGGATATTTATCCATTATCATTATGTTAAATATACTCATTACCAAGAGTTAATAGTATGAGCTATGAATTTATTTAGTACATATGCTATAAAATGTTCATAGTCATATAATTGATATTTGGGTAATATTAATTAGATTATCACCTCTTTCTATTTTCCTTGATTAATATGTTATACTAATAGTGGAAGGTTATGAGTCTCATACCACTTGCTATGAGA
Organism: Mallotus nudiflorus; assembly: GCA_947683625.1. Taxonomy (NCBI): domain Eukaryota; kingdom Viridiplantae; phylum Streptophyta; class Magnoliopsida; order Malpighiales; family Euphorbiaceae; genus Mallotus; species Mallotus nudiflorus. The sequence continues at coordinate 4,709,018 of CANTUR010000066.1, forward strand.
CATCAGAATAGACATGTGGATACTCATGTGATGGGTGGATTGAATAGTGATGTTAGATACATGATCGCATGGATATTCGCTTATGGTCAACGATCATAATCTAGGTGATAATGGGGCATATAGTCCTTTGACTAGAGGTGGCATGGTTATCCACATTTAAGTGGTTAGAGTTTGTAACCACTTAAATACTTATGTTACTCACACATGAGTATATTGCGTGTGGTGGCTCTAGTTAGTTAAATGTAGGCATGAGAGTTCAACCAAAATGGGATTCATTACTTGGAGGGAACCAGGATAAGATCCCATGCTATCTAAGTTTTTTCTTGACAAAAGAGTTCCTAGCCAGGACAAACATGATAGTCTGAAAGAGTTTCTGTGCTAGAAAGAGTTTCTAGTATTTGTTGTGTTTTATCAAGAGATAGAACTTAAGATGAGATAATATGATATAGCTATTAGAGTTTGACTTATCCTTGACTCTAGGCCATATTGGTATCTTTTAATGAAGGGATTTTAGTGCATGGTGATTATGACCAAAAGGGTTCGTGTGAATTAATAAATGCATTCATATCTAATTTGGGAGTTGTCATATCGAAGCTAGGGTCACTCACAACTTATGAAAACTAAATATGCATAATTGGGGTTTTCATATCTAAACTTGAAAAGGTTTCAAATAATATCAAGTGTTGATATTATATTCTCATTGCTAATTAGATATGAACCTAGTAAGCCACACCTAACAGAGTTTTGCCAAATCACCAATTAATATTAATCTAATTATTGATTAAAGAGTTTAATCAATTAATTAAGATTAGTGGAATTGTATTTATGCTTTAAGCAATGATTCTAGTATATCATGAAATCTAATTCCAATAAGAGTTTTATTATTAATTTATATTTAATTAATATGAGATATTAATTAAAATAGTAAATTAATAATAATATATGTTATTAATTAAATTATTAAATTTAATATGAGATATTAAATTATTATTAATTAAATTAATAGTAATATATGTTATTAATTAAATTATTAGATTTAATATGAGATATTAAATTGTTAGTAATTTAATTAATAATTATGTGTAAATTGTTGACATTGAATAAATATAATACATGAGATGTATTTTCTACATATTTCTTTATACATTACTATGTCAAGGTGGCAAGTTAATGATATTTTAATGTCAAGGTGGCAAGTTAATGATGTAGTAAGTTACTTGCACAATTTGTTTACTAACCATGTCAAAGGTGTATGCAAGGTGGCATGTAAAGTGATATACTAATGATGTGGTATTAGTGATGTTTAATTTATGCATGTCTATATCAACTCACTTTCTCTATATACATATCCTTAGAAGAGTTCTAAGAAAGAGTGCAATGTGAATGAGCAAATGCAATTAAGAAGTTAATGTAAGTTGTTGCTTTGCGAAAGTATGTAGAGTTTTTGGTAAGAAAATATACCAAAAGGAAAAGCAACATATACACAAAATAAACTCTAAGTTCTTAAAAGTAAATTAAGTTAGTGCAAGTTTACAATGGTCACTTGGAGAGGGTACTTGCTACTAAGCTTAATCAAGGCAAGAAGGTGGTTGGCAAAGTTTTGGTGTTTCAAGCTAGAGGCCTAACACTTGGGAGGCTAAGCATTTGATTCAAGAGTTGAACCAAAAACATCTAAAGCTAAGGAATTTGTAAGTATTCTCAAACTTAGAATTCCTAGGTTGTTGTTTACATGTTGTTTTTTATATTTAGCTATATGTTTAAATGCAAATTGGATCCTTGGGATTGGAATTCTTCATGTGATGAAGAGTTATGTTGAGTAAAAATTTTTAAAATTTGCTCTACTTAGGTTATGCTCACCACACAAGTCTTGATGCCTAAGTAGCATAATTGATTCCTGACATATATGTCACCAATGTGTGTGTTAATTAATTAATAATATATGAGTGAATACAAGTTTACATAAATGCAAGTGATGATGGTGGTTATACAACTTGGTGCTGGTTGCAATGGATGGAGTAGGAGTGAAAGTCCTTAGTAAGGTTAAACCAAAGGTTCAATCTTTGTTCTATGTTACCTACGCCATTAACATAATCTTTTCCCTTCCTTTTTGTAACTGAGTATAACTGAGCTAACTGAAGTAGACCCAATTATTTATTTATTGCTTTTGCTTCATGTCAGCAGTGCCATTTGCAATCTGTGGTTTTTGGTAGTCGACTGTAAAGAAATTATTTAACTAAGTGCATTCTGATGTTGTTTTGTAGTCCAAGGGTTTCATTATATGGATATAGCATTCCTCATCCCTCAGATGCTTCATGTCATCAACATCTTTTACAATCTAATTATATATTGCTATAGTGGCTTAGGTTTGTATTTAAACCATAACGCTTAATGGAATGAGATTACCTCTGTTCTCTAGGTTCAATTGTATTTTTTTATTTAATTGTTGTTTTAGTTATTCTAGAAGAAAGCAGCATATGTACATAAAATACTAAACTATTTTAATTCTAACTCTAATCAAGTCAAATGCTCTTTATTTTTTCTTTTTAATTGGAAATCATCATTAGTATTTCATTTTCATTTTAATTCTTAATTTTGTAAAGGAATATATGACTACTCCTAATTCCAAATTTTTTAGTAAAATTGAAAACTAAAATTTATAAGCAAGAAATATGATAAATACAAAAAGTTTTGAGTACACAAGCATGTTGCTCTTTGCCTCTAGTACGTAAGCTATTATTTCAGTCTATTAACTGCTAATTACACCCAGAACCCATATTAACATTTGCTAATCTTTTTAAGCCATTGAACATTATTAGTTGAAATAACTCTTGTATGCATTCTAGTTGTTATTTTAAGAACCTACATAAGGTCACCTACTAATACTTCTGAAATTGATAGTTCCAAATTATTATTCCGTTCACTTTTTTCAAAAATTAATTAAAACTTCCTTAATTGTAATTTTACTAATTTTTTTGCTATTTAAGTATTAATAAAATCCACAATAGCTATGTCTTTGTGATTTTTAAGCTAGTCATCTTCTTCTTGTGAATGAGGGCTTTGAATCAAATTTTTGTAGAGGAGAAAGACTATGAGAGGTAGCATGAGTCAATTGATTTACATGACACCTTGTACAAAAGGTAATATGCTTGTTTTTTTTTTTCTCTCCTTTATATATGAGTAAGAATAATATTGTAACCATGTCTAATGTTTAAGCAGATTGAGAAACATGAGCTTCTTAAAATGAGACGTGTTGTTGCATACATTTACAAGAAGGCAGTTATTTCATTGAACACGTACCTCTAATAGTCTAATCCATTGTTCACCAAGATTGAATTGGTAGGATGCTTAATAGGCATAGTGAATTGGTTAATTTGACGGCATAAATTCACTTGGGCTGTCAGGGAGTTGCTTTTTTTTGTTTTACCTAGTATATTGTGACCTTATTTCATTCTTATGATGAGTGGCACCAACCCTGGTGTTGATGGAGAGGCACATAGTAGTCACTAACATTTTTCTAGTTGATGAATACTGTTTGTATTTTTTTTACTTTCAACAATGTATTAAATTATTTTTTTTTACAATGAATATGTACTTTTATATATTAGCCTATTTTCTAGCCTGTTTAATTTAATTAAATATATTAAAATTCAAAATATATTAAAAATGAACTTTCTAATTATTACATTCAAAAATTCAAAATGTTTTACATTACCGATGGAATTTAAATTTAACGACGGAAAATTCTATCACTAAAATGACTTTGGTTAAAAGGAAAACCACTAACTTAGTGATGAAAAGAAGGAATATGTTGCTAAATCAGCGACGGAAAATGAAAATAGCGATGGAAAATGACACTTTGTCACTACTTTAGAGACAAAAAATTATAATCTATCGTTAATATAGCAATAGAAAGTCATAATCCGTCACTAAATTTAGCGACGAAAAATATTATGTCGCCACTATTTAGCGACAGATTGTGTCTTTCCATCTCTAATTTAGCAACGAATAGACAATTTATGTCGCTAAAGTTTAGCGAGGAGCATTTTGCCTATGAAAAATTTTTTGTCCCAAGTCTGTCGCTAAGTCATTTAGCAACATATTTTTTTTTATTTAGCAACATAATTTTTCGTCGCTAAATCAAAAAAATCTTATAGTGTAAACTCTAAATGGAGTTTAGCCACGCATAATTGTGGTGAAAATACAAACATAATTAAAAGAAATAAAGATGAAGAGGAAAATAATGATAAAACTCTTTAAATCTTGAATGAGTCTCCTCCAATCTTTGTTAGCTCTTGTTGTCTCTTCAAGGATGAATGAATGGAATCCCTTAAAATACTTCTCAATATCCCTTTATAGGAGAACTTGATGGAAGACCTGATTTCCCTTGAATTCATAATCCTTTTATCTTAGGAAAAACTTCTTTTTGCTCAACACGGCCATGTTCCATCTTATGTCAATTTGCTTCTTTTCGGCACGAATTGAAATGCCCCTGTGTCAAAACCATGGTACATATCTTCGTAAATCTTAAAGAGAGCAGTAGCTGGAACGGGTTGATACATGACTATGTTGACAATCATGCACTTTAATTCTTCATCTCCAAAGATAGACACGGCCTCAACATGGCTATGTCATAGCCATATTGTAAATACCCAATTTCAAGATAATGATTATGGATGCGACAAAGGACTCCAATAATGAAAATGTCATGAATAGGTCTTCAATACTTAAAATTTGAAACTTCAGAGGTCTGATTGCATTTTTCAAAGAAAGAATTTAATGCTTTCATGGACTAAATTGCAATGCTTTTTAAGGACCTAATTGTAAAACTTAAATTCTTTCAGGGATCTTTTTGTAATTAAAAGTTGAAAAAAATAAAAAAGTGGTTGGAATTCTATAATTCTGATTGGAACTACATAATTTCGATCAGAATTATGTAATTTTGATCGAAATTACATTAATTCCTATCAGAATTAGAGTTTTCCATCTGGTTTTCTAATTTTTCATAAAATAAAAATATTTTTTTCTTAAATCTTGATTGGTATGAAAATTTCTTAAAATTAATTTTGAAATTTATCTAATATTTTTAACGAAATAGAATTCTTTTAGGAATCAATTTATACGTAGGGTTTAAAGGGTTGTTTTACTATAAAATGAGGTATTTTAGCTCCTTTAAGGGCATCGGGAAGGAGCAGTACTCTTATTCATAGCTTTTATTTTGATATTTTGAAGAGCATTCTCTATGCCAAATTGTCTTTTGGCTTGAGGAATTTTTGAAGAACAAGATTCGAAGATCTATCAAAAATTGTGATTTTACAAAATCTGAGGAGCACTCCATTAAAATCATTCATAAGCATCATCTTCTCCATATTCTTCTTTTTTTATTTTTATTTTTATTTTCATTGTATTATTATAATTTATTCACTAATCATAATTTTGTTTCTTTTTTTCATGGTGATTATGGAGGAAAATACCTGATGATCATTTTTGGAGGATTGAATCCATAAGAAGTCCATGGAATGTCATTGATAAGACCTTGTAGAGACATAATTTCTATGGTTTTTATTTATTGCTTTATTTTATTTATATTTTTTGGGGTTGTATTAATTATTTTTATTATCATTTTCAATAGATTATTGTATTAGTCCCAATAGTGGGAATAGTAAAATTGTGTGTGGTTGTTTGTTTATTTTAATTAATTGGTTAGTAAAATTAGGGTTTTAATTGGGTAATTAATTAAAATCAATGGAGAAAGTAGATTAATTTAGGTTGCATATTAATTACAATTAGGGTTTTAGAAAGAATAATTAATTGGTTGTTTGATCTTTTATTTAATTGTTCTTATATGTTTTATTTGTTTTTGGGCTTGTTTATGTATTTTTATGTGTTTTAGGCCTTAAGCCCATATTAGATTTTAATCCACTTAAATAAATTTAGGGTTTTTTTAGGTTTGGTAATTAGATTCACTTAATTCATAAATTTACTAATTTAATTAAGATTAGGTTCAATTAATTAAAATGCATTTTAAGCCCATAATTAATTAGAAATTAGGGTAGAGACAACTTAGGCTCATTTAGTTAATTAGATATAAATCCACCTAATTTAATTTAATTAATTAGACTTAGCCCACTTAATTTAAGCCTTTTTCATAATTTCTAGATTTAAGATCATTTCATTATTAAAACATGTAGAATTAGGCCTATTAATTTAAATACTTCATAATTTGTAGATTTAAACCCATTTTTTTAGAATTAAAATAAATAGACTTAGGTTCATTTAATTAAAAGTAAAAGGAATTAAGCCCATTAGTCTTTAGGTTCACTTATAAATTAAAAAATGTAAATTTAGCCCATTTAATTAAAATCTATGTAGATTAGACTAACTTAGGGATTGCATTGAATGCATTATTTACTTGTATTTTTCATGACTAGTTTGCCTTAGAGTTAATTGCTAGAATAAGGGTTTATATGAAATTGCATGTAAATAGAGGATAATATAGTAATTTATAAAGTAATTCTAAAAGAACACGAGACTTAAAGAAGTCGGTATTTCGTATCTAGAATCTCCTGGTTATGGTGATAGCTTTCTTTTAGGGAATCAAGTACCACCTTTTCTATTTGTCCCAATTATTACCCTGGGTGGTAATTTCTCATCTCCATGCCATGTCTTTGTGATAGTGGTTAATGTGTTCTCTAGAGCCTTGAGCTCAAATAGTGTCGTAGTTGCTAAAATCTTGGACGTGCGCTAAACCCCACCATCTACACATATCGCCCAAATTATTGATTTTTAGGAATTCTTTAACAAAATCTCCTATATAAGAAGGAAAAGTAATTAGGCACTTAAAATAAACTCCTTATATGACCAAAATTCAATAAAAAAAAATAATTAAAATCCAAATTAAATACTAAACCTAAGATATTTCCTAATTAACTTAAATTTTACACAAACCAAACTAATTTATTATTCAAAATTCATTAAAATTCAAATCAAAATATATGTTAAAATAACACACATCAACTAATAATTCATGTTAAATCATCAATCCCTAACCAACATAAATTTAGCTTAAAATGTTGTAAAAATACTCAATAAAACTTTGAAAACATCCCATGAAAATTACAAGAATAAAGAAGAAAGAAGGAAGTAAAAACTAAAAATTGTGATCTTCAATCTTTAACTCTAAATTTCTCTTGAGTTTCTCCCAAATTTCTTATGCTTTCCCAATCACTTTCTACCCTCCAAATCACTTCTAAAGTGATGCATTTGAAGCCCTTGTGAAGAGTAGAGGTGCTTCCTTATAAAATACATTAATTCCACATCATAAAAATTCAATTTATTAGAGAGATGTTATAGTAGCACTAGCAACAACAGGATTTCCTACTTTTCTCAGTTGTGGTCATAGTCTTAGTTGTGATGGCAACTAAATCTTTTGACCTTCAGGAGCTATGATCATAGGTCCCTGCTATGGCAATTAAATCTTCTTACCCAAAATGCAACTTTTCATCCAAATTTATTCACTAAGAGTCCCTACCAACCTAAAACATATAAAATAAAGATAAAATAAACTAAAACACAAAAAACTACTAAATAACAAAATAAAATGCCTAACTAATGAAGCAAATTTTCACACAAACACTAAGTAAGGAATTCTTAATAGTTAAAATTAAAGAAGGGTTTTACATATTTAATTTTGACAAATAAGAAGGAATAGACAAAATCATAAGTGGCAAGCCATGCTCAATAAATAAGCAACTCCTTGTGCTACATGAATGGCTACCTATATGGTTTTGGAAGCTATTGATTTTACTTTTTCCCTATTAAGGTTCATGGACTACCATAAAACCAACCACTCTTGGAAAATTCCAAGAAAATTGGTGGTCTCTTTGGAGTGGTTTTAAAGGTTGACCTAATAAACAGCAATGACATGGAGTGATAGGAGAAATTATTATAAGGATAATGATTTAGAGATAATAGCTCTGTTAGTTCTATAAAATATATCATTTATGCAATTAAGTACTACAAGAATTTTTTTTAAAATAAAGTTATATAAGGTTTTTAAAACAAAACTGTTTGTTAATCCTAATCGTCAATCAAATCAATTTGTCATTAGTCAACCCTTAAAATCAAACTTTTTTTTACATTTCAGCCCTAAAACTATAAAAATAAAAAAAAAGTTATAAAAAATGTTCTTTTTGATATTTTAAATAAACAATATTTTTTTACTTCTTTTATTATTTAACTTTCATAATAACTATATAACTCCCTAAAATAATTTTTACAAAATAAAAATAAAAATAATATTTTTCTTAAATTACTAGTTATATTGTCAATGATAAATAAAAGGGAAAATGATCAAATCTATCATGAACTATAGGTCAATTATCAATCTAATCCTAATTTCAAAGTTGTATCAATTTGCTCCTCCAACTTTGAGAGTTGTTCTAAATCTATCCAAATGACATTAAGCTTGTAATATAGATGATATGGCAATCTGACGTGGCATAAGAGTGGCTGACATGGCAAAAAACTTAAAATTCACTTGATCAATTCTATCCTTAACTATAAACTAATTATCAAACTAATTGTAATTTCAAAATCATTTCAATTTGCTCCACCAACTTTTTGAGTTGTGCTAAATCTATCCAAAAGTCAATAAGCTTATGCCAGATAGCTACAATGGTAATCTTACGTGGCATAAAAGTGTCTCACATGATAAAATTAAACTTTCTTAAAGTAGGTGTAAAATTAAATTCAAAATTCAGTCATACTTTTGCATTTTTTTATCTGATGCATATATAATGGCCATAAAATGATTAAAATTTTTCAAACATCTATTTTCTCTATATATAAAGCTTGAAATTATAATTTTATTTAACAATATTTTAATTTTTTATGGGGTCCTTTTTGTTGAAACTATACCTTAAAAAGGAGACAAAACTAAAACAATAGACCTAGATTTGCATTAGTTTCAAGATGTCTTTAAATGAGCTATGTTTCCATATTTGCATGTTATGATCTCATTATTCAAACCATATATTCTTGGGTTTTGCGATTCTGATTTAGAAAACAGTAAGTTTTATATTTTAATTTTTTTTAATTGTTAGATGCTCTTATGCCATGAAAGATGGTCATTGCAGTTATCTGGCACAAGCTTATTGATTTATGGATAAATTTGGTACAACTTAAAAAGTTAGAGGAGCAACTTGAAATGACTTTGAAATTAGGATTAGATTAATAATTGGTTTATAGTTCATGATAGAATTGATAAGGTGAGTTTTAAGTTTTTGGCCATGTCATCCACTTTTATGCCACATCAGATTGCCACGTCATCACTGTCACAAGCTTAATGTTGTTTGGATAGATTTGGAACAACTCTCATAGTTGGAGGAGCAAAATTGACATAACTTTGAAAATTAGATTAGATCGATAATTGGCCCATAGTTCAGGATATATTTGATCATTTTTCCTAAATAAAACTAATTAAATATTTCAAATTATTTTCAAATATACAATTTCAAATAATATATCATAAATGAATAAATATTTTTTTATAAGGAAAAAATTCATTTAGTTTTGTCAATGTTATAACTTATGTTAGATTTTAAAAAATTTTTGAAACTCAACCAAATTTAAATTGGACAAATTTGAAAAAAATATTTTTACAAATTAGGCTATTTTAAAATAAATATTTGAACATTAAAATAGTTTAACATATTTTTATTATAATTTTAATTGTTATAACAAAATATAATATATAACAAATTTTCTATTTTATCTTAAATTAATTTTATTTTCAATTACAAATAAAATTATTAATTAAAATATTTTCTTCTTCAAATATTTTATGTATAATAGCCTAATAAACTTTTTCTTCCTTTTGCACTTGCTTCAAATGCTTGATGACCTATAAAATAAAATAACAAAAACTAAGAAAAATAAAAGAGAAAAGTAAACCAAAAATAAACTTAAAGAAAAGAAAAAAATTGAAACATAGTGGTTTGCCTTCCAACAAGCACTAATTTTAGGTCCTCAGCTTGACCCGTTGAATATGAAGTATCACAGGTACAACTGAACATAAGGAAGTTGTCATACCTAAAATTTGATTGTCCCTAAAAAGGTCCAATGATGAAATGAACCTCTGAGATGACTAGAGTCTACTCATTTGTAACACCTCTAAAGTGTGTAACCTTAGAAGACCTAACCGACCCCACCAGTGTGCAAAATTGATCACCAAGCCATTAAGTTGTGCTCCAACCTTATGAAATACAAATTATAGGAACAATGAGAAGGTTGTTCTAAGAATTCCCTTCTCAAAACACTTAGCTTATTAGACCGGTGTTCATTTTGTTAGATCGAGACCTAACTTTGTAAAAAAATGAAAATCGATTTTGACAAAATGGACTTTGGAAACACATCCAGAAGGCTCCAGAACCTTTAGAAGTGGCTCCAAAATGGTCCAACACAACCTGAGGATCAACACGTGTCGCCTAAAAGTGCGCGTAAAGCCATAAACATCCATAAGTGTAAAAGAATTGAAGCCAAACCAGACAAAATAGGCTTTTGGAAACACGTTTGAAAGGCTCCAAAATCTTTGGGAGTGGTCTCGGAATAGTCCAAAACAACCCGAACATTAGCGTGTATCACTCAAAAGTGCGTGTAAACACCCCTAGGTGTCATGTGCTAAAATCATGGGTGAATTTGACAAAATGGACTTCAAAAACATGTCCAGAAGGCCCAAAAACCTTATGAACCAACCTTAAAAAAGTACGCGTAAGCCTCATATGGAGTATGTAATGTGAAAAAGTGTGCATAACCGTGCACAAGCGAGCGTTGCCATGCACCAATGCATGACCACATGCCTAGTGCGCAGTTATATGCACTTTGCATGGCCACACGCTCCATCCCTATACCCCTCTATTCCACACATTTTTCATTATAAATAGACACCTACACACCCCATTGTACACTCAAAAATTTGTCTGATTAAAGGCACTGGAAACCCTTTTCCATATAGTTTTTACTCTCCCACTATTTTTTTCTTACGAGATTACTCATCTTTATCAAAGCACACTTCAAAGGTATATAAACTAGCATCATTCTGTTGTTATTTTGAACCTCTCAATGAGGAAAGCTTGATAATCCCTCGAAGCTAAAGCTTTAAAACCTAAGCAAACTTAGTTGAATCTAAGGACCATACAATCATTTTAGTACGTTTAGTTTATCGCACAACATTTTATTTTATCATTGCCAGCATTTGGGATTATTGTTGTGCTTGTGTGATAAGACTGGCAATTTTTCATGCTATATGAATAATCTATGCTTTATTATGCTCATTTCATATCATCATCCTACATCCTCTAGTTTCAAAACATGAAATCACATCGTAAATATCAATAATGTGAAAGTTCATATCCCGAAATAGAGTCATCATGCTTCCAGTCCAGTGATGACATCATGAATCCCCTATATTATCATCATAGCATGAATAATCACTACAAGCATGTATGATGATTTATATTTTGCTTACTCTTTCAAATGATTGAGTGTCCATTCTTATCCCATTGTTCATGTGATCGAGCAAGCTGTGTATGGTTGTATTTACCTTGCAGACTCATCATATTTAAAATTAGATTTACTTCTCCGCAATACTCATTGAGTAACTTGATGTTGTCCCTTTTCTTTTCAAAAATCGGGTGGTGACTCCATAAAATCAAAAAAGGTGTCTCATTCCTACTAAGACCAATCATTTATCCCTATTCGATAAAGTTGTCATGTCCCTCCAAAATAAAAGACCCTTATGGAACCAATTCATCTTGAAACCAAGAGATGTGAAATGCAAAAAGGTTGCTCACAGTGGTGACTCCACTGAGGACTTCTAAGTAAGAGAGATCAACTCGAAAATGACTATTTCTCATTATGCAATACTCAATCATATGAGCCCCTCACCACTGCATTTGCACTACACATCAAATGTGCACCATAGGTCCTTAAAAGCCTCAATAATACTAAATGACATCAGCACCATGATTCCACTCTAGTCATGGGGTGATGAAGATACGGTATTATCACCTTTAGTATTTACTCATGCATTCATCAGACTTATTTGACCAGAGTCTGTAACCTAAGTCCTAAAAGGGGGCGATCGAGCTATCAAAATAATGCTAGACTCACTGACCAGAGTCTATAACCCTAGTCATATAGGGGCATTCTCGCTAAAGGAACCCTTAGCCTTTCACCTTGGCTCAGCTCATGTCGATAAACTAGTAGTAACATCCACTAGGATTCCACCAAGTTGTGCATGCTATCCTTATCCTAACAATGTCCATCTAACCTAATATTCATAAAATGACATGACTCTCCTAGTGTCTATCATCGAATGATATCATAATGTAAGTTTTCATAGAACATTCAAGCTTAGGACCACATGATTCTCATCTACTTTGTGCAAGCCCAAAGCATGGGGATTGATAAGAATCATGTACCTCACCATGAATACTCTATGTAAACTAACAAATAATGACATCCCTCGATGACAAAACTTATGAGACGTCATCCACTTATCCTTATCATATCAAATGAATGGGTTAGGAATCCAACTAGATTGTGGACCTTTATGTCAGTAAAATCAAACTATAAACTATCAAATGACACTTTCATGACTCTCGAAAAACATATTGAATATCGATATGAGGGGGCAAGAACTCAGGCTCCCTGTGATTGACCTTGGTCCTATGCATACAGGTGCATATGGGCTCTGGACATCATTTAAAGCCTGAAAATTGACCTTCACATCGACATTATATGGTTACCTTAAGAACATTTTACTATCATTCCTCAGTTTACCCTTTGGTTATGATCAACATAAATTGAAATAGCCTAGTTATGAGAGTAGAACCATAGTCCCCTGATGACTAAAGGTTCAAAACCTACCTAGGAAAGAGACTGAATAACCTCATAGAGAAATAAGGTTGGAAGAAAAAGGTTGCTTATGATTGGTTTGTTCACTGTGCAGGAAAAACTAACCAGCTTTAATCATGCATACATTACATACATGTAGATAGCACATACTAACCACTATCTCTTACAAGAATAATAATCTTTAATCATGGGATTTTTCATCCATTCCATGCATACATGCTCACCCTTTTCTTTTATAGGCTCACGTCATGCCTTTAGCTAACCTTAATAAATGTATAGGAAACACTAACCATTTTTATTAAATCACATGTACACAACACGCATATACTAACCATATTCTTTCAACCAGCTTGCATCTTTGCACGAACACATCACACATGTATTCTCATCTTGTTTCTTCGCATATCATGCACACATGATAAATACTTTTTCAACCTCTAACATAATGAGCATTCAAGATTATTTATTTTAGCTCATCTCATTTTATTTACTAACCTTTTTTCTCTTTTGTTGTGTTTCCTTCTCCTGAACATAAAGCAAGTACATCATATGCACCATATAAGCTCATATGCACTTCTAATAAGCTCCGATGCATTTCATGTAGAACAATAGCATAACATGCATCCATTACATCTTCATCCTTCACATTAATCTTGCATCCTTTTACATAACATTACATACATGCATTTCATAACAATCATACTATATTATACATCTTATAATAATAGTAATTGTGCATACATGCATTTCATAATAATCACCCTAATCTCTTTATTTTTATAGCCTTGAACCTTAAAAGAAACCCCAACAGTTAGAATTCAAAATGGCCAAGCAATTAGGGAATCAAAGCCTTAATGACCAACTCAAGAAAAACAAAAAGAAACTTGTAGCTGATTATGGCTTAACTGACATCCTTTAAGCTGAGATCAAACCCATTCTTCAGGCTAAAATTAAGAACATCCTCAATCAACCCCCAGACTCTGAGGAAGAGATAATCTTCTTAAATGGTGCTTTTAAAGATATGGGGGCACCCGACACTCCTAATTCTAAGCTGAATAAAGGAAAGAAGGTCTTGAGCACACCCAAAGATATTGAAGATGACTATGAGTTTTACCAAGAAGAATCCTCATTTGGGATGGCAAGCATCAACAAGTCTGAATTGATAACAAAGATCCAAGAACTAGCTTATAAGATCTCTCAACTTGAAGTTCTAATAAAGGAAAACACTGATACCATGACCAGAGGCTTTAACTAACTTTTCATGCTTATGAATGAGCTCTTGTGAGATCGATCCAAGCCCTCAGCCGAATGAAACCAAAAGTCCAAAAATAGGATATGATCCATTACATCCTGAATTCATAGAACTGCCCACAGTTAACCTCCACTCAACCCATAGAAAATATATAAAGTTCAACCAACCTCTTTCCAAGATATTCCAAAAGCTCCAACAAAAGGAGCTCCTGTAGCCTTAAGAACCAAATCCGCTACCAAAACCACTACCCCCTCCTATCAACCTAAACCTTTATTGTAGCTTCCACCAAATGATTGGACACACTACTAATAGTTATAGAACCCTCAAACATGCTATCTTAAACATAATTAGCTCTGAGAAAATTCAAGACTAACCATTTACCTAAATTCCAAGATGAACCCTACACCAAAAATAAATTGCAACAGAACCACCCTTAAAACTAGACATCATTTTGGAACCCTACATCTGATCGTCACAAGAAGGGAAAGCGAAAGGGAACCAGGGAAGCCTATCCTCTATAAAAGACATAAGCAAGCTACATTAAAGAAACTAGAATGAAGAAGACCAATAAACCCCTTTTTGGATGTAATAGCCAAATTAGAATAATGACCTCTTGCTTTTACTAGTTTGCTAGTGTTAGCAGTTTATTTACTTTAGCAAACATCTTATTGGAATGCTAAGTTCTTTGTTTATCATTACCTTATAATCTATTCATCATCTTTTAAACTTATTTGAAATTACAAGTGTTCAATTCTCACCATAGCCTCATTAAAAAAAAGGTTTGATTAGGTACATGAAACCACCTAAGCAAAAGAGGACTAATGAGAATATGAGGCATATGCTTGAATGAATACTCACTATAACCCACTCTTTGATTCATCAATAGATAGAGAGCAGCCAAACTCGCATCCTGCCTAATACACTTTTGGTACAAGTCAAAAGGGCAACAAAGGTGTTGAATACATGCCAGTCCAAACCTAGAAGACTTGAAGTCTTGCATATAGGTTTAAGACGCTCAATAACTCGACATGTCGAGTGTACTTTAGCCTCACTGAATCTTGATGCTCTCCAAAGCATATTAAAACTCATAAGATCTACCAATCATTACTGATGGTCATTTAAAAATCCTAAAAGACTTATTCTTCCTACTAAGACACATACCTGCCTAAAGCCATCTAAAACCAAAGCCTGCAAGCCAACCTTCTTTTCAAATAAAGCCTAAACTGATTATCAACCCAATCTCATCCAATACAATCTACCTTTCAAAACCATAAACTACCACACTCTCATAAAAAAAAACTCAAAACCTCTTAAATGGCCATTAGCTTAGTGCACCATTATCAAAATCTCTGGTTATTCCCTCAGATATGTATATCCCCTTGCTATTGATCCCAGTAACCCTGGCTAAAAACTACTAATCACTCGACTCTCCTCAATGGGCTTTAACCCAGCCTATCAAATAAACACATCTTGCCTTAGCCCTAAAAGACCAACTTGCTCTTCATCGTATAATATACTCATTTGCATTACATGTAAACATGCATCTAACATTCATGCTCTAGGAACACAAGTAAATACTATTCATTTTTGCTTGGCAATCCCATTATCATACATAAGTGAGATCCCACCATCATCATGCACTATGAACTTGCATAAGAAATTATCTTTCCCTCATAAGAAATAAACTACCATCATCATCCATAAATTTGCATAAGCATACTCATCATTCATAAATAGGCACAAAGTCAAGTGCTACAAAGTATAACACATATGTGACAAACGCCCAGACACAACACCTAGAGTCCATAACCTTAAGAAAATGATATAATAAAGAAACCACAAGCCAAAAAAGCCCTACACCTAGCTCCTAAAATAACTATATAGGTTGTGGCTGCCATTAGAAGCAAGCACCAATCCAGCTTAAGCATCTCCCTTATCTAATTTGGGCTCATCATTGTTCATTGCAAAGGATGATAGTCGTGACTCCAACTCACCAATACAATCATGATAAATCGTGCGCTCTCACTCCCATTCACGGCTAGCGTGATAGTGTTTAGCCTGTATAACATACTGCATATCATACACGCATATATAAAACATGTGCATAAAATAAATAGGTATAGTAAAGAAAGCATACTCTTTGAGTGGTCATAAACTCTAAAAAGTGTTGTTGCACACTCCTCACAATGGTATACCAATACTGACCGGAATCTACAAGAGCGAGCAAATAAGTCAATGACCACTTGCCAAATAAATGAAGCAAAGGAAAAATAAATGAAATAAAATATGAACATGAGTAACGTCAGGAGAAGCAACACCCGACTAAAGAAAGCCAGCGCAAGATAAATCAAAATGCACTACTCTACCAAAGATATTCGTCCCAAGCAAAGCCAAGGATGGTTGAACCATCAAGTCCTCGAGAATGGTACTACCAGAAGCCACACTACTAGCATGGGCAATGGCCTCAGTATGAAATGTGCCCTCATTCTCCTCAAAATGAGAGCAAGATCTTTTCTGACAAGATCCTCATTACTACATATAAGCTCTCATAACTCATGTTAATTATAGTTTATTACCAACAAAGTTTGTTATATGCTTGTACAAATCAGGAATAAAAGCTTATTGGATCAGAGGAAGTAACTCTTGATGATTTGCATGATGGCCCGATCCTCAAATCTAAAGGATGAGATGAATCTTCCTAAGGAGGCAGAAGTGGAGGAAATGCGCCACTAGCCATAGTATCAATCAGTTGAGGGATCAACACATCAGCATAAGACAAACCCCCACCCTCTAAGAGACTCTCAGAGGAATATCCCATCATGGCAGCAGCAAGCTCGTCACCATTAAGCTCATGGCCCCATAACATGTCACCAGGGGGAGGAATAGGGACCTTCCTTGCAAATGAACCATACCACCAATGATGGACTCACTCGCCCAAATACTACACTCTACTAGTAAGGTCAAATAGCAACACTTGTCTCTCTATTAGTTGTCATGCAGCCACCATCTCTGTTGTCCAATGTGACCTCACCACCCACCAGTAAAGGAAGATTTGCTCAAAATGCAAAAATTAACAAAAATCTATAAAAGAGAAATAACCAACACAATAGGAGTTAAACATACCTGATAAGGGGACAACTTGCACATTTAGTCCTGAGCCACTGCACAATTGTCAATCAAATGAGTAATCCTCATGACCCAACAAGAAAAATGAGGAAAGCCATCCTCCAGGAAATGCTCATAGGTCAGACGAGGGAGAACCCCAAAATTGTAAGCCTAGATCTATTAGAACTAGGAAGTTAGAAATAAAAAACCAAAGACAAAGAGCAAAAAGAATAAACACGAGAACTCCTACTCACATCCAGCATGAACAAGCATCCGCAAATCCTCGAGCCACCTCGACATACTGTATCAAGGCCCATACTCGAAGTGTTTAGGTAGATGACAACACTCAATGAATAAAATGAAAAGCAATGAGCCAGCTACTCCATCGAAATAAGATTAGCAACATACATCATCAACATGGTGGAGACAAAATCGGTATAATGAGTAAGGTATGGACAACCAGACTTTATAGAGGTAGGCACCCTAAGCAACTCCATAGTAAGGCACCTCCTCACCACCACAAAAGAGCACTCCTCCTCACTAAAGGGAATGGGCTCTCTAGAAAAGCTCAAGCCCATAATAGCATGAAAGTCTAGAGGATCGATGGTCATCTCCCCAACGAGCAAGTGAAAAGTATGCATTATGTCCATCCATCACTCAATCAATGCATACATAGCAATCTAACTTGATGCATATGAATCATAAGAAAGCATAGTGATAATCCCATCAAAACCCTTCCCTGCAACCATCTACTTCACACATAGTGCAAACCCTGATAGTACATGTTGACTTGAAACTACCATGTAGCACAATAATAGACCTATTAGGCTACAAATAATAAGTTCGCTATCAAACATTCACACAATCAATAAAATACTAACATATATGTTATCTCTGTTATTTAACAGGAACAATAATGAAAGCCAAAAAGAAAAGCATCACAACAAGCATTAACAGACAATCATAATAAGAAAATAAAGCAAGACCTATTAGCTATCAGCATTCACAATAAAGCTATATAGATAGTTACAATAAGAGCTACAAAACTACAGCTATGACAATCTCAGTTAAAAAAATAACAAATACAGTAAAAGTTAACAAACAACAAGGCAGCCAAGACAGCTAAATAAAAGACAGAAGACAAAGGAGGACGTACTTGGCAACAATGATGAGCCCAAGCATGAGTCTCAAGACTATGAACCACAAGAATCAAGTCTCCTTGAAAAAGCCTAGACGGCTGAGGACCTTGAGTGCCAAATGGACCATTAGTACTAGTCCCCGCAATAGAAGTCCTTGCTCTAGTAGCCTCTGTGAAGTTACCCTCCTCATCCAAGAAGATATCCTCCAAACCCTCTAGAATGTCAGTAAACTCCATCTTATACAGAGAAAAATGAAAATATAGAAGTAAAAATAGAGCAAAAAACACCAAAAACCTAAAAGGGGTTAAGAAGAGTTTGAAAACATTCAAAAAAGTTTGGAAGAAGCCTCCCTAGACCTCTAGAACACGCGTTTAAATAAGTGTGAAAAGGGGAAAGTACATGACCACACGCTCAACGCATGATTATACACTCCCCCATGCATAGCCATACGCACTTCTCCCCTCCACGCGCTCCTGTGTGATTTTATGCGCACCACGAGACTCTGCACACTTAATTCTCTAGTCCTAAACCTCCATTTGAGCATAAGACATGCACCAAACTCACACAAAAGTACAATGATAAAGGACTATATCTATATAACACTGTGTGCATCATCATCACTGTTTTGAAAGAACTTAGCACTTTCTAAAAGAGGAAAAATAAAGAAAATATCATGAGGATATCACATTCACATATCAACAAAATGACATCAGCAACATGATAATTAATGACATCATCACTGTGTCATCATTATTTAGTAGCATTGTTGTCTACAATACATCATGCACACCTATAGAAGACAGACTCGAGACTATATGACATCATGCAAAGTGATACACATATAGCTAGACCTATAGCCACCATAGTCAAAACTGTATACACTATAATGAAAAATATATAGACCATAGCAAGAGCTATAGACATAACAACAAGGGCAACCAAAATCCTTAGTTTTTTTACAAGTGTAAGACTATTAAAAGGGAAGTCAAAATAAATGCCGACTGGGAATCATCCTTTAGATGGACAAACAATAACCAAAGTTATCTTACTGTGCAGGGAAATGCAACTGCACCAAAGCAGAAGAAGTAATGCAGCAAAATGCAACTACACCAATAAGTAAGAGCAGGGAGAATCAATTTTATAAAAATAAAGCAATAAAGGGGAAGTCATAACCTGCCCTAGCTTAGAATCATTATCTAAAGACATAACCAATACTAACTACAATTGTTTTATTTTCTTTATAGGTTAATACAATTGTGCAAGTCAAAGCCAATCTAAAGCATATAAAGGTGAAAGTCACTAATAAACCAATCTAACAAGAGTTATACAATATAGCAAGTACTACACCCACAGCAAAAGCCATAATTACAACCACAATCATAACCATAGCCATAAGGATATAACAATGGCCATAGTTTTAAAGCATCAAATATGTAGCAACAACAATGCTAGCAATAACAATCAGTAGAGACAACAACAGTAAGAAAAATGAAAAACATCAAATGCCACCTCTGTCACCACCCCTATATGGGGAGTACCCTCTTCCTTCTTTCTTTAATGCATGCATCTGCATTTGCACTCAAACATTAAAAATAATAGCTCTTTTCTTGCACTCATGCAAACTTCATCTATGCCAAAAATTGCATATATCATAGTTGAGTGAGCTAATTTTGATTATTGTAGTCTTCCTTTAATGCCTATTTCATTATTTTTAAAGCACGATCTACGGCTCTCAGTCGAACCTTCCAAATTTTAATCAACTTAATAGTTGCATACCACTTGGATGGACGAAGAACTCATAAGACAAAACTTATAAACAACATTGATGGACAAGACAAATTATAATTATCAATACATCTTTCAAATGGACCTGTGATCTTGAGACCATACTTATCTACTCCAATGCTCAAAAATGAGTAAGAGTATCCAAAAAGACCCTTTTGTAGTATTCATGCTGAGTAATGCGAGAAAGCTGGGGAATACTAAAGGAGGGAACATAAAAAGAAAATAAATGCATGAAAATTAAAGTAGTCAAAATCTTTGTGCATTCCAATGCTCTAAAAATTAGAGTACGAGTATCCTAAAGGACCTTTTGGCGGTATCCATAGTAAGTAATACAGGACACATCCTTTTGGAGACATCTTGATCCGAACAACCAAGCCAAAAAGCTCGAGGTAAGGTGTCACTAGTGTGAACCTCCTCTCATCCTTCCATAAAATCTTGCCTCTTCTGCGTTTTGGTAAGATTCTTGAAACCCTAAATTTAATCAAGTAGTCGAATTACATGGATCCAGGCTTGGGAACGTGATAAAATTTTAGTTTTTCCACTGCGTTTGTATCACGAAACCCAACACTGGTATCAGAGCCACTTGTAATTCGATTAATTAATTATGTGTATATGTGATATATGTTAGGGTTTATGATTCATTTTGAAAAGGGTTTTCAAAATTATCAAAAAGGGCTTTGATTTGTTTTGTGACAATTCTTAGTAATCTATTTGAAAATGGAATTAAATATTAATTTGATTAATGTTTGTAATGGTTTAATGTGATTAAACTAAAAGCAATTTTTGATTTTATGAATTAAGAATTTTGTTTCATGAAAACGAATTTTGTATAATGTTTTTATGAAAAATGAATAAGTATAATTTTTTATTAATATGATTTAATGAAATAGAAATTCTGTTTTCAAAAACCTAATTACTTAAGGATTTAAATCTGTTATGTATTCTATTTTGATTAATATGATTAATTGAAATAGCATATTTGTTTCATGTTTTAATTAGGAAAATCGTTTTCTATTTTAATCAGGAAAATCATTTTTGATTAAATCTGAAACATAAATTTTGTGATTATGCAAATTATGTGTTAAGGGCAATCTATTTAAATGTTAAATAGATTATGCAGAATGGATTTGTTTTATATAGATTCATTCAAGCTGTAATTTTGATTACATAAATTAGGGTTTTCTTAATGGATGCATCTGTTTAAAAAAATTATTATTTTTTATCCGTTTTGAATGGATTTTTCAAACTGTAAAATGTTTACATAAAGTGATGTTTTTAAGCAACAACTGATTCAGTAATATGATTACGAAAATTGGTTAGTTGCTTCCTTGATGCAAATTGGGGTTTTAAGGTGGTTATTTTAATTGGGCGTTTTTGTCTATTTTGAATAAATTGATTTTATAGTAATTTGATTACGAGAATTCATTAATGTTCAGAAATTTAAAAGGCAACTAACTGAAGAGCGGGACAGCCACCAGGGGCGCTGCCCCTTGACCCCGAAAGAATTGTCACATTATTTTATTTTTAACATAATAATTGGATTTAATAACTAAATAGATTATTATGTTATACATGTTTGTTGTTTTATGCATGGTGCATAGCATGGCCCTTAGACCAATGTAATTGGATTTTATTTTTATGGGTTGTAATTTTAAATACGGCCTGCGAGTCATTTTTTTTTTTTTTGTATTTATTTTATTAGAATAGTGTAGAATAAATTATAACAATTTTTGTAAATCAAGACCCATGGTGCAATTCAAGTTGGAGGCCCAGGATGGAGATCCAAGGTGGGAACCAAAGAAGGAGATCCATAGTAGAAGATGGAGATCCAAGTTGGAGGCTCAATTTGTAATTATAATATTACCTAGGTTTGACTATTGATCTTCATATTGGCTTATGAAGATCAACTTAGATTTGGGTCATGCTATGTCACATTTATTTTTTCTTTTTATGTATGTGATGCCATGTGATGCCATATGATGTCATGCAATACAACATAACAATAACTAAATACGATTAAATAAAGACGAACCCTCATTTAATATTAAGTCATTATGATGCCTTCCATAAGTTCAACACTTGTCAAGCCTTAGATTATTATATATGAGGCTACCAAAGCAAGGTGTATAAATTTATCTGGGGAAGGCAAGTTGGATAATGGTGCTATTCAAACGTTTGATATGGTTTGACTTAACTAGGTTATCAAAATGGTTTTGGACCTAGGGCATTAGATGGGATTTTTAGCCATGACATGTGGTGTCAAATCCCATACCATCCAAGAGTTACATGAGATGTAATTGATAAGAGTTGTCTACCTAAATAACCATATTTTAGGTGATGAGCCAAAGCTCACTTAGAGTATGGTGAAATATGGATCTCGGCCCACTAAAATTTGTATAATAAACTTAGAGGGTTATTGATTTGAGTAAATTTAATGGGAGTTTTTATTATGCCTTATACATATTTAATAAAATACTGAATGGAATTTGCATATATTTGTTGTAGATAATGACTTCAAACACTACACCTACCATGTCACTGCGATCGATCCTTGAGAAGGATAAGCTCAATGAGACTAACTTTCTTGACTGGTACAAAAACCTAAGAATTGTTCTTAGGCATGAGAGAAAGGAATACATCCTTGATTAACCCATCCCTGAGGAACCAACTGCCAATGCTACTAGATCACAAAGGGATGCTTATACCAAGCATCTTAATGATTCTACTGATGTCACTTGTGTCATGCATGGATGTATGGAATCTGAGCTACAAAAACAACTGATGGAAATGGAGGCTTATACTATAATAGGCCATCTTAAGGAAATGTTCCAAGAGAAAGCTAGAATTGAAAGGTTCAATACCATCAGGGCATTGCTTTCCTGCAAGCTGACTACTAGCGGCTCTGTCAGTCCTCATGTTCTTAAGATGAAGGGTCATCTTGATCACTTGGACAGGGTTGGTCTCAAGATTGAACAAGAACTGGCTATGGATATTATTCTCCAATCTTTGCCTGAAGCTTATGATAGCTTCATTATGAATTTCAATATGCATAGTATGGAGAAGACTATTTCAAAGTTGCATGGGATGCTGAAAATTGCTGCAAAGAACATCAAGAGTAATACCAAGGATGTTCTCATGGTCAATAAGGGAAAGGGGATGAAAATGGTTGGAAAGGGCAAGGGCAAGGTCTTTAAAGGCTTTCAAAAGCCCAAGCCAAAGCCCAAGCCCAAATCCAAAGCTGAACCCAAAGCAAAGGAAGGAATTTGTTTTTTCTGTAATGAGCCAGGCTATTGGAAAAGAAATTGCAAACTCTATTTGGATTATCTGAAGAAGAAAAAGGGTGGTGAGACTACCTCTTCAGGTATTCATGTTATAGAATTAAATTTATGTGCTTCTGCTTCTGATTCTTGGGTATTAGATACTGGATCAGGATATCACATTTATACAAATGTGCAGGGTCTAAAAAGGAGTAGATCATTGTCAAGAGGCAAAGTGTACCTACGAGTTAGCAATGGAGCAAGAGTTGCTGCTTTAGCTATAGGAACTTATGAGTTACCTTTGCCTAGTGGATTTGTTTTATCTTTAGAAAGTTGTTATTATGTACCTACTATGCATAGGAATATTATTTATGTTTCTTGTTTGGACAAGAAAGGATTTGAATTTATTATTAAGAATAATAAATGCAGTATTTATCAGGATAACATTTTTTATAGATATGCTCCATGCACTAGTGGACTTTATGTTTTAAATGTCGAAGATACTAATGAAATGCCAATCTATAATGTTGATACAAATAAGTCTAAATCTAATGATTTAAACTTGACCTATCTCTGGCATTGTCATTTAGGCCATATAAATGAAAAACGCATTTCAAAGCTACACTAAAATGGGCTTTTAAATTCATTTGATTATGAATCATTTGATACATGTGAATCTTGTTTACTTAGAAAAATGACTAAAACACCTTTTACTGGACAAAGTGAGAGGGCTAATGACTTATTGGGCCTAATACATTCTGATGTATGTGGACCATTAAGCTCAACTGCTAGAGGAGGTTTTCAGTACTTCATAACTTTCACATATGATTTTAGTAGATATGGTTATCTCTATATAATGAAACATAAGTCTGAATCTTTTGAAAAGTTCAAAATTTTCAAGAATGAAGTACAAAATCAACTTAGTAAAAATATTAAAACACTAAGATCTTATCGAGGTGGTGAATACTTAAACCTAGAATTTATAGATCATCTTAGAGATTGTGGGATTGTTTCACAATTGACTCATCTAAGTACACCATAATGGAATGGTGTGTCTGAATGCAGAAATCGGACTCTATGGGATATGGTTGTATCTATGATAAGTCAATCTGATCTTCCAATCTTTTTTTGGGGATATGCTTTAGAAACTGTTGCATTCATTTTGAATAGAGTTCCATCGAAGGCAGTTAAAAAGACATCATATGAGATATAGACTGGAAAAACTCCCAGTTTTTCTTTTCTACAGATTTGGGGATGTGATGCTTTTGTTAAGCGTCAAATCTCAAATAAACTAGCACCCAAATCTGATAAATGCATTTTTGTGGGATATCCTAAAGAAACTAAAGGATATTACTTCTACAATGCGTCTGAGAACAAAGTGTTTGTGTCTCGAAATGGTGTATTTTTGGAAAGAGAGTTTATTTCTAAAGGAACCAGTGGGAGCATAGTGCAACTTAAAGAAATTCAAGGCCCACAAAATAGTGTTGTACCTGATATGGAACCGCAACTGAATCAACAAGAAGTTGTTGAGCCTGCACAAGTACCAAAAGGCCCAATAAGGTCTAGTAGGACACATCAAATCCCCATGAGATATGGATTTCTCATAACTGGTGATAATGTTGTGTTAATTATGGATCAAAATGAGCCCACATCCTATCAGTAGGCCATAAATAGTCCTGACTCTGAGAAATGGCTTGAAGCCATGAGATCTGAAATGCAATCCATGTATGACAATCAAGTATGGATCTTAATTGACCCAAATGATAGTTTAAAAACTACTGGGTGCAAATGGGTTTTCAAAAAGAAAACTGACATGGATGGCAATGTGCATACCTTTAAAGCAAGACTGGTTGCAAAAGGTTTCAAACAAACATATGGTATAGACTATAATAAAACCTTTTCACCAGTGGCTATGCTAAAATCTATTCAAATTCTTCTTTCCATAGCTGCATACTATGATTATGAAATATGGCAAATGGACGTCAAAACAACATTTCTCAATGGAAACTTACTTGAGGATGTGTACATGACACAGCCAAAGGGTTTTATTAGTCCTGAGAATTCTAGAAAGGTATGCAAACTTCAAAGATCCATTTATGGATTGAAGCAAGCATCTCGGAGTTGGAATCTTCATTTTGATGAAGCAGTCAAAGAATTTGGCTTCATTAAAAATGATGATGAACCTTATGTATACAAGAAAGTTAGTGGGAGTGCTATTGTGTTTTTAGTGTTGTATGTGGATGACATACTACTCATTGGAAATGATATCCCTATTTTACGAAATGTTAAATCATGGTTAGGGAATTGTTTCTCAATGAAAGACTTAGGTGAAGCTGCTTATATATTAGGCATCAAGATCTATAGAGATAGATCTAAAAGGCTTATTGGCCTAAGTCAAAGCACTTATATTGATAAGATATTGAACAGGTTTAGTATGCAAGATTCCAAGAGAGGATTCTTGCCAATGTCACATGGCATTAGTCTCAGCAAGACTCAGTGTCCTATGACACAAGATGAGCGAGACCGCATGAGTAAGATTCCATATGCTTCTGCTATTGGATCTATCATGTATGCAATGTTGTGTACTCGACCTGATGTTTCATATGCCTTAAGCACAACGAGCAAATACCAATCAGACCCAGGTAAAAGTCACTGGACAGCAGTTAAAAATATCCTTAAGTACTTTAGAAGAACTAAGGATGCATTTTTATTGTATGGTGGTCAGGAAGATGAGCTAGTTATAAATGGTTACATAGATGCCAGCTTCCAAACTGATAAGGATGATTTTCTATCACAGTCAGGATATGTGTTTTGTTTGAATGGAGGTGCAGTGAGCTGGAGGAGTTCCAAGCAAGACACTATTGTTGATTCTACAACAGAAGCTGAGTACATAGCTGCCTCAGAGGCAGCTAAGGAGGCTGTTTGGATTAAGAAATTTGTAACTAGACTAGGTGTTGTTCCTAGTATATCAGATCCAGTGAACTTGTATTGTGACAATAATGGAGCTATAGCCCAAGCTAAGGAGCCCAAATCACATTAGAGATCCAAACACATACTCAGGCGCTATCATCTCATTCGAGAAATCATTGAGAGAGGAGATGTCAAGATATGCAGAGTACCTACAAATGATAATGTTGCTGATCCACTAACTAAGCCTCTTCCACAGCCTAAACATGAGAGTCATACTAGGTCTATAGGTATTCGATATGATGTTGATTGAGCCTAGTGCAAGTGGGAGATGGTCAATGATATGCACTAGGTCAATCATTTGATTATGCATTGACTTTCTTATTTTATTAATAAAGAGGTATTTCATTATCATTTAATTTATGATAATTATATGAATAGTTAATTCTTACTAAGGCCATCAAGTATGTGACTTAATAGTAAAACCCCTAGATTAAAATAAGAGTTCTATTCTAATTATCCCTAGCCATTTATTCATTATATAAATATTAAATTATTAAGGCTAGTATGATATTGACTGATGGTTATGTTTTACTAATCATGAATATGAGATATTAAGTCAACTCATAGGTACATGATGAGAGATCATGTACTGGATTGACCCACTATGAGAATACTATATAGATTATTATCATAAGTATTTCTCATCACAGTAATTTTATTTCAGTCCTTTGACCTTGAAATCATCATGGATTTCTACATAGCTATTTTATGTTTTGACACATTCTAACATTGTCTTTAATTAGACGATTAAATTGGAATGTTGTTGGATATAAAATTAGTTATGTGAGGAATGTGAGTGATTCAGAAGGAATTTATCCCTCATTAATATGAAAACAATATCTATGGGCCCCTTGATGAGATAGACTGAAGAAAATTGCATGGCCATGCTGAAATGAATTGATAAAGAGTTATCATTTTCAGTCTACTTAGAATCAAGTCATAATATTGAACTATATAAGGATGACATTCTATGCCTTATGTTCAATTAAGATATCATGTGATAAAGGGACAATAAAATTCATTGTAATTAGGTTATGTCAGATTATTGACTTCACATGACTTGGGTAGTCATAATGTCTTGCTAGAGGCCACTTATGACTTGTAGGCCTAAATAGAGATTTATGCCCACTACCAATGTTATATGAACCTACAGGGTCACACACTTAGAACAAGCCCAAAACGAATATGGGTTTAATAAGCCCAAAATAAACTCTCTGGAAATAAATAATTAAAGTGTTTTATTTATTTATTTATTTAAGATAAATATTATTTAAATAAATAAATAAGATATTATTTTTTATTTGTTTTTAAACAAAATCAGAATATAATAAATGGAAAATTATCAAAAGGTCATTGGTAGGTGAAACCCTAATTTGGAGTCTATCAATATGTTATATTCTCTAGGGTTTCACACACTTGTTTTTCCTGCCTCCAAATTCGTTTTCTTTTTTATTAGAAAATAAAGACAGTGTTTTTTCTTTTGTTCTTGATTTGTGAGACAATCAAGGAGGTTGCTAGCACACACACTCCAATTCATTTTATGAAGGGTTGTTCGTGTGGATACCTATAGAGGACGTATCCTTTTGGAGACATCTTGATCCAAATAACCAAGCCAAAAAGCTCGAGGTAAGGTGTCACCGGTTTGAACCTCCTCTCATCCTTCCAGAAAATCTTGCCTCTTCTGCGTTTTGGTAAGATTCTTGAAAACTTAGATTTAATCAAGTAGTCGAATTACATAGATCCAGGCTTGGGAACATGATAAAATTTTAATTTTTCCGTTGCGTTTGTATCACGAAACCCAACACTGGTAATAGGCATAAAACCATAGACATGTCTATGAAGATGCAGACTACCTGCACCTGGATAGAAAAACCCTATGAAGCTTCACTATTCTTTGGGATTGACTTTGGGCCTTTCCTACGCAGCTTAGGTGGAAGAAGGCTCCTTTCTAGGGGGGTCCGAGCCATCAGTGAGATACCACTCTAAAAGAGCTAGAATTCTAACCTTGTTTTAGGACCTACACGCCAAGGGATAGTTTTGATCATTTCTTCTACATTTGCTATAAGGTTGACAACACACTTCTTTTCCTATAAGTCAACTGCTATCACTGATATTTCCAACTCCTCCCCACCTTTTATTGCACATGGAAGCAACAAGAATGGCATATATCTCACCTAAGAATTATCTTTGTGAACCAAGGAAAAAGAGAGGAGTGTTGAACTATGACTATATCTATGAATATATTCAAGGCCATTGCTTTTATTTCTAATTCTAACAAAAGAAGCACTATAACATCTTAAACCAGAGCCAGAAGCATAAACAATTAGCCCTTGAATTTCAACACCATCTAAAATAAAAGGTATGTATAATGATAATGAAGGTCCTTCTACTTGATAATTGAACCATCTGGGTGCCTCAATAACAGGGAGAAAAAAGGAAAAACTTTGCTTGTACATGGAGGACATTACCTATTGAATTAAACAAGTAAAAACCTCTTAAATTTTAAACATTAAAAAGATTGATTATAATTTTTTCTTTTTATAAAGAAGGGTATAGAAGTAGAACTTGCCAAAATTTTTTTTTTTAATCATTAGCCAAACTATCACAATTTTCTGTTGCAATCATTGGCTTATTTTCCACATTCTCCAAACCATCAATCTCCATAAGTTTTGGACAATCAGTCAGGCTAATTAGATGTGGTGAAATTTTTAAATGAATTGGGACTCTTTCCAATGACATGCATTTAAAGGCAATTAAGGCCTTTAAATCTAGGGGGAGGTCTGAGATAGATACAAGATTTTTGCAAAACTTAGGGTTAAGGATTTCAAGGTTAGTAAGCCTACCAATGCTAGTTGGAAGCCCAAAGAAACTGTTTGCTCCTAAATCTAGATGTTTAACTAAGCTTAAATTTGCAAGACTTGGAATTGAATCTTTAGTTAAGTTATAATAACAAAGCTCTAGACTTTGCAGTAAGCTTAAACAAGCAAATGAAGCTAGCAGCACCAAACTTCTATAGTTTGGATTTCTTGGAGAAAACCAGGATGCAAATGACAAAAACCATGAGTTAGAAGATGGTGCATTATCCATAAGTCCACCTAACGATACATTCTTAAGGTTCTTCAACTCTCCAATTAAGAAAGGTAGGAGTTTAATTGATGCTTTATATGCTAGAAGCTCAGTTAAGGATTTTATGTCACCCAAGCGCTCAAGTAACTCCATAAGTTTTAAATAATAAGATATGTTTAGAGTTTGAAGGGATTTTAAGCAACAAATGCTTTCCGAAAGATTCTTTAGGCTCTTGCACTCTTCCAAATTCAAGAGAACAAGTCTCTCCAAATGCCTAATAGATTGATGGATTTCAACCAAATTTTTGCAACCTTCTAGCTCTAATCTATCTAGCTTATTGAGCCCAAGGAAGTTTGGTGTTTTATAAAGGCTCAAAGAATGGCTAAGATTGAGAATTGTCAGCTTATTAAGAACCTACCCAAACAAGGACAAGAATATATAACAAAAAAAATTCCAAGAAAAAAATTCAAACAACTTGTAGTCGAAATACTAACTTTAAGTAAAAGATTAGTAAAACATTATGCAAAGGGTAGATAATTTAAATAGAGAAAGAAGAAGCTTATAGAAAATTCATACTTTAATCCCATTCCAAGCTTCCTTGATGTTGTTATAATGCATGTCTAGGATAACGAAGTTGTCTAGTTCAAAATTATTTGGCAAAAATTTCAAAGGGCAATTGTGCCAAAAAAGTGACGTAACAGAAGGGTGGATAATCACAATTGAATATTGTTGAATCACGCATGACTGCTAATAAATGATCTTCTATAGCAATTTAGGCTATAGATATCAAAATTTCAACAAATTTTGCAAAAATAAAAAAAATTCAAATTATCATAAAATTGTCGTCCAACAATAACAAGGAAAGCTTAAATAGTAAATCCTAGAAAAAACACTAAACAAAAATAGGAAATAATAAAAAAAATTGCCTGTTTAAGGGCCTAAATGATAGAATTTGGCCGAAAAGTGACAGATCACACAAGCAAAGCTTGTGAATTCAAACTGTTGGCCCGTTTTCATATGAAATAAGCTTTTGAATCGCCCAAATCCGATACTTAGAACTTGCCCAAAATTACAAAACTGCCACTACCATAAATTGTCAAACTTTTGCATAAATTTGAAGCCTTGTTCCTCTATATGGCCTGCATCATAAAGCCATCCCAACTCTGTCAAAAGGTGTTCATAGCTTCCAGTAAGATGAACCTCATTGATTTGGAGCAATCGTAGATACCTCATCTTTGTAAAAGATTCTATGCTGAAGAAAAGCTTTATTGATGCTTGTTGGTCTAGTACCAAACCCTCTATTGCTTCTGTTCCCTAAAATATGTATGTGTGTGTGTGTGTATATAGCAATGATCAATTGGCGAACCGTTCTCTATTCAAGTGCAATTCATGAACATATCATGCATATGTCGAAGAGTATATAATATAATCATAAGAACATACAGTCATACAAGAGTTTAGCTATGCACAATTGGAATTATATAGTTCCTACTCTCTGCCTGTTGAGTATATCCAAGACATCATCATTTAACCAAACTCTGCTGCGTTTTCCAGGATGATTAGGTGAAATTTCACGGACGATCTCCCTTCCCATATGTCGTATCGGATCATGCATGTTTAACTTATTCTCTAAATTAATTGTTAAAAGGGACCTCTGAATAAGAACATTGATACCAATTTCAAGAAAGAAACCACAACCATCTAGTATTGTTACTACGTATTCTTGATCTGTTCCAATAAAGAAGCATGTGATGTTAAGAAATATATCCTTAACTTTACCATCATCAAGTGTATCAAAGTTTATTCTAAGTTTTCTTTGACTCTGGTGGTAAGGAATTTTTCTTAATTTTGCTAAAGCATTTGTCCATTCAAGTATGCTTCTTTTGCACAAGTAGGAACCTAAGACTTCAAGAGCCAATGGAAGTCCTCCAACATAATCCACCACACCAATTGAAAACTCGATATAGTCTTGTTCTAGTTGAGTTTCCTTGAAAGCATGCCAACTAAACAGCTGAAGAGATTCATCACGATTCAATTCTTCAACCTGATACTTCCTATCAACTTCAAGTTGAGTTAGCAAATGTTCATTTCTTGATGTAATGATTATTCTACTTCCCAGGCCAAATCAGTTTCGCTCTCCCACTAATGCATCAAGTTGCTCTATTTGATCCAAATCATCAAGCACAAAAAGAAGTCTTTTATGGGAAAGTCTTTCTTTGATCAAACTGATTCCTTTGTCAACATTACCAATCTTTAAAGATTTTTTTTTTCAACACAACAAGTAGAAGTTGCTCTTACAGTTGAACTAGACCATTGGATTGTCCTGAGAGCCCTTTGATATTCGACAGGAAGCAACTTCCTTCAAAACCATCACAGAGTTTGTTAAACACAGCCTTTGCAAGGGTTATTTTCCCTATCCCTCCCATCCCAAGGATGCTAACAATGTGAACATCATTTGCACCAACATTTAGCAACAAAATCACATCTTTGGTACGGGAATCAATACCAATTGGGTGTTTGGCTACATTCAAGTAAGTCCTATTCAATTTACTCACAACATCCTTCACAATCTTTCGAATAAATTTCAATTCATTTCTGTAATTAAGATCAAACTATTAAAAATTTCAATTATGAGAATATGATCGCAAGTATTATTAATGAAATAACAGAAATATTATTTAAAATAAGCAAGTAAAAAAGTGTCTAGCGACAACTTCTCTCCAAGAGCAATATAAGTTGCAGTATTTGAATAGTAAACAAGGGGTAAATTACTAAACCCATGCGGTTTGTTCAAATATATTAGTTGATTCTTGTTGTTTTACTAATATATAATGACATTCCTCAATTTTATTTAAGTTATACTAACTTACTCCTCCATTAGTTTTGTTGTCAAATCATGAGTTAAAGTGTAATTTCTAACTAAAAATATTTCTTTTGGTCTTGATTTTTTTTTTCAAAATTCATACCATTCTTTACTTCTGAGTTCCTATATCACTTTTGAGTTCCCAAAATTCATACAATTAAAAAATAAATTCACTTATCTAAAATAAAGAATTTTGATAGAGAATAATATTATATATATATATATATATATATATATATATATATACAAAAACAATTGTCAATATATAAAGAAAATTATAAAATCACTACTTGTTTTAATAATATTCCAAATTATAAAAATTTTATTTTCAATAAAAATTATACCTCTTTTAGATACAAATACTATGATAAATAATATATTATAATAAAAATTTATTGTAAAATTTTTTAATTAAAATAAGTTTTATATTTTTATATTTTATATAACTTATTTAATCAGAACTTTACTAAATTTTAAGTTTTTTCACTTAGATTAATAATTCTACGTGAATCTAAATGAAAAGATTAAAATTTATGAAAAAATTTAAGAAATATAAAATTTAAAATTTAAATTTATTTAAATTAAAAATAAAAATTATAAAATACAATTAAAAATCATAGTATCTTTAATTATCTTTTCATTATAATATTTTATTCTAAAAATAAAATTTGTAAAAACTAAGACTTCTATAGTCAAAAATATTGTGAAAAGTAATAATACTATTACAACTTTTTTATCTTAATGTTTATTTGTTTATTTATTTTTTTTTTAATTTAATATTTTATCTTAACGTTTATTTGTACTAATGATATAAATCATTAACCTTTAGTAATTTGATAAAAAAAAAAAAAAAAAAAAAAAAAAAAAAAAAAAAAAAAAAAAAAACTTAAGATAAAGCAATAGCTTAGTACCCATTTGCCACATTTTGGAGGTCCCGTCCGGACAGATTTGCCTCAGTTAGAGCTTCTCTCCGCTTATTAACCTTCTCCTATTCAACGAAAAGCATCAACAAAGCAACCTGTCTGCTTTCGAACATTGGACGGATCAACATTGTAGAATATGTGAAGAACAACCTGGCCTATGGTATTTCTGTACTCAATGATCTTTACAAGTTCATTGAGACACCATGGAGAGAATGCGTAGTAGCCTTTAGAGAAGATAATGATAGAAATTTTCGGTTCTTGAATTGCTTTAAGAAGTTCAGAGGAGATGTGCTTTCCTTTAACAAGTTGTTTATCATCTCAAAATGTACGGACTTCTGCTTGGAATAGAGCAGCGTAAAGATGATCAATAAAGTTCTGGAGGGTATCTTCACGTCTAAAACTCAAGAAAACATCATGGCTCCAACGAGACATTGAAGTGCTTATGCGTACAGTAGCAGGAGGAAGAGGAAGAGGAAGACAACAATGATAAGGGTTTTCAATCTACTGCTGAAAATGAGAGGAAAGTCGTCCATTAATGTCAGTTGGAAGAATACATATTTAAAGTCCGCATAAGAATAGTCATACTGTCGCGCCATCTACGTTACATTTCTCATGGTGAAGCCACACGCTATCTGAATTTGTAGATTGACTATTTTAAAATAGGCTTTTTGCCAATTTATGGCAAAAAAAAAAAAAAACAAAAGAAAAGAAATTGTCATTCTATGCTTGATTTAAAAAACAATCTAAATTTGTGGTTCAAAGGAAAAAAAAAAAAATTATCCGTTTATGATGGTTTTTGAGAACTTGTCAGTTGTGACAGAATTTTACCAATGCAAGTGACAAACTAATTAATTATGTCAATTCAATTGACTAAGTTAAAAGAATATTATTTTTTTTTGCTATTAATGGCGGAGCTGATATTGTTATTTTTTATTTCTTTACATTTCCGTGGTTGACAATGGTGAAAATGATATTATTTGTTTTTTTTTTTTTTTTTTTGTTACATTTTCAAGAAGTGATCTAGCCGTACAATGTCAAGGAGGTGATACGATTTCGACCAGACTCACAACTCAGTTGCGAGTAATGCCAGGCCACCTGCAATGATTTGAGGTGCTGCTGACATTGGCACCACACCATCCACTTTGGAGGAGAGCCTCTGCTTCTAAATGCATGGATGATGAATTGAATTTGAATGGAGCCCAATGTTGTTAAAATAATAATTTTATTTTACCAAATAAAATCATGAAAGTCTTCTTCATTTGGTGTTGCAGAAATTCAATATTATTATGGCGTAAATTTTAATTGTCATATTGAAGCTTTATATTTTTATATTTGTACACTTTAACAACCTTTTAAAAATTTTCACCCCTAAATTTGTGTTCACAAATCAAATAGCTGCATTTTAAGTTTTTTTTGTTTTCATTTTTATTATTTTTGCAATTTAGTCTAATTATAAATCAATTCAAAAAGTGTTATATGATTTTTATTTAAAATAGTTCAATCAATTAAAAGTTAAAAATTTATTATTTTAATGCATTTAAAGTAAAAAATATATATATTTTTATTTCCAATTAATAAAAAACTTTAATTTATTTTTTACGTTAAAAAATATTTTTAATAATAATTAAAAATAGTGAAAAGTATACTTTTTTTAAAAAAAATTATTTAAAACATCAAAGTTAAAAATTTTAAAAATAATATTAAAGATATATTAAAAATTTTACTTTTGATATCCGGTACACTTAAAAAAAATTAGTTGATGGTCAGTCAAATTTGATTTTTTAATTGTTTTTATAATTGTTGATATTCCTCATTGTAATTTAATGTTGAAATGTTTTATTCACTATTGTAGGCAATCATACTTAATTTTTATGGGCTTGCACTAATGAACATAAAAAGTTCATATTTATTACTTTAGGATTGAAAGAAAGGTATCAAACTCAATTTTCAGTTAGGAGAGTAAAATTTGACCATTATATTGGAAACTTTGTACTTAATTAGAATTTTACTTATACTTTATTAGTTTTATTAAGTATGTCAAATACATTAGAGTATTAAAAAAACTATTTTTAAACATTCATATTTAAAGTTAATATTTTTGTTTAAATTTTAGCATGTTTAACTTATATTTGATTAAATAATAATTATGAATAATAAATAATTTACCTATTAAAAATAAAAAAATAAAATTTACTAATTTAAACTAAAAGATATTTTTACTTTAAAACTAACATGTTTAAATAAGAATAAAAGTATTAGTTTTAAATTCATTTAATTAATTAAATGATTATTTATTAAAAGTTTAAGGCTTTAAAAATGGATTTTGCCAAATATGATTTGGTAAAGTTTATATAAAGACTGATCATGTTTCAACGTAGCATTAATTGTAATAAATAAAAAAAGACTTCATATATCATGTAATTTTTCCGCTGATAGAATAAAATCAAGTCCACTTTGTTAGGGTCAAGGTCTTCTTCACATGTAATGCTTTTCATATTCGTTAATGACTTCAAGAATGGTACTTTGGCGTATTGATTAGTTAGAGAGTTACATTTGTCTCTGGTCTATGCTCTACAGGATCTTCTTGTCAACGGGTATTATTCATTAGTTGTAGACTACGAAAGAGGACGGGAACCTATCAGCGTAACTTAGGAAGTCCGCCATTCACACTGGCGGACTGCCTTTTAATAAATAAATAAAGTCTTTATCCTTTATGAATGGTGGAAGTCTGCCATTCCACCATTCATAACGGCGAAGCTTCCTTTTTCTTTCTCCTTTTTCACTACCATGGAAAACCTTTCAATCACCATTAATGAGTTAGTTTAACAAATAGTCAACCTGCAAGTTTCTGACCTAGTTTTGGAACTTAGCACCGGAAATAATGAAGGCAACAGGGTTAATAGAAAATTTCTAGTTGGAAAAATTATTTCTACCAGGAACATACACACCCCCAAACACTGCCAATGGAACCAAAATTCACTAATCCACTAAAAGCAGCTCAGCTCCAACCTGACATTAAAAACAATAAGATTAGTTTTGTACACATATACAATCAGCCACCTTATATAATCCAATCGATTTACAACTATCAATCCAACCACACAGAGATCTAACAAGAAATAAAATGTAGCATTTGTATCACTAAGATCTCATCCTTCATAAATTGACCTTGCAGCTGCATTAACACCCAATTGGCTCATCCAAAACAAAGCATCAACAAGGTCTTATTGTAACAATATCAAACAACACAGCCAAAATTAAAAAATAATAATAATAACTATAATAATAAAACATGAGAAATAATCAGCAATTGATATCAATTGAAAAGAACTGTATATGCAGAATTATTTGGGCAGATTTTTTAGTAAGCAAAAAATCAGCAAATCACTTATGTTAAAAAAAAATAATCAGCCAATGAACATTTTAATTTATTAAGATCAATGAGCATATCTCGATACTAATTCTGTGGCTCAATTAATTAGCATGCAAGACCAGCAGCTTTCAACTCAAAATTCCCAACTCTATACCCAGAAGCCAGATTGTTTTGTTTATGGTCTACTCTTTCGCAGGACAAAAAATCACTAATCTTTAATTTCTAGGTGATTCATAAATAGAGAATTACTTAATTTTTCTTTTTTTTTTTCTTAAAATAAATAAATAATACATTAAGACACTGATGAGGAGGAAGAGGATATTGATGAGGGTCTTGAGTCTTCTGCTGAAAATGCGAGGAAAGTCATCCAATAATGTCAGTTGGTAGAATACATACCTAAAGCACGACTAAGAATAGTTATAATGTAGCTCAAATATATATATATATATATATATATATATATATATATATATATATATATATATATATATATATATATAGTCATAATATATTAACAAGCATTGGGATCGACTGGCAGAGGTTGTTCCCGCTCAAGTGAGATTTTGAATTCGAGTTATAGTGTATACAATGTCATTAAATTAGTTGTTGGGATAGATTTATCACCCTTGTGATCCTTTCGGATAGAACCAGATTATCTTAAAAAGTATGATAATTAATTTAATTAAATAAAAATTTTAATTTACCGAATAAATTAATTATATTAATTAAAATATGAAATTTTGATAAATAATAAAAGAGACAAGCAATGTTAAAAAAATTACACCAGTTACATATAATATATTGATTTATAAGTTTAAATTAATAAATAATAAGTTTATTAAATAAGTATATAAATGTTAGTAACTTGAAAAGATTTTTTATTTTTTAGATAGAAAGAAAATAAATTTAAAAGATATTTTGCATTATTTCTTAACTAAATAAAATAATTTCTAATTTTATTATTAGTTGATAGTTATAATAAGTAAATTGTTTAGTATTTATATTAAAATTTATTTTTTTATAATTTTTATATTTTTTTAATATTTATTTATATATTCTTCTATTTTTAAAATTGACACATTTATTAATGTCTTCATTTTTTATATACATGACCAATATGTTGCTGATAATAATAAGTTACTAAAACACATCTCTCCTAAATCAATCGCCGCCCTTGTCATCAACGATACCAAGACGAGGGGGTGAAACTGTAATTTAAAGAAAATATCTTTATAACTATAGTTGTCATCTTTTAAAAGGAAAATATTTCATGTTACTACTACCAACAATATGTCGCTAGTACTAGTGGTGCAACTTATCCAAATGCATCTCCTCCAATTAAATGGTTATTCCTTATCGTCAAGCAAACAAGGGGCAAAACTGTAATTTTATTTACAATTTCTTCTTATATGGCCATAGTAGGACGTTTATCGCCATCCTTTAAAAGATAAAGGTTTCGTGTCACTATCAACGAATCAACAAGTTGCGATAAATTACCAAAATATCCCTCTTCTAATTCAATTGTTGCTTTTATTATCAAGCAAACAATGGGGAAAATTTGTAATTTAAAATTTTTCTTTTATTACTACAGACATCACTATTAGTGACGCATATTGCCATCCTTCAAAAAAATATATTTCATGTTACTACCAGCAACAGAATTAATTGGTTGCTGATAGTGACAACTTACAAAAATGCTCCTCCAATTTAACTGTTCCTCTGTATCATCGGGTAAACAGAGAGCAAAACTATAAATTAAAAAAAAAAAAAAAGGCTATTTTTATGGCCATCCTTTTTAGAAATACTTTTTTCCTATGTTTGGTGGTTTTCATTTCTATGTTTATTAGCACCTAAACTTTCCATTGTTTTGATATGTTTCGGTTCCTCAAGTGGAATGCCAAATTAATATGAAAATCTGAATTCATACATTTTACTCGCTCTTCTTAATTTTCTATGTGTAAATACACACAAGCATAGTATAAACTCCATAAAATAATACTAAATTAATTAATAATCTCTTTAAATAATATCTCTAACTTGAAACCAATATATCAAATTAATAATTGGCTAAATTTTTAAAACCTGTTTCTAGTTCTTTTGATGGTCGTTGCTGGACTAACTAAGTTTGCTGTAGGGACTGTTTCTTCTTTGTTTGCTGTTTTTGGATTCTTTTGTTCCTTCTGTTGTTCTTTTAGTTATATGGAGGGGTTTTTTTTTCATCAGCACAAGTGGTTTTTCCCTTCTTCTTTATCAATAAAATAATATCTTTTTATAAAAAAAAGAAAAAATACATAGAAATTTTTTTAAAAGACATCTAATATATAGATTAATAATATATAAATAAATATAGTTATTATATCAGTGTCATTTTTTTTTTTTAAATTAATATTGAATTGTATTATATCACTAAAATTTTGTTCTGCAATAACTAAAGAGTCTAGTAAGGTCGGTTGAGCATTAGACAAGCTCTTCTAATAAAATAGCTTCATGATTTCTGCTACCGAACCTTACTTTTATCCCCTCCTAGATCATGGGATTCAATTGGGGAGGAAATAATATCGCAAGGATATACTGTAACTTGCTCCAAATCAATATCCCAAATCAAGATGTCAAACATTGCATTATAAGTTCAAAAGAGAGAAAGAAAATCATTTCAGAGTTACAACTGAGCCTACGTACAAAAGCAAGTTAAAAAACGTTGATATTGGATTATTTTCCCTTTTCTTTCACTTCATGGATACATATAGAACAATATATGAGCCCGCCATGATTGCCTTCTATCCTTTATGTGTAGTACATCCATAGCAACCAAAAATCTCTCAGAAAATAAGAAAAAACAATTTTAAGTCAAAGATTGGCTCAGGAATTCCTTATGTTGAGGGAAGCCTAACGCATCAGCCTTCCCCCCTCGATCTTTTGAAGCATCTTTCTTCATTAGGTAAATCTGAGACACTACTGGATTCAGCAGCCTCATCATTATCATTGTCGTAACCTCTCTTCACTCTCACATCTACTGCTTTTATCATTTTTTCTACATTTGCTATAGGGTGGACAGCACACTTCTTTACCTCAAAGTCACCTTTTGCTATCACAGATATTTCCAACTCCTCTCCGCCTTTTTTTGCGCATGGAAGCAAAAAGAATGGCACATAACTTACCCAACAGTGATCTTTGTGAACCAAGGAAGTGGACATGGATATTGAACTATGACTGTGTCTATGAATATATTCAAGGTCATTTCTCTTATTTCTGATTCTAATAAAAGAAGCAGCAGCACATCTTAAACCGTAGTAGACAACACAAATAAATAATCCTTGAATCTCAACAGCATCTAAAACCAAAGGGATGTAAAATGATAATGAAGATCCTTCTACTTGATAGCTGAACCATCCGGGTACCCCACTATAAGGGACAACAGAGGATAAAGTATGCTTGTACATGGTGGACACTACCTATTGAATTAAACAAGTAAAAACCTAATCACATAATTTGAAAATAATAATAATAATAAAAGGGTATAGAAGTAGAACCTGCCAAAATTTTTCCTTAAAAGCATTGGCTAAATTGTTGCAATTTTCCAAGGTAATAATTGGCTGATTTTCCACATTCTCCAAACCCTCAATCTCAACAAGTTTTTGGCAACCGTTTAGGCTAATTAGAAGTGGTGAGTTTTTTAACTGAATTGAGAGTCTTTCCAATGATATGCAATCAATGGCAATCAAGGCCTTTAAATTTGGGGGCATTTCTAAGATGGATACAAGATTTTTGCAAACAGGAAGGCAGAGGATTTCAAGGTTAGGAAGTTTACAAATGCTAGTTGGAAGACCAAAGAAACTATTTCCTCCCAAATTCAGATGTTTAAGCAAGTTTAAATTACCAAGACTTGGAATTGAATCTTCAGTCAAGTTGCAATCGAAAAGCTCTAGTCTCTGCAATGAGTTTAAACAAGTAAAAGAAGCTGGCAGCAGCAAACTCTTGGGGTTTGGATTTCTTGGAGAAAAAAAGGATGAAAATGATGAAAGCCATGACTTAGAAGATGGCGCATTATCCATAAATCCACCTAATGATACAGTCCTGAGGTTCTTCAAGTCTCCAATTGAGGAAGGTAGGAGTCTAATTGATGTTCCATATGCTAGAAGCTCGGTTAAGGATTCCATATCACCCAAGTGCTTAGGTAATTCCTCAAGTTTTGAACAGCAAGAAATGTTTAGAGTTTCAATGGATTTCAACCAACAAATGCTTTCAGGAAGATTCTTTAGGTTCGTGCACTCTGCCAAATTCAAGAAGACAAGTCTCTCCAAATGTCCAATCGATTGATGGATTTTAACCAAATTCTTGCAACCTTCAAGTTCTAATCTCTCCAGCCTAGGGAGCCCCAGGAAATTTGGTGTTTTAGAAAGGCTCAAAGAATGGCTGAGATTCAGAATTTGCAGCTTGTGAAGAACCTGCTCAAGCAAGGAAAAGAACATAGATCAATAAGTGTTTCCGAGAAAAAGAAAAAGGCAGGATTGAGACTATCAAACAAATAATCTTCATACTATGTTCTATCTTGAGTAGAGGTGTAATCAAGTCAAGCTAACTGGTGACCTATTTGAATTTGACTTAGAAAAGATTAAAAATTGACTCAATTATTAGCAAGTTGAGCTCAAACTCGAGCTATTCAAATTGGTTGATGAGTCGAGTCCCATCTCCTTAATATTTGACTCAATAGATTCATGAGTTTAATCAACCTTGTACATATGTACCTTTTTATTTTTTTTTATTTCAATATAATTATAAAAATATCTTGCAAAACTGAGTCAAACTCGAATTCGAGTCAAGTTTGAATATTTAAAATTACATTTATTAAAAATTTTATATAATTAATTAAGTCGAGCTAAGTCGAGTTCAAATATAAGAATCAATTAATTGAGTCAAACTCAAACTTTAAAAAAAAAAGTAGAGTTGAGTTTTAAGTTTCGAATTTTGAAGTCCAATCAAGTTTGAGCTTGACAATATTTCGACTAGACTTAATTGAATTATACCCCTAGTCCCAAGAACCAGACACCTTGTAGTCGATATAAGTGGCAAATGTTAATCATATGATAGATAATTTTTAATAGAGATAAAAGAAGCTTATAGCAAATTTCGTACTTTGATCCCCTTCCAGACTTCTTTGATGTTGCTATAACGCATGTCTAGGACAACCAGCTTGTCTAGCTCAAAATTATGTGGCAAAAATTTCAAAGGGAAATTGTGCCAACAAAGCCATCTCAACTCTTTAGAAAGGCATTCAAAACTTCCAGTAAGAAGAACCTTATTGATTTGGAGCAATCGTAGATACTTCATCTTTGCAAAAGATTCTGTGCTGAAGAAAAGCTTTCTTGATGCTTGTTGGTCTAGTACCAGACCCTCTAATGCTTCTGTTCCCTAATATAATAGCAATGATCAGTTAGCAAACCGTTCTCTATGCAAGTGCAATTCATGAATATATCATGCCCCCATATTTATGAGCTAGCTATGAGTTGAAGAGTATATAATATAATCATAAGAACATGCAGTCATACAAGAGTTTAGCTATGCACAAGTGGAATTATATAGTTCTTACTCTCCGCCTGTTGAGTATATCCAAGACATCATCATTTAACCAAACTCTGCTGCGTTTTCCAGGATGATTAGGTGAAATTTCACGGATGATCTCCCTTCCCATATCTCGTATCAGATCATGCATGCTTAACTTATTCTCTAAATTAATTGTTACAAGGGACCTCTGAATGAGAATATTGATACCAATTTCAGGAAAGAAACCACAACCATCTAGTATTGTTGCTATGTATTCTTTATCTGTTCCAACAAAGAAGCATGCGATGTCAAGAAATATATCCTTAACTTTATCATCATCAAGCGTATCAAAGCTTATTCTAAGTTTTCTTTGAATCTGGTGGTGAGGAATTTTTCTTAATTTCTCTAAAGCATTTGTCCATTCAAGTATGCTTCTTTTGCACAAGTAAGAACCTAAGACTTCAAGAGCCAATGGAAGTCCTCCAACATAATCCACCACACCATTTGAAAGCTCCATATAATCTTGTTCTGGTTGAGTTTCCTTGAAAGCATGCCAACTAAACAGCTGAAGAGATTCATCACAATTCAATTCTTCAACCTGATACTTCCTATCAACTTCAAGTTGAGTTAGCAAATGTTCATTTCTTGATGTAATGATTATTCTACTTCCCAGGCCAAACCAGTTTCGCTCTCCCACTAATGCATCAAGTTGCTCTATTTGATCCAAATCATCAAGCACAACAAGAAGTCTTTTATGGGAAAGTCTTTCTTTGATCAAACTGATTCCTCTGTCAACATTACCAATCTTTAAAGATTTTTGTTTCAACACAGCAAGTAGAAGTTGCTCTTGCAGTTGAACTAGACCATTGGATTGTCCTGAGAGTCCTTTGATATTCGACAGGAAGCAACTTCCTTCAAAACCATCACAGAGTTTGTTAAACACAGCCTTTGCAAGGGTTGTTTTCCCTATCCCTCCCATCCCATGGATGCCAACAATGCGAACATCATTTGCACCAACATTTAGCAACAAAATCACATTTTTAGTACGGGAATCAATACCAATTGGGTGTTTGGCTACATTCAAGTAAGTCCTATTCAATTTACTCACAACATCCTTCACAATCTTTCGGATAAATTTCAATTCATTCCTGTAATTAAGATCAAACCATTAAAAATTTCAATTATGAGAATATGATCGCAAGTATT
The DNA here is from genome assembly GCA_947683625.1 of Mallotus nudiflorus. Classification (NCBI taxonomy): domain Eukaryota; kingdom Viridiplantae; phylum Streptophyta; class Magnoliopsida; order Malpighiales; family Euphorbiaceae; genus Mallotus; species Mallotus nudiflorus. The sequence continues at coordinate 4,752,413 of CANTUR010000066.1, forward strand.
ATTAATGAAATAACAGAAATATTATTTAAAATAAGCAAGTAAAAAAGTGTCTAGCGACAACTTCTCTCCAAGAGCAATATAAGTTGCAGTATTTGAATAGTAAACAAGGGGTAAATTACTAAACCCATGAGGTTTGTTCAAATATATTAGTTGATTCTTGTTGTTTTACTAATATATAATGACATTCCTCAATTTTGTTTACGTTATACAAACTTATTCCTCCATTAGTTTTGCTGTTAAATCATGAGTTAAAGTGTAATTTTCTAACTAAAAATATTTCTTTTGGTCATGAAGTTTTTCTTTCTTTTTCAAAATTCATACCATTCTTTACTTCTGAGTTCTAATATCACTTTTGCGTTCCCAAATTCATACAATTAAAATAAATTCACTTAACTAAAATAAAAAATTTTGATAGAGAATAATGTTTTTATATTTAAATTATATATATATACATATACACACACAAAAACAATTGTCAATATATAAAGAAAATTATAAAAGCACTACTTGTTTTAATAATATTCCAAATTATAAAAATTTTATTTTCAATGAAAACTATACCTCTTTTAAATACAAATACTATGATAAAGAACATATTATAATAAAAATTTATTGTATAAATTTTTAATTGAAATAAGTTTTATATTTTTATATTTTATATAACTTATTTAATCGGAACTTTACTAAATTTTAAGTTTTTTCACTTAGATTAATAATTCTAAGTGAATCTAAATGAAAAGATTAATATTTATGAAAAAATTTAAGAAATATAAAATATGAAATTTAAATTTATTTAAATTAAATATAAAAATTATAAAATACAATTAAAAATCATAATCTCTTTAATTATAGTGTTTCTTTTCATCATAATATTTTATTTAAAAAATAAAATTTGTAAAAAATAAGACTTCTATAGTCAAAGATATTGTGAAAAATAGTAATACTATTATTGTGAAAAATAGTAATACTATTATAACTTTTTTATCTTAATGTTTATTTGTTTATTTATTTTTAAATTTAATATTTTATCTTAATGTTTATTTGTACTAATGACATAAATCATTATCCTTTAGTAATTTAAAAAAAAAAAAAAAAAAACTTGAGATAGAGCAATAGATTAGTACCCATTTGCCACATTTTGGAGGTCCATCCGGACAGATTTGCTGCCTCAGTAAGAGCTTCTCTCCACTTATTAACCTTCTCCTGTTCAACGAATTGCATGTGATTATCAAAAGCATCAGCAAAGCAACCTGTCTGCTTTCGAACATTGGACGGATCAACATTGTAGAATATGGGAAGAACGATCTGGCCTATGGTACTTCTGCACTCAATGATCTTTACAAGTTCATCAAGACACCATGGAGAGAATGCGTAGCCTTTAGAGAAGATAACGATAGAAATTTTCGATTCTTGAATTGCTTTAAGGAGTTCAGAGGAGATGTGCTTTCCTTTAACAAGTTGTTTATCATCTCGAAATGTACGGACTTCTGCTTGGAATAGGGCAGCGTAAAGATGATCAGTAAAGTTCTGGCGGGTATCTTCACCTCTAAAACTCAAGAAAACCATCATGGCTCCAACGAGACATTGAAGTGCTTATGCGCACAGTAGCAGGAGGAGGAGGAAGAGGATACTGATGAGGGTCTTGAGTCTTCTGCTGAAAATGAGAGGAAAGTCGTCCAATAATGTCAGTTAGAAGAATGCATATCTAAAGCACGCATAAGAATAGTCATACTCAGTTGTGACAGAATTTCGCCAGTGTGTGTGGCAGACTAATTAATTCTGCCAGTACAACTGATAAAATTGGGAAAAAAAAAATTTGTAATTAATGGCGGAGTTGATGAATTGTTATTTTTTTACATTCCCGTCATTGACAATGGTGAAAATTATATATATATATATATATATTTGTTACATTTTCAAGAAGTGATCCAGCCGTACATTGCCAAGGAGGCAATACAATTTCGACCACACTCACAACTCAGTTGCAAGTAATACGAAGCCACCTGCAATGATTTGAGGTGCTGTTGAAATGGGCATCACACCATCCACTTTGGAGGAGAGCCTTTGCTTCTAAATGCACGCATGATGAATTGAATTTGAATGGAGCCGCATGTTGTTAAAATAATAATTTTATTTTACCAATAAAACGATGAAAGTCTTCTTCATTTGGAGTTGCACTTCAATAATATTATGGAAAAACCCATTTTCAAGCCTTTAAACTTTCATGTTTCATTATATAGAACCTTTAAATTTTAATTGTTACATTGAACCTTTATATTTTTTTATTTGCACACTTTAAGAACCTTTTAAAAATTTTTCACCCCTATGTTTGTGTTCACAAGTCAAATCACTGCATTTTAAGTTTTTTTTTTTTTGTTTTTTTTTTTCTTTGTAATTTAGTCTAATTATATACCAATTCAAAAGGTGTTATATGATTTTTATTTAAAATAGTTCAATCAATTAAAAAATAATATTTTATTATTTTAATGCATGTAAAGTAAAAAATATATATTTTTATTTCCAATTAATAAAAAACTTTAATTTATTTTTTATGTTAAAGAATATTTTTAATAATAATTGAAAATAGTGAAAAGTATACTTTTTATTTTAAAATTTATTTAAAACATCAAAATTAAAAATACTAAAAATTTTACTTTTGATATCCGGTATACTTAAAAAATTAGTTGATGGTGAGTCAAATTTGATTTTTTTAATTGTTTTTATAATTGTTTGTATTCCTTATTGTAATTTATAATTATTAGTGTTGAAATGTTTTATTCAATATTGTAGGCAATCATACTTAAGTTTTATGGGCTCCCACTAATGAAGATCAAAAGTTCATATTTATTACTTTAGGATTGAAAGGAAGGTATCAAACTCAAAATTTTCACTTAGGAGAGTCAAATTCTACCATTATATTGGAAACTTTATACTTAATTAGAATTTTACTTATACTTTATTAATTTTATTAAGTATGTCAAATACCGTAGAGTATTAAAAAAACTATTTTTAAACATTCATATTTAAAGTTAATATTTTTGTTTAAATTTTAGCATGTTTAACTTATATTTGATTAAATAATAATTATGAATAATAAATAATTTACCTATTAAAAATAAAATAATAAAATTTACTAATTTGAACTATGATATTTTTTTACTTTAAAACTAAGATGTTTAAATAAGAATAAAAGTATTAGTTTTAAATTCATTTAATTTATTAGATGATTATATATTAAAAATTTAAGGCCTTTTTAAAGGATTTTGCCTTATATTATTTGGTAAAGTTTATATAAAGACTTATCATGTTTCAACGTAACATTAATTGTAATAAATAATAAAAGACTTCATATATCATGTAATTTTTCTGCTGATACAATAAAATCAAATCCACTTTGTTAGGGTCAAGGTCTTCTTCACATGTAATCCTTTTCATATTCGTTAATGACTTCAAGAATGGTACTTTGGCCTATTAATTAGTTGGAGAGTTACATTTGTCTCTGGTCTACACGATCTTCTTTTCAACGGATATTATTCATTCATTGCAGGACTATGAAAGAGGACGGGAACCTATCAGCCTAACTTAGGAAGTCTGCCATTCACACTGGCGGACTTCCTTTTTTTTTTAAAAAAAAAAAAAAACAAAGTCTTTAAATTGCTAATTACTGATTCCAAGCAAATACAAGTGTTTTTGTTTTTGTTTTTGTTTTTGGCTTTCGTAATGGTAGGGTAAACTACCAAGAGGACTTTTGAAAACTTCAGACAAAGGACTTAAGGAGTTCAAAAATAAGGTTAAACAGACCATGGAATAATGTACCTTCCCTCTTTGTTCATAAGCAGTGCGATCACACATCATAAGAGCACAGCACAAGAGTACACTATATCATTCTCTGCCATCCTAATTCCCATGCAATTTTCAATTTGGTTCCATAAGTTAACCACAAATTGCATCAGAACTTCCTCAAAACCATTAGTTTTCTGTATCATAAGCCAATTCAATTAACATGAGTACACTATATCATTCTCTGCCATCCTAATTCCCAAGCACAAAAACAGAGAGTCCCCCTCAGTTTATCTAAAATTCAATGAAGGTAAGTATGGAATGCAATGATTGTGGACTGGTGTCAATAGGGATTTTCAGAGAGACAGTCCAATCCAAATCTTATGATAAGATTTGCAAAAAAAAAAAAAAAAATGATCATCTAATTCTAGAAAATTGAATTGATAAATTTCTGTGGTTGCAGTTATATAGAAAGACCGGGGGGGGGGGGGGGGGGGGGGGGGGGGGGGGGGGGGGGGGGGGGGGGTGGGGTGGGGTTTAAGGAAACATGTCATGTAAGAGTGCTTAGAATCACATAATTTATAAACTATAAATGTGCATGTCAAAAGATTTGAAACATTAGCAGCTAAATTAGAGAGAGAAAAAAAAACAGATAATAAATAGGAACATTAGAAGTAGTGGATACCGGGGAAGCAACTCAGCAGAATAACATTCCAGAAGCTGAAGTAGGATCTTTGCTGAGTTAAGATTTCCTTTGACCTATACAAGCAGAACGGAAAATTAGATTTTGATTTCAGAAATAAGGGGAAAACTAAGGCCAGAAAAAGTATTCTTAATTGCAAAGATGGTGCTATTCTGATTGAATATTTTGCTAGTGCTCAATAATTAAATTATACACATTTTCAATTAGTGTACATTTGAGAGCAATAAAAATGTAAAAGGGCTATCAAACGGGATATTAACAGAGCTAGTAAGATTAACAGTTCAGAAGAAACAAATACAATAATAGAAATACCATCAACCACACGTACATAAATTTCAGCTAAACTGGCACATATAGCTTCTTTTAAGTCCTACAAAAATTTTCAGCATATATTTTTTGCCCACTTGTGCTGATGCTAGAGAAGGCAGATAGTTTTGAGTGACAATGGCATGCTAAAATTAATAGATGATGCTAACAAAATTATCTTGTATATTACAATATCCATTCAGTAGAGGTTGCACAATTTTCAAGGCAAGCTCCAACATAGAGACCCTATAGGCCATCCACATTACACTGCCCCGTTACACTGCCCCGTTGAGGTGTAAAATATGCATATATGGATGTAGCGGCACTACAGAAGTTCCTAACAAACTGAAACATTAAAACAATGATATTGATTAGCAAGCACAACAATAAGTGTTTGCTACCATTTACATTATTACTTGATGTATATTGCAGCAAAAAGAATATGCAAATACATCCAAAATGCAGTAATGATAATTAGCATGTATTGAAAAGCTGCAAAACTAATCCAACTAATAATGTAATTTGAATTACCACAAGACAAATCAGACATTTGTAAAGCTAGAACTTTCAAGCCTCCAAATTCATACAACGTTTCAGCTCCATCATCAGAAGAAAACACACACACACACACACAGATATATATATGTGTGTGTGTGAATGCATAAACCCAATAAGCAATAATTTTTTTTCTTATAAAAAATTAATAACCTTGAAATGGGTAATCAAAACTTATTATAATAAAAACACATAAATCACAAACCCACATTAAAAATCAAATAAATCAACAAATCATTAGCACAAAGACACAATTTCATCAACAACACACACACACACACACACACACACACATATATATATATATATATATGTGTGTGTGTGAATGCATAAACCCAATAAGCAATAATTTTTTTCTTATAAAAAATTAATAACCTTGAAATGGGTAATCAAAACTTATTATAATAAAAACACATAAATCACAAACCCACATTAAAAATCAAATAAATCAACAAATTATTAGCACAAAGACACAATTTCATCAACAAAACAAAAATAAAAATCGAAACTTTATTAATAAAAATAAAAAAGCATCATAATGACACAAAAGCCTTCTTTGCAGCTCATCAACAAAAGGAATAATAGATTGGTCTTTAGAATTCAATAAAAGGACTTCTTGAGCAGTAATTATGATGCCCATATCATATCAAACCTCAATACTGTGCACTGAGTGCATTTTCTTTACATGATGATGAAGTTGCAAAATTTATAGATGTGGAAGAGGACAATAAAAAGAGCATTTATCAAATCAGCAAATTATACTTACAAATTTGACCAAAAGAACCAAAAAAAAATTACTGTGCTCACACATAGAATTATTTGAGCTAATTTGTTGATAAAGTATCATATACCTGAGCAAGAAGGCAGATAGCCTAAGTCAGAACAGCAGCTGTTGTTTCATGGCCAGCAATAAGACTGTCATCATCTCATCTCTTAGCTGTTAAAATTAAAGGTAAGAAATAAATTACCAACAAATCAATTCAACACTAATTGGCTTGGTTCAGATAATAAGGCTTTGCTCATGTGTCATGATTGATCAAGTCAATAAGAAAATCAGCAACTTCCTCCATTGTTGTCAAGCTTTGAACAGTAATGTTCATTTTCTGATTCACCCCACTTCCTAATAGCACCTCTACAATGTGAATTAACCATCTATTGACCAATGCCATAAAATTTAAAATCCAACCAACCCATTAACCCCAAATCAAACCAGGAAAAGATATTCATAACTAACTAAATAAAAAATCAGCATACCAAAATATCATCATAGGAATTCTACCTCAATATCAATTCTTGCCTACCTCAATATCATTTTCAACGGGTCATAAATGGAAAAAGTATTAGTCTACCAAGTTGTGTGGCAAGAATTTCTTGTCATTCCTCCAGTTTAGGATAATAAGTGCGCATCCACTTAAGGAAAAAATCATAAACAGTGTCCTCTGAAGCTACCTGTAGATCATCACTGGACAATGTTGCCTCAATGCTAGCCAAGGGCAAGTTAAGGACCTCTTCGTGGAACCTGACAAAAAAATGCAGAGAACAAATGAGTCTATAACTTTCAACAAATAAAAATCATTACAATATTAACAAAGGTCAGCCCCTTCCCCGATCAGAATTGCAAGCAGCTAACAAAAAATATAAGCTCATAGTATCTCTTTCCGATTCTATCAAGCAAAAGTAGTAGGGTATTGCCTGCAGCATCAAATTGCAATATATCCAAGCTTTGTTCAAAAAAGAATACCCATAAAACAAAACAAAATGGACATCATCAGGAATGTTGATCTATAATTCAGAATAAAGAGAAAAACACCCCAATAACGGAAAGGCCCTCCATTATAAAATAGATGGAGCACGAAATGAAAAATAGACTCACTTATTTATGTCCTTGTATCGTGCAGGAAGATACTGCTTCGCCACATCAATCAGTGGCTGATCAAAATCTAAAAACACACCAAACAAATCAAAATATTGGGAAATAATCTCAGTCTAACTCTAAAAATAAAAAGAAATTCCCAAATTTCTAATAGTATATATATATATATATATATATATAAGTCGTATCATAACTAAACCAAACTAAAATCAAACCAAGAGAGACAGAAAGCAGCAAAAGGGAGACTCACCCAAAAGCCTTTACCTCTTGTGACTCACGAGACATGACATAAACAACTTAAGCCCCAGAAAATGAACTTACAAGAAAAACATGATATTTATTCAAAAAAGAAAGCTGACAGAAAAAAAATTAACGGAGAAAAGCAGCACAAGCACCCAAAAGCTAAAGAAAAGTGGAGAAAATGGAAATGAATAGGTTCAAGATGGTTCAGATATAATGGAGTCCGTAGAAAATGAAGAGGTCTTTTCCAATTTGCAATGGCAGAGAATTCAAGAGCAGAGACACCACTGTTAGGTGATTCAGCAGTAGAGCCACTATCAGTTGATGATGCACTACCCAATGGTCCTGCAACAACATCACCAGCAGGTGCACCTGCTGCCGGACTATCATCAGTAGTGCCAATGGTGTCATCTTCACTTGCAGGCACAGCTGCAGTGGTTGCTGAATTAGCAGGTTCTGCTGCTGAGGCTAACCCAACAATGGCAATGAGCACAAGTGCTAGAAGAACAACCTTATTGCTCACCATTATTCGCATGATTAATGGGTGATTAATTATTAGAGATTATCATCTATAAATATTAATGATTAGAGATTAACTATTTAGGAGAGTTTTAACCTACAAGAAAAATTAAAAGGGAAGAAAGAATGCTCACCTCAATAGGGGAGAAAGGACATGAAGGTGAGGGATAAAGAACCTATTACTGCAGGAAAGCATCAAAGTTAAACATTATCCACATCCACTATAAGCAATGAGTAACAAATAGTACCTGCAAAAAGTTCAATAAACAAAGAACAAAGAGATCTCCATTTCATATAAATTAACACAAGACAGACAGCTGAATATATTCCCACTTTGTTTACAACTCATCCATTGAGATAAAACAAAACAAAATAAGTCTCTTGACACCAAGGGCCAAAATGATTAAAAAAGTCCTCTTAGAAAAACAGGGCAAATCCAATTTAATTCATCATACATCCATTTCAGAACTACAAGTAAATATATGCCAAAAAGATAAAAATATCAACATATTCCATTCTTCTAAGAACCACATATTATCCTAAGAAACCACCTTGGATATTCCATTTTTTTTATTCATTAAAAACACCAAATCAAAAGCACCTAAAGATCACGTTTTTGAGACCACGAAATAAAAACATAACTCAGATATTTAGTGAATGAAAACATAGCCCAAAAAAATAGAAGTGAAATAAAATAAACTAGATGATCACTGATTCAATAGCATTGCTGAAGACTTGTCTGTTACCAGAGCTGCTTTCGTACAACACACACACCTTCTTGAACTTGCTTCTTCTATTGTCTTCTTCTTCTATAATGCAATAAAACTGTATCTTTGTTAATTCAATCAGCCTAACTTAGGAAGTCTCCCATTCGCACCAGCCGACTTCCTTTTAAAAAATAAATAAATAAATAAAATCTTTGCACATATTAGGAATTCCACCATTCACAATGGCAGAGTTTCCTTTATAAAAAAAAAAAAAATTATTTATGCCCCTAGTGACGGACTTGTTCTTTCTTGTAACAGTTCCGCCAGTTCCAATAGCGGATTGATTTTGTTATATATCTTTTTTCTTTTTTAATTTTATTTCATCACAAATTTGGAATTTTTTTCAAAAATACCCTTTTTTTTTTTTATTTTACCATAAATTGGCAAAAACTCCTTTAAAATATGAGCACTCATATGTATGGCGCTCTAGCGACCAAAAAAAAAAGTGGAGCAATTCCACAATTGCCCCCCATATTAATAAATATTTATTTTTTGAATTTTAATTAAATTTTAACTTTTTTAATTAATTTTATTTATTTATTTTTTAATTTAAAATTTCAATTGGATACGAATAAATATACCGTGCAGAAATTTAAAATACATTTTTTTTTATATTTTTAATAATGTAATTACAAAAAATGTCCAAACGCATTCCAATAAAAGTTTGGACTCAGTGTTGTCACTATTGACATCATGAGTCCGGACATCTCATATTTTCTTTAAAATATTAATAATTTTAGTATATTTAATTTGCTACAAAATGTAATCCAAACAGAAAAGGGAAAAAACACCAAAGACAAAATAGAAGGGCTTTAGAAGAAAGGAAAGAAAAATCCATAGAACATCCGTTATACAGTCTGATGTGATCATCACCAAGCTCCATATCTTAAATCCTTCCACAAATTCCTCTACCAATCTCTTCCACCTTTTCACTTCATTATTATACCCAACTACAATGGAAAACCTTTCAATCACCATTAATGAGTTAGTTTAACAAATAGTCAACCTGCAAGTTTCTGACTTAGTTTTGGAACTTAGCACCGGAAATAATGAAGGCAACAGGGTTAATAGAAAATTTCTAGTTGGAAAAATTATTTCTACCAGGAATATTGCTATGCATGTCGTAAAAGCCTCCCTCTCAAAGTCATGGAATCTAAGACTCGTTTTAATCATTTGTTAACCAAATTTTATATTGTTTAAAGCTGTCAAATATGGACTTTGGGAAAGCAAAATTAATAGCAAATAAATGAATTTGTAAAATAAAAATAAATTCTAAAACGAAAGAATAAACAATTATCAAAGAATGATGAGATACATCAAAGAATAAGAAGCGAGAAGGGACAACTAGAGTCGATAATTAGAAAATATTTCAAAACAAAAGCTTTCACATAGCAAAATCAGTCCAACAATGCATAGGAAGACACTCACAGCATACACACCCAAAAACTGCAAATGGAACCAAAATTCACTAATCCACTAAAAGCAGCTGAGCTCCAACCTGACATTAAAAACAATAAGATTAGTTTTGTACACATATACAATCAGCCACCTTATATAATCCAATCGATTTACAACTATCGATCCAACCGCACAAAGAGATCTAACAAGAAATAAAATGCAGCATTTGTATCACTAAGATCTCATCCTTCATAAATTGACCTTGCAGCTGCATTAACACCCAATTGGCTCATCCAAAACAAAGCATCAACAAGGTCTTATTGTAACAATATCAAACAACACAGCCAAAATTTATAAAAAAAAAAAAAAAGAAAAAAGAAAAAAAAAACTATAATAATAAAACATAAGAAATAATCAGCAATTGATATCAATTGAAAAGAAATGTACATGCAGAATTATTTGGGCAGATTTTTTTGTAAGCAAATAATCAGCAAATGACTTACGTTCAAAAAAAATAATCAGCAAATGAACATTTTAATTTATTAAGATCAATGAGCATAAATCAATACTAATTCTGTGGCTCAATTAATTAGCATGCAAGACCAGCAGCTTTCACTCAAAATTCCCAACTCTGTGCCCGCAAGCCAGTTTGTTTTGTTTATGGTCTCTATTCTTTCGCAGGACAAAAAATCACCAATCTTTAATTTCTAGGTGATTCATAAATAAAGAATTACTTAATTTTTCTTTTTTTTTTCTTAAGAAAAAAATTTCAACTGCAAAGAATTAGTGGAATATCAACCTCGAAAAATCTCCAATAATAATTCCTAAGCAATAGACAAAATAGTGTTCAGAAATTTAAAAGAAAAGGTCTTACATCACCAAATCATACCCTTGACCAAGCCAAATTCTAACTTGGCAACTGGGCATGACAACAGAGCCAATAGCGACCCAAGCTCAACATTAAATTTAAAGGAGCTATAATACAAATTAAGGACCATTATATGGAATATATGGTTAAAGCATGGAGCAGATGCTTTTATTTTTAATTATTTACTTATTTTTCTTTCTTTGTTTTTTTTTTTGAACTAGGACCAGATGCATATAAGGTGTCTGATTGGAATTGAGGTGCATATATCTATTCAAATTGCTAATTACTAATTCCAAGCAAATATATGCTCATTGTTTTTCTTTTTGGCTTTCGTAATGGTAGGGTAAACTACCAAGAGGACAAAAAATAGCAGTGAAAAGACTCTTGAAACTTCAAACAAAGGTCTTAAGGAGTTCAAAAATGAGGTTAAACAGACCATGGAATAATGTGCCTTCCTTCTTTGTTCATAAGCAGTGTGATCACACATCATAAGAGCACAGCACAAGAGTCTACGATCAAATGCACAATCTCTTCTACAAAAAATAAAACAAAATAAAATGTTATATTACCAGCTAACCAATTAACCCCAAATCAAACCAAAAATAAATAATACATTAAGAAACTTGAAAAAACACAAAAAAAATAAATAAAATAAATAACTAAATGTCATATTAGCTAATAAAAGAGTTACTTAAGAGTAAGGATAATTATGTTATTTAAATTACTAAAAAGTCAAAAATCATCCTCAGTGAAATCCTATGGTGTATTGTGCCAATAATGTTTTTTGCCAATCACTAATGATCAAAATGAATATCAATAGCGATCTCATAAGTCAGAAGACTAAGAACAATCAAGTTCAACACTTCTAACCTTTTCATGGAATGCATCTGTGAAAGCCATGCAATTTTCAATTTGGTTCCAAAAGTTAACCACAAATTGCATCAGAACTTCCTCAAAACCTTTAGTTTTCTGTATCCTAAGCCAAGCCCCAAAACAGAAAGCCCCCCTCAGTTTATCTAAATTCAATGAAGGTAAGTATGGAATGCAATGATTGTGGACTGGTGTCAATAAGGATTTGCAGAGAGACAGTCCAATCCAAATCTTAAGATAAGATTCGCATATCTAAAAAGAGAAAAAAAAAATGATCATCTAATTCTAGAAAATTGAATTGACCAGAACAAGAAAGAATAAATTTCTGTGGTTGCAGTTGTATAGAAAGACACGTATTTATCATGAAATTTTTAAACCCAAAAAGGACAAGACAATATACAGAACAAGAGAAGAATTACAAAATACTATTGGAATTAATACATGATCATGTGAAATAAGGTGCATGCAAGGCTTTCTTCCAACCTCCTTACACTAAATGTAACTTTGATATGCACAATCAACCATAGATATTAAGGGTAAAAAGAAAAAAAGGAAACATGTTATGTAAGAGTGCTTAGAATCACATAATTTCTACAAGTGATGTACTTGCCACATAAGCAGTGTGAAATTTGCAACATAATAAACTATAAATGTGCATGAAACTAAAGAGAACTTGAAAGATTTAAAACATTAGTAGCTCAATTAGGGAAAAAAAAAAGCAGATAATAAATAGGAATATTAGCAACTCAGCAGAATAACATTCCAGAAGCTGAAGTAGGATCTTTGCTGAGTTAAGATTTCCTTTGACCTATACAAGCAGAACGGAAAATTAGATTTTGATTTCAGAAATAAGGGGAAAACTAAGGCCAGAAAAAGTATTCTTAATTGCAAAGATGGTGCTATTCTGATTGAATATTTTGCTAGTGCTCAATAATTAAATTATACACATTTTCAATTAGTGTACATTTGAGAACAATAAAAATGTAAAAGGGCTATCAAAGGGGATATTAACAGAGCTTGTAAAATTAACAGTTCATAAGAAACGAATACAATAATAGAAATACCATCGACCATACGTACATAAATTTCAGCTAAATTGACACATATAGCTTCTTTTAAGTCCTATACAAATTTTCAGCATATATTTTTGCCCACTTGTGCCAATGCTAGAGAAGGCAGATAGTTTCAGTGACCATGGAATGCTAAAATTAATAGATGATGCTAACAAAATTATATTGTCTATTACAATATCCATTCAGTAGAGGTTGTACAATTTTCAAGGCAAGCTCCAACATAAGAGACCCTATAGGCCATCCACATTACACTGCCTTGTTGAGGTGTAAAATATGCATATAACAGATGTAACGGCACTACAGAAGTTCCTAACAAACTGAAACATTAAAACAATGATATTGATTAGCAAGCACAACAATAAGTGTTTACTACCATTTACATTATTACTTGATGTATTGCAGCAAAAAGAATATGCAAATACATCCAAAATGCAGTAATGATAATTAGCATGTATTGAAAAGCTGCAAAACCAATCCAACTAATAATGTAATTTGAATTACCACAAGACAAATCAGACATTTGTAAAGCTAGAACTTTCAAGCCTCCAAATTCAGACAACGTTTCGGCTCCATCATCAGAAGAAGACACTACTACCATACAAGATCTCATAGCAGTAAGTCTAAGCCCACCTCTACCTTTCTTTACCCCCTGATATTATCAATCCTTCTAACAAGTACATCTACATATCTACACTTCACACGTCTGAAGCAATTCAATCTAATCCCATATATATATATATATGTGTGTGTGTGTGTGTGTGTGTGTGAATGCATAAACCCAATAAGCAATAATTTTCAAGGTATAAAAAATTAATAACCTTGAAATGGGTAATCAAAACTTATTATAATAACAACACATAAATCACAAACCCTTAAAAATCAAATAAATCAACAAATCATTAGCACAAAGAGACAATTTCATCACAAAAACAAAAATAAAAATTGAAACTTTATTAATAAAAATAAAAAACTTGAAATAAAAACTTGAGCTTTAGTAGTGTTATAATGACACAAAAGCCTTCTTTGCAGTTCATCAACAAAAGGAATAATAGATTGGTCTTTAGAATTCAATAAAAGGACTTCTTGAGCAGTAATTATGATGCCCATATCATATCAAACCTCAATAATGTGCACTGAGTGCATTTTCTTTACATGATGATGAAGTTGCAAAATTTATAGATGTGGAAGAGGACAATAAAAAGAGCATTTATCAAATCAGCAAATTATATTTACAAATTTGACCAAAAGAACCAAAAAAAATTACTGTGCTCACACATAGAATTATTTGAGCTAATTTGTTGATAAAGTATCATATACCTGAGCAAGAAGGCAGATAGCCTAAGTCAGAACAGCAGCTGTTGTTTCATGGCCAGCAATAAGACTGTCATCATCTCATCTCTTATCTGTTAAAATAAAAGGTAAGAAATAAATTACCAACAAATCAATTCAACACTAATTGGCTTGGTTCAGATAATGAGGCTTTGCTTATGTGTCATGATTGATCAAGTCAATAACAAAATTATATACCTCAGCAACTTCCTCTATTGTTGCCAAGCTTTGAACAGTAATGTTCATTTTCTGATTCACCCACTTCCTAATAGCACCTCTACAATGTGGATTAACCATCTATTGACCAATGCACATAAAATTTAAAATCCAACCAACCCATTAACCCCAAATCAAACCAGGAAAAGATATTCATATCTAACTAAATAAAAAAATCAGTATACCAAAATATCATCATAGGAATTCTACCTCAATATCAATTCTTGCCTACCTCAATAGCATTTTCAACGGGTCATAAATGAAAAAAGTATTAGTCTACCAAATTGTGTGGCAAGAATTTCTCGTGGTTCCTCCTGTTTAGGATAATGAGTGCGCATCCACTTAAGGAAAAAATCATAAACAGTGTCCTCTGAAGCTACCTGTAGATCATCACTGTACAATGTTGCCTCAATGCTAGCCAAGGGCAAGTTAAGGACCTCTTCGTGGAACCTGACAAAAAAATGCAGAGAACAAATGAGTCTATAACTTTCAACAAATAAAAATCATTACAATATTAACAAAGGTCAGCCCCTTCCCCAATCAGAATTGCAAGCAGCTAACAAAAAATATAAGCTCATAATATCTCTTTCCAATTCTATCAAGCAAAAGTAGTAGGGTATTGCCTGCAGCACCAAATTGCAATACATCCAAGTTTTGTTCAAAAAACGAATACCCATAAAACAAAACAAAATGGACATCATCAGGAATGTTGACCTATAATTCAGAATAAAGAGAAAAACACACCAAAAACAACAGAAAGGCCCTCGATAATAAAACAGATGGAGCACGAAACAAAAAATAGACTCACTTATTTATGTCCTTGTATCGTGCAGCAAGATACTGCTTCGCCACATCAATCAGTGGCTAATCAAAATCTAAAACCACACCAAACAAAAGAAAATATTGGGAAATAATCTGAACATGACCCTAACAATAAAAAAGAATTCCCAAATTTCTAATAATATACGGGAATAATTACAGAGTGGGTGCGTGAATTTTTCAATTTTTTCTATTTGAGCAGGTTCTTTTTTCTTTTTAAATTAAGAGTCTGAATTTTAAAAAAGATACATGAACATGGGGTATCTGAATGATTTGATGTTGACCGGCTAATTGAATCCACTTTTATCTTAACTATTAGTTATATCACGTGTTACATGTATTACATTATTTAAAAGATAAAAATACATTTATTATTTTACTAAATATTATGAATTGATAAAAAAAATTTCAACATTAACTTATGTTGCATATATAAAAGGTGGCTAAATAAATATAATTTTATCTTTTAAATAAAGCAATACATATGACAAAAAATACGGTTAATGACTGAGATAAAAGTGATCTCGTTTGATATGATTGAGCACTTAATCAGCATCAAATTGGCCGAAAACACTACATTGGTATATTTTTCTAAAGTTTAGATATTGAAAAAAAATTAAACACTCAAATAGAAAAAACTGAAAAGTTCAAATATTAAATTTGTAATTTTTTCTCAAATTTAGCCCATGCAAACAAAGTCCAATGGGCCTATGAAATCAAGAAGCCCAAAACCTCCAAAGTTCTCCTCCTTCATTGATCTTCAACTTTGTGTGTGTTTACATCGAAAAAAAAGGAAATCCGTTAAGCATTGACAGTGGTTGGAAACAAATAAAACCAACAAACCAACAAGGGTTGGACACATTAGAACAGTCATTACGAACAAATCTGTACAGTGTGAGGATCCCATGGCAATGCCTAAAAATAATTGTACCCTGCACCTGGCAGGCCTTAGCGCAACAAGGGTGACGTCCCATGATGTGCGCCCAAGCCACGCGAGCTTACCAAATGCCAGCTTGTAGAGAGGTGCATGGTTGAAATAAAAAGGTAGATCGTGTGAACAATACTCCCATTGAATCGTTAAATGCCATGCACCCTTATATGCAAGAGAAAGGCAAGTAACCAAAAACCCTATTAAAAACCCTAATTTTCTATTCTCTCTATCGCAAGGCAAGTAACCAAAAACCCTAATTTTCTATTCTCTTCATCCTCTCGTTACTCACTAGATCATCGGAGTGAGCTCGTTGGGACCGCACTTGGCAAACTCCCTCACCGGCTTTTGTTTTGTAGGGACTCTTCTCATCTGGAAATGGACTGGGAATGATCATTGGTGCGATGCACATGGACAATGACTGTCATGACCCGAAACAGGGGTCATGATCGGCGCTAAGGAACGAGAATTCTTTCGAATCCGAAACCCGTAGCAAACTTAAAAATAAACTAAACATGCAATAGTATAAACAATAATATATAATGCAACGGAAATAAAAATCATAAATATCATTATAACAATTTCACCAACTGGATTTAAATCAAATCTCATCTCATATATATAAATCTTTTAATACAAATCCAGTTTCAAATAATACAATATCTCACATAAATAAAATACATAAAATCCCACAATTTAATTCACAACTACTGCAGTGTCTAAATTATAAAAATAAGACTCAAGTAAGTAATTTACACAAAGAAGCCGGGGCGGAAGAAATCCGACATACAGGCCTGCTACTGAGGTCTAAAGATGTTGACTCTCCTGAAAAATAGTCAACGGAGGGGAGTCAAACCTCACTGAGTGAATTACTATAATATATATACATGCATACTAAATGACAATGCATACAATCAACAGTATATATATAATATGTATATATACAGGCAAATACACACAGATGCAATAAAATCATTTTATATATTTTTCATTAAAAATCACAGTTTATGAAGGATCTAATAGAACCCTATAATTCCGCAACCTCAAACAGTGTTAGACAACACTCTAGCCACACAGGCTCACTTAATCCAAATATATCCGCTTAATCCATTTGGACAGTAGACTGGCCCCGAGACACTAAGTCAACCGAGCTCCAACAGTCTGACTGCCAGTGTGATTGGCCCCAAGACACTTGGTCAACCGAGCTCCAGCAATCACACCCAAATCACATCTCATATATCAAATAATCATAGCCAATCAATATCCACAAATAGGTTAGTAATATAGCCTAAATACTATAGGCGTACCGGTATGTACTCGGTCTTAGTGCTGCCCACTAGGTAGCACGTTCTATTGATATCCTTCATTAATAATATAAAAACATTCATTCACAAATACATGATGCATGAATTTAAATAAGATAACAATATAAACCATATATATACCGAAAATATACCAAAAGTAAACCAGGTATATTTCGAGTATATATACGTCAAATGAATCCAATCAAATTATAAATTAAACTAAAAATATATTTAAAAACATTTTAAATATGATTTACCAATAAAACATGCATATAATTTAATATATACCAAAAATAAACCAAAAATATACTTAAATACAAATCATATTATTTATGCATTTTACTCAAAATAAAACATATATTTCTAAATCATGCATCCTAAAGCATATATATATAGTATAGTAACTCACACTAGTGCACTCCACGAGATGGATCCGACGGGCCTGATCCACTAGCCCTCGGTCTCGGCGCAACTAAACAAACAATAAATAATCGACATTAGAATAAACCTAGCAGAAATCCTAGAATTCGATCTAGAATATTAAGCACAGTATTGATATTAGGGATCGACCGGATATCACGTTTTACGAGAATTCTACCAAAAATCCGGCAGAACCTCCCTTGTAAAACGGACATCTCTCTACTCAAAAGAGTAGAGCCGACCCTGCAAAGAAACACACTTTGAAAAACAAGCTCAACACTCAACCACAACCCCTTGGTCGGACTCCAAACTATAATCTATCGACCGGGGTTCACAAACACAGAATAATTCTGAAAATACCAAAAATACCCTTATAATATAGAAATACATTTTATAATTAGAAATTACATAATTAACCTTAAAACACTGTAAAAACTGATAAAAACTCATTTTATTAGAAAAACCGTATATTATATATATAATTGAAAATAATTCTCGAAAAATAGTTTTAATTAGTTAAAAATATCAAATAATTTATAGAAATCATTTTTATACCTTAAATAACTATTAAAACCAATTAAATTACATTTTTAGGCAATTTAGGGTAAAATTACCAAAATACCCCTATATATATAAATATACTAAAATTACTTCAAAAATTCACCAAAAATTATACAATCATCCAAAATTAATTTTCTCAACATATTTATCAATAATATCAATAATTAAACTCAATTAACCAATTAATTTCAATTAAAAACATAATTAACCCTAATTTCCCAAATTACATAAACTTCAATAATTCAAAATAAATACATAGAAATTCATAAAAATTCCAAATAAATTCCTATAATTCATTTCAACACCTAATTTAAACCATAAAACATAATTTCATAATTTAAATAATTAATTTCCAAAAATTAGAAAATAATATTAAAATATTCAAAAATACCCAAAAATCCAAAAAATCTCCAAAAATTCCACAAAAAATCATACATGTAGATTAAGCTACTAGGATCAACATTTATGAAGGGAGTTTTCATGAATCAATCAATTCAAAGCTCAAAAAAATCAAAAACCCTAATATGGCCGAAATTTAAAATTCGAAACTTAAGCAAATCTAGACGATTTAAGCTCAAACCAAAGCTAGAATCACACTCATCGGAGCTCAAGGAGAAGAAAGAGACTGGCGATGTCGAAAACAGTGGCCGAAATCGTGGTCGACGGCGAGGAGAAGAAGTTTCGGCCAAAGGAAGAAAAACAGCTCGCCGGCGCCGGGGAAGGAGGCTGCTGGCGGCGGGGGACGGCTGAGGACGAAGGTAGAGCTGCTGGTGACACACCGACGGCAAGGGGATCGGAGTAGCAGTGGTGAGGGGAAGGATCGGGCATGCGGGAAGAAGAAGAAGAAGAAGAAAAAAAAAGAAAAGAAAAGAAAAGAAAAGAAAAGAAAAAGAAAAAGAAAAAAAATAAAAATTTTAATAAAATATTTGAAAAATTTCACATCCACACATATAATTTAATATTTTAATAATTTATACTAAATAAAAATAATTAAATAACAATTAATAAAATATTAGGATAATATTAATTAAACCCTAATTAAATAAATAAGTACACATAGGCTTTATTTAGTATTTTAAAAATACGTATAAGTTCATGCAAGTCTGAAAATATATTTAAAATAATTAATAATAAATTATTTACGTGAAAATTTCCTCGAAAATGCAAGTCCCGGGAAAATTTTACGTAAAGCACTGTAAATAATACACAATAATTAAAAATAGGTTTTAAATACATATCAACTCATGAAAATATCATAATTTATATACGAAAATTATTAACACTGCATATCTTGATGCAGTGTAAAAATGTTTAAAAACACGGGATATTACAGCTTTACTAAACATTGATCCCCCATCGACCACATACATCACTAGAACATCACAAAATCAACATGTTCCATAACCGACCCCAAACACCAAGCCCTGAGACAATCGCTATCATGGCCATGCTCCAAGAGCTTATAATTACCGTTAAAATTTTGATAAAGAATATGTTGGGGAAGAAAGGCCAAGGAGAAGCAGTCATGGAAATGGCCAAAATGGATGAAAAGATCAGCAGGGTGACTCTCCCTGAAGGAGAGGAGACTAAGGGGGACATAACTAGACGATTAGAGGAGGAGGCTGAGATCCAAGCCCGAAGCAAGCGCAGATCTAAGGGCAATGAGAAGGTGGCCACATATGAAGGGGATCCCCTAGGATTCATGGGGAATGTTGGCACTTACATGGATAAAGAACATTTACTTTAAGCAATTCAAAAGGTGGTAAAAAGTATGAGGTCAAATAAAAAGGGGAAGGGGTTCAATCTTAGGGACACCTTCCCCACACTCTTTTACAATCATCAATGATCCTTTTCCTTAAAAATTCAAAATGCCACCTTTAAGCTCCTACGACGGATCGATGAACCTAGTCAGCCATGTGAATACCTATAAAACCACCATTCACTTGTAATCCACCAGGGATTTAGTTCTCTGTAAAGTATTCCCTGCCACTTTAAAAGGTGTGGAATAGGAGTGGTATCAAGGGTTAGATAGTGGATCCATTACTAGTTTTGCACAACTTTCTCAGGTTTTTATAGCCCGATTCGTTACATGCATTCCCCTCAAAAGTGTCTTGGCAGATCTGCAAAAGCTATTATAGAAGGAAATAGAGTCATTAAGAGACTTCGTGGAGAGGTTTAATAAGGAAGTAGTTAAGATAGATGATGTAGATGTCATTATTGCCATAAAGGCTTTAGCAGTGGGAATTACTTGTAAACCCCTCCATAACTCTTTAACCCTACTCCCTCCATCGATGTTCCCTGAGTTGATGGCAAGGCAAGAGCCTCTCAACACATATAGCTCAAAGATTCTATAATCGTATATGAAAACAAATTAGATAGAGGCAAGCCTACTGCCCCTCTCCCTGATGGGAGAGAGAAGGAGGAGGTGGCATATGATCAAAGGGTGGTAAAAGAGTAGGAGTTTAGGCCTTAAAGGAGAAATGGGGATAAAAGGAGGATTAACAAAGGCTTAGGCACCATATGTTTAGGGCTGACCCCTGCTTGTAATGCCAGTATGCCCTCCTTAACACTTCGAGGAGGGGGAATCTTAATATGGATTAACAGTCAAAAGAAAGAGTCAATTGGCTAAGAAAAATTTATTCCAAATCCCCCATAAATGAGGATAAGCATTATGAATTTCACAAAGGAATGAGGTATAATATTGAGGAGTGTGTTAGGCTTAAAGATGAAATATAAAGGTTGATCCTTACAGGCCATTTACAGAGGTTTGTTAGTAGGTCAGCTAGTGATGGGAAGTTTTAGCCTATGAGAGAGAACAGAGATAGAGGAAAAGAGAGAGAATATAAAAGGTAGAGTGATAAGTCAACAACTATGATTAATGTGATTTTTGGTGGTTCGCCAAGGGTAGAAGGGCCTAGTAGGAAAAGCTAGAGAGGAGTGTATTTTATGTCTAGAGTTCTCAAGCCTGGCCAATACGTCAACTTCTCACTTTGAGATGAGGACTGGTTGGACGGACCGTATGAGGACATATTAGTAATAGATAGCAGAATTAAGAACATCTTGTTGAGATAAATGCTGGTGGACAATGGAAGTACGGTGAACCTAATGACCATGAATGTATTTAAAGCATTAAAAAAATCACCTATTGACCTCAGAAGAGTGTCTAATCCATTAATGGGGAAGTAGCTGAGGTTAGAATGGCAGCATGCAAGCATAAGATGGGTTGGTTTTATAATAAAAGAGTCAAAAGAAGACATTTCTCTCCTAGAGACCTGGTACTGATCCTGGCGGATATCACTAAGGAAAATATAAGTGTTAGGAAACTCGAGCCTAATTGGCAAGGACCATATAGAGTAGTCGAAGCCTTTAACCTAACCACCTATAAGCTAGATGAAACCAATGGCAAACATATGCCTATAACCTAGAATACCCATAATTTAAAGAAATATCATCAGTGAGGTAGTAGTGCCACACCTATCCTTTTTCATTATGTTTTTACATTTCCTTTACCTTTATGTTTGTAAGGAGCTATTTTAATAAAATGAAGGAATATCACTATTTTTCATATGTATTTCTTTAATGAAATGAACTCCTCAGAACAATGCATCACCTAAGAGGAGTTCTCTAACAAAATGAACCCCTCAGAGTGACACATTGCCTAAAAGGAGTTCTCTAACAAAATGAATGCCTCAGAGTAATACCATCTAAGAGGATTTCTATATGGACCCCTCAAAGTCCTCTTATAAAGAAAATCCCTCGAGAAAACATATCATCTGAGAGGAGTTTCATTTATAACAATGATTCATTAATAAATACCTCCCATATGGGGCACTATGAAACAACGAATAACCCAAAAGGAACCTATTAATAGGACCTTGGCACATAATTGGCCAAAAATAAAAATGCATGCATCTAATATAACCCCTTGGCACAATAAGCCCTAGAGGAGCTCCCAAATTCAATTGTAATAATTTACATGACTAGTAATTACAAAAGGAATCATGTTGACGGATCGTCCATGAAAAATTGGAAATAAATCACATATCACTTAAAAATTATGATCAACAAATCCGACCAATAACTCATTTACAATAATGCTAATAATGCCTTATTCATACAAATCTAAACAAAAGATTGCCCACAAGGAAAAAAGGGCACCAATATGAACAAACTAACATAAAAATACCAAGGCAATAATAGTTATTATGACAACAAGAAGAATTTGACATGAAAAGCACTATCCATATTAAACATGATTAAAGAAAGCCACAAATATTCTTACATCTCCACCCTTATGGAGTTAGAAAAAATAAAACACCAATTGTTTGGGTTTGTCATACCAGACAAAGAAAAAACTACTAAAATTGTCCATAGTTAAAAGAAATAGAAGTTATGGTTACAAATCCATAACCCATGAGTGAACCATATCTAGAAAATGCTTCTTTAATTCCTCAACTGTTTGTTAGTGTCCTTATATAGGACCTAAGATTCATTCATAATATCATCAAGTTGAGTGGTCATCTCCAATTTCGCTTCATTCAATTCTTGAAGGGAACACTCGACTGATTCCACTTTCATTTCTAAAAGATGATTTCGCTCCTCCAATGAACGTTTTTGCCCCTCCAATGATTCGACTTAAGACTCTAGAATAGAGACGTGATTCTAGTTCTCAATCTCCTTAGCATGCTACTCCTTTAGAAAAACGAGTTCTCCCTCTAATTCTGAGATCTACACAAGCAAAGAAGAAATTTTTCTATAAAGAGAAACCAAACACTCATCCATACGCAAAGATAGCTCCATTTGCTATAAACAAAAGAGAGATAAGAGGGGCCGAGTCATGAGAAAGAATAAAAGGAATAAAAGGAATAAAAATATGTGATCCCATAAGACAAATGAACATACCTGAATGGCAACAAGCCATAAAAGACATTTAAAAGCAATATCCAACTTTATAGAAGACCATAAATCTTTATCATTAGGAAGGAGCTATACCTGTGCTAGATCCGTACTTATACCTACAGATTATATAGAGAAAGCATCGAACTTCTCATGCTTCTTTGCAAGCTGCATATAAAGTTCCTTGGTAGCTTCAAAAATGAGCACTTTTAGATATTGATCAGATGAACCCTCGGGTTGGACCTCGATAGGTTCTAACCATGAACTGGAATGTTTACTGGCCAGAGTGTCTGCTATAGCGGAATCATCATCATAACTTCTGAAATAGTCCTAGAGGGGTGGTGAATAGGACAATCAAACAAAAATGGGAAATTAAAGGAATTATTTATAAGAAGTGAGAAAGAGTAGAGAAGGAAGAATGATGAACACAAATATTTAAGGAGTTCGGATTCTCAAATAATCATACGTCTCCACCTAACTTATCCCCAAGTTAGGATTTTTTTAAACACCTACAATCTTATTAACAAGATTGAGAATACACAAGAGTTTTATGGCTCACTCTTACAACCTTACAATCTTGAGTTTTCAAGGCTTACTCAAAAACCAAATTCCCAAGTGTTTTAATGGCTAAATACTTAAACCAATTCCTTTAGAATAGAATCTCACTTCTCGTTTTCTAAACCCAGAAAATAGAAGAATAAGAATGTCTATTCTAATCACTCACCAACTCTCATAAGAGTTATACACAAAGATTTTGATTGAAAGAAAGTTTTAGAGCTTCAATTGAATGTTTAAGAAAATGATGAATGATGTACAAGTTTTCTTCACCTTTTAATTGAATTCTAAGTTGTGTTTATATAGAAAAACACTCAAAAATGTAGTTTTTAGATGTATCAATCATGTCTCCAATGTTTAGAATTGATTTTGAATCAATTCTTGAATTTATGGCAGCTCAAGGGCTGCTCACGAGCGCCTCACGAGTGAATAGTGCTCATGAGGGGTGAAAATATAGTCGTTGCCTTCAAAAATTCCTGTTGGAATACTATCAGAGGTGTGCTCATGAGCAGGTCACAAGCCAACAGCTCTTGAGGAGCGCTCGTGAGGAGCACTACCATCTTTTGGCAAAAATGTGCTCCAAATGCTCCTTTGACGGACTGCTCGTGATCACTTCTAAATATGCTCATGAAAGGGACTGAAGACGGTCGATTCAACCAAAATTTTCTTTATAAAAGTTGTAGATAATTGTCTTATATTACCATAAAACTTTGAATCACCTCATTTGGACATATGTAGCTCAAGATATTGCTGAATTACCAGGAGTTATGCAAACTAAAATGCAAGCTGCATATGCTGACTTCGACTGAAGATTTGCATACCCAAATGAACTTGGATTTTGATGATCAAGTATAATTTAGAAAGATTAAGATGTCTAATTCAAAATTTAAGAAGCTCATTTTCACATTTAATAGCTTTAAATATGTCAAAAGTCTTCTTTAATCTCAGAGGTTCAAACAGCTTGAAAAGTTACTATTCACCCAAAAGTGTATATGCTTGGTATATGTTTGGTATATAATTCCCTACATACTTAATTGAAATTATTAGTATAAATTTTTTTTGTCAAAGTCCAAAATTAGGAGTTTAATCATGCAAATGGTCAACAATCTCCCCCTTTTTGGCTTTGACAACCAATTTGAAAAGATGATAAATAATATGTGTGTGTGTGTAAAAACATGTATAAGCATATTAAATAAAAATAGCTCCCCCTTTCAAATTAAACAGATGCAAAGTAAAAAATAATTTTTCTCCCCCTTAACATATGTATACATTCAATATTTATCATATATCATATCATATAAATAAATCAATTATCATAGCATGTGTAAGGATTTAACAAATATATTCCTTTAACAAAAAATATACTTCTTTATTTCTCCTCCTTATTGGATATGATAAGAAATATAAAAAAATTCATTATCCTTCTTGTCAAAAATTAAGATAACAAGTTATCAAACAACATGAAGAAAATAATTTCAAACATATAATGCATCATAAAATAATATGTATGCTATATCCAAACATCACATGATCATGTAGAGTTAGTCAATCAATTATACATAATCATGTGGTACTTAGCATATTTATCCCCTAAGCATATAACTTCTTCTCTCCTTTTGTCAAAGACAAAAAGAAAATAGAGAGATATATGGGAAAATAGACCTAATGGAATAAAAGATCAAGAACTAAAACAATGCAAACAAAGATATGCAAAATCTTTATGAAATATATGTCATTTAATATGTGCATAGATGTTGCATGAATAAGCTCAATTAATAGTCATAAAAGAAATACAATGATGGTAAAGAGGTACACAAATAATTCTTTAGTCTTAAATATAAAAAATAAATGAAAAAGAAAAAATAAAAGTAAAAAGAAATTTAGTCTTGTGAAGGAGGAGGAGGAGGTAGAGGTGGCCACGAGCATTGAATATTATGATAGTCATACAATTGATGAATATCATATTCCATGTGATCCATTCTTTGCTCAAAATGATCAACTCTAGTATCTACTCGATCAAACCTTATGTTAATATTTGACTCCGCTATGGATAGGCGATCAAAGAAACCACCAACCCAAGCGGGTTCATCATCAACACTTTGAGAAGTGGAAGGTCTTTTTGCGCTTTTTCTTTGAGAATGAGTTTGCTCTTGAGGTAATTCTTCTCCAATAGAAAGAGTGCCCAAAAGTTCAACATTTTGTTCTTGCTCTACATTAACATCTTCATCTTCTACTTCGTCTTTCCAAAACCAATAATTTTGAACAAGTTTGAATCGTCTAGAATTTCTCAAGAGTTTATCATCAAGAAAATATGAGGTAATGAAGGAATATTTTTCAAATTAATCTCAAAGAAAATAGCAATCTTAGTGATAAAACCTCCTATACATAAGGCACCACTCACACTATCACTAGCTAACCAAAACCTCAATTGAAGCCATCTTCCAAGCTCAACATCTGTACCCTCAACAAGACACCTAAGAAGAAAAAGATCATCAAAGGAGATAGTTTCATTACTCAAACCTCTAGCATGAAAAGAGTAGGTAAAAAACCTATGTATATACCAAAGAGATTTTGAAGCCAAACTAGATGCTTTAGTATGTCGGGCTTCAAAGATACTTGAATGAGGTTTAGAATGTTGAGACCAAAAGAGATTAGGGGACCAAGTTGAAGTAGGAGAAGCTAAACCTTTTTGTTTAAAGTTGAAAATGTCATCAAAGGCTTGAGATGTAAGAAATCTATCTCTCCCACCCAATTTAAATCTCATGCTATTTAAAGGATTTTGCTCACTAAAAGAATGAGTTCTTAAACAATAGGAAGCAAGGAATTCATGAACTAAGGTAGGATAGGTAGGAAAATCATTGAAAGCAAAATCATATAAACCCATATTCTCAAGTAAATGTCTAACCTCATTGAAACAACCCATCTTTTCCAAGGTAGCTTGAGACATATATTTAGATGGAATGATTTTCCTTTCCTTGAAATGAGCAACTCTTTCCCTAAATTGAGATTGAGTGTATATGAGAGGAGGTTGTTTCTTAGGTTGATCTTTAGTAGCTCTTCTAGAGGATGAAGAAGCACCTTGAGCAAATTTTGAGGCCATGGTAAGGGCAAGGAAAAAAAATTGATAGAATTGTGAGAATTGAAAGAATTTAGAAGAAGGACTTAAAGGAATTTTGAGAATTTAAAGGAATTTGATTGAAGATATAAGTGTATATGAGTGAAGGGGGTATTTATACACAAAAATAACATAAACAATTCAAAAAAAGTTAAGAAAAATTGCAGGTGACCGTTTGAAAAGAAAGAAAAAATCAAACAAAATGAGAAAATAAAAAAAATAAGAAAAAAAAGGAACCAAACCACTCCTTACGAGCGGTCCGCTCGTGAGCGTCGCTTGTGAGCGGTACTGGTTCTTTCAGAACCGCTGCTCACGAGCAGTCTGCTCGTGACGCCCGAACTGCAACGGTCATGAGCTCAACGACTCATGACAAAAATTTCCAATTAGCCCTTGTACTTTTAAATTTCTTGCTATTGAGTCCAAAAAAGCTGACAATTAGGTCCTTGACCACAAAATTAATTATATAATTAAAATAAATGAATCTTAAAACAAATAATTTTTGAAATAAATGAATAAATCAAAGAGAAAATTTTGCAAATAAAAAAATTTATTTTTATTATTATTATTTTATTTTAAAAAATAACACTAAAGATAAGCCAAAAATATAAAACATGAATTTTAAAAAAAATCTTACAGCTCAAGGTTTATATCCAGAATATATTCAGAAAGTAAACCGAAAATAAACTGATGAATAATAGTCATAAAACACACTTAACAACTCAAAACTTATATGCGAAAAGTATATTGAAAATAAATCAAACATAAACTATCATGAAAATACACAAAAAATTTTGTTGAGGAGGAGGAATATTTATGCAAAATAAAAATAATTAATTAATTGAATTTAGCTCAATAATTAATTATTAATTTGCAAAATAGGAGGGCTTTTAAAAAAAATTAATGAATCCATATAGATCCAAATCAAATAAACTTAGTACAAAGGCCATACAAATGGGAAATACAATATATCATGTATATGAAGTAAAGTTGCTAAAGCAAATACAAAATATACACATGATGTTGAAAATAATTTTTCTAAAGAACATGATCACGTAAAAATCCAAACATCAATTCATTAATTTAGCAAATGATCAAGACAGGCTTGACCCATCAATCATACCAAGTTCATGCTTAATAAAATTCAATCTTTCCTCACAAAGAGGCTTGGTAAAGATGTTTGCTAATTGATGATTGGTATCAACAAAATTAAGAAAAATGTCACCATTTTGCACATGATCACGCAAGAAATGATGTCTAATATCAATATGCTTAGTTCTAAAATACTGAATGGGATTCTTACTAAGGTTTATAGCACTTGTATTATCACACTTAATTGGAATGTGATTAATATTAATGCCATAGTCCAAAAGTTGTTATTTTTGCCATAGAACTTGGGTGCAACAACAACTAGCTGCTACATATTCTGCTTCAGCGGTGGACAAGGCAACAGAAACTTATTTCTTACTAAACCAAGAAACTAAATTTCCTAAAATTTGACAAGTTCTGGAAGTGCTTTTTATATCTAGTAGGCTACTGGCAAAATCAGCATCAGAATAATAAATCAAGTCAAAGGAAGAACTCCTAGGATAACAAAGTCCTAAATGCATTGTACCATAAAGATATTTAAAAATTCTTTTGATAACATTCAAATGAGACTCTCTAGGACTTGATTGAAATCTAGCACACAAGCAAGTAGCAAACATAATATCGGGTCTACTAGTAGTTAAATAAAGAAGGGATCCGATCATACCTCTAAATCGCTTTTCATCAACCGGTTTGCCATTCTCATCCTTGTTGAGTTTGGTTATAGTGCTCATTGGAGTTTTTCTTGATTTAGCTCCATCCATTCCAAACTTCTTGAGAATGTCCCTTGCATATTTAGTTTGATTGATGAAAATCCCATCTTTGCATTGCTTGATTTGAAGTCCAAGAAAGAACTTGAGTTCACCCATCATACTCATCTCAAATTCTCCTTGCATTAATTTAGAAAATTCCTCACACAAGCAATGGTTAGTAGCACCGAAAATAATATCATCAACATAAATTTGAATAATTAATAAATCATGCTTGGATTTCTTTATGAAAAGAGTTGTGTCAACCTTTCCTTTAGAGAAACCTTTCTCTAATAAAAAGTTACTCAATCTTTCATACCAAGCTCTTGGAGCTTGTTTCAATCCATTCAATGCTTTTGATAATTTAAAACATGATTTAGAGAGTCAAAATTTTCAAAACCCGGAGGTTGTTCAACATACACCTCCTCTTCAATAAAGCCATTTAAAAATGCACTTTTAACATCCATTTGATAAAGTTTAAAATCCATATATGATGCAAATGCAAGTAACATCCTAATAGCTTCTAACCTTGCAACAGGGGCAAAGGTTTCATCATAATCAATTCCTTCCTCTTGATTATAACCTTTACCTACTAGTCTAGCTTTGTTCCTAGTTATGACACCTTGTTCATTCATCTTATTTCTAAACACCCATTTGGTGCCAATAATAGGATGATGTTTAGGTCTAGGAACCAAGGTCCAAACCTTGTTTCTCTTAAATTGATTTAACTCTTCTTGCATAGCAAGGACCCAAAATTCATCACTCAAAGCATCATCAATATTTTTGGTTCAATTTGAGAAATGAAAGCTAAATTAACAATAGACTTGAGTTTAGCTTTAGTAGTTACCCATTTTGTAGTGTCCCCTATAATAAGGTCTTGAGGATGAGCTTTCTTGAATTGCCAATCGTTTGGAAGTTCATCCTTTAAGGTAAGTTAAGGTATCTCCTCATTTTCCTTCTTGTTTGGATCTTCAAGTTCCAAAGGCTTACTAGCATTTTCTTCTTGTGTTTCCACAATCTCATTGTCACCTACAAGATCATCAACACTACAAACATCCTTTTTAGGATCAAGTGAGTTTGATTCATCAAATACCACATGCATTGACTCTTCAACTACTAGAGTTCTCTTATTAAAGACTCTATATGCTTTGCTAGAGTTGGAATAGCCTAGGAAAATTCCTTCATCGGCTTTGGAATCAAATTTCCCAAGATTGTCCTTGGTGTTCAATATAAAGCACTTGCATCCAAATACTCTTAGGTATGAGATTTTGGGTTTTCTATTTTTCTATAGCTCATAAGATGTTTTATTTAAAATTGGTCTTTTGAAAACTCGGTTTGAAAAATAACAAGACGTGTTAATGGCTTCCGCCCAAAAGTATAGAGGCAAATTATACTCATGAAGCATTGTTTTAGCCATTTCCACAAGAGTTCTATTTTTCCTTTCAACTACCCCATTTTGTTGAGGAGTTCTAGGAGATGAAAATGTGTGAGAAATACCATTTTCATTACAATAGTTTTTGAAAAATTCATTTTCAAATTTGATTCGATGATCACTTCTAATATATGAAATACAAAATCCTTTTTCTTTTTGAACTCTTTTTGAAAAATTTTCAAAAGCTTTAAATGCATCATTCTTATGAGCAAGAAAACACACCCAAGTGTATCTAGAGTAATCATCAACCAATACATAAGCATAGTGCATTCTACCAAGACTAGCAACTCTTGTTGGTCCAAACAAATCCATATGTATAAGTTCAAGTGGTCTAGAAGTGGACACTACATTTTTTAGCTTAAATGAAGACTTAGATTGTTTTCCCTTTTGAGAAGCATCACAAGGTTTATCCTTAGTGAATTCAAGCTTAGATAAACCAATCACAAGTTCATGTTTACAAAGATCATTCAAAAGCTCAAAATTTGCATGTCCTAACCTTCTATGCCATGTCCATGTGTCATGGGAAATTGACATTAAGCATTTTATATCTTTGTTATCAATTTTATTCAAATCAATAACATAAATGTTATCTACTCTTTCACCACTAAAAATTACTTTGTCTTTATCAAGACTACTAACAAAGCAATTTTTAGGATAGAAAGTCACCTTATTTCCTATATCACATAATTGACTTATACTTAGCAAATTATGTTTAAGATCATCAACAAATAACACATGATGTATAGATAAGGATGAGGATTACCTATTTCTCCAATGCCAATAATTTTTCCTTTTGCATTATCATCGAAGGTAACGTGTCCCTCCATCCTTAGCATCAAGTTTGTTAAATTGCTCCTTGTCTCCCGTCATGTGCCTTGAACATCCACTATCGAGATACCATTTGCTTTTTGTTCTTGCGGATTTCAAGCACACCTACAAAAAGTATTTTAAATATTCTTTTGAACCTAAACCTTTCTTGGTCTAGGTTGATTAGTTTTAAGATAATCCAAAGGAAGCAAATTCATGTGCAGTTTTCTATAAAAGCACACATTATTGGTATGTCCTTTGATCATGCAATATGAAACATATAACATTTTTAAATTTATTTCTCCTAGAATGAAATGCTTTCCTAGTGTGTGTAGCATGCCTTTGGTGTTGTGTGTATCTTTTATTATTTTGTGACATTGAATGATACATACATGGGCAATGGTGATGAGCATTTCAATATGTTTGTGCAATAGGCTTATGTGCATTGTGTTGTGCAGTATACTTATTATAATTATGTCTAGTGTACATACAAGCATGCTTAGGTTGAGGTGCTCTAGTTTGAGGCCTTACCCTTTTGTGTTAATGAAGGGTTAATCTTATGAGACTTTGCCTTGCTATTTAACACATTAGATTTTTTAGCTTGAATCTCATTAGAGGTTGAAGGAGTAGAATCATGTGAAGCTTTAATAAAAGTAATATATGATGATGATGATAAAGAAATTCCATTTTTATATCCAATTCCATGGGTATCTCCATGAAATTTTTGAGAGTCAAGAAGACTATCTAAAGTTTCTTTTCCTCTCCTAAATTTAGTAATGGAATTTTTTAATTCTAAGACTTCCTTAGAAAGCTTATGATTTTCATCGTTTGCTTTCTTAAGTTGATCTTCCAAAGAATTAGAAGACTTAACATCACTAACAAGTTTTTCATTTGATGTAACAAGTTTAGAAAAATCAATTTTTAAACATTCAAACTCCTTACTTAAGCTAGCTAAATCATGTTTATATTTTTTCTTCTTAGATAATAAACTTTTGCATTTAGCAAGCAATTTGCTCACAATAGAGCTCTCATCATCATCATCATCATCATCATCATCATCACAATATTCATCACAATCATCAAAGGGGAGTAAGAAGTGGATGGTACCTCATTTTCATTTTCAATGGCCATGAAGCAAAGATTGGCAACTTCTTGTTCTTCCTCTTCCTCTTCGGATTCGGAGGAATCATCCCAAGTAGCTTTGAATGCCTTCTTCTTATCTTTTGCTCCCTTACTCTTGAATTTGAGTTTGGGACATTCATTTTTAATGTGTCCCAGTTTCTTGCATTCATAGCAAGTAACCTCTTTTGTTTTCTTCTCACATCCCCTTCGAACTTCTTGTTAAATTCCCTTGTTCTTGAGAAATTTTTCTTTCTGAAGAACTTCTTGAAGTTCCTAGTGAGCATGGCAATGTCACCATCTTCATCACTAGGATCTTTAATGCTTTCCTCTTCACTATCTTCTTGAAGAGCTTTTAGAGCAATGCTCTTTTTCTTTTCTTCTTTCTCTTCTTGTTCTTCACTTCTTTGCTTGATGGTGAGTTCATATGTCAAGAGCTTACCAATGAGCACATCGGTTGATAGAGTGGAGAGGTCTTGAGCTTCCTCAATTGAGGTAACACGAGATTCCCAATCCTTCTTAGGTAGGATTCTTAGAATCTTGTTGTTTACCTCTTCCTTAGAGAAATGTTTTCCAAGTTTCTTGAGGGTTGTGAGGAGAGCATTGAGATGATTTTTCATCTCCGTGATTGATTCTTGATGCTTCATTTTGAAGAGTTCATATTCATACATATGAAGTTGAACCTTCTTGCTTCTTACTTGAATGTTGCCTTCATAGTAATTCTCCAAGGTCTCCCACATTTCTTTAGCCAAAATGCAATGTTGAAGCTTGCCTCCTTCTTCTCTTGTCATGGAGGAGACTAGAGTAATCATAGCCTTTTTATTTTTGTGATTTTCTTCCTTTTGATCAACACTCCATTGGCTTCTTGCAAGTGTAGTTACCACACCATCAATGATAGTTGTAGGTGGTTCCCAACCTCTTAGGACAATATCCCAAAGTTTGATGGAATCATAATCAAGATATAATTCCATTTTGAATTTCCAATGTGGATAGTCACTACTATCAAAGAATGGTCTAAGAGAAGAGATGTTTTGTGATTCACTCCCCATGATCTTGTATTCTAGGAACGAAGTACCTAGAATTCAAGCTCTGATACTAATTGAAATAGTCCTAGAGGGGGGGGGGTGAATAGGAATATCGAACAAAAATGGGAAATTAAAGGAATTATTTGTAAGAAGTGAGAAAGAGTAGAGAAGGAAAAATGATGAACACAAATATTTAAGGAGTTCGGATTCTCAAATAATCCTACGTCTCCACCTAACTTATCCCCAAGTTAGGATTTTTTAAACACCCACAATCTTATTAACAAGATTGAGAATACACAAGGGTTTTATGGCTCACTCTTACAACCTTACAATCTTGAGTTTTCAAGGCTTACTCAAAAACCAAATTCCCAAGTGTTTTAATGGCTAAACACTTAAACCAATTCCTTTAGAATAGAATCTCACTTCCTATTTTCTAAACCCAGAAAATAGAAGAATAAGAATTTCTATTCTAATCAGTCACCAACTCTTATAAGAGTTATATACAAAGATTTTGATTGAAAGAAAGTTTTAGAGCTTCAATTGAATGTTTAAGAAAATGATGAATGATGCACAAGTTTTCTTCACCTTTCAATTGAATTCTAAGTTGTGTTTATATAGAAAAACACTCAAAAATGTAGTTTTTGGATGTATCAATCATGTCATCAATATTTAGAATTGATTTTGAATCAATTCTTGAATTTATGGCAGCTCAAGTGCTGCTCACAAGCGCCTCACGAGTGAACAATGCTGGTGAGGGGTGAAAATATAGTCGTTGCCTTTAAAAATTCCCATTGGAATACTGTCAAAGGTGCGCTCATGAGCAGGTCATGAGCCACCAGCTCATGAGGAGCGCTCGTGAGGAGAACTACCATCTTTTGGCAAAAATGTGCTCCAAATGCTCCTTTGACGGACTGCTCGTGATCACTTCTAAAGATGCTCGTGAACAGGATTGAAGAAGATCGATTCAGCCAAAATGTTCTTCATAAAAGTTGTAGATAATTGTCTTATATTTCCATAAAAATTTGAATCACCTCATTTGGAAATCTGTAACTCAAGATATTTCTGAATTACCAAGAGCTATGCAAACTAAAATGCAAGCTGCATATGCTGACTTCGACTGAAGATTTTCATACCTAAATGAACTTGGATTTTGTTGATCAGGTAGAATTTGGAAAGCTTAAGATGTCTAATTAAAAAGTGAAGAATTTCATTTTCACATTTAAGAGCTCTAAATATGTGAAAAGTCTTCTTCAATCTCAGAGGTTCAAACAGCCCGAAAAGTCACTATTCATCCAAAAGTGTATATGCTTGGTCTATGTTTGGTATATAATTCCATACACACTTAATTGAAATTATTAGTATAAAAATTGTTTATCAAAGTCCAAAATTAGGAGTTTGATCATGCAAATGGTCAACAACTTTAGTAGGATCATTTGGCATATTGACATTCTCCTTAAATGTATGAGATGGAGACTCGGGTCCCTTAGCAAACATGTCCCACTCGGGATAAGATTTGTTCATTTCATGTTTAGAAAACAGAACAAATCCTTATCATTATCCTAATCGGGATCTGACTTTAGACACTAAGTCCTAACTAGGATAGGCACATGTTCTGCCCTAGATCTTCATCTTGACAACATTAAGAATGTGTTCTTTAACACCTCTTTGATTATCCAATCACAATTAGGAAACAATTTTTGAGGTTCTTATTCAATTCTAAATCAAATTTTGAATCCTCTAAAACCCTAATTTCTTATTTATAAATTCTCTTCTATTATACTCTCTATTCCTCATTACTTTTTCTTTAAATTCTTTACATATCTTTTATTCTTTAGCTTTTCTTAAGCAAATTTTTTCTTTGGTCATCCATGGCTCCTAAAAATGCTATTAACCTTCTCTGTTCTTCTTCCCAAGAAAATTTTTTCAAGAAAGACAAGCCAAGAAGATCTTATTCTCCTCAATCCTATACTACTCAAGAGTTTAAGAAAAGAGTTTCTCAATTTTAAAAGAGAATTTTGTTCCTCCAAGATTCATGGATGAAGATACCCTTAACAATCTTGGTTATTATGAAGAAGTGAAGGAACTCTTAACTAATATAGTTTATTTAACTATGCTTTTGATCCTTTACCTTCCTACCAATCTTTAATTATGGAATTTCTTTCTTCATTTACCCTTCATTCCATAAAATTTGATGAAGAAAATCCTTACTTCTTTATATGATTAAAATTACATAGGAGAGATAAATTTATGACTAACCAAGAGTGTCTACTTCTTTGGATTCACTTATGAATGACATGTTCAAGTTAAGGGAAATTGGCATTCTTTAACCTTTTGGAATGAAATTCATGCTCCCCAAGCTTAAAATTTCTCTACTGGACATATATAAGCCTCTCACCTAAAATCCAAAGCTTTATGGTATATGCATCATGTTATTACTTATTCAATTAATGGTAGAGGTCTCTTTAATGAAACTATTTCTTAAGATGACCTCCTTATCCTCTATTGCATGGTGCATAAAGAACCAATAGCCTTAGGAAGATTTGTGCAATGGTGTTTATGGCTCATTAATAATAGTCTCACTAGTGCTATTTGTGTTGATGGGATCATCATAAAATTAGCACAACATTATGGCATTGATCTTGATGTTTGCATTTTGTCAAACCCATTCTTCTTGATGAAACTTTCACTAAACACTTAAAACAATTTTCCTCTATTGATGATACTTGGGTTTGTAAGCATGATATTGGTGAAAGTGAGCATATTGATGCTTTATTTAAGAAAATTAAAGATTTTGATGCTTTATTCAAGCAAATTAAAGATTTTGAAGATCAAGGAGATGAAGAAGTTAAAACTCAAACTCAATATCCTCCATAAAGGAAAAGATCAAGGCTTGAAAAGTACTTCCCAATGAGCTCAAGCTTTTGGAGATGAACCTCAATAGGTGGGATAACTTTTTGATAAAATGAGCTTGATGGAAATAAATTTCATTGCTCGCTTTGACTTAGTGGATGCAAATATAGCTCGTTTTCAACATATTGTCCATTATTTCTATATATGAGCAACAAGACTATTCTTACTCATATGCACCTTTCACTCATCCTCCTCCACCTCCTTAGTTAGAGTAACTTTATTTTTATGTGTTTTTTGTCAGTTTCTATTTGGTTTATTTTTCGTATATTTTCAGTTTCTAAGCTTTGAGCTATTAGTTTTTCTTTTAGTTTATAAGCCATAGGCCTGCTAGTTTTTCTTTAAGTTTATAAGCCATAGGGCTGCTAGTTTATGTCTTGTTTACAATTGATATTCTAATTTCACTGTAACTCTATCCTTTTATTAATGTAGTTTTATTTTTAGTATCTTTTTGAATTTTGACAAAGGGGGAGAAATATGTAAGTTTGTTTTTGTTTGTTTAAATTTATTTGAATTTATTTATTTTATTCAAAGTTCATTTGTTTGAATTTAGTTTATTTTATTTAACATAATTTTGTTTGTTTAACTTGATTTGGATCTATTTATTTTATTCAAAGTTTATTTGTTTGAATTTAATTTATTTTATTTAACATAATTTTGTTTATGCATGCATTGTAAGTATGGCTAATTTTATATTATTCAATAATCATGTTATTGTATTTTTATATTAGTGATAAAAGGCCTTGTTTTGCTTACTTTATTCATAGTTTTGATGAATAGCAAGATGGACATGATATTATTAGTTTTGGTTTATCTTGTTTTTATTGTTTTAGTTCTTGGTCTTTTATTTCCTTTTAGTTCTTGATATGCTAAGTGCTACATGATCATGTGTTATGTAAGTTTAAGTTTTTAAATATATGTACTATATTTGTGATATATCAAAGGGAAACAATTTTAAGAAAAAGTTTTAAATTTATATTTCTTATCATGTCCAAATGGGGAGAAATAAAGAAATATATTAAATTTTTAAGTGGTATCATTTAAAGTGAGAGATATTTTTTTTTATAATATCATTTTTTTAATTGATGTCATTTTATTATTGTTCTTCATTAATTTATGTTTGATTGAATTCCTTAATTTCGTAAACTTAATATTTTATGATATGCAATTAATTAAAGGGGAGTTAATATTATTTACCTAAACAAAATTCAAAACATCACACACTTCACTTTATATTATTTTCTCAAACTTAAAATAAGTTTGACAAAATAAAAAAGGGGGAGATTGTTGACCTTAGCAATGATCAATCTTAATAAACTTAATTTTGAGCATTTAATATGTTTGTTTTAAGTGTGTATAAGTTAGGAATCAATTTGAAGCCAAAAATGATGAAGAAATATTAAAGAAAATTCACTATAGGCAATGATCACAAGCAAGGTCATGACTGGTATTAAGATTGGACGAATTTACTAAAATCATCTAATTTCAGTGTAAATCCCGGGTACTGTCCTGACCAGGACATGAAGATCCCGCTCGGGATTAATGTAGGTCAACCGGATAAGTCCTTTTTCAAATTAGTCGAGAAGTAGTGCATATCCTAAGCACTAGTCTTGACCTGGACCAGGCAGTTATGCTTGGGATCAAGTTGCTCGATCGAGATCAACTTCAACAAATCTTCATATTTTGATACATTATATATCTCAATCTTAGTCTCGATCAAGACGATGCCCTTGACAAGCACATGGTTTCAAACACAACATTTATAACATATATATTTTTGAATGTCTTGAATATGTTTTGATGAAATCCTAACTGGGAGCAAAACATTATAGCTTAAAAGTCCAAATGACATTCAAATGGTGTTTGAATGTGTTGGAAATGAAATTATTGCTTTTAACAACTATAATTGAATTGCTCAAGTATAAATACAACCTCTGAAGATCATTTTAAGATTAGGAAACTTGTTTATCATTTATTTACTCAAGCATTTAATGAAGCTCTCAAAATTCTTTTAAATCATTTTTATATTTTGTATAACTCTTGTGAGAGTTGGTGAGTATTAGAATATAAATTCTTATTCTTTTATTTTTTAGGGTTAAGAAAAGGGAAAGTGAGATTATATTCTAAATGATTTGTTTAAGTGTTTAGCCATTAAAACACTTGGGAATTTGATTTTTGAGTGAGCCTTAAAAACTCAAGTTGTAAGGTTTGAGTTGAGCCTAAAACTTAAGTTTTAAGAATCAATCTAGCGGAATAGATTATGGTGATTTAAAATCTTAACTTAAGGATAAGTTAGGTGGAGATATAGGATTGTTGAGAATTCAAACTCCTTAAATTCGTGTGTTCATCATTCTTCCTTTTCACCATTCTTTTAATTCTTGCTCTTTTAATTTTATTTTATTATTTGATAGCCCTATTCACCTCCCTTTAGGGCACTTTCAAATAGGTTCAATATGGTTTATATATATGGGGTTAGTTAAAAATGAAGAGGTCTTTTCCATTTTTTAATGGTAAAGAATTCAACAGCAAAGGCACCACTATTAGGTGATTCAGGAGAAAAGCCACCATCAGTTGATGATGCACTACCCAATGGTCCTACAATAACATCACCAGTAGGTGCACCAACTACTGGTGTCATCTTCACTTGCAGATGCAACTGCGGTGATTGTTGAATTAGTAGGTTCTGCTACTAAGGCTACCCAATAATGACAATGAGCACAAGTGTTAGAAGAACAACCTTATTGCTCACCATTATTCGTATGATTAATGTTCTTTTTCTGGGTGATTAATTATTAGAGATTATCATCTATAATCATGATTAAAGATTAACAATCTATGAGAGTTTTAAGCTACAATAAAAAAAATAAAAAAGGAAGAAAGAATGCCCACCTCAATAGGGGAGAAAGGACATCAAGGTGAGGGATAAAGAACCTATTACTGTAGGAAAGCATTAAAGCTAAACATTATCCACTATAAGCAATGAGCAATAAATAGTACTTATAAAAAGTTCAATAAACAAAAAACAAAGAAATCTCCATTTCATATAAATTAATATGAGATAGATAGCAAAATATATTAACACTTTGTTTATAACTCATCCATTGAGATGAAACAAAACAAAATAAGTCTCTTGACACCAAAGGCCAAAATGACAAAAAAAAGTCCTCTTAGAAAAACAAAGTAAATCCAATTTAATACATCATACATCCATTTTAGAACTATAAGTAAATATATGCCAAAAAGATAAAAATATGAAGTATTTGCTTCTTTTAAGAAACGCATATTATCCTAAGAAACTACCTTGGATATTCCATTTTTTATTCAATAAAAAACATCAAATCAAAAGTACCTAAAGATCAAGTTTTTGAGACCATAAAATAAAAAAATAACTCAAATATTTAGTTAATGAAAACATAACCCAAAAATAATAGAAAGTGAAATAAAATAAACTAAATGATCACTGATTCAAAAACATTATTGTAGACTTATTTGTTGCTAGAGTGGTTGTCGTAGAACATACACATCTTCTTAAACTTGCGTCTTCTATTGTCCTTCTTCTTATGTAATGCAATATAACTGTATCTTTGTTAATTCAATTAGAACTTCAAATAATAATAAAGTGACAAAAAGACAACAAGAAAAAAGAGCAAAAAGAATAATGAAACATAACAAGATGAAAAAATCAAGTGAATTAAGTTGAGAAGAGAGAATAGTTAAAAGAAACTTGAAATAAAATTTAAGGTGATGAAAGAAAAAGCTAAATAGAAAAGGAAAAAAGCAAACCTTATTATTCTACTGTTGATTACTTAAGCTTGAAATGTTTATCAATAAACACAATAAAATAAAATTAGAAACCATAAATAATAATAACAACACTAATACAAAATCATTTAATTTGATCGAAATTGACTATAGAACCAGTCCTAAATTTCATAAAATTAAAGCTAAACAAGAACATACTTTGGGGTAGCTATAGATTCTTCTTCAAGCCAATTATAATGGTGGAATTGTTATAATTCATATGAAGAGTAAAAGAGAAGAAATTCTTAAACATGACAGAACCAGAAAGCTTTGCTGTTCCCTCTTCTACTCCCTCTGTAACATGTGATTATAAGTATGTGCCAACTAAGTCTATTGCTGTTACCCTATCACCCCCCATCAACCAAACCACCCAGAAAAAGACTGATTACTTGTATGAATTTACTTACCTTCCTGAAGATCAAAAGATTGAAGAATCAAAGTTTCCCCTGTTGAACCCCTATGATGCCTTTTCAAAATCCAAAATAAACTGGAAACAATCTTTTAAAGCTCTTGTAAACTGACCCACTTCTTCTATAAAAGAATATGTTCAAGCCTCCAGCTTTGAACAAAACCATTTACCAGCCTCTCAGACAGAACAATTCGTGACCTTAGAAATTCCTTTATAATTTCTAAGAACTTGGCTTAACCAGGGATACACTCACATCCACTTTGGAGCTATAAGGTTAGGACTCTCCTACCATGGCAGAGCAGGCAACCTATTTTCTCTAGGATCGCTCTTTTGGATTCTAGATATAAACAGTATCAACATGCTGTAATTGGGGACCGTAGAGACATCCTTAAATGCTGGCTCAGTATTCTTTACATTTTTCCCAAATTATAATCTGGCCCTTTCTAATCCTCATGCCTTGACAGCTTTAAAAAGTCCAACTCCAGATCCTTGGTGCTGAACAAATCTCCATAGAAAGTAGCCACCCTTCACTACCAAATTGTCTACCGTCTCCAAAACCATGCTATCAACTTATCACTACCTTGTGTCCAAAATGATGCTTTGTTCATAAAAGCAGACTCTCATAATACTCCCACGTGCATTCACACACCTAAACAACTTTCTAGGAATGATTTGTTAAAATTATTCCCAGAAAAGTGTATCACCAATTATGAGAAGTTGCATGAGACAGTGGAGCCAATTCAAGGTACAGACCCTGTACATATCAAAAGATCTGATGGATCAGTTGATACGATCTCTAGGTGAAAACAAGAGACTCCTATAGTTTTTAATACACAGTTCATGATCAATCCTTGGGAACCAGAAGATAACATCCTTGTAGCCTCTTTTGATAATTCTGGAAGACCAGTCTATACTTTTAAGCGTGATGGTCACTGTTATTTTGATTATTGTGATTGTGATGATTGTTATGCTGCATCCTACTCTGATGATGATGAGAAGAAAAAGAAAAATAAAAAATCTCTAGGAAAATATAGTGAAAAGGAATTTAGAAGAAGATATAAAGATGAGATTCAAGCATCTGCACTCTGGGATAACCTTTAGGAAAATATGATTATCTTGTCTCATATTCTCCTCCTGCTTGGTACAAACCACAAACTACTCAAAATATTCCTCCTGAACCTTGCAAGCCTCAAATACCTCCTTCCTAGCCGAAACCTAAGGCAGCTCCTCTCCCATGTTACAAAAAAGCTTTGAAATGGGTAAGAAAAAAAAACTCAGCCGAGATTCAAAAGCCAAAGTCTTTACCCTAAATCTGTATGTTCCAACCCACAGACTTTCCTCCTTTAACCAAAGAAACAAAAAACTAAATTACCATGCAACCTTTTATCCTGGAATCAAACATTGTTGATGCAGATGGCAGACCTAGACAAACAACTCTGGCTGAAGCAGTAGTCAACTGGCAGACACAGAATGCTTATGCTCAAAATCAAAAACTGAAGCTTATTGAAGAAAAGATTGATGGAGTTGTTGAACATATGAATTTGGCAGAAAAAAAGTTCCAGGCCTTTGAAAAATGAATGACAGTAGTTCATATAGAATTACAAAGGCAGATAGAGATGAAGCACCAGGAACTTATGCGAATCATCAGCAATAAAGGCACATTGAATAACATTCAAATGAAAGAAATAGAAATTTTAAACTTGAAAGCCCAGGTTGACCAACTTGAAAAAGATCTTAAAAGAAAGAAAGAAGAGTTGTCCTCACAAACCTCTTCAAAATCTTTCTCTCCAGATCCTTTGGGTCTTTTGTACAGCCCTTATTCAATTCCCAATTCACTATACACAGCCCCTTCCACCCAATCTTTATTTCCTGCACCAACAGCTCCCTTGAATATTCCTCCAAATTTTCAAGGATTTAAATCCTCATTAAAAACGCCCTCTCAAACACAGTCCTCTGATGAAACAATAATAAAAAAAGGAAAAACAGTCCATTTCTCTCAAACTGAGAAACCTAAAACAACACCTTCTGAATCATTACCCAAAAATACCTCACCAACCTCATCACCAAAAGAGTCAGAACACCCTCTAATGATGGTGAATCCTATTTCTTCCTTTTTGGAAAAATGTGCTGAAAATGTCATGCCCAGCTTTTCAATTGGATCTGATTCAAAGGAAAGTTCATCTTCTGAATCTTCAGAAAGTGACTTTGATTCAGATTATGAAATACCCTACCAATTGATGGCTGATGATGCTACATCTTCTAGAGGACCTCAAGTTGAAGAAGTTGATGATCCAAAAGGAGAATTTGAACAGCCCAGAACACCACAGCCAAATCCACAGACAAATTTCCAAAAAAATGCTGGAAATTACTTTACCCTGGATGATGTTCCTCCTTCACAATATAGGAATAGATTTCTAGAATTTAGAGCATGGATAGCTAGACAAATGCTTATTCCTGGAGCAAAAATCAGGGTTGTTATTAAAACATTTCTTGCAAAAATGGTGGGAAAGTTAGCAAACTGGTATGCTTCTTTGAATGCTTATGCTAGAACCCAGTTGATGGATGCCACTTCACCAGAAGATTTTCTAGGAATCTTGCATTATGAGTTCTTAGGAAAATGGGATGATGATCTTGAAGTTGCATGAAAGGAGTATTACCAGATGAAATGTTGTTCGCTACAAAGAAAAGATCTAAAAAGACATTTCCAAAATATGTCTACTAGATTTTACTTGTTAGGAGGCACTGCTAATCCTGATTTAAAACAAGCCTTTTTGGCTTCTATTCTCGAGATCCTTGCCCCTCGAATGTTTTCAATCCTTCAACAATCAAATTACAAAGTTGGAGATGTGCTAATGGGACATTTGTATCAAATCATGATTCAGGGTCATACCCAGTTATGTGATCAAAGGAAGATAATTAAACTGTATCTAGGCAGTAGAAAGAATCCTTTAGGAAAACTTTCTTATGATAGGCCTAATTTGCAGATCAAATGCAAAGATGCTGATGTTTGTGTTTGTCCATCAAAGAAGAAGAAACATTTCTTCAAACTAAAGAAGAAAGGGAAAAGATCCAAGTTTAAGAAGTGGAAGTATTACAAGAAGAAAAAGTTTCGTGGCAAGAAAAAGACTGACAGATGCTACATTTATGGGAAAAAGGGTCATTTTGTAAAAAATTGCCCTTCAAAAACAAAGAAGACTGAGCAAATAATTCAACAAATTCAGCAGATCACTAAAGTAGATCTGAATGATGCTGATCTTGAGTCTCTCTTTTCAGAAGAAGAAGAAGCTTCACCAGAATGTGTTTTTGTTATAGGCCAAGAGACAGACTCAAAAATTTCCAGCTCTGAAACAGAGTCATGGAATGACCAATTCTTAATTGGTGGTGATAATAGAGACATGATAGCCCTAACTCATGAAAAACATCCAATACCTTTGTTCCTTATCCAAATTTACCCAACCAGTTATTCCAAACCCATAAAACTTGTAGCCTTGATCGATACTGGAGCCAAAACTACCATTCTCAACCCAAAAGCCTTGCCTAAAGAATGTTGGAAACATCATTCTGAGTATTTCTCTATAGCTAATGGAGAATTACTTGAAACTGGCCTTAAAACCAGACACCCAATAAAGATCCAATTCTTTCCAAATTGTTACACCTGGACACATGTTCTTGGATCTTCTTTACTTGGAAAAGATATTGTCATTGGCTTTGAAGTCTATTGGAAGATGAAAGACTTGAGAATTCTTCCCAATGGACTTAAGTTCAAGAAATATTTTCAACCATTCACCAATATTTCATCTATCCTTTTTTTTGACCAAACCGTTTCTCAACCAAACCTTCAAACTATTCATGAGTTCTTATTAAAAGAATGCAGTGCTCAATCTCATACAGAGTTTCTTAAAAAATGCTCATCACCAT
The DNA here is from genome assembly GCA_947683625.1 of Mallotus nudiflorus. NCBI lineage: Eukaryota > Viridiplantae > Streptophyta > Magnoliopsida > Malpighiales > Euphorbiaceae > Mallotus > Mallotus nudiflorus. The sequence continues at coordinate 4,796,758 of CANTUR010000066.1, forward strand.
TGTGGAAAAATGAGGAGTTCTTCATCTCCCAACAAAGGCAAGTCATCCAGGAATGACTCCCTCTGATCTTAAATTGGCAATTGAAGAATGCAACCAATTGGAAGACCAAGGTCTAGTTGCTCCCACAAAATCAGAATGGGTATGCCAAGCTTTTTATGTAAACAAAAGATCAGAACAAGTTCATGGAAAGAAAAGATTGGTGATCGACTATCAGCCTTTGAATTTCTTCCTCAGGGATAACAAATTCCCTTTGCCAAAAATTTCCTCATTATTTGCATTTTTTGCGGGAGCTAAAATCTTTTCAAAATTTGATTTGAAGGCTGGATTTTGGCAACTTGGAATCAAAGAGGAAGATAGATACAAAATGGGCTTTTGTATTCCAAACAGACACTATCAATGGAATGTGCTGCCTTTTGGACTCAAAGTAGCCCCATCACTGTTCCAACGGGCTATGATCAAAATCTTTGAGCCCATCCTCGCCAGCGCTCTTGTTTATATTGATGATATTCTTTTATTTTTTGCAGATATAAAAGCCTATGAGAAACTACTCCAATAGTTTGCTAATCTTGTACGACATTATGGTGTTATGCTTTCACCCACCAAAATGTTCATTGGCCAAATAGAAATAGATTTTCTTGGAATGAGATTCAAAGAAGGGAAGTATCTTCTATGTCCTCATGTTGCAACAAAATTGGATAAATTTCCAAAAGAAAATCTTTTTGTCAAACAAATTAGACAAGTTCTTGGCATTATCAATTATCTCAGGGATTTTATTCCTCACTTGACAAAGAAGACAGCCCCTCTCAGAGCTCTTCTAAGAAAGAATCCTCCACCATGGTCCTCAAAACAAATAGAAGCTCTTGAACAACTCAGAATTTGCACAAAAAATCTTCCTGATCTCTAGATTCCCTCCACAGGAAAAAGAATCCTTCAAACAGATGCAAGCGATCAATTTTGGGGAGCTATTCTTTTAGAAGAGGATGACAATAAGAAAAAATGAATTTGTGCTCATGCTAGTGGAAATTTCACAGATGGAGAATGCCATTATCACTCAACCTTTAAAGAGGTCTTAGCAGTTAAATATGGCATAAAAAAGTTCGAATTCCATCTAATTGGTCATCATTTCAAAGTTGTGATGGACTGCTCATCATTTCCAAAAATGCTTGAATTCAAAGGAAAGACTCTGCCCCATCCTCAACTTCTCAGAATGAAAGAATGGTTTAGTAAGTATGACTTTGAAGTAGAACACATCAAAGGAGAGGATAACCTGTTACCAGATCTTTTAAGCAGACCACCTGTCTCTTGTGAAAAACCCTTTCAGCTAAAAGTTCTTCCCATGCTATACATGTACCAAACTATTAATGCCAACTTTCTTGAAAAAGGTATTCCTCCATCTTTACCATCACACATTTCCATGACCATCCTTAATCAAAAGGCAAGAACTCAAATTTTTGAACTTCAATCCGGACTAATAAGAAAATATGGATCAGATTTCTTTCACAAATTAGGCTTTCATCCTATCTATCCTTTCACCTGTATTTTCAGCTTCCTAAACCAAAGTCCTGGAAACCAATTTTATTGGCCTCCTGAATTGTTAATCATGTTTTGGTATCTTTGTCATCTATACTGGATCTCATTTGATCTTCAACCATTAAAGCTTGCAAGGTATATTAGCCTGCTTGAGAAGAATGAAGGTCTGAATCCACATTTGTCAACATTTCTCAAATGGTTCCAGAATTTGTCAAGATGGAAATCCTATTTAACAAATGAAGCTTATACTCAATAGGTGGCACCTCCTCTCGAATGTCATACTATCATCACCCTCAAAAGAACTTTCTTCAAAGCTAAAGGTGTTTTTCCTGATGTACCATACTTTAATATCTATGGGACTTATAGACACTCAATGATGCACTATATTACCATAGATACCACGGATCCTTCACCATGGAGAGAGTTTCAAAGACACATGTTCGAGAAAAATGGTATTATTCCAAAGGAGATATGGCCAAAGATATCTGATGATGCCCCATGGGAAATATTTCCTTATGATTATGGGAAACAGCTGTTAGCAGACAAAGAATATTGGGAAAAGACACAAAGGACTACATCAATCCCATCTCACATGCAAATTGATGATCCTTATCAAGCCAGCTCATTTGATCCCTATCAAGCTAGCTCATCTGATCCTTATCAAGTCAGCTCATCTGATCCTTATCAAGCCAGCTCATATGATCCTTATCAAGTCAGCTCATCTGATCCTTATCAAGCCAGCTCATCTGCAGAACAGATATGGTTAAACTCTTTCAAATTAAATAATTCAGAGGACCCACATATGCCAATAGCAGGACACTCACAGGATCCTGATGAAGACTTTTACCATAGTGAAGATAGTGCTGAAGATAAGAATCTATCTCTAAGTCACGAGCCAATTTATCACAAATGGTTGTAATTTAAAGTTGTTACTTTTATCAGTGGATGTCTATCCACATTTGTCTGTTTATCTATGGTTGTTTGTTTGCTTGTAGGCCTTCTTGTATCTCAGCTCCTTCTTTATATAAGGAGCTTTCTGTCTCAGTTGAAAGGCAGAACCCCTCTTGTAAAAATTTTCAGAAGCTAAATAAACCATGGCCCTTTAAAAGTCTTTCTTCTTCTTTAGTAGTTAGATTATGAGTTATAATTATTCCACCTATCTAAATTAAGGAGTATGCTCTGTACTTGCCTCTATGAAGGATCTGGTACAATAGAAACTTAATTAAGAAGATGATCCAGTAACCAACTCTATTAAGATTATAATTTATAGTTGTATAGATTATAAAAAGGGGACAGGCTGAAATTGTTTAAACCCATTTCCAAATAGCAAAACCATAATTTCTTCTTTCAAAAATTAAAAATAATAAGATGATGATTTTAAGATACTGAGGGTTTATCATAGGGTCTCTTAAAAAAATTGCAATGTTTTTTTTTAGAGATAAAAAATTGCAATGTTAAAACATCGATATATATGGTTGTAAAAAACAAAATTGCTTTCTTATTCAAGTATATTGTATTTATAGAGTAGTATAGGACTAAGCATTTGGTTAGTTTTGGAGATTCGAAAACTAAGTAAAAAAAATTGGTAAAATGATGAGGGATATAGAATGTGAAGATTGAGTAGTGGACGGTTTACAGTAAAGGATAATGGAAAAATTGAGGGTTAGGTGAAAGAAGAGTTGAAAGTAGACCGAAAGTTTGGTTTTATTTTTTTATTTTTTATTCTTATTTATGTTATAGAGGGAATTATCAAACAACATTAGAAGTTCCCTCTCTTTATTTTAGTTTTTTGCTACTGTATTTATTAACAAAAAGCGAAGGGAAATATAACAGGTTATAAAATTTTATTTTTTTAACTATATTTAGTGACCATTTAAAATTATGGTTATAATTGGTGGATTTATTATGACCATTTTATATGCCTTTCACAAAATTATGGTCGCTAAAGGTCAATTTCCTTGTAATAGGAATTGAATTTCTTCACAATCTTAGTTAACCTTAATTAGTGAACCTTATTTAATGAACAAAATTCAATTCATAACCTTAAAGAAAGAACATTAAATCCTAAATCTTATTGTGAACTTGATTCCTCGAATCAAATTATGAATTCATTCACCCACTCCTGATTAGAATTTAAGTCACTTATAATATCTCTGCCTATAAGCAACTTTAATTTACATTTATAAATCCACTAAGGTTTTTTCTATTAGACTAAATCCTAATTTTAATTATGCTAATGGTGATCAAGCATCAATATATAATAAGCACAATAAACATAGTTTGCAAGAACTAATGTTGCATTCAAAACTCGTAAGCATACAGATTGTGAATTGCAGTATAAAGAGTTATTGTTCCCTCGAAGATTGGATATTAAGTACTACTATTTTTACTTATAATCTCAACTAGTAGTCCATATTAAAGTGATGTAATAAATATAAAACAAAGTAATTTAAATTGAATTAAAATCAAATAATTAAAAGCTCTAGTTTCACTATTCCAATCTGATCATGAACACTTAAATAAATTAAACAATAATTTCAGTTAAGGGTAATTGTTCTAAAATACCTAAAAGACTCTCTCAAGTTCAATTAAGCATGCAAAGATTAAAGTTTAACCTACCCTCATGATTAAGAAATTAATCCTAAGACATTAAGGTTCTTAATAATTATTTTACCCATGAAGAGCTTGCCTACTCTTACAGTCTAAGTCCTATGCATATAAAGCTAGTAAATTCCCCTAACTCTCATTGGTGAATCTACCTATAAACATGCACATAAACTGGCAAAAAATGAAAGCACAAATTAAGTTCAACTCATAGAGTTAATCAAAAATCAAATTATATAATAAAAACTTATGTTCAATTATATCATGGAATAGTTACTTCTAACCTAAACTCTAAATGGAGTTTAGCCATGCATAATTATGGAGAAGAACACAAACATAATTAAAAAAAATAAAGATGAAGAAGAAAATAATAATAAATCTCTTTAAATCTTGAATGAGTCTCTTCCAAATTTTGTTAGCTCTTGTTGTCTCTTCAAGGATGAATGAATAAAATCCCCTAAAATGCTTCTTAGTATCCCTTTTATAAGAGAACTTGATGGAAGACCTGATTGCCCTTGAATTCATAATATTTTTCTCTTTGGAAAAACTTCTTTTTATTTGACACGACCGCGTACCATCTCATGTCAATTTGCTTCTTTCTGGTATGGTTTGAAATACCACCATGTGAAAACCATGCTACATATCTTCATAAATCTTTAAGAAAGCAATAGTTAATAGGGTTCATACATGACCATGCTATTAATTGTGCACTTTAATTCCTTATTTCCAAAGACAGAGATGGCCTTAGTATGGTCATGTTATAGCCATGTCGCCCAAATTATTGATTTTTAGAAATTCTTTAACAAAATCTCCTATATAAGAAAGAAAAATAATTAGGCACTTAAAATAAAGTCCTTATTTAACCAAAATTAAATAAAAAATAATTAATAATTATTATGAGGAATGAATGATTGTATTTGATATTTAATGGTTTCTCATGTGTTACAACAATATAATATATTTGTATACAGAGTACATGAACTAATTGTAGTTAAGATACAAGTAGTTATGACAAGTACTATAAGATAACAAAAATAACAAACTACACTATGAAGCTTATCCTTGACACGCCCTCTACAAGTCAAAGCTTGGAGCATAAATGAGTGAACAATGCTTTCATTATTAAGTCAGCAATTTGATAAGCAAAAGAAATAGCAAAAACAATGAGAATCTTCTAGGCAACCTGCTATCAAATGAAGTGGTAGTCCACCTTCTTATGGTGAGTGTGAGTGTAGAAGATGGGATTAGACGAAAGGAAGATTGCCCCTATATTATCATAGTAGACATGTGGCGGAGAAATTAATTTAACACCCAATTCACAAAGAAAATGCATAAGCCACTTTAACTCAACACTCACATCAGAAATGACATGAAACTCTGACTCTATTAAAAAAGAGCAACTGTCTTTTATTTTTTTGAGTTCAAGGAAATTAAATTGTCACCTAAGTAAATTAAATAGTCTTTGGTTGAGTGCCTATCATCTGAGCAACTAGCCTAGTTTGCATTAGAGAAGGCAAGTAACGAAAATTTTATGCACTTGGTGAAGAATAAATTATGGATAGAGGTGCCCTATAGGTAGCGCATAATTCATTTTATGGATGTGTAGTGTGCAACAGTCGTCTTATACATATATTGGCATAAGAAAATTGATAGAAAATAAGACATCTGCTCTTGTGATCATTGTATATCATAGACTTTCATATATTTTTTGGTATAGTAATGCTTCATCTGAATTTAATGGATTTCCATCATATATGAGCTGCTTGCTTGGAACCATTAGTATAGGACATGGCTTGCAAGTTAACATTTTGGCTAGCTTTAGTATTTCATAGATATAAGAAGACTGAAATAAAAGCAGTCCAGTGTTGTTGTGAAAAACTTGAATACTAAGAAAATAGTTGAGCGTCCCTAAATCATGTAGTAGGAATTGTGATGACAAATCATGAATAACTGAATTAAATAGCTTGGAGTTGTTGCTAATAGCCATTTTTGTCATAAATAAAGAGTGAGCAGTCAACAGTGAAGCCTATAAAATCAATTAAGAGTAAGAATGTACTGAGTTTCTAAAAGCAAGCGCTTGGAGTTTGTTTAAGGCCATAGAGGGACTAATGAAGCTTACACATATAATTTAGAACTCGTTTATCCTCAAACCTCTAAGGTTATAAATTGTTTCAGTAAGATCATTATTAAAAAATGCATTGCTTACATCTAATTGTTGTAGTTGCCAACCATAAGAGACAGCCAAAGATATTACTGTTCGCATGGTCATTAGTTTGATAATGGAATTGAAAGTTCCCTAATAATCAAGACCATATTCCTATATGTAACCCTGAGTAACCAACCTTACCTTATAGCACTCTATTGTTCCATTTGGTTTTTACTTGATTTTATAAACCTAATGGTTGCCTACTAAATTACTTTATGTTGGTGAAGGGACCAATATCCAAGGGTTGTTGCGAATCAATGATTCCATTTCAAGTTGTATAGCTTGTTCCCATTCTGGAATTTAACTAGCTTTGGTAAAGGAGGTAGGTTTAATATTGAGGAATTTGGCGAAGATTAGAGAGTATATGAAGAGCTATGGGTTTTCTTTGTAGAGTAGATGGTCTAAGTTGCATATGATGGATTTGAGTGGATTGGTTTGATTAGGAAGATGTGGTAGTGGAAGGTTGGAGATTAATAAATAAATTGATTTCATTTGGATTATAGATGGTGGTGGAGTTTGTTGGATTTGGGGATAAAGAAGAATTTGAACTGTGGGATAAAGAAATAAACTTTGAGGTAGATTGGGATAGGGAGTTGGTAGTTAGAGATAACTAAGGAGAAGAAGAGAGATTTGGTTGAGTAACAAGACATTTTTCCAAGAGATAATTATCCATAGGATAGATAAGCTTGAGCAACAGTTTGGAAGGTTGTTAACTAGAAGAGACATCCAAATTATGAGAATCACGTGTAACCTAGAAAAAGGAAAATTTTTTTCATCTAATTGCACATGCTGTGCAATATATAATTTTCTTGTGGATTTATCTAAACAACGATAACCTAAGTGAGATGGTGAATATTATAAGAAAACACATTGTTTAGAATGAAAGGAAGATTTATATTGGTTATAAGGGCGCATTGGGGGATAAATAGCACAACCAAAAATTTTAAGGAAACAATAATCTGGTGGTTGACTATATAACATTTGATATGGTATGCTATTATTCAAAGAAGAGGGCATTCGATTAATTAAGACAATTTCTATTTCAAAAGCAAATTCCCAATATTTGAATGGTGTGACACTATGTCCTAATAATGTGAGTCCAATGTCAAAAATGCTGCGAATTTTGCATTCAGTAGTGCCATTTTCTTCGTGGGTGTAAGGACATGTAATCTTATGAACAATGCCAGTATTAACAAAATATTTGTGTAAAGGATGATATTCCCCACACAGTCTAAGTTAAACATTTTGATTTTATAATCAAATTATTTTTCTACCATAGCCTAAAACTTGTAAAAATTGAAGGAATCTCACTTTTGTATTTAATTGGAAATAACCACATAAAAAGCGAATAATCATCGATGAAAATAACAAAATATTTATAACTATTAAAAGAACACATAGGAGTTGGTCCGCAATCATCAGAATGAACTAACCGTAAAGGATGAATGCTTTGATAATTTATCAAATTTAAAGAAACACGATGAAGCTTCCCTAGACAATAAGCCTCACATTTATTTGTTTTTCATTTATTGGAAGAACAAGGTAATTAAAAACAATGAATTAAATGATGAACGATGTTACAATTTTAATGTCCAAGTTTGGCATGCCAATCCTTCAAGTCTACAAGATATACAGCTGCACCATTGAGTGGATGGTTTGGAAGAATACCTTGAAGCTTGTATACCTTGCACCTTTCCACGGAGTATTGTTTTCTTAGAAACCTAGTCTTTAACAAGGCAATGGTCAGGATGAAATTAAAAAAATAATTATTATCGCTACATAATTTTTTAATAGATAAAAATGGTTTAATAATGGTAGAACATGCAAAACATTTTTTAATTTGAGTAACTTAAAAGCAATAGAAAGAGTAGTGTTACAAATATTAGAAATTGGTAATCCATTACCAAATACGGGTGCTACACACAATGTCAAATAAACAATTTTGCCTTAACATTAAATTCATCTAATAGAGTGAGAGATGATAAATATGGTGTGACATGGTGTGTAGCACCCGTATCTGGATACCACTGAGTTGAATGATCAAGAGAAGGTGTCAGATAGGCTTACCTTCATTATGAATAACAAGAAAAAGAAGGTAAAGATGATGATTGAGTTCATCCTCGAGTAGTAAAGGAGACATTAAACTAACGCCTATAATTAGGTGTAGTGTGGTTTTTGAACCCATAAATTTGGTAAGAAGGAGTTAGAAAAACCTGGTAACCACCTCTTTATCTTGATCGACCTTAATTGTTAGTGAAAGGTGCTAGAGAATTAGATGGTGAAGTGGAGAAGGTACTATATTGGACAAGGGTAGCCATGGGCATAAATGGTTCCTATGATTTTAATAAGAGCTCATAGACAACTAATTGGCCATAAAGTTCAAGGAAGGAAGCGAGTTCTGTTCTTTGCAAAAGAGCACCAATAATACCATTAAACTCAACCCCTAGTTTTCAAAAAATTATAGCATTAAATTCAAATGGTGAGATGGATTATCCAGCAAGAGCCAAAGAATTTGCTAAGGCTTTAGCTTGGTAGAGATATTCAAAAATAGATTGAGTGTATTTAGAAAGATTATGAAGCTCAATATATAATTAAGTTTTTTGAGCATTATTAAGAAGGCCATAAGCTATGGCCAAGGCACACTATACTTTCACAACAAAATTAAGACACAAAAGTTAAGGATAAATCTCCTTATTGATAGAAGACAACAACCAAGAAAATAACAATTGATCCTTTACAAACCAAGTTGTATATTCAAGATTAATGGAGGTTTCATTGGTTTTGGAATTGACAATTCTCAGGTAGGAGGTGATTTGGTTCCATTAATAATCCCTTAGAGGTTATAGTAATTGAGAAGAGGGGTGATTTATAGCTTTTAAGGAATATAGTTCTTGGAAGTTAACTTGATTGCAAATGTTTGCTGAACATGGGTTGGGATAGTGGTAGAGATCGATGAGGAGAAGGAAGTAATATGAGTGGTTGTTTGAAGAAGAGGACATGGCAGAAGTAGTCATGGCAATTTGAGGACTTGGGCTCTAATACCAAGTTAATAACTAATATGAGGAATGAATGATTATATTTGACATTTAATGGTTTCTCATGTGTTACAGCAGTATAATATATCAGTATACAAAGTACATGAACTAATTGTAGCTAAAATACAAGTAGTTATGATAAGTACTACAAGATAATAAGAATAACAAACTATGTTGTGAAGCTTATCCTTAACAAAAAATAATTAAAATCCAAATTAAATACTAAACCTAAAATATTTCCTAATTAACTTAAATTTTACCTAAACCAAACTAATTAATTATTCAAAATTCATTAAAATTCAACTCGAAATATATGTTAAAATAACATACATAAACTAATAATTCATAAAATAAGGAAAACTAATTTATGTTAAATTATTAATCTCTAACCAATATAAATTTAGCCTAACATATTGTAAAAATACTCAATAAAACTCTGAAAACATCCCACAGAAATCACAAGAATAAAAAGGAAAGAAGAAAGTAAAAACTAGAAATTGTGATCTTAAATCTTCAACTCTCTATCTCTCTTGAGTTTCTCCTAAATTTCATGTGCATTTGCAATCACTTTCTACCCTTCAAATTGCTTCTAAAGTGATGTATTTAAAGCCTTTATGGAGAGTAGAGGTGTTGCCTTATAAAATGCATTAATGCCATATTATAAAAATTTAAATTGTCAGAGGGCTGTGATGGCAGCACTAACAGTGATAGATTTTCATGCATTTCTCGGCTGCAGTCGTAGCTTTGGCTGTGATGGCAACTGAATCTCCTCACCCTTTGACCTTCAGGAGTTGTGATCTTAGGTCCCTTACAATAGGAATTGAATCTTCTCACTTAAAACACGACTTTTCACTTAAATTTATTCACTAGGAGTCCCTACCAACCTAAAACATATAAAAAAAAAAGATAACAAAAAAACTAGCAAAAAAAAAAAAAACTAAAATACAAAAAACTACTAAATAAAAATATAAAATGGCTTACTAATAATGAAAATTTTCACACAAAACACTAAGCAAGGAATTCTTTGTAATTAAAATTGAAGAAGGGTTTTACATATTTGGTTATGACAAAGAAGAATAAATAGACAAAATCATAAGTGGCAAGCTATGCTCAATAAATAATCAACTCCTGGTGTTACATGAATGGCTACCTGATATTTTTTTGGAAGATATTGATTTTACTTTTTCCCCATTCTAGTTCATGGACTACCACAAAATCAACCATCTAGGGAAAATTCCAAGAAAATCGACGGTCTCTTTGGAGGGTTTTAGAGGTTGAGCTAATAAACAATAATGAGATGGAGTGATAGGATAAATTATTATAAGGATAATGATTTAGAGATAATAACACTATTAGTTCTATAAATTATATCATTAGTCCTAATCATTAATCAAAGTAGTTTGTTATTAGTCAACCTTTAAAATCAAACTTTTTTTACATTTTAGTCCTAAAACTATACAAAATGTTATAAAAAACTATAAAAAATGTCCTTTTTGATATTTTAAATAAATAATATTTTTATTTTTATTTTTGACTTCTTTTTTATTTAACTTTCACAATAACTATATAACTCACTAAAATAATTTTTAAAAATAAAAATAAAAATAATATTTTTCTTAAATTATTAGTTATATTGGCAATGATAAATAAAACTAATTAAATATTTTCAATTCTTTTCAAATATACAATTTCAATTAATATATCATAAATGAAAAAATATTCTTTTATAAGGAAAAAACCCATTTAGTTTTGTCAATGTTATAACTCATGTTAGATTTTAAAAAATTTTCGAAACTCAATCAAATTTAAATTGGACAAATTTGAAAAAAAAATATATTTTTTCAAATTAGGCTATTTTATAGTAAATATTTGAACATTCAAATAGTTTAACATATTTTTGTTATAATTTTAATTGTTATAACAAAATTTAATTAATTTAAGATAATATATAAAAAAATTTCTATTTTATCTTAAATTAATTATATTTTCAATAACAAATAAAATTATTAATTAAAATATTTTCTTTTTCAAATATTTTATGTATAATAGCCTAATTTAAAGAAATATATTTTTTAAAATTGTCTAATTAAAATACAATTGAGCTCAAAATTTATTTAAAGTATGATCTAAATTATAATATTGACAAAACTAATTGAGTTTATCCAAATATAAAAATATTTATTCATTGAATATATATTAATTAAACGTTATATTTAAAAAAAATTAAAAATATTGAATTAATTTTATTTATCATTGTTAATAAAATAATAATTTAAGAAAAAATATATTTTTTAATTTTTAATTTTCTTGAAATTATTTTAGTAAATTATATAGTTTGCAACCAATAGATATATGTACATAAATGGCTATGCCCATATTCACCAAACTATACATACTAAACAATTCTAAATGTTAAAAATAGCACCCAAGAGCTATAATGTTGGCTCAACCTTGGCTCTTATATGGAAGAGTATAAAAATGATGATCAACTGAGCTAAAACTCACTGCCGGAGTAGATGCTCTAAAAAAGACTATAATTTTGAAGGATGAGTACGACTACTCAATGAGTATATTAGAAATTAACAATGGGGAGCATGTATTTCTTAATTATGATAATATTTCATTTACACCAAATTCAAGTAACTTAACACATTACCATTTCAACACAATCCTTGACTAAGCAAAATCACAAATAGCAAGTCATATACTCAAGAAACATCATATTTATATAAATATTAATCATCAAAATCAAGAACTTTATTATTCACTCAAGTCATAATTAACATTTTAACGTCTTTAGTGCTAACCCATTTAATATGTTAGTCCCCTAAGAGCATCAAATACACTTAGTTAGTAACCCATTAAGTACATTACTCCCTAAGTGCATTAAATACATTTAAGTGGTAACCCATCCAATATGTTACTTTCCCTAAATTACACGCCCAAAGGCATCAGTCTAATCAAACGTTGTTTGAAAGACATTCAATCCATTAACAAAATTTTAAACATCTCATATATCACTCATAACATTAATGCATACTATTTCAATAACATATATATATATAACAATTTTAATTAATGATATACTCACGTTGTCAAAGCCAAATCCTAAGATTAAGTTCTACACATCAAAATAAGAAGGCTTTTGAAATGCACTACACACCAAAACCTCCATGGTTTGATCTTTATATGGTATTCGCTTTATTCCACCATCTCCTATGACTAAGCATTATAACCTCAAAACTACAGACAAATCCTAGATATAAGGATGATTATGAAGTACATATGCCATGCTTTGTGATGTAAAATATGCAATTCAAGCAAATTACACAAATTACAAAATTCTATCAAATATTGCAGTTTACATGCTTAAATTAATTGACTAACTTAATGATTGAATTTTGACATGAAATTTTACAGGTGTATGACTGACATATTGAAGTATGGACACCAAGAATTAGGTCAAAAAACTAGATTTACAAGCCATAAAGACTTAAATTTCAAAAGCCAACTTTGCAAAATCACCTATTGTAGTAGCCTTAGAAATCAATTTAATTGCTCAACCAAACGAATGTATTTCATCATAAAAAATTACCACATGATAAAAAATGTATAAAAGTGTCTTTATACAAAAAATGAGATCATAATATTAGGTATAAGTGTCTGAAACTATAAAAAAATAGAAACAACTCTACTTGTTACAAACAGAGTTTGCATTGACACTAACAACTTTAATTCAAGTGTTTTTAATTTCCAAAAAAATATTTTCTTAATATTTTGATGATTTTGATAATTTCTATTTAGAATACAAGAAAATTTATAGAAATAAATTATTTAAATACTATATTATTTCCTATTTTCAACATTCCATTAATCATGTCCTATGAACACTTATAAATTCAAAATTCTTATAATCAGCCATATATGTTAGTATTCTCTACTCAAATCATATAATTTATTCAAATCACTTTTACTACACTAGAATACAAGGGTTTTAACCATAAATAGAAACATACGATCAAATGTATAAACTTAATTACTAAAAAAATATAGGAAATTGTTTTTACTTATCTTATTCTATATGAAATATGATTGAAATCTTTTTGAATTCAATCTACCCTACTTCCCTTTTCCTCGAATTTCAAGCTTCAATCATCAAAGAACAAGATAATGCAAGGTTTATCTTATTTAATTTATGTTAAGTGTTACGTTTTTTGTTGGGATTTGGGAAAGAAAGATTGGGAATTAGGTTTATCTTCTTCTCCATTTTCTTCTTATTTACTTTTTCTTTTGTGGAGATTGATCTTTTTTTTCTATAGCAATTGTATATATTAATGGTAAAATACCATTTTAAACCAAAAAATTATTCCCTATTTTATATATAAATAATATCTATACCCCTCTAGTTAATTTAATCAATATTTATAAATCAAACGTTATGTATATGAAAATGCAATGCATGTATGTTATAAGAATATAAATCTCATAATTCTCTCCATCTTAAGAAATTTCATCCGTAAAATTTACATACCTATAACTTCAAACAAGTGATGATATTGACTTCTTATATCTACTTAACCTTCCCATGTTGCTTTTTTCCCTTGAGTGATTTCTCCATAACACCTTGACTAGAGGAATCACCTTGTGTCTTAATACTATTTCTTCCCTTGTAAGGATGGCAATATGATCTTCATTATAAGTTTAGTCATCCTTTAATTCAATTGGTTATTCCTGCAAAATATGAGATGGATCACTTTAGTACATCCTTAATATAGAAACATGAAAAACATCATGAATTTGGGATAGTTCTAGTGGTAATGCTAGTCAGTAGGCAACTGGTCCAACTCTTTCCATAATTTCATATATGCCAATGAATTTTGGACTCAATTTTCCACATTTTATAAACCTCATTACACCTTTCCATGGAAAAATTTTAAGAAACATCTTGCCCCCAACTCCATATTCCATTTATATTTACTTGAGATCTACATAGCTCTTTTATCTATCTTGTGCAATTTTTAACCTTCTTTTGATAATATCTATTTTCTTCATGGTCAATTGAAAATTTTCTAGACCCACAAACTTCCTTTTTCATGCTTCATTCCAATATATAGAAGTTCTACATTTTTAACCATAAAATCCTTCATATGGAGTCATATTCAAGCTGGAATACTATTATTATAAGCAAACTCCATTAGTGGTACATATTTGTCCTAACTACCTTTGAATTGAATTACACATGCCTGAAGCATAGCTTCCAATATCTGAATTGTATGTTATGTTTGGCCATCAATCTATAGATGAAAAGTAGCACTAAATTGAAGTTTAGCACCTAAGGCATATTGAAGACTAGCTAAAATCAAGAAGTAAATCTCAAGTCTCAATCAGGAATGATAGATGATGGTACGCCATGCAATTTTACCACTTCTTTAACATACATCTCCACTAATTTCTTAGGTGAAAAGCTCACCTTAATGGGTAGAAAATGAGTTGATTTTGTCAACCTATCAATGATCACCAAAATAGCATCATTTCCTTGCTAAGTATGAGGTAACCTTATCATGAAGTACATTACAATGTGCTCGCATTTCCACTCTAGAATTGCAAAAGGTTGTAAGGTAATTATTAGATGTTGATGTTCTGCTTTCACTTATTGACACACCAAACATTTAGCTAATAGTTTTCCTATAATGTTCTATACATCTTTGTGCTCCTTGGATGCATTGAATAGGTAGAGCAATGAGCTTCCTATTTGTGCAAAACCGAAAGCCAATGGTATCACCAAGTAGTGTAAAAATATCATCCCATAGAGACTCATTTTAATTACCTATTAATATAATTTTCTATTGTCTAAGGCTAATGATAACTTCTTGCAAATTAAACTAAATAAAACCTTATGAAATCTAAAATAATAATAAAGGAACAAATTAATAAATTAAATAAAGAATATATATATATATATATGTTAGAAATTAATTCATCACAATCATTGAGCCATTTAAGAAATTAATCAATTGATTTTGTACACCTTAGGTTTTATAAAGCCTTAATTAATCTTTCTCAAGAATTAATTAAATTAATTGTCAAATTGAACTTAGAAAGATCAAACCCAATTCTTATTGAAATTCAAGTACCCTAATTTGAAAACTACGAATTTTTAAGTTCACCTAATCAAGGATTTCACTATTGATAGTGTCTTCACTTATTAATAAAATGAACTTAAGTTCTTGAGGCTAGAAGGATTCAAATTTCTCAACCTATAAACCTTCCCTTAGACAAATCAATAGTGATCAAGCTTTAACTTAATTAAAATTAAGAACACAATATGCAAAAATTCAATGATTAAATTAAATGAAATAAACTCAATTCATTTTAGAAATTAATTCCTAATAACTGAAAAACCTAGCAAAACATATTAAAATTCAATCCAAAATAAACACAAGTTAAACCTATAGAGTTATAAAGTGTAAAAAAGAGAGAATAAAAACTAGTTTCTAAGAGTCTTCAATCTTATCCCACATTCCACTTTTTTTTTCTATGGTTCTTGTGTAATTTTTCTTTGTGTTTCCTTATGTTTTTTCCCTTAAAATGCTCTAAAAATCATCACTAAATAATCCCCACTCAGAAGATTAAAAAGTCCTCTAAATACGGTATTAAAAAGCATAAAAAACATCATTGTTAGGTTCCCTGCGACTGTAGCCCTTTAGTTGCGATGACAGTAGTATGTGGGCTATTTTTCTTTGTCTCTTTGTTGTAATCACAACCCCTAGGCTATGATGGAAGTAGCACTATTATTTTTTGATGTGTCTTCTACTATGATGGCAGAACATCCCTTGCAACGGCAGTAGTAACATCCATCCAAAATGCATTCAAATAATGCCTTTCCACACTATTGATCATCCTAAGCCTACATAACACAAACAAAAATTTAAAACTAAACTTAAAAAAATAAAAATAAACCTAAACAAAAAAATATTCTAAGAAAACATAATAAAATCAACCTAGAGAATTAATGCAAAAACACACAATCAAATACGCCCACACTTAAACTTTTGCTTGTACTCGAGCAAATTCCTAAGAACACTTATCAAAATAAAGAATTAAACACATTGACAAATGTTAACTTGTTCATCCATCATAATCTCCACTTGAAACAAAACTTACAACTTGAAACTCAATTAAGAACTTGAAATCAAGGACATAAGTATTACTAAGTGAAAAGCAAACTTTGTGATTAAACTCTAAAAAATTTACAGGTTGACTCCTAAGAAAAACAAAAGCAAATGGAACTACTATTTTAACTCTTAGCCACTCTGAAATTTAACACACAAGAGGTAGAAATTTTTTTATTTTCTTTTCTTTTTAGCCAATCTTCTTTCTCTTAGTATCCTTTGTCGTTCCCATACTATTAAGCGTGGATACTGCCTAGTAGGTCCTTTAAATACTCTCACTCTTTTTTTAAGAGCATTGGAGTAGTTTTGGAGAATGTAAATATTTAAATTTAAATTTAGCTACTTATTTAAAGAGATTTTTTTTTCTTTTAACTACCAACACATGTGCTAAACTTCAGAGCCAACTAGAGATAAAATATTTGAGTACCATTTACAATCATCTTTCTTGATAATCAACTCTTAAAATTTAATTGCAAAAGAAAAATTAAGCATTATATTCATTAAAATGTTCAAGAGTCCTTAATCATAAATTATCCATCAAGTTTAAAAACCACAAATTAAGCATAAAGTAGAGATTACAACACATCGATAAGAACATCACAACTAATGTATATAACTCATCATAAAGATAGGCAATAAAAGTTTAATTGTTTAAATTCTACATGTAAATAATTCTAATGCTTAAAAAGGAATTAAAAATAAAATGAAATATTAAAGTAAAACCTAATGACATGTAAATGCGAAAACTAGTGCCCCCCTCCCCCCACACTTAAAGTTCACATTGTTCTTAACGTGAAAAATGAAACAAGTCATAAAAAGAAAAAAAACCAATACTTAAAATCTAGAAAGAAAATAATGAAAACACATATAAAAAGAGATACAAAAACCCCTTTCATTAAGGTGATTGAGGCAGAGAAGGCGAGGGAATGTGGTAGCCCAAGGCCTATATAAAGTGCTTAAAACAGAACTCCTACGATGCTTGTCGGTTGCTTAAAGTATTCATTTCATTTTGGAGTTCATCAAACCGATCATCCATACGCAGATCCAATTGGTCAAAATGAGCTAACACTTGCTACCATCTTAAAGAATCACTTGCAGAACTTATGTGCAAATTATTTACGTGTCTTATAATTGAATTTTAATAAGTTTAAAATAAATAATAACTTAATTAATATTTTTTTGGGTACAATTAGGACATTAGAATAATTAAGGAATTATTTATACTTTTTAGTTTATTATTGTGCTTTTAGTGGAATTTTACTAATTTATTGCTTCTATCTTTTAGTGGGCCCTATAAACTTTGACTTTGATAGGCTAAAGAACAAAGGATTTTAGTTAGATGGGAAGAAGGAAGAAAGCTAAGTTTGAGTCCAAGCCATATTCCAAGCCATGAAAGCCTTAAAATTCTGAAGAACATGTCACGACTTGCAAAAGAATTTCGCGCGACTTGCACGATGTCGTGTCAAGTGTACTTAAGAAGCAGTGAATTGCATGACATGGCAATATGCCCGTGAACCTAGGCCGTGTAACAAAGTTTAAGTGCACGGCTGGCCCAAAGCCATGAAGAGAAGTTGTGCCCTTCTCGAACTTAATTCTATGTTTGTTTCAATTTTAAGTCACAGTCATGACACCAAGTCGTGCCATAAAGATTGTTCCCGATTCTACATGTTTTAAGGAATTAAATGAAATCAAGGACTCCTTAGCGACCCTAAGTCATATAAAAGGAAAACATTGAGCTCACCCCTTTTCAATGTTCATTAGCCTTTTCTTATTTTCTTTTATTAGTCATGGATCTTTTCTTAACCATGAGTGGCTAATTTCATTTACAAAGTCTTTGTTAGGAGTAGTTATTCCATGATATGATTTGAATAATTACTCTTAATTATAATTGATTTAGTTTTCAGTTAATTCTTTATGTTTCAATAATTGTCTTGTGATTCATTCTAGGCCTGGTTGAGTTGCATATTTATGGACAATTTCACTAACGAGAGTTAGGGGAAATTATTAGCTTAAGGCAAAAAGAACTTATACCACTCGGTCATGAGAGTAGGCGAGCTCTTCGGGGAGTCACGACTATAGAGATACGGTGGCAAATAATTGCTAAAGAACTTAACGAGTTGGGATTAGAATTTTAATGATGAGAGTAGATTAATTCCTGATCTTTGCATGCTTAATTAAACTTGAGAGAGGCTTTAGGTAAATTAGAGCAATTACCCTTAACTTAATTCTAGGCTAATTAAATTAATATTGTATTCATGATTTGATTAGAATAATGAAACTAGACCTAGACTCCGTGTTTATAATTAATTAATTTTACTTCTCAAAGCTATTAGTCATTTTTTTTCTTTTACCAAATTTATTAAATTGATTTGCTAGCTAAGATAATAAGTAAGAATTTTTGGTAATCAATAGTCAATCCCTATGGGAATGATAATCCTTTACACTACAACCACAACTGTGTGCTTGTGGATATTTAAAACACAATAAGTTTTTGGAGCCATTGCTAGGGAGGTCATCCCAAAATTGGGTGCTTATAGTTGCCCGCCTTTGTCACTGTTTGCTTAACAAATTGCAGCAAAGCAAATAAGCACACAATTTCAAAGCGAAGAGTCAGAACACTTACCTCTGTACCATGACCATGCATGGAATTATGTTGTGTTGAATGCTAAGGAACACTAGAATTCGTGTGGGATTTTCTTTTTACAGGGGAGGCTCCTAGGGTTTTATTATTTTTTCTTTACCTTTTTCATTATTAACCGTGAGCTAAAAAAATGCAGTCTTTTCTCTCATATTTTTTCATGTATCATATCAAATAAACTAAAACCATAGACAAACACAATAAAAGCTAGAAGCTTTTATCAACGGTGATTATCCTTCTAAGCGAAATTAATATTACATCTTATTCTCAAATCTTCTTCTTCTTCTTTTCTTTTGATTTTGATTTCATATTTAATTTTTTTATTATTATTTTTAATCATTCACTAACTATTTTTTATTATTTTTTTATTCTCTTAATGGATTGGGTGACATGAATACTGTGGAGAACAAAATCAATGGATAACCCATGAAAGTTCATGAAATGCCATGGATATGCCCATATATCATTTGAACATAGATTAGGGTTTTAATTTAATTTAATTTAATTTATTTTTATTATTTCTATATTACTTTTTTATTAGTTTGTATTTTTATTATGGGCATGTATTTATTATTTTAGTTATTTTTATAGTAGGTTGAATAGCCCCAATAGTGGGAAATAGTGAATATTCTTTAATTTTCTGCACTATTAAAATTAATTAGTAAATTAGGTTAATTTGGTAAACCCTAATTAAAATTAATGGAGGCAGTAGGTTAATTTAGGTTGCATGTTAATTAAAATTATGATTTTTTAGAAGAAATAATTTAATTGTTTGTTTGATCTTTTTTATTTGATTGTTTATATATATATATATATATATATATATATATATTGTTATATTTTTGGAGTTTTTTATTTATTTTTGTATGTTTTGGACCCTAAGCTCACGTTAGGCTCTAACCCATTTAATTACTAAGCTTTTTAAATTTGGATTTAAGTTTAATTAATTTTAAAATTAATTTAGGCCCATTTGGTTAATTTAGACTTAGGCCCATTTTAGTTTAATTAAAATTTAACTTAGACTTTAGCTCAGCCCATTAATTCTATTTCTGTTAAAACAAATAGACTTAGGCCTATTTTTTCATTTAAATTAAAATCAGGTTAGAATTGGGCCCACTAATTAATTCCTTTCTTTAAAATTTGTACAGAATAACTTGTGTTTGGATGCGACAGAGGATCCAATGATGAAAATTAACTATGAATTTTTTTAAAAAAATTATAAGTTAGTAGCCACACTCATGAATGTTAATGAAAAATTACAGCATGAAGATGGAGTAGACATGGATGATGTTCAGAGGTTTAGAAGCTTAGTTTGAGGCTTAATTTATTTAACCCACACTCAACTCGATATTGCATTTTTTGTTGGCATGATTTCCAGGTTTATGCAACATCCTTCAAAGTTTCATTTTGGAGCAGTAAAGCGGGTCTTACGTTACATCATTGGAACATTGAATTATGGGATATGGTACTCAAGCGTCTTCAATTTCAAATTATGTGGGTTCATAAACAGTGATTGGGTTGGTTCACTGGATGATAGAAGGAGTGTTTCAATA
The DNA here is from genome assembly GCA_947683625.1 of Mallotus nudiflorus. Lineage (NCBI taxonomy): Eukaryota > Viridiplantae > Streptophyta > Magnoliopsida > Malpighiales > Euphorbiaceae > Mallotus > Mallotus nudiflorus. The sequence goes on from CANTUR010000066.1 coordinate 4,817,496, forward strand.
AATGTTTTCAGCATTGGGTCTGGAGTGATCACATGGAGCTTAAAGAAGCAAGCAATGGTAGCATTATCTTCCTTAGAAGCTAAATATGTTGTAGCCACTTCAGCAGCTTGTCAAGCCATTTTGTTAAGAAGAATGTTATCTAAACTTCAATAAGAGCAATAAGAAGCAACTGAAATATTTTGTGATAACAAAGATACCATTTTCATGATAAAAAATCCAACATTTCATAGCAGAATGAAGCATATTGATATTCATTTCCATTTCATTTAGAATCTAGTTACAAAGGAAGAGATAACTTTGAAGTACTACAATACTGATGAGCAAGTGGCTGACATACTAATAAAATCTTTTCCAAGAGAGAAGTTTGTTCACTTTAGAGGTCTGTTTGGTGTTTTCAAGGGAGAGTGTTGAAGAATGATTCAAAATTTGACTCAGTCTAAGATATTTATTTTGGTTGTAGATATTTCTGCTTAATTTTATGTTTTGGTTAAACAAAGTAGTGCCTAGAATATATGATATTAGTTCAAAATTTTCAGTTGTTTAGTTTGTTTGTAAGCCTATAAATAGGCACTTTTAGTCTTAGAATAAAATGCATCAGTTCAGAAAATAATTTTTGCATTTTTCTTTCTTATTCTCTGTTGTTATCTTTTATTTCAACACTCTATTCTTTTAAATTTCCACCAACAGTGGTATCAGAGCAAAATTGAGAGTGTGAGTAGAGTGTAAACATGAGAGTTGAGAGAAACACTTTAAGAGAAAATTTCATGGCTAATAATGGTACTGTAATGGGAGAAGTGGTAAGAAAGAAGTGAAGAGAAAGAAGTGATGCTTGAAATTGAAACAAAAGAGAAGCAGACTAAACCTTTACAAGCAAAGCATGAGAAAAGAAGGTCATACCTATCTTGACACTACCACTTCCTTTTCCCCAAAGGCAACAAAAATCCAAGCTGGATAGATAATTTGAGAAGTTTATAAAATCATTCTAGCAACTTAAGCTTAATATACATCTCCTAGATATCATAAACACCATGCCTGCATACTCCAATTTCTAAAGGACATCATCATGCGCAAAAGAAGGTGGGAGGACCATGAGACTATCCCCATTAACGAGGAGTGTAGTGCTATCATCCAGAATAAGCTTCCTAAAGATAAGGATTTAACCTACTCTTATGATTAAAATTCTAATCCAAACTCATTAAGTTCTTTAGCAATTATTTTCCACCGTATCTTTATAGTCGTGACTCCTCGACGAGATCAACTACTCTCATGGCTAAGTGGTCTAAGTTCTTTATGCCCTAAGTTAAAAATTTCCCCTAACTCTCGTTGGTGAAATTGTCTATAAATATGCAACTTAACCACGCTTAGAATGAATCACAAGACAATTAAAACATAAAGAATTAACTAAAAACCAAATCAATTATAATTAAGAATAAGTATTCAAATAATGTCATGGAATAACTACTCCTAACTGAGACTTTGTAAGTAAACTAGCCACTCATGGCTAAGACAAGATCCATGAATAATAAAGGAAAACAAGAAAAGGCTAATGAACACTGAAAAGTGGTGAGCTCAATCTCTTGGGAATTATCCACCTCTTCAATATCTTGATGTAAACTTCTTCTTCCCCTTTTTTTTAACCCTAGATATATTGTTTTCCTTTTATATGACTTAGTAGCTAAAGAGTCCTTGAGATCATTTAATTCTTTAAAATATATAGAATCGGGAACAATCTTCATGGCACGACTTGATGTCATGACCGTGACTTAAAACGGAAATAAACATAGAATTAAGTCTAAGAAGGGCATGGCTTCTCCTCATGGCTTCGAGCAAGCTGTGCACTTAAACTTCATTACACAGCTTGGGTCCACAAGCATGTTGCCATGCTGAGCAATTCACTACTTCTCAGGTACACTTGACACAACATCGTGCAAGTCGTGCAAAATTCTTGTGCAAGTCGTGACATGTTCTTCAGAATTTTGAGGCTTTCATGGCTTGGACTCGGGTGTAGCTTTCTTCCTTCTTCCCATCTAACCAAAATCCCTTGTTCTTTAGCCCTTCAAAGTCAAAGTTCAGAGCTTGCCTTTCTTGTATTACTCAGTGTGGATACCACCAGAGGTTCACATTGATACTCTTACTCATATATTAGCATTGGAGTAAATTATGCTTGCTCTTATTTTGATTCTACTCTTAGTGCTCACCAGCCTTTCTCGTATTACTCAATGTGGATACCATTGAGGGATTTGTACTCATACTCATTTCTGAGCATTAGAGTAGATTATATGCACATTTATTATTCAAAATACTAAAATGATACTTTGAAATTCAAGCAATTTATACTACAAGTCCATAGATTTTGACTTTACATATTCTTCCCCTCATTTAGGTGCGAAGTAAGTATTAGATCATCAGCTCTATGAGACCGTTTCCTAGTGATGTCTGTATTTCTTCTCTTATGACTCATCATGCAAAGCTTGAAATCATAGTGGCTCTATAGCTTGATTATCAAAAATAGCAAGCAAGCTCAGCTTCTCCTGTAACTAGATATGGAAAATAAAAAAAATAAATAAAACAAAATGAAAGCCTGCTAAGTCAAAAACCAGATAGGGTGACTTACGCAAAAGTTAGGACAAGCCTGCTAAGTTGAAAACCCAAAAGGGTGGCTTAGGCAAAAGTTAGGGCAAGCCTGCTAAGTCGAAAACCTAAGAGGGCGGCTTAAGCAAAATTTAAGGTAAAAAAAAACCTTTACTCTACTTAAGACAACATATCCAAGTTTGAGATCAGTTCAACACAGTGCATCCAAACAGTATAGGATTCATAACACAATAGTATAAGAGAAGCAGTCTAATACAAATAGAAGTCAAAAATAAAGATAGACTAGATCAGTCATCCTGAGCTACAGGATCCAGCCATAGGCTCTATCCTCTGGTAGGATCATCTCAATGAAAGGTGTCCACAGGTATGAAAGATGAAGTACCAACACTATAAGGATCAATGCCTAAATCTGCAAGTTATTGGTGAAGCATCTTGATCTCATGTTCTAGATCATTAGAGTAGCTTTGTACATATAGGAAATAACATATCATATGCATTTCATACATAACATGCATACATTTTCACTTCCAGTGTATATACTTACTCTCCAATTGTCTATGACCTATATAGTGAATAACCTCTGAGATGAGGCGAGTCCATGCAAGTACTTTACCTGTGTCTGAGGAACCTGTTTTGTAAATTTACTAAAATTAGTGTCAAGTGTATAGATCATGTAGGGAATAAGTTAGAAAGACTCACATGGGAAGCATCTGCTGAAGAAAGGATAAGGAAGAAAAACACAAAAATAGTTCAAAAGCTATTTTGATACTCATAATTTGATCTGTTTATGTTGAATTTCAATGAATTTTTTTTAAGCAGATTCTCCTTGAACTTAAGTGTGGAAGCAAGCTCTTCACTTAGAACATCAAGTCCAAAACAAATAAACCCAACATGTGGAATCAACACTAACGCTAATAAGTTAATCAAGGTCATTAAGTGATGAAGACTATTGATAAGATTCATAATCGATCAATATAAAATCTCAAAATCCTAGTCAACATGAAATTCCAATGTGATGTCTGCATTTTGCATACACTGCACTTCATCTCAGTTATATGCTACATAGTAGCTATAACACAATTTTCATATTCACTTTGTTATATGCTACATAGCAACTATAACATAATTTTCAAATCCACTTTGTTATATGCTACACAGTAGTTATAATAATCACAACTTGCTAGACACTACAATGAAGTTATAGCACATTACCATTATCACTATTTGTTAGATGCTCCACAGGATCTATAGTATATTTGTCTTCAACTAGACATTACATAGTAGTTGTAGTATATTTTCAATAGACGTCCTATAGGGAATATAGTGAAAATCAAAATCACTAGACGTCCCATAGAGAATATAGTAAAAATCACAATCACTAGATGTCTTACAGGGAATATAGTGAAAATCATGATCATTAGACGTCCCACAGGGAATATAGTGAAAATCACAATCGCTCAATATCCCACAGGGAATATAGTGTCACATGCTAAATGTCCCATAGGGAATATAACAAAATGCATTGAATGTAGTGTCAGCTGTTATTAACTTAACATAGTGATAACATCATCGCTATATGTTCCACAAGAACTATAGCTTGTTTTCAAAATGCACTAAATATAGTGTCAATCGCTATTTGCTGAACATGGTGATAGCATCACAACTAGAAATTCCATAGGAATTCTAGCATTCCTTAAATCGCATTCAACACAACATAGTCACAATACACATGTAAGTGTTCTGAATCTTTGCTTTAAAATTATGTGCTTATTTGCTTTGTCGTAATTTGTCAAGAAAATAGTGACAAAGGGGGGCCAACTATAAGCACTCAATTTCGGGATGACTTAAGTTTGGATGTGACAGAGGGCCCAATGATGAAAATTGATTGTGAAATTAGGTTTATTGGATATGATTTATTATTTTTGAACTAAAATGTAAATTATTTTTAGGATTTATTTTTAAAATTTTATTAATTTTTATTATTATTTATTTTAAAAAAATAAAAAGAGCAAAAAATTTTAAAAAGGAAAATTCACCAAAAGGCTAAATAGGCCTAAAAACAGTTAATTAACTAAAGAAAGGAGATGGGCCAATGGCCCAAATGGACCAAAATGAATTAATTTGGCAGTAAGAGTCACGTCATTAGCCAATTTCACGATTTTTTTTCTTTATTTAGTTATTTATTTATCTAGTTGTTTAATTTTTATCATAATTCCTAATAATTCAAATTGTTAGGATTATATTAGCTTAGATTTTAATTTTATTATCTTATCTTTCTATAAATAAAGGGATTTTTTTTTCATAGGGGAGGAGGCTTTGAGGGTTTTATTCTTTTTTCTTTACCTTTTCTATTTTTAGCCGTGAGCCAAAAAATTGCAATCTTCTCTCTTATTTTTTTTACGTACTTTTCTTTAGTTATTTGCCAAAAATCAGACCAAATAAACTAAAACCACAATCAAACATAATAAAAGTTAGAGGCTTTTATCAACGGTGATTATCCTTCTGAGGGAAATTAATATTGCATTTCATTCACAAATCTTCTTCTCCTTCTTTTTTAATTTTGATTTTGATTTCATATTTAATTTTGTTTATTATTATTATTTTTAATCATTCACTGACTATTTTTTATTCTCTTGATGGATTGGGTGATATGAACACTGTAGAGAACAAAATCAATGGGTAACCTATAAAGGTTCATGGAATGCCATGGATATGCTCATATATCATGTGAACATAGATTAGGGTTTTAATTTAATTTAATTTATTTTTATTATTTCTATGTTGTTTTTTATTGGTTTATATTTTTATTATGGGCATGTATTTATTATTTTATTTATTTTTATAGTAGGTTGTAATAGCTTCAATAGTGGAAAATAGTGAATATTCTTTAATTTTTTGTACTATTGAAATTAATTAGTAAATTAGGTTAATTTGGAAAACCCTAATTAAAATCAATGGAGGCAGTAGGTTAATTTAGGTTACATATTAATTAAAATTAGGGTTTTTTTTAGAAAAAATAATTTAATTGTTTGTTTAATCTTTTTTTATTTGATTATTTTTATATTTTTTTAATGTTTTTGGACTTGTTTGTTTATTTTTGTATGTTTTGGGCGCCAAGCCCACGTTAGGCTCTAACCCATTTAATTAATAAGCTTTTTAAATTTAGATTTAAGTTTAATTAATTTTAAAATTAATTTAGGCCCATTTGGTTAATTTAGACTTAGGCCCATTTTTAGTTTAATTAAAATTTAGCTTAGACTTTAGCTCAGCCCATTAATTCCATTTCTTTTAAAACAAATAGACTTAGGCCCATTTTTTGATTTAAATTAAAATCAGGTTAGAATTAGACCCATTAATTAATTCCTTTCTTTAAATTTTGTAGACTGTCGGCCTATTTTTAGTTAAAATTAAAATAAATAGACTTAATCTCATTTATTAACATGTAGGTCCACCTTTAATCCATTTCACTTGTAAATAAAAATGTAGAATTAGCTAACTTTAATATAAAATAAGCATAGTTCAGACCTAGGGACGATGCGCCTCGTATGCATTTTTTACATGCAATTTTATGACTAGTTTGCTTTAGGGCTAGATGGATGTTTAATTAGGATTTAATAAATTTGTTTGTAAATAGAGAATAAGATTGTAATTCTAAATGAACACGAGACTAAGAGAAGTTAGTATTCCATTCCTAGAATCTCCTGGTTGTGGTACTAGCTTTCTTTTAGAGAATGATTTGTCCTAGTTATTACCCTGTATGGCAACTCCTCATCTTCACATTAGGTCTTTGTGACATAGTAGTGTGTTCTCTTGGGCCTTGAGCCTAAAACAATGTCGCAGTTACTAAAATCTTGGGTGCGCTAAACCCCATCGTCTATAGTTGCGACTCCACTAGGGATAAGAGATACTAATTCTACTTGTGTTCTTTAGAGTTATTTTATTAATTATTATTTCATTCTTGCATTCATTCTACTTGTCCCTATTAAACTGATGGAGTTGGTTTATGATTCCATGATTCCACTAGCTTCATGGGGTTATAAATTGGCTAACCATCACTCTTAGCCTTAACTCGATTCAAAAAAGATTATTGGGCTCATTTGACCAGACTCCGCAACCCAAGTCCTAAAGGGCGTAATCTCAAGTTAGTAAAGGATGTCGAGCTCCTCTGACCTTGGCCTGTAACTCAACATCCATAATAGAGGGCATCTTGCTAAGGGAACCTTAACCTTTTTACCATACCCCAACCACATATAATGGCTTAGTTACTTCCCTTAGGATCTACCCAAATTGCTTTTATAGTTTTTTCCATGAGGTATTTCTGTCTATAAAAGCCCAGGCCCATACTTTTGAAGCCCACTTGGGCCAATAAAGATTGGGCTAGACCTTTATACCTAGAAATGCTATTTTTATACTTTACTGCTTTAAGAGAGATCTGGCATGCTCGTCAGTCCCTAATATCGTCCATTGATATTAAGACCAGGATAAAAAATCCTAGGATAAGAGACTCGCCATTGAACACATGTGTGAGAGGAATAAGGTTAGAAGGATGTATATTGTACACTTGATTGATACTTGCTACTTGCTGCTTGTTGTATAACATGTGCATCATGCAAGCATGCATACATGCACTTCATCCATTATACTAACACCTTGTTTTGTAGTCATCATAGATTCATCGAGGTGTTCTTATATTTAGGGACGAAAAGGTGGCAGACTAAGAAGAATGAGTCAGAGTTCTAGAACCTTAATAAAGGAAATCCTTAATAGACTAGATAGAATGGAAAAAAGCCCTATCAACCCACTTTACTTGGAAGTTAAACCAAATTCACCTGAATCTAAACAAATGGAACAACAGTAAGGGAACTGGACCTTAGAAGACATCAAAGGAGCTCTGATGGATGACATGAGGGCTATGATGCAGGATGAACTGAGAAAAGCTCTAGCTACACTGATGCCACCTGCCACCTACACTTGAACAACCACCTGTTGTTGCTGCTATCCCACCTACTATGGATGCTCCACCTGTTGCCAACAATGTTGTAGGGCAACCTATTACTAAAAACCTACCTGCTATTGAGGTACAACCTAAGGATGTTGAGAACTACATGATAGAAAAGGCAAAGAAAGAATCACTTGAATTAGTACAAGACCATAAGTCCAAGCAAATGCGAGGATTGACCCAGAAGATGTCCAAAATGGAAGAACTAACTAAGGGACAAGGCATGGGGTATTCATTTAACTTCGATGACATGTTAAAAATAGGAGATAATAGGCAGCCTGATAAGTTCAAGATGCCACATTTATAAAAATTTGATGAGAGAGGAGATCTGAGGATTCATCTCAACCAATACAAAAGAACCATAAGCACTACTAAAGCACTATTAGAAGTGATCACTAGGTTATTTGTACTATCTTTAGAGGGAATGACTGTAAATTGGTATCACAGGTTGGAAAAATTTATAAGAACTAATTAGAAAGAATTATGTACTACTTTTCTAAAATAGTATGGCTATAACACTAGATTGGAAGTGTCCATCAGAGATCTAAAAATGACACAGCAGAAACCCAATGAATCCTTCTCTGATTTCCTTACTAGGTTCATGAACAGGGCAGGATTGATGAAGAACAAACTAGCTAAGAAGGATTAGGTTATGATGATAGTCCATAATGTGTCACCTAATTTAGTTGAGAGATTGTAGATGATAAAACCCAAAACATTCATAGACCTATATGATGATGGTCTCCAAGTAGAAGATATTGAGAGTGAGAAGAAGAGAAATGCTAGGAGCATCGAAACCCAAAATTACCCAACTGGGGGCACATAACAGGGAATTACTAGCCAAGCTATAAAGGTGCACGTAGTTCAATAACATTAAAGATTCTCCAACTTCAACCAACCACTCTCTAAAGTCCTAGAAAGGCTAATCCAGAAAGGCCTACTTCGACCCTTAGCCTTTTCCAAACCACCGAACCCAAATGTCCCCGGCTATGACCTTAACAGTTACTGTAAATTTCATTAAGTTGTTGGCCATTCTACAAACAACTATATCCACCTAAAACATGAAATCCAAAACCTTATAGACTCCAAAAAAATAAAAAACCCTGAAAAGTCCAATTCCAACCTAAACACCAAAACTAACCCTTTCCCAGACTATTGAAATGTCCCACCATCGGCCACCACGATGATCAACTCAGGAGTTAGCGAAGAAGAAGTGCTAAACTCCTTTGAAAGCCTAAAACCTACAGCTAATGGAGAAACTCTTGATACCTCTAGAGGAGTAGAGGATTTACTAAGATAGCCCTCAGGAAAATTTAATTATAAAGTGTTATATTCCAAACCACTCTTTACTGATATTCCCATTGAATTAATTGAGCCCTCAGGTTGGGATGATGAGTTTAATGATGAGCCAATGAAGGTAAAGAAAAAACCTAAAACTTATGAACAACTATAGAGAGGAGATTTACTTAGACAACCTTCAGGCAAGTTTGATTATAGAGTATCCTACTTTAAGGCCACTTCAACCGATATTCCAATTGAATGGGATTGTGTCTATAGGATGGGGTGATAAGTTTAGAGATGTTAAAATACCTTTAGCTCTCAAACTATCTCCAGAGGGAGTTGAAGATCTATTGAATAAGCACTTAGGCAAGCTCAATATGGAAGAGTTGAAAGAGAAAGAAACATGCACAGTGGAAGTATGGAAAGCTTATAAAAAAGATCGAATCATTGGAGTTGTTGACATTTGGTATGACTCTGATGAAGAAAACTCGAGTGGTCTTGATGTGTGCAGTGATGATCCTAAAGTGAATCATGTCATTAGGAGTGGAAAAAATTACAAAGTAGCTAAAAAGAAAATCGAGAGAGTCACAAAAAGAGAAGAAACAGAAGATACATAAGTAAAGGTAGAACATAAAAAAGACCTAATTCTAGAACAACTAAAGAAGGCTAAGGCAAATGTCAGTATTTGGGAATTACTGATGCATTTGGGCAGTCATAGAAGAGCTCTTATCAAAGCTTTATCAAACATGAACATTAAAACAACAACCACACTTGAGGTTATGGTGGCAAAGGTGACAAAAAAGAAACACGGGCTGATAACATTCTCATATGATGACTTGCCTTTGGAAAGGAGAAACCATAATAAGGCATTGTTTATCCCAGGTGAGGTAAGAGGAAAGAGAACCAATTTTCCTATGGTTGATGATGGATCTGCTATTAACATGTGTCCCTTAAAAATCCTGACTAATTTAGGTTTGAAGGTTCATGACCTAATAGATTGAAACCTCATAATAAAAGCCTATGATGATAGCACTAGGAATGTGGAGGGGACATTCCAAGCTCTGGTTAAAAAAGGACCTGTGGAATCAACTAATGAGTTCACTGTGCTGGATATACTTATTTTTTATGCCCTGCTATTGGGAAGGCTATGGTTCCATGCTTTGGGTGGGGTACCCTCAACTATGCACCAAGAGATATGATTCCCTTATAAAGGAGAGGTTGTGACTATAGAAGCTAGGACTAATGTTGTTATGGCCGCTATATTAGACAAACAGAAGCAAATGTGTGCACCCCCTGGTTTCCAGATTTCTAGGATATTTGAAGAAACTGAAATGGACCCAAAGTAGCAAAAATGATGAAGAGTATGAATTACTAGCCTGGACAAAGGCTGGGGAAGAATGAGCAAGGGAGCCTTAGTCTCCTAGAGTCCAAAAGCTAAGGCAATACAACTGATTTGGGTTATGTTAAAGAAATAAAGCTGATAAGCAAAAGAGTAAGGAAGAGGTTTAATGTCAAACAAAGGAAGCTCTCAAAGAAAATTTGGCTGATAAATGAGAATTTCATCAGGCTAGGGGAAGGCAAATACTATTTAGGAGCTAAGGAATCAATCAATTTTGTTAGAAGAGATGTTCATAGGTTTGAGATCTTCAAGGAGTAGATTATGGAGAACTTAGTGAAAGATAAAAAAGAGGAAGTGATGAAGCTAACAGCTGAGAGGATGGGCAATGCTACTGTCGAGGAGCTACTATGTCTACCACCTGAAGAGGAGCCACCCCATTATTTAGCTATTGTTATTAGTAATAGCTTTATTAATGTTTTCTATGAGGAAATTGATGTAATAATATCTGGTCTGTTTGAGGATGAAAACTATATTTTTTCCATGGTCAATGATATGAATGATGGTTTTGCTTACTTTTGTGATGTGCATCCTGATAGTTTTATGAATTATAATTTTGATCGTTCATGCATGTTTAACATTAATTTAATTTAATTTAATTTAATTCATTTAACATGGGCTCAAATGATAATCCTAAGAATATTTATATATCACATGAGGTAACTCCTAAAGAGAGGAAATTTTTTTAGGGAATATTAACAAAAAGAAAGGTAGTATTTGCTTGGACCTATGAAGACATGCCAGGTTTAAATAGGGTTATTACAAAGCATCATATTCCAACTCATCCAGAAATTAAACTTGTCAAACAAAAACTACGCAGGCTAAGACCAAAGTGGACTGAAAAGATAAGAGAGGAAATTGCTAAAAAAATCCAAGCTAACTTTCTAGAAGTAGTAGATTATCCTTAATGGTTTGGAAATATAGTATCGGTACCCAATAAAGATGGTAAGGTATTTATGTGTATAGATTTCAAGGATTTAAATAAAGCATGTCTAAAAGATGATTTTCTTTTACCCCACATTGATGTAATAGTAGACAACACAACATCTAGTGCAATGTATTTCCTTCATGGATAGGTTCTCAGGGTATAACCAAATAATGATGGTAGTTATGGATAAGATCAATATAGCTTTCATCATGGAATGGGGGACATATTGCTACAAGGTTATGCCTTTCGGGTTAAAGAATGTAGGTGAAAAATATCAAAGGGCAGCCACTACTCTTTTCTACGACATGATGCACAAGGAGGTTGAGGTGTATGTGGATAATATGATGGTCAAGTTAGAAACAAGAGAGGGATACTTTTAAGCTCTGGATAAGTTCTTGGCTTGGATTGAGAAGTACAATCTAAGGCTTAACCCGAAGAAATGCATTTTTGGGGTTACTTTAGGAAAACTACTTAGGCATATAGTTAGCAATAGAGGATTTAAAGTAGATCCAGATAAAGTGAAAGCTATTTAGGAAATGCCAGCATTGAAGATAGAGAAATAAGTGAGAGGATTCATTGGTAGGTTACAATATATTAGTAGATTTATTGCAAAAGTTACTAATATTTGTGACCCTATCTTTAACTCCTGAGGAAAGACGAACTTGTGAAGTGGAGTGATGATTGTTAGAAGGCCTTTAACATGATTAAAGAATATCTCGCCAATCCACCTGTATTGAAGCCACCAAGATAAGGTAAGTTGTTGATCCTATACTTGGCCTTAGAGGACAATGCAATAGGGGCAATGCTAGCACTAGAAGGACCATAGGGTATAGAGCATGTAGTGTATTATCTCAACAAGAAGTTCCCACTATATGAGGAAAAGTATGACTTGGTTGGGAATACGTGTTTAATTATGATATGGGCAATAAGAAAATTTAGGCATTACTTTCAATCTTATAGGGTTCAAGCTATTTTAAAGATAGATCCTTTAAGATACTTATTTCAGGCACTTGCTTTGATTGGAAGAATGTCTCGATGGTTAGTACTTTTTACTAAGTTTGATATAGAATACATATCCATAAAAGTCATCAAGGGAAGGGTAGTAGCAGATTTTCAAGCTTAGAATGCAGTAGAGGGTGATGAATAGTGGAATTTAGAGTTTCCATATGAGAACTTGGCAGTCATAGAGCATCAGGAGTGGAATCTTTACTTTGATAGGGTTGTAAATAACAGAGGAGCTGGATTAAGAGTAATTCTTATTACGCTAGCAGGAGAGACTGTACCAATGGCCAAGAAATTAGACTTTAAG